>OX419761.1:59247088-60447088 GCA_948567375.1 Lunularia cruciata | reverse complement strand
AAGAACATGCACTCATCCATACATCGGGA
This sequence comes from Lunularia cruciata, assembly GCA_948567375.1. Classification (NCBI taxonomy): domain Eukaryota; kingdom Viridiplantae; phylum Streptophyta; class Marchantiopsida; order Lunulariales; family Lunulariaceae; genus Lunularia; species Lunularia cruciata. The sequence goes on along the minus strand of OX419761.1, from coordinate 60,447,059 downwards.
TCATCCAAGTCCAAAACTACAGTAGCATCTCAACGAATGGCTGTAGGTAAATCTGGATCTTGTCCATAGAGTAGAAAGTATGGAGAGAAGGATGCTAAGGAGGCTTGCCGGCTGAACCGATAGCCCATGGCCAACCAAGGTAATTGGAGATCCCAATCTCCCAAGTGGCCTCTCTGCAAACCATACTTTCGCAATCCTCTCTTCACCGTCTGAACCACTCTCTCTGCTAAGCCATCTGCCTCAGGGTGATCTCGGGATGTAGTACGATGATCAATCAAAGCCTTGTCACACAAGACCTGAAACTCCCCCAAGAACTCTGTACCCTGATCAGTCAAAACCTCAGCTGGTGCACCAAAATGACAAAGAACTCGATCCAGGAACAAGTAAGCTGTCCCTTCACTAGACTTGTCAGGAAGTGCCACCAACTCAATCCACTTGGAGAAGTGCTCCACCATCACCAAAACATACCGATGATGTCTCACAGTCAGCGGTAAAGGTTCGGCAAAGTCCAAACTCCAACGGTAACCCAATCCCATGATAGGTAATGGGTGTAACTGTGGCATAGGAGCATTGAATGATGCTCTAACTCGGTCACAAACCATACATTTGGCAACAAACTGCTGTACCTTGGTCTGCATACCGTGCCACCAATAATGACTCTAGAGTAAGCTATATGTACGCTTTACTCCAAAATGTCCTAGCTCCTCATGAGCATGACGGACCAACTGTGGTCTCTATGATGGAAGTGGTACTACTTGCACTCTACCATCCTCCCATACACGCAAAAGGTGTCTACCCTCCAATCTGAACTGTTTGGCTTGCTGAAGAACACGGTCTCTCTCCTTGGCCCCAACTGTGCCATCCACAACACCAGTGCAAAGATAGTCCATCACTAAGACATCATCATGAATGTCTTGCTGAATTGTACCAATATCCTCACTCGCTGGATTTGTGACCTCAATAACTCCTCCTGTATGCGCTGAGAGAGATACCACCAAAGCCTCTACAAATATACACAGAAAGGCCGATGCATGCCAACCTGGCACCATCTCCTCATCTGTCTCACCATGCCAACGTGTTCCGGTCTGATCTTGCTGGCTGGGACATGGGTTTCTACTCAACCCATCTGCATCACGGTTCACCACTCCAGGTCTGTGAACCACTGTGAAATCATACTCCTGTAAAATCAGAGCCCATTGTGCAAGCTTCCCTGAAAGCTTATCGGACTCCATCAACCACTTCAACGGCTGATGATCAGTGATGAGAGTGAAGGGGTTACCAAATAGGTAACATCGGAAATGTGCTACTGCCCAAATTGCTGCCAAGCACTCTCCCTCATATGAACTATACTTTGCCTCCGCTGAATTGTTGGAGCGACTAGCATAGGCCACCACAAACTCCTTCTCCTTATCATCATGCTGGGTGAGCACTGCTCCAAGCCCCAACATACTCCAATCAGTAAAAACTTAAAATGGTCGTCCCCTGATTGGTCTCCTCAAAATAGGAGCAGATGTCAACCTCTCCTTGAGCTCTACAAAAGCTCTCTCCTGCTCATCTCCCCAACACCACTCTTGTGTAAGCTTGGTCAGCTTTGTCAAGGCCTTGGCAATGGCACTAAATCCTCTAACATAGCGGCAATAGAAGTTTGCCAACCCAAGGAATGCTTGCACTTTGCTCAATCCGTAGGCCAAGGAATACGTGCAATAGCCTCCACCTTGGTCTGCTGAACACCAAGTCCTCCGGGGTAGATAGTGTGACCCAAATACTCAACCTGCTCGTGGAAGATCCTACACTTCCCAAGATGTAGTTTGAGTCCATGAGATCTCAACCTCTCAAACACCTCCAACAACTGTCTCTCATGCTCCTCCACAATAGTGCTATAAACCAAAATGTCATCAATATAGCACCAAGCAAAATCCAATCCAGCTAGGATCCTATCCATGACCCTCTGGAACTCAGCAAGAGCGTTCTTCAACCCAAATGGTAAGAACCTCCACTGATATAACACATCCTTGCTGTGAAGATCAATAGCCCAAAATGTTATCTTGGACTTATCCTCGTCTTTGATCGGCAACTGATGATATCCCGCTCAAAGATCCAAAGTACTGAAGACCTTTGCATGCCCAATCGTATCAAAAATCTCCTCCGGTGTAGGCATGGCATACCGATCAGCCCTGGTCTATCGGTTGATAGGACGGTAATTTCCACACATCCGCCTATCTGTATAGTTGCCATGCATATCCTTCTTGGTTGGCATCACTGTCGCTGATGCATACTCTCCATGTGAAATCTCCACCAAACTAGCCTTAAAAAGGTCACTACTCCGGCTCTGAATCAATGTCCTCTCCATCTCACTATATCAATAAGGACGTCTAAAAACTGGTGTATTGCTAGTCAGCTCAATCCGTATACCAGGTCCCTTCAGAGCACCCAAATCCTTCATACTGAAGGCAAAACAACTCGTGTGACTCCTCAAGAACCTCCAAACCCTCCGTCTTTCCTCTCCAGTAAGCTTGGGTCCAGGATATGGCTCCCAAGTATCCTCTGTAACTGTAGTAGGAGTGGAAGACATACTGACTGACTGCTATACTAGGCCCTTGGGAGCAATAGTGTCATGCTCCCGACCACTAGAGGTCCCAACCTTTGGTGAAAAACTCCCTCCACTCTGGCTGCAAGCTCCACACGTCCTCTGGCTGCATCCCATGTGGACCAGGGTGTAATCCAAGTAGCCCACGCTCACCTGGATGGACTCCAAGTAGACCACTCTCCCTAGTAGCTACTGGATGTGTCCCAAGAATACCATGTCCACTCGGTCCATCGCCCCTAGCATGTGCCTGAATTGTCTCGATAGGCACAGGGCTCACAAGTGTCTGAGTGGTGATGCCTATCAAGCGCATCCTACACTGCTCTGCCAAGCCAAGGCTCACAATCCAGGTCAAACAATTCAGGTCCATAGCTTGACCTAATACCTGACGCCTAGATGCCTCTGACACTGCTGGAACAGCGGTAATACCGGTGCAAAACCCCATCGCCCGCTTTCTCTCATCAGCATTGGGCTCCACCAACTACTGTAATTGTGAGTCCCAAACAAGTCCAGGTCCTCCCTCTCGAAAAGCATGAGAGCCTGGGAAACTCATGAGTGTGGGAAATGCAGCTCTAGGCTGTCCAACTTGGTTCACCACTGCCATAGGTGACCTATCAGCCACTACCACTATCTGAGACTGACGCCCAACATCCAAGATATCGTCAACAAGAATGTGGTCCAGTCGCTGAATCCCATCATAAGCACATTGTAGAACCTCTCTGGGTAAGAGATTTGTCCACCAAAGACAAAGACGATGAGCCCGTGATCCCACTCTGGCTGCATCTCAAAATACAGCAGGTCCCATCCAAGAATGGACCTGATGTGTACTCGCCACCACTCTAGTGCGAGAATCACCCAACAAAGGAACATTCTCCAAAGGTAAGCTGGAGAAACAGACTGATGAACCTGGAGATGTCGTAATCTCCGTAACATCTCCCAAAACACACCAGAACGAGGATCCTGAAGACCCAAACTGTGGCCTGCACGTGTATGTCCTGACATGGCCATCCAAAAATCACCAAGTGAATAGGCCCATGTTTCTCTAGGTCATGCGCCCCAAGTAAGGAAATGTCTCCTGGTAAGGCCTTTTGGTAACCTCTGACTGCTGACATTGGTAATAACTCCGGATACCGATAGGCCAAGTGTGCCACATGATGTAGAGAGACTCGCCTAGCAGTCTCATCTCTCTCTACATACAAGTACCCCTGTACTCGGATACCCGCCTGTAACACCGCAGCTAGTCCGGTGCTAATCCCACCAAACAACTCCAATAGGCATACCCCCTCTACTGGATACTGCAAAGCAATGAGTGTGGTATCCAAAGGTGTCAAAGCAATCACCTCTGGAGGCTCATTGTGACAACCCGGCAAATATCACTTTTGCGGTAATCGGGTAAGTAAAGTTTGTTCCCGTAGAGATACGAGTCAGAATTGGTCAAATATAAAGCAAAGTAACAATGTAGTTCTTCTTGGTTGCGTCTTTAATCTCTCAGGTAGAAACCACACCCAAAAGAGAGTAACAAACACTGACTCACAGTCTTGTCACAAATTAACACTCCATAATCACAAATCCTTCAATTCTTTCCAAACAATCTTGATTGTGATGATTCAGGCTCTCCCAAAAATAGCACTTCACTACAAAACGACTTTGCCTCAGAATTGTGTTCCACCCCTCCACTGAAGGCACAACTTCCTTGATCAAAATTGCTTCACATCAACTTCGCACTACACTCCCAAATGCAGAATACTACCAACACTACAATTCCTCTCAGATCTGTCAAGGCATTGCTTTGATTGCACTTCACTCAGGATCAAACACACAGAATGAAGATCAAGGCTGTGGAATCCAACATCCAACAAGCACTCTGACTTGCACTTTGAATTTCTCCAAACACTCACAAACACAATTGCAAAATTGATACTCGAAATCAAGCTCAAGCGACAAGCACTGCTTCATAGCACTTAGCTTTATCTATTCTCAGAAATAATGAGCATTGAACAACATTTTCCTACGAATGCCACTCTTAAATAGTGAAACAATTGACAGTTCTAACAACTATACCGTTCTACGACAACTATTCTAACCTGCAGATCCGAAATGACAATGCACCTCTTCATATCTGTCCCTTCAAATCTCAAATCGGTTTCTACTCCGATCCGATGTCTACTTCTTCTTCAGCTTTCAAACCCGACCCCGAAGTAATCTTACTTCCTACTACATTTTCCTCAGGTTTCACATCTCCTACTTCTTCTACCAGATCTAGCAATTCTCTTTCCTGATCTGAAATTGCACTAGTGGGTAATCTATCTAACTCTTCATCCTTCGACCCACTCTTCTCTAATGTCTCTGAGGGCAACTCCAAAGACATTTGGATTCCTATGTTATCTACTTCGGGTTTTGCCTTAACATCCTGCCAAAGTTTGTCTAACTCTATTTTCACTAAGTCTAATCTAATTGAAATGTTATCCTCTACCTCTAAAATCTTTCTGTCTACGCGAGTTCTGAGACTAATTAACAAGGCATTCAAATCAGTGTCCTTTGCTTGTCTTTGCCTCATCTCCTGCACCAACAACTTCAACTCGTGCAGTCGCGCTTCTTCAATTCGAATGTTGGCTTCTGTACTTAACATTGCGTTCACTCTGAGGACTATCTCCTTTAATGGCTCCAATCTTGTCTTTCGTTCTTGTTCCCGATCTGCAAGCCATTCCTCTCTGTACATCGCCAACTCTTCTTCGAACTCGGCCTTCACCGCCTCCTTCTCTTTCTCCTTCTGTACAACTTTCTCTTCCTAATTACAAAGTAATTCTTGTAATCTCTCTTCTTCTCTATACCGCACAGACAACTCTCTTTGTCAGAGCTGCTTCTCCTCCTCCATACTCTCCATCACTCAATCGAGCTCTTGGTCCTTTGATGTCCCTTGCCATAGCATGGATAAGCTCTACTCTTGAATCAGCAAACAGCTGCTTCAAGATTTCGTGCTCCGCTACCTATCTCTCCCTTGCAATGTCACTCTTCCTCGCAAGATCCTCTCAATAACTCACTTCTCTCTTCAGGTCTTTGATTACCTGACTTTGCTCTACTGCTTCCGCTCGCAGTACTTCTCTCTCTTCCTCACCTTGGGTTACACTCTTCTTCAACTCCGAGTTCTCTTCTTCTAATCTTGATAAGACCTACAAAATAGTCTTTACCTCTAGACAAGTAGATTGCATCTCCTTCTTCTTTTGTTCCAACTTCACCAACAGCGGGCACACTACTTCTTGCAGGTAATCTACTCCATTACTAGCAACTTCTTCCTCCCGCGGAGTAGTCTCTCTTCTCTCTTCGTGTTCTCCCGATACTCGCCTTCTTCTCTGGAGTCTTCGTATCGGAATCGACGCCTCACTACCCAAGCTTTCTTCTACCTCTTCCTTTGCTCTACTCGGCCCCGCTTCACACTTCACCTTACGTCTCGAGCGAACTCCTTGCTGTACTGCAATCTTCTTCTCCTCTAGCACCGGTACTTTGTCTTCCAGCGCCACATTGTCTTCGGCTTCTACTTTGGCTTGCACTTCTTCTTCGTATTCTTCAGCCGCTGGTGCCGAGGTCATTTCTCCACCGTCTTCACTGTCACTCCTAGTATCTCCACTCTGCAGTGTCAGCTCAGGTTCCTCCTCAAGTTCCGAGTCCTCCGTTTTGAGCTCGGCTTCTCCTTCTGACTCAATCACCACCATCCCTTGCCTTGGGTTATTTTTCTGCATCTTCCGAGGTTTCTTGTTTTCTTTGGCTTCTGCTTGCCGAGTTCTCTTCTTTGTCGGGGTACTTACCACGACCTCCACGTTTTTCCCTGTCTTTGCATAGTAGTCGTTTGTGCTCCGGATTTGGAGAATGTATTGCTGCTCCTCCGCGTCGACTTCTCTTCTCAAGTCAGGATGGAAATGAGACACCATTCTATTGCACTCCGCCAAATTGAGCAAATTCAACCCGAGGTAGAAATGTGCTGCAAATGGTACAATGTAGTGTGGAGGCAACTTATCCCACAGATTCCACACCATCTGCCTCGTTCTCCCGTGAAAACACCTTGCCCAATTGATCGGTTCTCCTACAAATAACTTGTGAAAGAACACCGCTTGGTGCTTCATCACATAAGTGGTTCTCTCCGGCTTCAAGATGGCCATTAGTGCACTCATAATTCCTCTCCTCACAGGGTCTTTGTAGCTCTCAACTTTGTACCCATTCTTTGTCCTCTTTGATGAGAAGGCATCTCTCACCTCCTGCGTTTCTTGGGCTATCTCTCCTTTCCCCAAGAACGTGGCTCCCTGCTCCAAACCCGCCTCCTTCCCGAGTACAAGTCTCCAATCCAACTCTGTCCAGCAAGCCGGATTTCCTCTCTTCCCTTCTTCCTTGGGACCATTGAGACATTTACTCTCGATGATTTCTGTCATGAATCTTGGAAAACTTACGTTCCAGATCCATGCCAGAAAAGTGATCTGAAGTCGGCTCAAGACTTTGATCCTCGCTACTACATCTATTCTCCGAATCGCATGATTTCTCACTGCAAATTTAGAGTTTTTCTTCCCTCCTCCCATCTCTTCTGCTTTCTTACTATCTCTTGATTTCTCTCTCGCGACTTCTCCTTTGTGCACTAACCCGAGTACAACTCTATTTCCCTTTCCCCGATCACCTGCAAGACGACTTCTCAATGGCGAAGGAAAATTGCTCGACATTTTTTCATTGCAGTTTTGATTTTTATAGAGTTGCACTTCTTCGTCTTCCGTCACTTTGAGTTTTTACCAAGAAATCACACCTCCTGCATGCACTTGTCACTGTCAATCAACCTTCGTGCCTATGAGCCGCCAGTTTTGAAACGGCCCCTTCTTGAATTTCTTGCCCCGACGAAAGGTTGTTAGACTATCTTCGCCTCGGGTTGAGCTCCCCCCGATCCGAAGACAATTTACTTCGTATTGTATGCTGACACGACATTTCCGAGTACTTCGCCTTATGACCCAAAGTCACTTTACTTTGGGTTCATCCCGAAGACAATTTTCTTTGCCTTCTTCGGCCATACAGGCACAATCCGACTTCTCTATACACTTCTTCTCCTTTATTTTGAAAAAAAAACAAAAAATGTGGGCACCACACTCATCCTCACACTCATCTCCTGATGGTACGAAGGCTCCACTCCAAGCCTGCTGCACCAACTGATCTGCATGCTGCTGCAATGCCTCCTCTGAACTTCACAATGGAACATCCAAGGTGGATGGAACAATCCCACTTGTACTCCAAAGTCGAGTGATCTCCTCTAGTACTGGAGTATCCTCTACATGGGCGTTCCCCTCCAACAAGTCACCAGGCCAAGTAACTGCACCGCTGAAAGCTAAAACTGATGCTGCCATGGTCCTGGACTGTAGTGAGCCAAGACTGCCACTACTGAAGCGTACTGGTAGGCAACATACCCGTCCCTCACCAGACTGCCAACCAGGTCTATAAGAGGCTGTCTCCTCCCAATAGTCAATGCTAAAACCCATGGGGTATAACACTGCTCCCCCAACTAGCACATCATATGACTCAGCTATCGTCACAATAGCTTGAGCTCTCACCACCGAGCTATCAGTCGGATGACCAGGCTGAACCTAGACAACAAGCTCACCACGTGTGATGTACTGTGTCGAACCACCACCTAAAGATGTCTGGATCTGAAATGGACACCTCTCCACATCGGTCTTCCGTAACTCCAAACCAACAACTGCAGCCTTCCCCAACATAAGGGGCTGCGCACCAAAGTCTAACAAGACTTTCTGTGGTGTATGGACCTTCCCTGAAGGTCCCACCAAAAATCCCCCTCTGGTTATCCAATAGGACAACACCAGGTGTAAACCGCGCTCTCTCAAAGGCCGGTCTAGCTGGCAACTCCTCCAGTCTAGCTGCTGCTGCCTGCCATAAACCACTGGTTGCTGAACGGATCCCATGCTCCTCAACCAAGTCAGCTCCACTACCAACCACCTCTGCTCTAGTAGTAGGAACTGCACCATTCCTACTCTTACACAACGTGGCAGCCAACCGGAATACTAGGGTTGGGTCAACTCCCAATGTAAACATATCATTGGCCAAAAACAAAGGACGCCGCATAATCAGCTGAGCCGCCCCCAACATCATGCTAGACTCACTCTTTGTAGTAGTAGGTGGCTGACTAGCGTGGTAGTCCATCATGCACTCCATCACCACCTACCACACCTGCACTGGGACGTCTAGGAACCATGGATGTCGTCTGCAATGCCTCAGATAGCGTGAAAGACTAGGGAAGTCTGACCTGTCTCCCAACCTCTCCTCTCTGTGGGTCCAACTCCACTGATGCTCCTCTAGGCTCTGGAGCACGTACTGCATTCCTAGTCACTGCTGCAGATGCATCCACCTGTGCTGCTCCGCACATGAAGTCCAAAGCATCTCTATCACCAGCATATGAGGTGGAAGCCTCAGCACCCGAATCTGATCTCCTCTGAGCAATAGCCATACTAGCCAATCTCTGCTCCAACTGCTCAATCCGAGTAGCCATAGCTGTGTCAGAAGTAAGGGCAGGTACTGCACCCCTACTAGGTGTAGATCCTCTACCACCACCTCTACCACCTCGTCTTCCATGAACTGGAGCTCCTCTACTACCTGCCATAGCAGCCCTACCACTCCGTAACTCCGGGTGTAGGTCAAAACACCGGTCACTAGTGTGACCAAATCTGTGGCAATGCTCACACTGCCTTTGTGCTGGTTGTGATGCACCAAAGGTATCAGGTCCGTTGCCCTGAGTACACTCTCTCCTATGGTGAGGTCCACCACAAGTCCAACAAGCAACACCACCACTCACTGGCTGCTGCTGACTCAAAAATGAGGGTAAGGGTCTAACTCCACTAGGCCCTCCACTTGCTCCATAGGATCTGGGCTGTCCACCCTATCCTCGAAACCAACTGGGCGTGGTGCACTCTGCTGCACTCTAGAAGAAGTCATAGCCATGGATGAGGTCTCCCTACCAAATCTAGATATCACCACTCTCTCCTCCACCATGTTGAGCTCAATACGCTCAGCCAAACCAAAGACCACTGCCAAAGTAGGCAAAGTAGCCTGCAACAACGTAGCATCACAAACTCTACGTCGCAATTCCCTATCCAGTATCCCATACCAAAACTGGACTGCCTGGGCCTCAGTAACTCCCTGAGTGAAACTGATCAGCCGCCTCATGCGAGTGTATGCCTCACATAGGCTCTCTCCAGCCTTCCGCTAGAACTCTTGCAAGCTCCTCAGCTTGTCAGTCCGCACTCCCTGGTAGTTCTACCTCAAACATAGAAAGAACTCCACCATGGGGTTAAACCCCGGTACCACACAACCTCCTGCAGCGGTACCTCCACTTGTAGTAGCACTATCTCCAGCTAGTGCACCTCCACTAGCTCTACCAACACTACTCAAGCTAGAACTCGTAGGTACAGCCGATCTACTCCTGGCCACCGAGCCTGAAGTGATGGAGACATAGTGTGGAGACCAATACTGTCTCCATAACTCAATCTCCTCCAAATGAGCTCTCCTGAACTCATGGTAGTCGTCCATCGGCGGACCCTCCAAGTGCTGAAACAACCCCTTCCATGCCATGAAGGGTGTGAACAGAGTCGGGTTCCGCATCTGCTGCAGATCATTCCAACTGTCAAACTCCTGGATGAAGTCATCCAACTCAATGGTACCCACTATACCAGAGTAACACCTAGGGCCTTTGGAGGCCCCATAAATCTCGTCCATATCCCACAACAACGGTGCGGATACACCAAGTGCACTCTCAACTAAATCAGCTCTTGTGTCGAACTCCAACTCAGAGTCAATCTCCTCCCTCACTGGGACCTGAGATACAGGCTGATACCGAGCACCACTTCAAGTAAACCCACTATGTACTACAGGGCTAACTCCTCTAGAATCTCCAAAGAACTCTGTCGTGACCAAGTAACCACAACAGCAAACCCGAACCACCAACTGCAACCGCAAGTACCCCACCAAGTGCCAACACCACCACGTGCCAACACCAACTAAACACCACCCTCTAATGTAACTCTACCGAGATAACTACACTAGGGGAAGGGCAACCTGTAACCTGCCATCATAACACGCACTCTCACGATTTGCAGGTCATCACTTCTTGCCTCACCGGAGAGAAACAAAGGTAGTCTGATTGGTCATCACTCCAGCCTCACCACCGAGAGCACACCAGAGCACCAACGCTCAAAAGTCAAGGCACCTCACACAAACGTGGTGCACAAACAAGAAGCAAAGAATAGAGGAGATCCAATCACAAGAAATCTAAACAAAAACCCTCCATCTCATAACACAACACGGGACTGACTCTGCCACCATTTGGCATTTGACATAATAGGAGTTCGGATCTAAGTCCTAAGCTACCAAGATCACCAAGAATGGGATCAAACTACCTCTCCTAGCCAAAGCTACATGTGTATAGATAACAGTGGCACAGTCACTATGACAACAAGTGAAGGTGGACCAGTTGGCTAGGGTACCAGTCTAGGAACAAGAGATCTAGGGGTCAAACCCTGTTGCGCACAATCTAGCAGGAAAGGCAGATTTTGCCAACCAATGACCAAGATCTACTCTAAACTAGCTAGCCTCACGTCAACAAGCTGGCTTGCTGGCCCTTCTAGGCCTTCATAGCCTCTCATAGCCCACAGCCCTATGCCTCGAAGCCTCAAAGCACCAAAATTCAGCCAAATGAGGCCTTTCTTGTTTCCACTTTGAACCTCCTCCAAAATTGGTGAAACTTCTCCAAATATGCGAAAGTCCTCCAAACTAGCAAAACTCCTCCAAATCTGGCCAAACAGCAAAATTTCCTCCAATTCTGGCCAAAATCTGACGTAAACCCTAAAGATGGTTGTCCGCCAAATCCCCCACTAACTTTCCACTCGAGCCAAATTGACAAAACAGGTTTTTCCAAATCACAAATTCATGAGAAGAGCTTCCCAACTCCACCTTCAATTTGACTTTCTGAGCCCAACTCGTAGCAAATTGGTCCTGCCTTCACCTCTTGAGCCCAAAATCACAACATTGCTCAAAAATTGCTCCTTCTCTGCTCAAAATTTGGCCAGCGCTTCCGCACACCATCCGCCTAACTGCCAAATCTGCATCAACTGAATGAGCTTTTGCACACTAGGGAAACACATAACTTAAATCGAGCTACCATGATCCACCGAGCTTGGAGATACCACCAACACTCAAAGTCCTGCACCCGATTTCCCCTTGACTTCACTTCTCTGATGTAATCAGATTGCTTACACTCTCAACTCAACTCAACTCAGATCAGTACTTGATCTGTCACTCTATAAACTGCCAACAACTGGGCACTGATTACAGTCAAGCCACACCCACTCAAGCATAGAGAATCCAGGTGACGCTTGCTGGCCTCTGTCCACCATAGCCAAGAACTCGAAGGCTCAACATCAGAGAAGTGAGCTCTCAAAGCTCACTTCAAAACTATACCCCGTGGACTCGAGCTAGCATTGAAACCCTAACGGTCCCACTGACAGCACACTCAACGGTGCGAATGGTGCAAAGTGACGGTGGGCCCCACTGTGAAGTCAGTACCCCAAACACCAAATCTGACCATCGGAAAGTAGTCTCTGAGATACTGTTGAAATAACTCTAACTACTATCACTGGAACTCCAGTGTCCGAGCAGCTAGATGCGGAACTACAAAATGGCGTGACAGTGTTCATATCTACATCCTTTGCCTTACTCTTCATCATCTCCTACACTAACAACTTCAACTTCTGTAGTCTTGCTTCCTCTAACTTAATTTTAGCTTTAGTACTCAATTATTACCTTCAATTCCACAACTATTGCTCTGACTAAACCCATCTCCTTCCTTATAACTATCTTCTCTCAACTCCTTTTTTCTTCTAACTTGTTCTGGTACATCTTCAACTTGTCCTCAAATTCACCTTCAATGCATCCTTCTCTTCCAAATACTAGAGTAGTTGACTCTCTACACTTTTGATCAATCCTTGTAGCCTCTCTTCTTCATGATACCTATCTGTCAACTCCTATTGCTAGGCTTGATCCTTCTCCTTTGCACTTTTAGTCAGGCTTTCTAATTCTTGCTCCATCACAATTATCATTGCCTCTGAATGTAGCACCTCCAAGCATGCATTTGTGAATTCTCCCTTCAATTTCTTGAAAGCTACCTTTTGCTCCTTCAATTACTATAGTTTGTTGTTTGAGTTCTTCAATGTGCTTCTCACAACTCTCCTTCAACTTATTAAAAATCTTCCACCAAAGAATAGCATCAACCCAAAGTTCTTTGACTTCTTTCCCTCTTGGGTTAGCTTCCTTCTCAACTTTGAGTTATTATTACTCACAAACTTCAAGACGTCAAACTCATCTCTCACTTCAAGATGCTCTTCCTTCAATCCTTCCTTCTTTTATAGCTGCCACAACAAAGGACAAAAAATCTTTGATATGTACTTGACTTTGGTGTATGCCCCTTCATCATCTACTTTGTCATTTTTGATTGGTACTTCTTTGGCTGATTGTGACAACCCAACAAGTATTTGTTCCCACAAAGATACGATTTAAAAATGGTTAAATACAAAGTAAATGTCATAAACTATTCTTCTTTGTTATGTCTTTAATCTCTTTGGTAGAAACCACACCTAGAAGAGAGTAACAAGCATTAGATCATAGTCTTGTCACAATAACATGTCACCCATAATCAATCTCTTTCCAATTCATCTTTGATTGTAATGATCCAGTTCTCTCAAAGAAGGTTACTTCACTACAAAACTACTCTACCTAAGAAATATGTTCCACCCCTCCATTAAAGGCACAACTTCCTCAAACAAAGTTGCTTGGCATCAATCAAGAGTATTCTACAATTATTCTACAAATAATTGTTAAATACTCCCAACACTACAATTCCTCTTGGATTTGTCAAAGCATTGCTTTGATTGCTATCCACTCTAAATCAAACACACAAAGTGAAATCAGCACGACAGAATCCAACATCGAACAAGCTCATTGACTTGCACTTCAAATTTCTTTGCATACTCACAAACACACCCACAAGATTGATACTCAAAATTAAGCTGAAATGATGAGCACAAAGTTACAACACTTTGCTTTACTCAACCTCAGAAATATGAATACTAAACAACAACAAACTGCAAATGTCTCCTTTAAATAGGCATAGCACCAATAGTTATCTAACTAAAATACCATTCTATAGCAACTTTACCAACCTACAAATCCAAAATGACAAACTACCTCTTCATATTTGCCTCTTCAAATCTCAAAACTATTACTAAGCCAATTTGATGTATACCTTGACTTTGGTTTCTAAACCCAAGGTTCCTACAATCACTTCTCCTTCTTTTGATCTATCTTATACTATTACTTCCTCCACTATTTCTATCACTTCTTCAGTCTGAACTGAAATTGGAATCATGGCTAATCTGTCTACAATCTCATTCTTAATCCAATCTCTCCTAATATCTCATGTAAGTCATCCAAAGACACCTACACTCTTACTTCTATGACTTTGTATTTAGCATTTATTTTCATCTCATTATGAAGTTTATCTAAATTTGATCTAACTAAATCTAGTCTGAGACTCATGTTGTCTTCTATCTCCAGCATCTTCCTATTTACACAATCTCTTGAGCAAATCAGAAGATTGTTCAAGTCAACATCCTTTACCTTCCTCTTCCTTGTCTCCTACACCATAAACTTTAACTCATGCAGTCTAGTGTGGTACCTACATTTTTCATTTTGGACGAGTTTTGAAGAAGAAGTGCCTTGCTGAAACCAAATTGAAACCAAATGGAGAAGAAATGAAAAGAAATTTGTATTTTGATCAAGCCCAAAGAAGTAAACTTTGTGTCCGATGAAGACGGACTCAGCGAGGATTGAAAGAGGGCAAACCCGAAGGAGGAATGGAAGTTACTGGTCGAGATTCTTGCGGGGGCTATATCTCAATGTTTACAAGTCCAAATCAAGCGTGCTATATCTTGTTGGAAACGTCTCGTTCAAGGCTTTCTGCTGCCACCAAAATCGCAAAGTTTGGAGGTCTGTAAAAGAAGTTACAAGTATTTGAAGTTTCAGGAATAACTATACAAAGTAGTTTAGTGTCTTCGGCTTCGGACTTCGGACTTCGGATGTTGGACTTCGGGTTTACACAACTTCAAGTTAGAAGCTTCTTCGACTCAAGACAAAGACGAATGTATCTGAGATAGTTGGACCTCGGAGTGCAATGAAGATGAATTTGGGAATCTTGCCAGAGGCATTAGAGAGAATCAGGATAAAGAAAGAATAGATAGCTAGGATACCCATGACATCAATTTCAGTTCAGATTGAAGATGGAACAAGAATTGAAGGAGAAGTAGCAGTAGTGAATAAACCCAAAGTGCAAGATCAGATTGTAAGTGTCTTCAGGTCAGTAACATGAGTGATTAGGGGAAAGTGGGTTACAAATTGAAGGCATAGATAGTGTACCCATGCTTTCAATTACAATTTGTGATGAGGATATAGTAGAATTAGCAAAAGAATTGATTGTAATTAGAACCGATGTTGCCGAAGTAGGAATACAAGTATCATTGGACTTGAGGATTGATACATTAGAGAAGAGTGGGTCGAGAAATAAGAGTGTAGATAGATTACCCGTGAGCTCAATTAGAGATTGTAGTGAAGAAGTCGTAGAATTAGTAAAGAAATTAGTAGAATCAGTCATACCCGAAGAAGGTGAAATAGCAAGAAGATCATCGGGTTTGGAAGCCGATGATGATGTAAACATCGGATCGGGATAGAAGTCAATTTTGAGATAAAAAAGGGCAGATATGAAGAGATAGATTGTCCCTTGAGATCTATAGGTAGGAAGAGATGTTAGGAAGTGGTGCCTAGGTAGGCAAGTCTGCCATTTGCTTTAGTAATTAAGGGGAACATTTGCAGTACGATGTTATTCAGTATTCAAACTTTCCAAAGATAGATAAAGCGAAGTGCTGTTCTCAGTACTCGTCGCTTAAGCTTAATTCCCATTGTCAATTTTGTGTTTTTGTTTGTGAGTGTGTGGAGAATTCCGAAGAGCAAGTCAGTGTGTCTGTGGATGTTGGAATCTATAACCTTGATCTTCATTCTATGTGTTTGATCTTGAGTGAAGTGCATCGGAGCAATGCCTTGACAGATTTGAGAGGAATTGTAGTGTTGTTAGTATTCTGCATTGGTGAGTACAGTACGAAGTTGATGTGAAGCAATTTTGATCGATGAAGTTGTGCCTTCAGTGGAGGGGTGGAACACAATTCTGAGGCGAAATCGGTCTTTGCAATGAAGTGCCGTCTTCGCAATGAAGTGCCATCTTCGGGAGAATCTAAATCATCACAATCAAGAGTTGTTTGGACAGAATTGACTATGTTGTGATTATATGTGTGTATTCGTGACAAGTTGTCAAGATTTTGAGCTTGTTACTCTCTTCGGGGTGTAGTTTCTACCTGAGAGATTAAAGAAGCCATCAAGAAGAACTGCCATTGTGACTTTTAACTTTGTATTTGACCAATTCTGGATAGTATCTCTGTGGGAATGAACTTTACTGACCCGATTACTGCAAAAGTGATATTTGCCGGGTTGTCACATCTAGTCTCCTCCAACTTAACTTTGGCATCAGTACTTAGCATTGCCTTCACCTCCATAGTGATTGCTCCTATTGAATCCAACTCACTCCTTAGAACTATCTTCTCCTTCTCTTTGCTTCTAACTCATTTTGGTATATTATCTACTCATCTTCAAATTCTGTCTTTAGTGCTTCCTTCTCTTCCACATACTGGACTAGTTGAGCCTCCATGCTTCTGATCAGACCTTGCAATCTTTCTTCCTCTTGATGTCTAATAGTTAACTCTCATTGTCAAGCTTGGTCCTTCTTTGCTACACTCTTTCTCAAACTCTCTAGCTCTTGCTCCATCACTACTACTATTTCATTTGAATGTATGCTTTTTAACCTTGCATTAACAACTTCACCCTTCATCTTCTTGAATGATGCCTTCTGCTCCTTCAACTCTTCACCACGCTTCAAGAAATTCTCCTATAAGGTATCAAAACTCTTCCATAGAACTATCTCAACTCAAATTTTGTTGGCTTCCTTCTCTCCTTGGGTTAGCTTTCCTCTTAACTCCAAGGTCTTTCTACTCAAGTACCTCACTTCAGGATGATCTTTCTTCAACTCCACTTTCTTCTCTATATTTGCACCAACAAAGGACAAATAAACTTCAATAGATATTTGACTCCAATGTATCCTCCTTCATTGTCTTTTCTATCTTTGTCTTTGGTTGGCACTTCTTTGGCTGGGGATTTTCCCCAAAGATACAATCTTTGTACCTTCAAAGTTACTCCATTTGAGCTTTCTCCTTCCTCTTCAACTTTGCTCAACCCTATAACTATGACTTGCATGCTTCTCTTTGCTCTTTCTGCTCTTGAGAATGCCAAAGTAGTCTCTCCTGCTTGTTCATCTTCTAATTTATTGCAAGTAACTCCAAACAAGGCTTGTCTCATCCTTCCATGTGGTCAATCACCTCATGGAACTCCCATTCTAATACTCCATCCGCTTCATCTACCAATTGCTGGACTTTGGTTTCTCCTTCACTCTTGCTACTGCTACAAAGTGAACTCTTCTCCTTCTCCCAAGTCCTCACACTTTGAATCAACTTCTCCTTCTGATTCTTCCTCCAAAAATGGGTCCTTCAATACCACCATCTTAGGCTTTGGATTCAACCTTCTTGTCTTTGGTGTTTGTACTGGAATATTCTTCCTTTGATCTACTTCTCTTTCTTGCCTAAGGATGTCCACCAACACTATCTTCTCCTTCCCAAGATATTGTAGCAATTGACATCCCCAGGCCAAGAAAGAGAGATAACCATGGAGGACAAATGGCATCAGTGTAGCCATAGAAAATAAAAAAGCCTAATCCGAAGACAACATTGGTGAAAGTCAAGGAATCTACTCCGGAGGAGGAGGAGTCAAAAGGAGAAACCAAATGGAAGGGAGAAGCCTTGAGAGGAGAAGAAGAGTTCACACTGCAAGAGACAAGGAAGAAGAAGGCAAAGGACACAAAATTGAACAATCTGTTGATTTATCTACGTGACCGGGTAGATAGAAAGATGGTAGAAGTAGGAAATAGTGTCTCTCTCAAATTAGATCTTGTTAGAAAAAACTTGGATAGACTTTGTAGTGAGGTAAAATTAATCAAGAAGTTGACTAATTTTAAGTCAAGAAGACTGAAGTTGTGGAAGTAGGAGTTCAAATGTCTTTGGGCAAGTTACCTAAGACAATAGAAAGAAATGGGTCAAAAGGTAATGATGTAAATTGTAGTTCATACTGAAGAAATAGTAGAAATAGAAGAGTTAGGAGTGGAATTAAGTAGATCCAAAGAAGAAGAAATACTTGAGGGAACATTAGGTTTGGAAGCCAAAGTCAAGGTTGACATTGGATTGGATTAGTAACACATTGGAGATTTGAAGAGGCAGATATGAAGAAGTGCATTGTCATTTTGGATTTGTAGGTTGGTAAAGTAGAAGCATGGTGTAGAATGATAGAATGGTATAGTTGTTAGTAACTATCAATTGCTTGACTATTTTAAGGACATATTTGCAATCATTTGTTGTTCAATATTCCAAATTTTTGGAGATAGATAAAGCAAAGTGTTGAGTTCAATGCTCATCACTTGAGCTTAATTCCAAGTATCAAATTTGTGTCTGTGTTTGTGAGTGTTGGGAGAAATTTGAAGTGCAAGTCAATGTGTTTGTTGGATGTTAGATTCCACAACCTTGATCTTCATTCTATGTGTTTGATCTTGAGTGAAGTGCAATCAAAGCAATGTCTTGATAGATCTAAGAGGAATTGTAGTGTTTGTAGTATTCTATATTTGTGTGTGTAGTGCAAGGCTGATGTGAAGCAATTTTGATTGAGGAAGTTGTGCCTTCAGTAGAGGGGTGGAACACAATTTTGAGGCAAAGGTGCCTTGCAATGAAGTAGTTGTCTTTGAAAGGATCTGAATCATCACAATCAAGATTGTTTGGAAAGATTTGAATGAGTTGTGATTAAGGAGTGTTAATTCATGACAAGAATACAATCTAGTGCTTGTTACTCTCTTTTGGGTGTGGTTTCTACTTGAGAGATTAAAGAAAACCAAGAAGAACTAATTTGGTTACTTTGCTTTGTATTTGATCATTTCTGATTTGTATCTCTATGAGAACAAACTTTATTTACCTGATTACAGCAAAAGTGATATTTCCTGGGTTGTCATACCCATAAGCAAATAGTCAAGTTGAACAAATAAATGGTATTCTACTAACCATCCTCAAGAAAATTATGAGTGTAAACCCAACCAATGAGGACAATAAACTCATAGGCATGTTCTGTGCTTATCATACCACAATCAAGCTCACAACATGCTTCACTCCCTTCCAACTTGTCTACACATAAGAGGTAAGTTTGTGCATTGAGTTCTTAATCCCATTGCTCAGGGTACTAAGAGCAAGTCAACTGGGACATCTCAGTCTGAAGAGGAGGAAATCACATAGGAACAAGGTTTTGAACTACATAACCTATCAAAAAGCATCTTTGGTCCCTATACACAATATATCACCTAAACTAGGCATAAGATCTACTTTGACTCCAAACCAAAGAAGTTCCACTCTACAAAAAATATCTAGTTCTAAAATTCAACAACAAAGTGGGTAGATTTCCTAGCAAATTTTCAAAAAAGTGGCTAGGTCCTTATACATTCCATCAATTTTTAAGCATAAATCAATACAATTAGAGATACTAGATAGAGAAAATTTGGAATTCCATACTAATGGCACAAAGTGCAAACCTTACAACCTGCACTTCATTACATTGTGGGGCAAGGAGAAAAGGATCCCACAAGAAACCCATTTTTTTCTTGTCACATAAGAGAACGGTGCAAGACCATGATTGCAAGGCCAACATTATGATGAAGGACTTCCATTGCAAGAGTCCCTTCTTTGGGATTTGAAGTACTCCCAGCACTATTGTAAGACCAATTGCAAAAAAATTTGCATTGTAAGGTACTCTTACACAGACTAGTAACCTAGGAAAAGGAATTGACATTAAGCTAAAGGAATCTTCAAAGCCCTATATCAATTAAGGGATGCTCCATTTTATATTCAAGGGCATAACGGCACCACACAAAGGATGATTTTTTTCTAATGCCCAAATGGCACAAAATTCATGACTATTGCCATCCATTCATACAAAAATGCTAGAATCATTAAAAACCTTTTTGACCCAAAAGTACACCAACATGAGACACACATAAAATTGAATTCCTTGCACAAAAGTAAAAATTTTACAAGAGGTAATCCTATTCTTACAAATACCTTGGGGGATTTTGTGCACTCTTTACTTTACAAACTAAAAGTTATGACACTTGCAAAAAGTAGCTTTGACAAGAGCTATGACACTTCATTATTAGGAAGAAATTACAAGCAAACAGACCAAATTGTGCCAAGAATTTCAAGAAATTAGCAAGAAACTCATATTGTTATGCAAGAAAAATAGTGCTTAACTGCCAAAGTGATTGCAAGAGCAGTCTTGGACAGGTTAGATCAAACAGGTTAAGGAGCTATCATCCCAGCAGTATGAGAATTTTATCAACAAGTGGAGAGTTATCAAGTTGATAAGATTTTGCCAACGTCAAGTTTGTAGAAAGCCTCCAAAGAGTTGGGAAAGTTGGCCAAACATATTGACATGATAATCCCCACAATTAGCCAAGAAGTCCTACTTAAAGAAAGATCCATGGCACCCATTTATATACAAGTAGGCCACTTATGCTACTTCAGCAATGTGGATGCAAAAACAAGGAGGAACATGGAACTAGCGGGGCTATGGATTCTATCTCCCAATTTACAAGGATCAATAGAGTACATAGGATGGTGGAGGGAATCTAAGTGGATTTGACAATGATTCACTTGTTGATTCTTATAGCTAATCTAGAGCAAAAACCATTTCTTGTGATAGAGGAAATGATTTGCAAGGTGTACTCCTTGCCCAAGAAGTTAGTTCATGTCCCTTTAGCTTGGAACGAATTTCAGTTTAGCTCAGACCTCTTACCTAGGCTTTTTTTTAAGCCATCCAATAATATGTCAAGACCTATGCACAAGAATGGGTTTCCATGGCGGTAGTAACATACCTGCCATTGTATTTTGCAATGAAGAACTTCCACTTGCTGATTGGAGGTTAGGGAAATGTATCATATTTAAACCCATCCCTAGCCAATGCTATTATCAAAAGCATAGTTCCATGGGGAGGATTTAGATTAGCTCTTGTAATCTTTACAAAACTATAGGAATGTTATTTGAGGTTTAAGAGAGCAATCCCCATAGAGAAAACAAAAACTGAAAGCCTTTCATTATGGGTCTCATTTATATGTCCTATGTAGAACTTTTGTCTTTGGGAGCCTCTGAGCTAAAGGAGAATTTGGTTTAAGCGGTAGCTCTAAAATCACAAATGCAGATTTTCAAGAAAAGCTACCAAGAATGACCAAGTGGATTGGTAGGCAATACATGAGCCCACATGTAACAACACAATTTGTCTTACACTTCACCAAGTGGACCAAGAAAGAGTAGGAGTATATCCTAAGATTACAAATGAGCACAATTCCAAGATCCCAAGAGATTGAGCTATGGGAGCCCATAATGACTAAGGCAAAGGGCAATAAGAGAAAAAAGACCATGAGCTTGGATAAGGGATTCATTGTCTCATCAATCCCAATTAAGGAAAATAAGGTGAAGATAATCTGTAGGAAACCAACCAATGATAGTGAGCAAGCAAAGCTGGCTCCCTTGAAAATGAGAGGCTTGGTATGAAAGGGGAAGGAGGCTGCTAGAGAGAAGGCACCCAAACACACAGATGTCATCAACATCAAAAATGACTCTTGTGGATCTTGAAACAATCTAGTTTTCCTATTGGAGCCAAGGAGAACTTTTGGTGAATCTCCCCAAAAAGATGGAGATCAAGGAGTCAGTCTAATGTTGATGGTGCAAGACTGCCCAAAGTTGTTGGAACTAGAACCTAGCTCACCCACAATAGCATCAAGGAAAAGGCTATTTCATGTATCAAAGAAAATCCCACCTCTCAATATCCAAGGACAAATGGCACCCTAAGTGTCAACAAAAGCCAATGTATTGGCCAAGCAATTGTAGGAAGCCAATCCTGCAATCATCATAAGTCAAGGGTGTTTGCCTTCATGTTAGACACTATGGTGCACAACTTGGTGTCTAAGGAATAATTCCCACAATGGGTAAATAACCCAAGCAAGAAATGGAAGTAAGGTCTAAACTTTATGTTGACATAGATTATATGCAAGACATTAGCCCACACCCATATTGTTGAGTTGCGGTAGGAGCTAGAAGTGCTTGCCAAGGAGCACAACTGCAAAATATGGGAAGTAGAGACCATCTAGGATGCAAAGGCAATGACTATATAGTCATAGTTTAAACTCCTACATAACAATTCAGTAGAATTTTTGTGGACAACCAAAAGATAGAGGAGAAATCAGTGAGCTCTTAGTCCAAATCTCCAATGAGAAAGAGGACTCCAAAATCAAGATATAGGAGTTATGAGGAGCTATTGATGCTTCCTATAAAGAAATAATAGAGCTGAAGGTAGTATGTTTTGCATTAGAAGTAGAAATTGCAACTTTAAAGAAGGAGAAGACCCTTGCACAAGAGGTCCAAGATGCTCCAAAGAGAGTTGGCTTCTTTGCATTTCACCACGGATGGTTTAGTGGCAAAGAAAACCAGGTACCAAAAGGACCTCATCTACTACAAGGAGAAGAGGATGGAAGAACAAGTTGAGGTCAAGGTACTACAAAAATCTTGAAACAACCTCACCATTCAAAATTGGAAGTTGGAGTAGAGAGTAAACCAAGTGCTCCAATTTATTAAGCAATCAATAGAAGCTAGAAGAGCCAATACAGGCCAATGATTCTAAAGCACAAGACAACAAGGAAAACCCTAAGGAAGATGGCTAGATGGATCAACAAGAGGAGGATCCAAGAAGGACAAGCTTGACAATGATAAGGCGGGTTCCTCAAGTGGGGTGCATAAGGGTAATCTTGCAAGTAGTTGTTCCTCTACATCAATTTCTTCCATTCCGATACCCCTAGAGATGGTGTAGGAACTCAATGGGGGTATGGTAAGAATACTACAAATAGAGTGAGTCTAAAGTTGGCCCTAAAAGATAACTAGCATCTAAAGAGCAATCCTAAAGACAAGGGACTCAAAGAAGGGAAGTTTTTTATCAAAGAGATGGTCACCACTATGGGTGTGGTCCAACCTCATTCCTAGAGTACCATAAAGGTCAGCACACCAACTTGGAGAGAGTGGGTGATTGAGTGTCTCATAGGCTCCGGAGTTCCTAAGGCCAATCAAGCCAGCTAGAGTGGCACCAAGAATGCAAGAGATCCCAAGACTTGAACACTAAATGTGGGGATGTGAATGCAATACAGGCAACCTTGCAAGACAACTCTATGTCACTAAAAGATATAAAGAGAGTCAGGTTTGAGTCTTGAGAGTTCCAAGAATGGCTCAAGTTGGTTATTCTACAATATTATAGGTCAAGCTTTAATTCCATTGTTGTCATCACTCACTTGTTGTTTGTGTTGTTTCAAGCTCCAAGCATCATCAATGTCCACTAGGTAGAGAAAGCCACCCATATTCATTGCTGAGAAGACAAGGAGCAATTTGCATGGTATCCTTTCCTACCACAAGCTACTCTGACACAAGACATACAAGTAGATGTTCTCGCTACTTTTAGACTATTGCAATAGGGAACCTTAATCTTTACCTCAATAGAACAAGTCTGCCACTTTGATTTGGCACTCTTCATTACAAGAATAGCACTAAACAACCATATCTTGCTATAGGCAATTGTTAGTACAAAGAAATTTTACATATTATGGACTTGAGGAATCAAGTTTTGGGATCTTGTCAAGAATTAGTATGTATTGGTAGAAGGAATACTAAGGAGGGATCTTTTATTAAAGCACTCCTATGAGTTAGCCTTTGTAGAGTAACTCTCCTATACTTTTCTTGAGGTACATAGTGGACTATTAGAAATTGCTTAACCAAGGTCTGGCATTGAACCACATCTCTATCCTTGATAGGAGTATGTGAAATGAAGTGTGGTACCCACATTTTTTGTTTTTTCTTATTTCTGAAGAAGAAGTGTACCAAAGAAGTTAAATTGCACCTATGAGGCAGAAGAAGGCAAAGAAAAGTGTCCTTGGGGTGTAACCCAAGGTAAAGTGACTTTGTGTCAGAAGGCAAGGTACTCAGAATTGCCCTGTCAGCATGCAACCCAAAGTAAGGAGACTTTGTCTCGAGGGTGCTCAACTCAAGGTGAGGACAGTTTAACAACTTTCCTCTGGGGCAAGACATTCAAGAAGGTACCGTTCACAAAAATGGCGGTCATACGCATGAGGAACAATTGACAGTGACAAAAGCATGCAAGAGGTGTGATTTCTTGGTAGAAACTTGAAGTGAAGAAAGATGAAGGAGGCGTGCCACCATAAAATTTGGGCTAAAGACAAAGCAATGACAAGCAATTTTCCATTGCCATTAAGAAGTCATCCTGCAAGAGATCATGGGAAGGGAAGTGTAGTTGAAGACGCACTAGTTCTGAGGGTGTAACCCAAGGTAAAGTGATGATAGTAGTAAAAGTCGTCATTGGCATTACGTCCTTGGGGTGTAACCCAAGGTAAAGTGACTTTGTGTCAGAAGACGAGGTACTCAGAAGTCAAGAGAGTAAATCCGGGAATCAGTGGGAAGAATAGTCCTCAACCTAGAGTGGAAGAGAGAAAGATGGGAGGTGGGAAGAAGAACTCCAAATTCATAGTGAGAATCATGCGATTTGGAGGTTTGATGTGATCACAAGAATTGAGGTCTTCAGCAAGCTTCAAATCACATTCTTGGCATGGAATTGGAATGTTAGTTTTCTAGGTTTCATGACTTAGATCATCAAGAGTAAGTGTCTTGATGACCCTCAAGAAGAAGGGAAGATAGGAAATCCGGCTCAATGGACAGAGTCAAATAGGAGATTAGTACTCAGGCGAGAAGCATGCATAGAACATGGGGCCACGTTCTTGGGGAAGGGAGAAGAAGGCAAAGAAATCCAAGAAGTGAGAAATGCCTTCTCTTTGAAGCGCACAAAGAATGGCTACAAAGTGGAGAGCTATAAGGATCCTATCAAGAGGGGGATTGTGAGTGCTCTAATGGCAATCTTAAAGCCAGAGAGAATGAGCTATGTGATGAAGCACCAAGCGGTGTTCTTCCATAAGATGTTTGCAAGAGAGCCAATTAATTGGGCAAAGTGTTTCCATCAGAGGACTTGATAGATGATGTGGAATCTGCGAGACAAGTTGCCTCTACATTATATTGTGCCATTTGCATCCCACTTCTATCTGAGGCTGAACTTGCTCAATGTGGCGGAGAGACATAAGATGGTGTCCCATTTTCACCCCGACTTGAGAAGAGATGTTGATATGGAGGAGCAGTAGTACATCCTGCAAATCAGGAGTAGTGATGAGTACTACAAGCAGAAGGAGCAGAGTGTGCAATTGAAGGTGAGTACTCCAAAGTCAAAGAAGAGGAGTACACAAGGAGAAGAAGAAGAAGTAGAGAAGGTGTGACCTTGGAAAGCTAGAAAGGTAAACCCGAGGAGAGAACTGGTAGTAATCGCATCATCGGACAAAAAGTTGGAAGGGGAGGTTGAGTGCAAGTCCAAAGAGTCAGAGAAGGAGGAAGAACCCGAGTTCATGCTTCAGAGTGGGAACACAAGTAGTGTCAGTGATGATAGAGTAGAGATGCACTTGGTACCCAAAGAGGAGGAAGCCAAGATGGAGACAAAGGAGGAAGGTAACTCAAAACTTGAAGACAAAGTTCCAGAGTAGGAGGAAAAGAGAGTTACAATTTAGAGGCGAGTCCGTTCCAGACGTAAGGCAAAGTATGAAGTGGGGCCAAGTAAGGTAAGAGAAGTGGAGAGTAGAAGTTTGGGGAGCAAAGAATCCATTCCTATAAGGCAATTGTGGCTAAGAAGGCAAGCGTTGGGTGAGGAAGAGGCAAAGAAGGAGATAAGTCCGCAAGCCAAGGTAACCCCAAGTGAAGGAGTAGAATATTTGAGGGAGATTGTGTGCTCGTTGTTAGTGAAGTTAGAGCACAAGAAGAAGGACGTGTCTGGAGGTGAAGACTATATTGCAGGTGTTAGCTTGATTGAAAGAAGAGAACTTGGAATTGAAGAAGAGTATAATCCAAGGTGAGGAGGAAAGGGAAGTGCTACGAGTAGATGCAGTAGTGCAAAATCAAGTAATCAAGAACTTGAAGAAAGAAGTGGGGAGTAGAGAGAGAACCAAAGTGCAAAATGACATAGCAAGGGAAAGACAAGTAACTGAGTATGAAATCTTGAAATAGCAGTTTGCTGATTCAAGATTAGAGATTATCCATGCTATGGCAAGAGTAGCAGAGAAGGAGCTGTAACACCCATTTGTGCATGTGTGTGGTATTGTGATATTTAGCTTGGTATTACAAGTACTTAAGAGATATTATTTATATAGAGATAAAGGATGGTTCTATATTAGTCATGGTTAGCTAAAGTTAGTCATAGCTAAGATAGAGGGGACCTTACTTTAGAGGAAGTAGAAAAAATGAGCACCACTATTTTGGAGTTTAGTGTGTTGACTTGGTATTATTCCTAGGTGTTTGGCTTTGAGGAAAGAGTTGAGAACTCTTGGGCCCGCAAGCCTTTTTGTTTTGGATTCTTCTTTAGTCCAAGGATAGCCCATGTGAAGGAATCCTTGACTTAGTGGTTGGGTCAAGATAAGACCACATGGTTAGGGGAATATGCCCATGTAAAATGGATATTCCTTTCTACTTTTTGACTTTACTTGACTTTTAGTCTAGTAACTTGAGTTACTGCGGTAATTGGTAACTTTGGTATGTAACTATTTCACAAGTATATAAACAAGGGGTGAGGAGGTACTCATCATCCTTTCATTTGCAACTATCTCTCTCTCATTGAGTTCTCTAGTGAGCAATGTCTTGAGTCTTGGAGTGTTAGCCTTGGAGGAGTATGATGGAGTTGGGGTTCCTTGCCTTCTTAGTCCATGGTACACGACCATAATAACCATCAGAGGTTCATCCTGAGTGAGAGACATGCCGGCTCACATTTTTGGTTCCGTTGCCGGGACCTCTCTAGAAGGCAAGATAATGTTCCACGTTCAATTCTACATTAGGCAGACGGAGGCTATGAGAGCTCACTTGGAGAGGACATTAGGAGAGGAGAGGGCTGAACTTATGTTAGAGAACCAAGATCCATTTGTATACCCTATAGTTCATTATGGTGTCTTTGAGGTGATTTTGTACATCTTGTACACATGAGAGGAATTGGAGAGATTGTGTGAGGTGGATTGCAGATTTTGGGGATTAAGGTGATTTTTGGGCAAAGTCTCAAGTTTGAGATCTGGACTTGAAATTTCTACACATGATAGCTTGGGTTATCTTTCAGTTAGCACACTTGAAATTATTGTGAGAGCTACTATGCGCACTGGGCTAGAATTTTTGAAAGTTGATAGGGTAAAGTGCTCCCTCAACTGCATGCTCTCTGGAAAATTGTACATAGTCTTCCATTTCTTCAATTTTTAGTGAATTCTCCTGAAAATTTCCAAGAAACTTTAGTGCATTGTATCCTACCTGTTGCTACAAAAATTAGAGAGAGATTGTTCTTGCGCATGGAGTTATGAGTTTTTGAAGTGAGGGGGGGGGGTGGTTTTGAGACCAAATCTGAAATATGTGTGCTGAATAGAAAGGTGTGTAGGCCAAATGGCTCAATAAAAAGATCTGAAATTTTGCAGGGAGGGACGCCCTAAAGTTGTGATCAAGTTTAAAAATTTTCAAAGGACTGTCACATACTGGTTGGGAGATTTGAGTGACATTGTGAGGAAGGGTCAATTTTGCAGAGTGGAGATCTCATGCATGAGGAGTTTGAGATCAACAAAAAGCATGTTTGAGTGTTTAGATTCATCTTTGGAACATGGAGGGTCATCAAGAGTGGAAATTGAGATTATGCAAGGTTCTCCAAGGGTTTGAGGTGATTGTAGGGGTGGATTTGAGAAAAAGAGAGTTTAAAATAGAATTTGAAGAGAGTGTTGAGAGGATCCAAAAACCTACACCACTTGGAGGAAATAGTGAGTCTAAGTGCTTTCTATGTGGAGAGAAGGGACATAAGGCAAGTTCATGTCCATTGACCTTTGAGAGCAAGAGATTGAGGAAAAGGAGAGGCTTACTTGACTTGGGTTTGCATGTTGGACCTTCTTCACCAAGATTGGGAGGGAGAAGATCTAAGACCAAGGAGTTGTGTGAGGTTTGTGGAGTTGAAGGACTTCCAAAAGGACATGAGTGTAGTGGAGTAAAATCACTTTTGGAGACTTTGGTGAAGGATCTTGAAGAGAGTCTTAGTATAGCTACAGAAATACTACCACCTTCATCATCTAGTTCTCAAGATTAGTGATGGAGATAATCTTTCAACTTATGGATAAACTATCCATGAGAGTTAGATTAATATGCACTCTAGGATTTGATGTTGCTATAGAAATCTTGGAGCAACCTGAACCTTTTGTGTTCCCTAGAGTGGATTATTCTCAAATGGTGTTAGTCATGTATATACTCTATTAGTAATAGAGTGAGAGAAAAGAAAAGAGAAAAAAAAGATGAGAGAAAAGAAAGATAGTGAGGGGTTAAGATGGGGAAACTTCCGGTTTTCTTTGGCAAGGATAGAGAAGATGTGGAGGCCTTTGTGAGAGACTTCAAAAGAGCTTGCATAGGAAACAATGAGAGGAGGAAGAATGAGTGGGCCTCATTATTACCAGATTTCTTTGAGGATGCAGCGCTTACATGGTATGAGTCAGAATACCAAAAGAGAGAAGGGAGAGATGGGGAAGAGGAGTCTTGGGAGACTTTGAATTCAGCACTCATTGAGAACTTCCTTCCTGATGAGAGTTATGAGAGATTGATGAGAGTGAGGTTACATTTCTCAAG
Source organism: Lunularia cruciata (assembly GCA_948567375.1). Taxonomy (NCBI): domain Eukaryota; kingdom Viridiplantae; phylum Streptophyta; class Marchantiopsida; order Lunulariales; family Lunulariaceae; genus Lunularia; species Lunularia cruciata. The sequence goes on along the minus strand of OX419761.1, from coordinate 60,418,373 downwards.
CAAGGAGAAGGAGAGAAAGTGAGAGTCTATGTGGAAAGAGTGGAAAAGTTAGAGTCCAGATTTTGCATAGTGTTGAGGAAGGGTGGGGATGATGTGGAGACTACAATGATTGGCATAGGAGCCATGCTCACCAAGAATTTTGTGCGAGGGTTGAGACCACAAATTAGAAGCAAGGTGCGATATGAGAAACCTTCTTCCAAGGTTGAAGCTATCAAGATCGCAATTCGTATGGAGGAGAGTTTGGAAGGGGATGAGAGTGATTTGGTGGTGAAGGAGGTTGTGCATCCTCCTCAAGGCTACAAGTATGGTGGAACTTCTGATACTTTGGTGGCAAGGATTGCACCACAAGTAGTGGTTGCTCCAGTTCTTGCACCTCCACCAAAGATCCACTTCAAACCATCACAGAACAACTTGCGGATCTCAAGATCAATGTGGTGCAACTATGGGAGAAGAGAGAGGTGGATCAGAATGTAGGGAGAGGGCCTAGGAGTTATAGAAACTATCCATATAGAGGAGGCCAACCAACCAACAATTTCAATGATATAAATTTTTTTGGTTGTGGAGGAAGAGGCCATATCCAAAGGAATTGCCCAAATTCCACTTACCATGGAAGAAGGGGTTATGAGGGAGCCAATAGAGGGAAAGAGGGAGGTAGTGAAACCCAAGTGGCTCCTAATCCAAACAAAGGTAAGGGGATAGCATCCATAGATGTGGTTGAGAGCAAGTATGAGAAGGGAGAGTGCTCAAACTCCAAGGGTCTTAATTTGGAGCTTTTGGCACAAGAGAAGAAGAGAGCTCATTTTGCAGAGGATGTTCACTCTTCTCAAGGATTCACTCCAAGCAAGGATACTCCTATGTCTACTAGGAGCACTTGCACCTCAACACCATCAACAACAAAGACTCCAAGAAAGAAGTTGGGGATGGAGGACTTCTTGATCTCAAAGCAACAATGGAACTACAATGTGTTGGAGGATGTTGGTAGTCACAAGGCTAACATCACAATGGGCCAATTAATTGCTTTGAACCCTACCTTGAGAAAGGAGCTTAGAGGTGGTTTGAGTTCTACAAGGAGCAAGAGGAAGAAGAAGGCAAAAGTTCTAGTATCAATGGGGGTGGTGGATGCCAAGCAAACACCATGGGAGGCTTGTGAATATACCTCCAAGATTGATGTGAGAGTGAATGGTCACAACATCAAGGATGCATTGGTTGATGGAGGATCAGCAGTAAATGCCATGTCAGAAAGGTTGATGAAGAAGTTAGGTATGATACCCTCAAGACCTTCAACATTTGTGGTGAGCATGGCAAACAAGCAACAAGTTCGACCAGTAGGGGTGATGGATAAAGTGGTAGTTTCAGTTATGGGAGTTCAAAATCTCATGACTTTCCAAATCTTGAAGGATTCAAGCTATGACTTACTTCTTGGGAGGCCATGGTTGAGAGCAACACGCACAACTGATTGATGGCACAAAGGGTACTTGAGGATTGGGCCATCAAACCATAGAGTCATAGTTCCTATGACTAACACCACCAACACTTCACATTTAGAAACACCATCTTCTGATTATTGGGAATCAGATTCTGAAGAAGGAGCTTCAAGTGTGGACACAAGCATGGAAGAGGAGACTTCCACGGAGGAGAATGAATCTGAATCTGATTCAAATGTGTATCCTTTGTGTGATATGGATTTTGCACCTAAGCCAGAGGTTTTGAAGGACCCAGACAAATCACCATTGACACTTGAGGAGGTAGAGAGAAGGTTATCTACCCTCAAGTATGGCCCAAATGTTACCAAGGAGGAGAAGGTGAGGTTTGAGGAGATTTTCCGCAAGTTCATCCATGTGTTTGCTTTTAGTTACAAGGATTTGAAGGAAGTCACATTGGAGGAGCACAAGATAGAGGTGGAGTCACATGCAAGACCAATCCGCCAAAAAAAACATTGCATGAGCCCACCAATATCTTTGGTTGTGAAGGAGGAGATTGATAAGCTCAAGGAGGTTGGATTTATCTTTGAGGTAGAGAATTCAAATGGGTGTCTCCAATTGTCATTATGAAGAAAAAGAATGGCAAGCTTTGTATATGTGTGGATTACAAGAAGCTCAATGCTGTTACCAAGAAGGACTACTACCCATTGCCATTCATTGATGAGATCTTAGAGGAGGTTGTAGGTCATGAGAGGTACAGTTTTGGAGATGGTTATAGTGGATATAACCAAATCAAGATTGCACCAGAGCATCAACAACTCACTACATTCACCACACCTTGGGGAACTTACGCTTTCAAGGTCATGCCTTTTGGGCTTTGCAATGCTCCAGCCACATTCCAACGGTTCAAGAACAAGGTATTTGAACCTTTCATTGGGAAATTTGTGAGAGACTTCATTGATGACTTTTGTGTCTATGGAAGCAAGGAGGAGCACTTTGAGCACCTAATCAAAGTCTTGCAATGCTTGGATGAGGCAAATGCATCACTCAACCCAAAGAAGTGCATTTTTGGATGTGAAGAAGGTCTAATTTTGGGGCACATTATCTCCAAGGATGGAATAGCAATTGATCTTGAAAAGGTGAGGAAAATCTCAGACCTTCCATTCCCTTCAAGCTTGACAAAGTTACGCCAATTCTTGGGGATGGTTGGATACTATAGGAGGTTCATCTTCTCATTTTCCAACAAGGCTTATGCATTGACCATCTACATGAAGAAGGGTGTAGATTACATGGTGATTTTGGAGGACAAGGAGGGTCTCAAAGCTTTTGAGGAGCTCAAGCAATCCCTTGTTGTAGCTCCAATTCTTGCTAAACCTGATTGGAGTAAGCCTTTCATCCTCTACACTGATGCTTCTAATGTAGCTATAGGATGCACTCTTAGTCAATTAGACCAAGATGGGCATGATCATCCAATAACTTATGCTAGTAGGCAGATGGTTTCAGCAGAGAAAAACTACTCTGTCACGTAGAGAGAAGGGTTGGCAGTGATCTTTGGTCTCAAGAAGTTTAGACACTACTTGATTGGAGGGAAAGCCACCATTGTCATGGATCACAAGGCTTTGAAGTACATCTTCAACAAGCCTAATGTTGAAGGGAGACTAGCAAGGTGGATGATACTCTTGTCTGAGTATGACTACACCATTGAGGATAGGCCAGGAAAGAAACATGCAAATGTTTATTTGTTATCTAGAGCCTATGATCATGATGGAGATGAGCCAGTGGATGATTCCTTCCCGGATGAGGAACTCATGAAAATCTCAATCACTCAAGAGGTTCCTATGGAGTACAAGGAGATTGTGGATTTTGTGACAAGAGGTAACTATCCAGAAGGGATGCATGCTAGGGAGAGGAAGGCCCTTGCAGCAAGATCTAGACCTTACACAATGGTGGAGGATATTCTTTTTCACCAAGGAGCAGATGGTCTACTTTGAAGAGCAGTGGGTAAGGAAGAGTCTATCCTACTCATAAAGGAGTTTCATGAAGGTTTAGTATGTGGAGAACACTTTGCAGGAAAGGTGACTACTTTCAAGATTCTAGATGCAGGTTACCATTGGAGAGGGATTTTCAAGGATTGTCTTGATTATTGCAAAACTTGTCATGTGTTGTCAAGCTTTTGATAGAAATTCTACATCCACTCCACCACTTAGATCAATTCCATTGCTAGGACCTTTTGAGAAGTTGGGAATTGATTTTGTAGGTCCTCTCAATAGAACCCCAAGGAACAATCAGTACATTGTGGTAGTTACTGATTACCTTACCAAGTGGGTTGAGGCTAGACCATTGAGGGACAAGAATGAAGATGAAGTGGGTAGATTTCTTTATGAACGCATTATCACTAGGTTTGGATGCCTTTGGAGTTGGTTTCTAATAGAGGAGGAGAGTTTACAAGAAGTATTACTACAGCCATGCTACGACATTTCTCTATCACACATAGAGTAACTACATCCTATAAGCCAAATTCCAATGGCTTGGTAGGAGAACCAATCAGACCTTGTGCATGATGTTGGCCAGAGATGCAGAAATGGAGGGGGCTAAACATCATTGGGACAAGAGGATTCATACAGTTTTGTGGGAGTATAGGACAACCATGAAGACTTCCACCGGATATTCTCCATTTCAATTGGTGTATGGTATTGAGTCTACCTTACATATTCACTTTGATCTTCCTACCTTCCAAAGCATTCATAAGAGATTGAAGAAAGCACAAGGAGGTGATGCAGAGAAGTCAAGGAAGGATCAACTCATGGAGTTGGAAGAGGCAAGAGCAGTTGCTATGGTTTGAGTGGAGCAAGCCCAAAGGAAACAAAAGGAGAGCTATGACAAGAGGCAAGGCAAGAAGAAGGTGGAGACTTTCAAAGAAGGTGATTGGGTAATGTTGTTTGATTCCATTTGATTCAAGAGAGTGCAAAAGAAGTTTTTGCCTAAGTACTTTGGACCTTTCATAGTGGAGAAGGTGTGGGGCAATTACACCTATGATCTCAAGGAGTTGGGAGGAAGACACTTTGATAGGATTAACCATGATAAGTTGAAGATGTACCATAAAAGGTAGAGAGACCTTCACTTTGAGGACAAAGTGAAAACTTAGTCCGGGGGTAAATGTAACACCCATTTGTGCATGTGTGTGGTATTGTGATATTTAGCTTGGTATTACAAGTACTTAAGAGATATTATTTATATAGAGATAAAGGATGGTTCTATATTAGTCATGGTTAGCTAAAGTTAGTCATAGCTAAGATAGAGAGGACCTTACTTTAGAGGAAGTAGAAAAGATGAGCACCACTATTTTGGATTTTAGTGTGTTGACTTGGTATTATTCCTAGGTGTTTGGCTTTGAGGAAAGAGTTGAGAACTCTTGGGCCCGCAAGCCTTTTTGTTTTGGATTCTTCTTTAGTCCAAGGATAGCCCATGTGAAGGAATCCTTGACTTAGTGGTTGGGTCAACATAAGACCACATGGTTAGGGGAATATGCCCATGTAAAATGGATATTCCTTTCTACTTTTTGACTTTACTTGACTTTTAGTCTAGTAACTTGAGTTACTACGGTAATTAGTAACTTTGGTACGTAACTATTTCACAAGAATATAAACAAGGGGTGAGGAGGTACTCATCATTCTTTCATTTGCAACTATCTCTCTCTCATTGAGTTCTCTAGTGAGCAATGTTTTGAGTCTTGGAGTGTTAGCCTTGGAGGAGTATGATGGAGTTGGGGTTCCTTGCCTTCTTAGTCCATGGTGCGCTACCATAATAGCCATTAGAGGTTCATCCTGAGTGAGAGACAGGCCGGCTCACAGAGCAAGAGGTTGATAGAGTGATGGAGCATGTAGAAGAGAAGAAGCAGCTCTGGCAAAGAGAGTTGACAATGAGATATAGAGAGGAAGAAAGATTAAGAGAGTTACTTTGCAATCTGGAGGAGAAGGTGAAAGCCAAGTTTGAAGCGGAATTGGCAATGTATAGAGAAGATTGGCTTGCAAATCAAGAACGGGAGAGAAGAATGAGACTGGAGCCATTGAAGGAGATAGTAACAAAGATGAAGGTGATGCTGAGTACAAAAGCCAGCGTGTGAATTGAAGAGAGGAGGCTGCACAAGTTGAAGTTTTTGGTGCAAGAGACGAGGAGGAGAAATGCAAAGGATAAAGACTTGCATGCTTTACTTATCAGTCTCAGAACTCATGTAGATAAGAAGATATTGGAAGTGGAAGACAATATCACGATTAGATTAGACTTAGTGAAATTAGAGATAGATAAACTTCGGAAGGATGTAAGAGCAAAACCCAAAGTAGATGACATAGGAGTGTAAATATCTTTGGAGTTACTAGTGGAGATATTAGAGAAAAGTGGGTTGGAAGATAAAGAGTTAGATAGATTACCCACTAGAGTAATTGTAGATCAAAAAGAAGAAGTGTTAGAATTGGTAGGAGAATTAGTAGTTGTGAAACCCAAAGACAAAGTAGTAAGTAAAGTTACTTCCGGTTTGGAAGCCAAAGTCGAGACAAACATCTGATTGGAGCAGTAATAGATTTGAGATTTGAAGAGGTAGATATGAAGAGGTGGATTGTCATTTTTGATCTTCAGGTTAGGAAAGTTGTTGTAGAACGGTATAGTTGCTAGTAATTGTCATTTGCCTCACTATTTAAGAGTGGCATTTGCAATCATATGTTGTTCAGTGCTCATTATTTTTGAGAATAAATAAAGCAAAGTGTTGTGAAGCAATGCTCATCGTTTGAGCTTAATTCCAAGTATCAATTTTTTGTTTGTGTTTGTGAGTGTTTGGAGAATTCTGAAGTGCAAATTAGTGTGTTTGTTGGATGTTAGATTCCGCAACCTTGATCTTCATTCTATGTGTTTGATCCTGAGTTAAGTGCAATCAGAGAAATGCCTTGAAAGATCTGAGAGGAATTGTAGTGTTGGTAGTATTCTACATTTGTGAGTGCAACACAAAGTTGATGTGAAGCAATTTCAATCAAGGAAGTTGTGCCTTTAGTGGAAGGGTGGAACATAGTTCTCAGGCAAAGTCATTTTGCAATGAAGTGCTGTTTTTGGGAGAGCCTGAATCATCACAATCAAGATTGTTTGGAAAGATTTGATGGAGTTGTGATTAAGAAGTGTTAATTTGTGACGAGACTGCGAGATTGCGAGTCAGTGCTTGTTACTCTCTTCTCGGTGTGGTTTCTACCTGAGAGACTAAAGACGCAACCAAGAAGAACTAAGATTTTTACTTTGCTTTGTATTTGGACATTTTTGACTTGTATCTTTGAAGGAACAAACTTTACTTACCTGATTACCACAAAAGTGATATTTGTTAGGTTGTCCCATGATTTTTGGTGCCGTTGCCGGGGATACAAATTGCAGAAGTAGAAGAATACAAAGCTAAACTCAAAACTAGGTGTCAAAGCAATATGAATGTTTGCATCAAGAGAACAATGGGAAGAGAGAGTTTGAAGATGAACGTTGCATCATGAAGAAGACAAATGCTTGAAGATCTAATCTACTTTTGACAAAACCAAACAAGAGGTGTTGGACTTTCAACTTCTTGACAAAGTGCAAGAAGCCTTGCGAGAACTTGACCAAAAGAAACGCAAAGGCCGTTGACAAGGCTACTTCTCGTCTCCATCTTCCAAGAAGAAGAAAGACTTGAGCGGGCAGACATATTCATTACGGCCCAGTACACCGACTTCCCCTATAGCTGTAAAGGAAGTTGCATCTCTAAAGAATTTTGTCAAAGAAAATACAATATGGACACTAATGGAATAAGAGTGTCAACACCTTTTACATAAGATTCCTTGATTGTCTCAAAGGAATTTCAAAGAACACTCCAAAGGTGTTGAGCCTGATTCTTCCGCTCGGGTTGAAGTCAACACCCTCAAAGAAGAAATTGTGAAAGAAGACCCGACTTTGAACTTGATCAATTGGAACCCCTGGGCTATCAACATGGCATCAATACCAGCCAGCTCCTTGGTCCCATCAAGTTCAAATTTACCCCAGCCAATTCCACCAAGTCAAACGATAACTTCGTTGCTTGTCACCCAACACACCTATCAAAAATACAAGGGGACAGAACAAGACAAAGACCCTCATGAATTCATCAAAGAATTCAAAGTCATCTCCTTTGCCAACAAGGAACATGACTTGGCGGATCAACTGCAAATTTTCCCAAGTCTGCTCCAAAAGAAAGCTCGGAGCTGGTACACCCATGTAACGCAGAAGTGGTTTGTATCGGCAGACTGGGCAGACTTGAGAAACAATGTCCTAGAACACTTCTGAGAAGTTGATTACGACACAAGTGTCTTTGTGGCACTCAACAATTCAGACAAAGGTAAGAAGGAGAAGTTGAGAGACTACTCTGAGTGGTTCATGGTGCTCTTGAACCAAGTCCCAAAGCAATCGGGTGTGGTGGATTACTCTGATGCCCAAGCCATCACATGGTTCCTAGGAGGACTCTCACCATTTGGATCTTTGCCAAGGAGAGGAATGTAACTTCCCTATACAAGGTACTCAAACATGTCACCTGCTATGATGTGGCTCATTCTCATCAAAGAAACCGGGAGAAGAAAGGCAAGAAGCCCAAAAAGAGAGCTTCTCGCAATACATCCACTTCTTTGGAAGAATCCTCCACGTCTTCAAGCTCTTCTTGGAATCCAAAGAAGAATCAAAGCCAAGACAAGTACAAAGACATGGGGGTAAGAAATGATTGACACCCAGCAGCAAAGAGTGTACATAAGGCGGATACCAAGCTGGATGCTCTTATAAAAGAGTTTTTGGATTTTAAGATCCAGATGATTGGGGCAAAGGATCAAAGGAAGCCTCTATCATTTGGCAGATCTGATGTGTGGTGCACCACGTGTGGCAAGTCAGGCCATGCAAATACAAAATGAAATACTTGTGATGCATTCCTACTACAGTAGATTGATTGGCTTCCGGGATGGAACCAGGAAGAGGAAGAGGAGGCGGTGTACCAAACCCAAGAGGTACCGCCTCAGGTGAGTACATTGTATCAAGGTCCGAGGTACAGACCAAGGGAGTATAACTCCAATGCTCCTCCATGAAGACCACCAATGAGCAACCAAAATCAACCTCAAAATGTTGCACTCGGGGCATGTTACAATTGTGGCTCAATGGGACATTGGTCTCCAAACTGTCCGGAGCCAAGAAGGCAAATTAGGTACGTTCCCTTGTGCGGAAATTGCAAAGGATCGGGTCATATGGGCAACCAATGTCCTCACCCCCTGAACCCAAAGCCACCTGTAAAATATGTACAGATCCTAGCTGAGCGTGCAGCACTTCAGGCGAAGGGTGATACAACTATAAATTGTGTAACACTTGAGGAGGAGAGACCTCAGGAAGGAAGCCCGGCCTCGGAAGGAGACTGGCCGGAGCTTGAAATTTTGAAGGTTGAGACACGCACAAGTAAGAAGAAGCGTGATCCCAAAGAATTGAGTATGACCTCATCATCTTCAAGAAAGGTAAAGAGGCTGCACCCAAAGGCAATCCTTTCTGCCAAGGAGGAAAAGATCCTTGCAAAAGCCAAAGCTAAAGCCTTGCAAAAAGAACTCAAGGAAGCGATACTCAAGACTCGGAAACTGAGTTTGGAGGAGGAAACAAAGACAAAGCCTCCAATTTTTCCGGCGGACACCCAATCCAAAGTTAAGGATCTGATCCAAGTCAAGGTGGGCCAACTTGAGGAACCTCAAGTCAAGACCACTAGTACCTCCATCACCATCATGAAGCATCCCAAAGTCAAATTTGAACATGGAGAGACTTTGAACCCAAAGCCGAAGGCAAAGATAATGATATTGGGGAGAGTTCCCCAATATGATATTATAGCAGATTTGGCAGCCACAAATGCAAACGTCACATTTAAGCAATTGTGGGAAGACAATAAGTTGTACAAGAGGCAACTTAATTTAGCCCTCAAGAAAGTAAGAGCAATGTCTAAGAAAGACCTACCTGCTATACATCATATTGAACAAGAGGATCTAGGATCTCCCAAGGTTGATGCGGAGATTGCAAGATGCATGATCACATCGATACCCACTGATTTGGGTTCCAATGTGAATGTTATGACTGAGGATACTGGGGTATCATATGTTTGAGCCAACATCCCGAGTCTTGAAATTTGCAAACCAAACTAGGAGATGGCCATTGGGCATGTTGTCAAACATTACCACAATTATTGGAGGAGTGCCCTTCAAGTTGAACTACATTGTATTGCAACCAATAACCAATGACCATTGGTTACCTATTGTTGATTGGAAAACCCTGGTTGTACAATGCCCAAGTTGTGGTGGATTGGCACCAACAAAAGCTACGGTTCAAGGACATTTTGTCCAAAGACCAGAAGTTGGTGACTGTGAATTGGACGAAGGTTCCCCATCTCAAGGAAATGAGTTCATTAGAAGACGAGGACAAATCTAAAGACTCATTGTCTTCATCCTCAGAAGACTCCAAAGACAAAGTCAAAGTCTATTACTTGGAATGTTACGAGGTGGATGTAGAAGACAAAGACCCATATGACCTCCCCTCTTGTGAACTTGACTTGGAGGAAGGGAGTTTGATGGCAGCTCAGCTTGGATTAAGCTGAGTAAGCCATGTCGAAGGAGTCATCAACCCCGATGACTGTCAAGATGTTGTCTTGACTGAAGGAAAATTTTTGAAAATTTTGAAGACAGTCACTTTGGAGGAGTTGGCAGGATACATTGCCTTGTTTATAGAATTCAAGGATATATTCACCTAGTCTATTGATCAAATGTTGGTTATTCCACAAGAATTCAAAGAACACCGAATTGATCATATTGAAGGTGCAGTTCAGATTTGGCAAAGACAACTGTTTGAACCCAAAGTACTCTCTCTTGGTGAAAGACAAAATCAACAAGTACTTACGGGCAGAAATAATCTTTCTTGTCTTAAGTAGTGAGTGGGTCTCCCCCATTGTCATTGTCCCAAAGAAGAAAATGGGGAAGATCCGAGTGTGCCAAGATTTCTGCAAGTTAAATGCAGTCACAAGGAAGGATCATCATATCTTGCCTTTTATCGATACAATTTTGGACCAAGTAGTTGGTCACCCTTGTTATAGTTTTCTTAATGGATTTTTAGGGTATAATCAAGTGTCCATCCAAGAAGAGGAGAAATATAAGACCACATTCATGACTGATTGTGGCACTTGACCCCTTTCCAGAGGATGATGAATTTGATCTTCAAGGATTTCATGCGCAAATTTATGGAAGTCTTCATTGATGATTTTTGTGTGTTTGGGCAAAGAGATGTACATTTGGATTACCTTTGCTAAACTTTTGAAAGGTGTCATTTTGCCGGTTTGTCATTACACCCGGAGAAATGCTTCTTTGTAATAAAGGAGGGAATTCTTTTGGAGCATCGGGTGTCAAGCCAAGGTATTGAAGTTGATGTCAAGAATGTCAAAGTAATCTCAGCTTTGGAAGCTCTGAAGAACATTAGGGAGCTGCAAGCCTTCTTGGGACATGTTGGATACTACATATGTTTTGTTTCAAACTATGTGGTGCTTGTTGCACCCCTTACAAAGCTTTTAAAGAAATCCGAAGACTACCTATGGGAAGTAAATCAAGAAGAAGCTTTCCAAGTATTGAAGAAGAAACTGGTTGAAGCACCAGTCATGAGGGCCCCCAAATTGGGATGTCCCTTTTCATGTATATGTGGATACTTTGTCCATGGCAATTGGAGTAGTCTTGAGTCAGAAGGATGACAAGAAGAAAGATTACCCCATCTATTACGCCAATAGACAACTTTCAGTTTCAGAAAAGAACTATTCAATGACTGAAAGAAGAAGCACTTGGAATGGTGTATGCCTGCAAGAAATTTTGCCACTACCTGCTTGGATACAAGTTTGTCTTCTATGTTGACCATTACACATTACAACATTTGGTTAAGAAGGAAGGTTTGTCCAGGCAAATTGCAAGATGGATCTTGTTGTTACAAGAATTCACATATACTGTACAAGTAAGGAAGGGAGCTTTGCATTCAAATGTGGACTACCTATCCTGGTTAGAAACTCAAGACTAGGAACGGGAGATCAACAATTGGTTCCTTGATGAAGAGTTATATCAATGAACAGCAATGCAAAGTACGAGGTATGCAGCCAAATATCATTATGTGCATACTATCCACTATCTTGAAGGGCTGGACCCGGAGCAAAGGGCAGTCTTTCTTAGGAAAATGGGGCCATATCAGCTAAAACACAACATTTTATTCAAGATAGGCAAAGACAAAGTACTTTGGCGATGCTTGGAGTCACACGAACTTGGAGGCGTAATTGAGTCTTTACACTCCAAAGCATCAGGGGGACACTATGCTTTGAAGGATACTGTAAAGAAGATTCTTTCTTTAGGGTACTGGTGGCCTATGATGTACAAAGACACACATGCCCATATTCAAAGCTATGATGCTTGTCAAAGAACAGGAAAGCCGACGGCTACTTCCCAATGGCCTTTGAGACCAATATTACCCTTGGTCCCATTTGAGAAATGAGGAATTGATTATGTAGGACCAATACAACCGATAACCCAAGTCACGAGAAAATGCTACATTTTGGTTTGTACTGACTATGCTACCAAGATGGTCAAAGCTGAAACAACTCACAAAGATGATGCAAAAACAGTGGCGGAATTTTTCTTTTGAAACATCATCTCTTGATACTGATGTCCTCTGGAATTGGTCAGTGACAGAGGGACATATTTCTTGAACCATGTGATAGAGGTGTTAAAAAAATACTTGCAGATTAACATTGGAAGGCGACTCCTTATAATCCAAAAGCAAATGGCTTAACGGAAAAGGCAAATGGGTTACTTTGCAAAATTCTAAATAAGGTGATTGTCAATTATGCCTATGACTAGGATACAAAATTACCAGCCGCATTGTGGGCATATTGAACAACATAAAACATCACAACCAAGCAAAATCCATACTTCTTGATTTACGGCTTGCACCCCATACTACCAATTGAATTTGAAGTCCCGACATATCGGATTCTTTGCAAAGAACAATTTTTGGACAAAGAAAGTTAGGAGCTTCGAATCCATCAACTGATGTGGTTAGAAGAGAAAAGAGACGATGCAATGCAAACCATGAAAGAAGTACAAGAACAACAAAAAGTATAGCATGATAAGCACATCAAGCCTATGACTGTTTGTGAAGGAGATTTGGTTTTGTTATACGACAATTGCCAAATATTTTTTCTAGGGAAACTGCATTTGAGATGGATGGAGCCTTATTGAGTTCTTCATCTTTATGACAATGGGTCCATTTAACTTGCAAACTTGAAAGGGCAACCATTTGCCACTCAAGTGAATGAGTGGAGAGTCTGGAGATATTGGACCATAGACTTGGAAGTCTCTAAGACACTCAAGGTCTATGTTTGTGGGGATGCTCACATTTGAGGGAAGGGGTATGTAGTACCCACATTTTGTTTTCCTTATTTCTGAAGAAGAAGTGTACAGAAGAAGTTGAATTGCGCATGTATGGCAGAAGAAGGCAAAGAAAAGTCTCCTCGAGGTGTAACCCAAGGTAAAGTGACTTTGTGTTAGAAGGCAAGGTACTTGAAATTGCACTGTGAGCATGCAACCCAAAGTAAGGAGACTTTGTCTCGTGGGCGCTCAACCTGACTTGAGGACAATGTAACAACTTTCCTTTGGGATGAGATATTCAAGAAGGTATTTTTCACAAAAATGGTGGTCATACGCGTGAGGGACAATTGACAGTGATAGGAGCATGCAAGAGGTGTGAGTTCTTGGTAGAAACTTGAAGTGAAGAAAGACAGAGGAGGTGTGCCACTATAAAATTTGGGCTAAAGATGAAGCAATGACAAGCAATTTTCCATCGCCATTAAGAAGTTGTCATGCAAGAGATCATGGGAAGGGAAGTGTAGTCAAAGATGCACTGGTGTGTCAAGAAAGTTAATCCAGGAATTAGTAGGAAGCATAGTCTCCAACCTAGAGTGGAAGAGAGAAAGATGGGAGGTGGGAAGAAAAACTCCAAATTTGCATTGAGAAATCATGCAATTTGGAGGTTAATGTGATTGTGAGAATCGAGGTCGTGAGTAGGCTTCAGATCACATCTTGGCATGGAACTGGAATGTTAGTTTTCCAAGTTTCATGACTGAGATCATCAAGAGTAAGTGTCTCGATGGCCTTCAAGAAGAAGGGAAGAGAGGAAATCCATCTCAATGGACAGAGTCGGATTGGAGATTAGTACTCGAGAGAGAAGTAGGCACAGAGCATGGGGCCACGTTCTTGGGGAAAGGATAATTAGCCAAAGAAAACCAAGAAGTGAGAGAAACGTTCTCTTCAAAGCGCACAAAGAATGCTACAAAGTGGAGAGCTATAAGGATCCTATGAAGAGGAGGATTGTGAGTGCTCTAATGGCAATCTTGAAGCTGGAGAGAACAACCTATGTGATGAAGCACCAAGCAGTGTTCTTCCATAAGATGTTTGCAGGAGAGCCAATTAATTGGGCAAAGTGTTTCCATCAGAGGACTCAATAAATGATGTGGAATTTGTGAGACAAGTTGCCTCTACATTACATTGTGCCATTTGCATCCCACTCCTATCTCAAGCTGAACTTGCTCAATGCGGCGGAGAGACATAAGATGGTATCCCATTTCCACCCCAACTTGAGAAGAGATGTTGATGTGGAGGAGCAGCAATACATCCTACAAATCAGGAGTAGCGACGAGTACTACGAGCCGACGGGGGAGAGTGTGCAATTGAAGGTGAGTACTCCAAAGTCAAAGAAGAGGAGTCCACAAGGAGAAGAAGAAGAAGTAGAGAAGGCACAACCTCAGAAAGCTAGAAAGGTGAACCTGAGGAGAGAACCGGTGGTAATTGCATCATCAAATGAAGAGTTGGAAGGGGAGGCTAAGTGCAAGTCCAAAGACTCAGAGAAGGAGGAAGAACCCGAGTTCACACTTTAGAGTGGGGACACAAGTAGTGCTAGTGATTACAGAGTAGAGATGCAATCAGTACCCAAAGAGGAGGAAGCCAAGACGGAGACGGAGGAGAAAAGTAACTTGAAACATGAAGATGAAGTTCTAGAGTACGAGGAAAAGAGAGTTACAATTTAGAGCGGAGTCCGTTCCAGACATAAGGCAAAGAATGAAGCGGGGCCAAGTAAGGTAAGAGAAGTGGAGAGTGGAAGTTTGGGGAGCAAAGAATCCATTCCCATAAGGCAATTGCGGCTAAGAAGGCAAGTGTTGAGTGAGGAAGAGGCAAAGAAAGAGATAAGTCCGCAAGCCAAGATAACTCCGAATGAAGGAGTAGAATATCTGAGGGAGATTGTGTGCCCATTGTTAGTCAAGTTAGAGCACAAGAAGAAGGAGATGCAGTTGACGTGTTCGGAGGTGAAGACTATATTGCAGGTGTTAGCTTGATTGGAAGAAGAGAACTCAAAATTGAAGAAGAGTATAATCCGAAGTGAAGAGGAAATGGAACTGCTACGAGTAGATGCAATAGTGCAAAATCAAGTTATTGAGAGCTTGAAGAGAGAAGTGGGATGTAAGAGCAAAACCAAAAGTAGATGACATAGGAGTAAAGATATCTTTGGAGTAACCAGTGGAGATATTAGAGAAGAGTGGGTCTGAAGATAAAGAGTTAGATAGATTACACACCAAAGTAATTGTAGATCAGAAAGAAGAAGTGGTGGAATTGGAAGAGGAATTAGTAGTTTTGAAACCCAAAGATAGAGTAGTAAGTGAAGTTACTTTGGGTTGGAAGCCAAAGTCAAGATAGACATCGGATTGGAGTAGTAATAGATTTGAGATTTGAAGAGGTAGATATGAAGAGGTGGATTGTCATTTTGGATCTGTAGGTTAGGAAAGTTGTTGTAGAACGGTATAGTTGTTAGTAATTGTCATTTGCTTCACTATTTAAGATTTTAGGGTTTAGTTTAAGATTGTTACTTTGCTTTGTATTTGGACATTTCTGACTCTTATCTTTGTGGGAATGAACTTTACTTACCTGATTACCGCAAAAGTGATATTTTCCGGGTTGTCATATGAAGCTTGGTCACCGAAACAAGGTTATGAAGTTGCAAGCTTCATATAATGCCCCTATCATACACATCTTGTGTCCCAAGGCATACCAATCAATACCATAGTCTGGGAGTTAAGGATTATGTCCAAGCAATTGGACAAAGAACTTGTACCAATTTTGTTCTTACATTTGAGGTTCCTTTGACAATCTTGGAGAAACAAGTGATGCATGTCCACACTTAGCCCTTCAAGTATTCATTGTATTATGACACACTGAGTAGTTGCATGATCAAATGCTTTGACAAGAAGTGAGATGTGGATCTCAACAACAAGGAAGAAGACTCTAGTAACCCTAATGGCCCTTGAGCTCTAGCTTACATCCTAGAGTCCAAGAAGCACATAGTTAAAGGATTGCATGTGCCTTATTGCATGGATTGGGAGTAAGAAACCCAATAATTCCTATAATTGTCCATGAGGATTTGTGATATGCACACAGACCAAATATGATTCCTCATGCAGCCATTTGCTTTGAAAACCATACATGGGTGATGGTGCCAACCAACAACGCATTATGTTAGCTATCCGTTAGAACCCAAGGACCTATGCCTCCAATAACTTATGTTAGAGACATGGAATCCACTAGGCTTCTTGCACCAATGGATGCTCTTCCAAGGAGCCTCAAAGAGCAATTGAAGGAGAGGTTGGACTTGGACATTCCATGAAGTTATAATCTTTGATACTCCTCTTACAAGAAGTAGCCACATGTGGTGCCCACATTTTTTGTTTTTTCAAAATAAAGGAGAAGAAGTTGTATAGAGAAGTCAGATTGCGCTTGTATGGCCAAAGAAAGCAAAGAAAGGAGTCTTCAGGATGAAACCTGAAGTAAAGTGACTTCAGGTCATAAGGCGAAGTACTCGGAAATGCCCTGTCAGCATACAACCCAAAGTAAATTGTCTTTGGATTGGAGGGAGCTCAACCCGAGGTGAAGATAGTCTAACAACCTTTCGTCGGGGCGAGAAATTCAAGAAGGGGCCATTTGAAAACTGGCGGCTCATACGCGCAAAGGTTGATTGACAGTGATAGGTGCATGTTGGAGGTATGATTTCTTGGTAGGAACTCGAAGTGACAGAAGACAAAAAGCACAACTCTATAAAAATCAAAACTGCGACGACGAAATGTCAAGCAATTTTCCTTCACCGTTGAGGAGTCATCTTGCAGGTGATCAGGGAAAGGGAAATAGAGTTGGACTCGTGTTAGTGCACAAGGGAGAAGTCGCGAGAGTGAAATCAAGAGAAAGTGAGAAAGTAGAAGAGATGGGAGGAGGGAAGAAGAACTCCGAATTTGTAGTGAGAAATCATGTGATTTGGAGATTAGATGTGTAGCAAGGATTGAAGTCTTGAGCCGACTTCGGATCACATTTCTGGCATGGAACTGGACATGAGTTTTCCAGGATTCATGACAGAAATCATCGAGAGTAAGTGTCTCGATGGACCCAAGGAAGAAGGGAAGAGAGGAAATCCGGCTTGTTGGACATAGTCGGATTGGAGACTTGTACTCAGGAAGGAGGCAGGCTCGGAGCAGGGAGCCACATTCTTGGGGAAAGGAGAGATAGCTCAGGAGACGCAGGAGGTGAGAGATGCCTTCTCGTTGAAAAGAACAAAGAATGGGTACAAAGTTGAGAGTTACAAGGATCCAGTGAAGAGAGGGATCGTGAGTGCTCTCATGGCGATCTTGAAGCCTGAGAGAACGACTTATGTGATGAAACACCAAGCGGTGTTCTTCCATAAGTTGTTTGCAGGAGAACCTATAAATTGGGCGAGGTGTTTTCACGGGAGAACGAGGCAGATGGTGTGGAATTTTTGGGATAAGTCGCCTCCATACTACATTGTGCCGTTTGTAGCACACTTTGACCTTGGGCTCAATTTATTGAACTCGGCAGAGCGGACTCGGATAGTGTCACACTTCCATCCTGATTTGGGAAAGGAGGTCGACGTCAAGGAGTAGCAGTACATTCTCCAAATCCGGAGCACTGACGACTACTACGCAAAGACAGGGAAGAACGTGGAGGTCATAGTGAGTACCCCGCAAAGAAGAGGAGTCGGCAAGGAGAAGCTAAAGAAAGCAAGAAACCTTGGAAGATGCAGAGAAGTAACCCGAGGCGAAGTATGGTGGTGATTGAGTCGGAAGATGAAGACTCAGAAGGCAAGGCCGAGCTGAAGACGGATGACTCGGAACATGAGGAGGAACCTGAGCTGACATTGCAGAGTGGAGATACAAGTAGTGATAGTGAAGAATGAGGAGAGATGACATCGGTGCCAGCGGCTAATGAAGAAGAAGAAGAAGTGCAAGCCGAGGTGGAGGCTGAAGACAACTCGTCGTTGGAAAGGAAGTCTCGGTGCCCGAGGAAAGGAAGATTGCAGTGCAGCGAGGGGTTTGCTCGAGACGTAAGGCAAAGTGTGAAGCGGGGCCGAGTAACGTGAAGGAAGAGGCAGGAGAAAGCTCGGGTAGTGAGGCATCAATCCCAATACAAAGACTCCAGAGAAGAAGGTGAGTATCAGGAGAACACAAGGAGAGAAGAGAGACCACTCCGTGGGAGGAAGTAGTTGCCAGTGATGGAGTCGAGTACCTGCGAGAGGTGGTGTGTCCGCTGTTGGTGAAACTGGAGTACAAGAAGAAGGAGATGCAGTCGATTTGTCCAGAGGTGAAGACTGTTTTGCAGGTCTTATCAAGATTAGAAGAAGAAAACTCGGAGTTGAAAGAGAGGTGTAACCCGAGGTGATGAGGATAGAGAAGTACTATGAGCGGAGGCAGTAGAGAGAAGTCAGGTAATTGAAGACCTGAAGTGGGAAGTGAGCTATCGAGAGGATCTTGCGAGGAAGAGTGACATAGCAAGAGAGAGACACGTAGCTGAATACAAAATCTTGAACCAGCAGTTTGTTGATTCAAGAGTAGAAGTAAACCATGCTATGGCGAGGGTAGCATCAAAGGATGAAGAGCTCGATAGAGTGATGGAGAGTATGGAGGAGAAGAAGCAACTCTGGCAAAGAGAGTTGGCTGCACGGTATAGAGAAGAAGAAAGATTACGAGAGTTACTTCCTAATCAGGAAGAGAAAGTTGTATAGAAGGAGAAGGAGAAGGAGATGATGAAAGCTAAGTTTGAGGCAGAGTTGGCAATTTACCGAGAGGAATGGCTTGCAGATCGGGAACAAGAAAGGAAGACAAGATTGGAACCATTGAAGGAGATAGTCCTCAGGGTGAACGCGATGTTAAGTACAGAAGCCAATGTTTGAATTGAAGAAGCACGACTGCACGAGTTAAAACTGTTGGTGCAGGAGACGAGGCGCAGACAAGCAAAAGACACCAAGATGAATGTCTTGTTAATCAAATTAAGAACTTGTGTAGACAGAAAGGTTTTAGAGGTAGAGGATAACATTTCAATTAGATTAGACTTAGTGAAAATAGAGCTAGAAAAACTTCGGAAAGATGTTAGAGTTAAACCCAAAGTAGATAACATAGGAGTCCAAATGTCTTCGAACTTACCATCAGAGACATTAAAGAAGAGTGGGTCGGGAGATAAGGAGTTAGATAGATTGCCCACTAGTGAAATTTCAGATCAGGAAAGAGAATTGCTGGATCTGGTAGAAGAAGTAGATGATCTGAAACCCGAGGAAACAGTAGTAGGAAGTAAGATTACTTTGGGTTCAGGATTGAAAGCCGAAGAAGAAGTAGACATCGGATTGGATTAGTAACATCTTTTAGATTTGAAGAGGCAAATATGAAGAAGTGCATTGTCATTTTGGATCTGCAGGTTAGAAAAGTTGTTATAGAACGGTATAGTTGTTAGAACTGTCGATTTGATTCACTACTTAAGAGTGGCATTCGCAATATAATGTTGTTCAATGCTCATTATTTCTGAGAATAGATAAAGCGAAGTGTTATGAAGCAGTGCTCGTCGCTTGAGCTTGATTTCGAGTATCAACTTTGCAATTGTGTTTGTGAGTGTGTGAAGAAATTCGAAGTGCAAGTCAATGTGTTTGTTGAATGTTGGATTCCACAGCCTTGATCTTCATTTTGTGTGTTTGATCTTGAGTGAAGTGCAATCGGAGCAATGCCTTGACAGATCTGAGAGGAATTGTAGTGTTGGTAGTATTCTGCATTAGTGAGTGCAGTGCGAAGTTGATGTGAAGCAATTTTGATCGAGGAAGTTGTGCCTTCAGTGGAGGGGTGGAACACAATTCTAGGGCAAAGTTGTTTTGTAATGAAGTGCCGTTTTTGGGAGAGCCTGAATCATCACAATCAAGATTGTTTGGAACGAATTGAAGGAATTGTGATTAAGGAGTGTAAATTTATGACAAGACTGTGAATCAGTGCTTGTTACTTTCTTTTAGGTGTGGTTTCTACCTGAGAGATTAAAGATGCAACCAAGAAGAACTGAAATTGTTACTTTGCTTCGTATTTGACCAATTTTGACTTGTATCTCTATGGGAACAAACTTTACTTACTTGATTATGCAAAAGTGATATTTGCCGGGTTGTCACACCACTCCTTGTTATACTCCTTTCATTTTCTCTATATCACTCTAACTCTCTCCTAAGGTTTAAATCTTATAAGACTCTTATGAGGTTGAAACCATTATCCTTCATTTATGTGATTAAACATGTCTAGAATTTATATTTAAACATACCTACAAATATAAATGTGATTAATTTACTTGATAGAGACTTCTTGCCATAGATATTGATACCTCTTCAATCTTGCAAATCCACCATAAAATCTATTGCCGTTCTCACTAGTGCATCCCATATATACTTCCTAACAACCAAACAAAATATTCAATTTTGTGACAACCCGGCAAATATCACTTTTGCGGTAATCAGGTAAGTAAAGTTTCTTCCTGCAAAGATATTGGTCAAAAATGTCTAAATACAAAGTCTAAATAATAACAAGTAGTTCTTCTTGGTTGCATCTTTAATCTCTTAGGTAGAAACTACACCCAAAAGAGAGCAACAAGCACTAATTTGCAGTCTCGTCACAACAATTTGTCACACTTAATCACAACTCCATCAAATCTTTCCAAACAATCTTGATTGTGATGATTCAGTCACTCCCAAAAATGGCACTTCACTACAAAACAACTTTGCCTCAAAATTTTGTTCCATCCCTCCACTGAAAGCATAACTTCCTTATCAAAATTGCTTTACATCAACACTATGCTGCACTTACAACTGCAAAATACTACTAACACTACAATTCCTCTCTGATCTATCAAGGCATTGCTCTGATTGCACTTCACTCAAGATCAAACACATAGAATAAAGACCAAGGCTGTTGAATCAAACATCCAACAAACACATAATTTGCACTTCAAATTTCTCCAAACACTCACAAACACAAACACAGAGTTGAGACTCGGAATTAAGCTCAAGCAATGAGCACTAAAATCAATACTTTGCTTTATTGTTCTTAGGAATAATGAATATTGAACAACAACCTACTACAAATGCCACCTTTAAATAGGTAGAGCTCTTTAGCAGTTATCTAACAACTATACCATTCTACAACAACTTTACCAACTTGCAGATCTGAAATGACAATGCACCTCTTCATATTTGCCCCTTCAAATCCCAAAATTGTTACTACTCCGATTCAATGTCTACTTCTTCCTTGGCTTCCAATCTTGGAGGAACCTCACATACTACTCTCTCCTCGGGTTTCCCAACTACTAACTCTTCTACCAATTTTAACATTTCTTCTTCCAGGTTTGCAATTCCCATCATGTGCAATCTAAATACATCTTCTCCATGCAACCCATCTTTCTCTAATACCTCCAATGGCAACTCCAAAGATATTTGTACTCCTGTCTCTTTTACTTTGGGTTTTGCTCTTACATCCTTCCAAAGTTTATCTATTTCTAACTAAACTAAATCTAATCTAATTGTGATATTATCTTCCACTTCCAATATCTTCCTATTTACACAAGTTTTAAGGCTAATCAATAGAGCATTCAAATCCTTATCCTTTGCATGTATTCTCCTTGTCTTCTGCACCAACAATCTTAACTCATGCAACCTCGTTTCTTGAATTATTACAATGGCTTCAGTACTCAACATTGCATTCATCTTCACTACTATCTCCTTCAACAGCTCAAGCCTCATTCTTCTCTCACTTCTCAATCTGCTTGCCAATCTTCTCAGTACATTGCCAGCTCTGCCTCAAATTCTGCCTTCATATTCTCCTTCTCCTTCTCTTTCTGCACTATCTTCTCTTCTAGATTATGAAGTAACTCCCTCAATCTTTCTTCTTCTTTGTACCTCACTATTAATTCTCTTTGCCATAGCTGCTTCTTCTCTTCTACACTCTCCATCACTCTATTGAGCTCTTGCTCCTTCTCTTCTACCCTTGCCATACCATGGATGATTTCTAATCAAGAATCAGCAAACTTCTATTTCAAGATTTCATACTCAACTATCTATCTTTCTATGGCTATGACATTTTGCTCTATTATTCTCTCTCTACTCCCTAATTTTCTCTTTAAATTCTCAATCACCTGATTTTGGACTACTGCATCTACTCTTAGTACCTCCTTTTGCTCCTCTCCCAAGGTTATACTCTCCTTCAATTACAAGTTCTCTTCTTCTAACCGCACCAACACTTGCACCACCATCTTTACATCCAGATTCTCTGATTTCATTTCTTTCTTCTTCTCCTCCTGCTTCATCAGCAACAGATAGACAATCTCCCGTAGATACTTCACTCCTCCGGTTTGGTTCCCTTTTGCTTGTGGGCTTTTCTCCTTCTTTGCTTCTTCTTTGCTTGACACTCTTCTCCTCAGCCAAAGTCACCTAATTGGAATTGATTCCTCACTCCCCAAACTTTCAATTTCCATTTTTCTTCTTCATCTTGGCCCCACCTCATACGTCATGTTTCTTCTGGATTGGATACATCTTTGAATGATAACCTTCTTCTCCTCTTTCTTTGGAACTTCTTCTTCTTCCTTCTAGTTATCTTCGTCTACCATCTCTAGCTTTCCTCTCTCTTCCTTTGGTACCGGTTGCATCTCTACTCTATCCTCACTCTCACTACTTGCTTCACCACTCTACAACATGAGTTTAGATTCTTCTCTCTTCAAGTCTTCTGACTTGTACTTGGCTTCTCCTTTTGATTCCTCTCTCGATGACGTTATTACCACCAGGTCTTTCTTCAGGTTCACTTTCCTAGTCCTCTGTGGTCTTGTCGCCACTACTTCTTCTTCAGGTTGACTCCTCTTCTTTGACTTTGGAGCATTCACCACCAATCTCATGCTCTGCCCTGTCTGTGTGTAGTACTTGTCACTACTTCTGATCTAAAGAATGTATTGCTGCTCATCCGCATCAACATCTCTCCTTAAGTCAAGATGGAAGTGCAACACCATCTTGTGTCATTCCGCTATATTCAATAGATTCAATCCCAAGTAAAAATGGATTACAAATGGCACAATGTAGTATGGAGGTGACTTATCCTGCAAATTCCACACCATTTGTCTCATGAGCTGATGGAAGCACTTTGACCAATTGATTGGTTCCCCTGCAAACATCTTATGGAAAAACATTGCTTGATATTTCATCATATAAGTGGTTTGCTCCGGCTTAAAGATGGCCATCATTGCTCCTATGATGCCTCTCCTCATAGGTCCTTATAACTCTCAACCTTATATCCATTCTTTGTGCATTTTGAAGAAAAGGTGTCTTGTACTTCCTAGGTTTCCTCAGCTACCTCTCCTTTCCCTAAAAATGTGGCTCCTTGCTCCTCACCCGCCTCTCTTCCAAGTACTAACCTCCAATCTGACTTTGTCCATGGAGCCGTATTTCCTCTCTTACCCTTTGCCTTGGGTCCATCCAGACACTTACTCTCTACTATTTTGGTCCTGAAGCCTAGAAAACTCGAATTCCAATTCCATGCCAAAAATGTGATCTGAAGCCTGCTCAGGTATTTGATTCTTGTGATCACATCTAACTTCTGAACTGCAAGATTTCTCACTAAAAATTCTGAGTTCTTCTTTCCACCTCCCATCTTACTCTCCTCTACTCTAGGTTGGTGATTATTCTTGTGCCCGACTCCCGGACTAATGATCTTGACCTCCTCTTGATGCACAAGTGTGTCTCTTACTACAATCCTTTTTCCCCAATCTCCCTCAAGATGACTCCTTAATGGCGATGGGAAATTACTTGTCATCTCTTTGTCTCAATCCCAAATTTTATAGTGGTATATCTCCTCAGTCTTTCTTCATTTTGAGCTTCAACCAAGAAATCACACCTTTTGCATGCTCTTATCAATGTCAATTTTCCCTCGCTCATAGGCTAGCCATTTGTTTGTGCGGTATATTCTTGAATATCCAACCCCAAAGGAAAGTTGTTACATTGTCCTTGCCTTGGGTTGAGCACCCCGAGATGAAGTTTCCTTACTTTGGGTTGAATGCTGTGGTGCCCACATTTTTTGTTTTTTCCAAAATAAAGGAGAAGAAGTGTATAGAGAAGTTGGATTGCGCCTGTATGGCCAAAGAAGACAAAGAAAATTGTCTTCGGGATGAAACCCGCAGTAAAGTGACTTTGGGTCATAAGGCAAAGTACTCTGAAATGCCGTGTCAGCATACAATACGAAGTAAATTGTCTTCGGCTCGGGGGGAGCTCAACCCGAGGCAAAGACAGTCTAACAACCTTTTGTCGGGGCGAGAAATTCAAGAAGGGGCCGTTTCAAAATTGGCGGCTCATACGCGCGAAGGTGGGGTGACAGTGACAGGTGCATGCCGGAGGTGTGATTTCTCGGTAGAAACTCAAAGCGACGGAAGACAAAGAAGTGCAACTCTATAAAAATCAAAACTGCAACGACAAAATGTCAAGCAATTTTCCTTTGCCGTTGAGGAGTCGTCGTGCAGGTGATCGGGGAAAGGGAAATAGAGTTGGACTCATGTTAGTGCATAAGGGAGAAGTCGAGAGAGAGAAATTAAGAGACCGAAAGAAAGCAGAAGAGATGGGAGGAGGGAAGAAGAACTCTGAATTTGCAGTGAGAAATCATGCAATTTGGAGATTAGATATAGAAGCGAGGATCAAAGTCTTGAGCCGACTTCAGATCACTTTTCTGGCATGGAACTGGAACGTAAGTTTCCAGGATTCATGACAGAAATCATCGAGAGTAAATGTCTCGATGGTCCCAAGGAAGAAGGGAAGAGAGGAAATCCGGCTCGCTAGACAGAGTCGGATTGGAGACTTGTACTCGGGAAGGAGGTAGGCTCGGAGCAAGGAGCCACGTTCTTGGGGAAAGGAGAGATAGCCCAAGAAACGCAGGAGGTGAGAGATGCCTTCTTGTCGAAGAGGACAAAGAATGGGTATAAAGTTGAGAGCTATAAGGACCCAGTGAGGAGAGGAATTGTGAGTGCACTAATGGCCCTCTTGAAGCCGGAGAGAACTACCTATGTGATGAAACACCAAGCGGTGTTCTTTCACAAGTTATTTGCAGGAGAACCGATAAATTGGGCAAGGTGCTTTCACGGAAGAATGAGGCAAATGGTGTGGAATCTGCGGGATAAGTCGCCTCCACACTACATCATACCATTTGCAGCCCATTTTTACCTCAGGTTAAATCTGCTCAATGTGGCGGAGCATAATCGAATGGTGTCTTATTTCCATCCTGATTTGAGAAGAGAAGTCGACACGGAGGAGCAGCAATACATTCTCCAAATCCGGAGCACAGACGATTACTACGTGAAGATAGGGAAGAACGTGGAGGTCATTAAAAGTACCCCGACAAAGAAGAGAACTCGGCAAGCAGAAGCCGAAGAAAACAAGAAACCTCGAAAAATGCAGAAAAATAACCCGAGGCGAGGAATGGTGGTGATTGAGTTGGAAGATGAAGACTCAGAAGGCAAAGCCGAGCTCAAGACGGAGGACTCGGACCGTGAGGAGGAACCTGAGTTGACATTGCAAAGTGGAGATACGAGCAGTGATAGTGAGGAAGGAGGAGAGATGACATCGGTACCAGCGGCTGAAGAATACGAGAAGAAATGCAAGCCGAGGTAGAAACCAAAGACAATGCGGCGCTAGAAGATGAAGTACCAGTGTGCAAGGAGAAGAAGATTGCAGTATAGCAAGGAATTCGCTCAAGACGTAAGGCGAAGTGTGAAGCGGGACCGAGTAGAGTGAAGGAAGAGGTAGAAGGAAGCTCGGGCAGTGAGGCATCAATTCCGATACAAAGACTCCAGAGAAGAAGGCGAGTATCGGGAGAACACGAAGAAAGAAGAGAGACCACTCCGCGGGAGGACGAAGGTATCAGTAATGGAGTAGATTACCTACAGATGGTAGTATACCCGCTGTTGGTGAAGATGGAGAAGAAGAAGAAGGAGATGCAGTCTACTTGTCCAGAGGTAAAAACTGTGTTGCAGGTCTTATCAAGATTGGAAGAAGAAAACTCGGAGTTAAAGAAGAGTATAACCCAAGGAGAGGAAGAGAGAGAAGTACTGCGAGCAGAAGCAGTCGAGAGGAGTCAGGTACTCAAAGACCTGAAGAGAGAAGTGAGTTATCGAGAAGATCTTGCGAGGAAGAGTGACATTGCAAGGGAGAGACAGGTAGCGGAGCATGAAATCTTGAAGCAGCAGTTTGTTGATTCAAGAGTCGAACTCATCCATGCTATGGCGAGGGTAGCATCGAAGGATCAAGAGCTCAATCGAGTGATGGAGAGTATGGAGGAGAAGAAGCAACTTTGGCAGCAAGAGTTGGCTGCGAGATATAGAGAAGAAGAGAGATTACGAGACTTACTTTGTAATCAGGAAGAGAAGGTTGCACAGAAGGAGAAAGAGAAGGAAGCGGTGAAGGCCGAATTTGAAGAAGAATTGGCGATGTACAGAGAAGAATGGCTTGTAGATCGGGAATGAGAAAGGAAGACAAGATTGGAGCCATCGCAGGAGATAGTCCTCAGGGTAAACGCAATGTTAAGTACAGAGGCCAACGTTCGAATTGAAGAAGCGCGTCTGCACGAGTTGAAGTTGTTGGTGCAGGAGACGAGGCAAAGACAAGAGAAAGATACAGATTTGACTGCCTTGTTGATTAAATTGAGAACTCGTGTAGATAGGAAGACCTTAGAAGTAGAAGACAATATCGCGATTAGATTAGACTTAGTGAGAATAGAGTTAGAAAAGCTTCGGCAGGATGTTAAAGCAAAACCCGAAGTAGATAACATCGGGATCCAAATGTCTTCGGAATTGCACTCAGAGACATTAGAGAAGAGTGGGTCAAAGGATGAGGAGTTAGATAGATTACCCGCTAGTGCAATTTTAGATCAGGAAAGAGAATTGCTGGATCTAGTAGAAGATGTAGGAGATGTGAAACCCGAGGACAGAATAGTAGGAAGTAAGATTACTTTGGGTTTGGGTTTGAAAGCCGAGGAAGAAGTAGACATCGGATCGGATTAGTAACCGATTTGAGATTTGAAGGGGCAGATATGAAGAGGTGCATTGTCATTTCGGATCTGCAGGTTAGGACAGTTGTTGTAGAAACGGTATAGTTGTTAGAACTGTCGATTTGTTCACTATTTAAGAGTGGCATTCGCAAGAAATTGTTGTTCAGTGCTCATTATTTCTGAGAATAGATAAAGCGAAGTGCTATGAAGCAGTGCTCGTCGCTTGAGCTTGATTCCGAGTATCAACTTTGTACTGGTGTTTGTGAGTGTTTGGAGAAATTTGAAGTGCAAATCAGAGTGTTTGTTGGATGTTGGATTCCACAGCCTTGATCTTCATTCTGTGTGTTTGATCCTGAGTGAAGTGCAATCAAAGCAATGCCTTGACAGATCTGAGAGGAATTGTAGTGTTGGTAGTATTCTACATTTGTGAGTGCAGTGCGAAGTTGATGTGAAGCAATTTTGATCGAGGAAGTTGTGCCTTCAGTGGAAGGGTGGAACACAATTCTGAGGCGAAGTCGTTTTGCAGTCAAGTGCCGTTTTCGGGAGAGCTTGAATCATCACAATCAAGATTGTTTGGAAAGATTTGATGGAGTTGTGATTAAGGAGTGTGAATTTGTGACAAGATTGTGAGTCAATGCTTGTTACTCTCTTCTGGGTGTGGTTTCTACCTGAGAGACTAAAGAAGAACTCAAGAAGAACTACATGTTACTGTTTGACTTTGTATTTGGACATTTCTGACTCGTATCTCTGCGGGAACGAACTTTACTTACCCAATTACCGCAAAAGTGATATTTGCCGGGTTGTCACATGATTTTTGGCGCCGCTGCCAGGGATACAAATCTCAGAAGTGGAAGAATACGAAGCCAAATTGAACACTGGGTATGAAGGCAATATGAATGTCTGGATTGAAAGAACAACGGGAAGAGAGAGCTTGAAGACGAGCACTTCAGCGTGAAGAAGACAAACGTCTAAACGTCCCATCCATCGTTGACGAAACTGAGCGAGAGGCGTTGGAGTTTCAACTCCTTCATGAAGTGCAAGAAGCCCTGCGAGAACTTGATCACAAGAAACGCAAAGGCGGTTGGCAAGGCTACTTCACATCTCCCTCTTCTTCCAAGAAGAAGAAAGAATCGAGTGGGCAAACATATGCATTACGGCCCAGTACACCAACTTCCCCTAAAGCTGTAAAGGAAGTTGTTTCCTTGAAGACCTTTGTTTGAGAAAAGACAGCGGGCACACTTACTGAAGACGAGTGTCAACATCTTCTACGAACGATTTCTCGGTTGTCCCGAAGGAATTTGGAAGAACCTATTGAAGGTGTTGATCCTGAATCTTCCACTCGGGTTGAAGTCTACCCTCTCAGAGTAGAAATTATCGAAGAAGACCCTGCATTGAATTTGACGAATTGGAATCCCTGGGCTGACAACACGGCGTCAATTCTAGCCAATTCTTCCGTTCCGTCAAGTTCTACATTACCTCAGCCGATCCCAGTGCATCGAACGATGACTTTGCTTCCTGTCACCCGACACGCCTATCAGAAGTATAAGGGGACGGAACAAGACAAAGACCCCGATGAATTCATCGAAGAATTCGAAGTCATCTCCTTTGCTAACAAGGAGCATGACTCGGCGGATTGACTAAGAATTTTTCCAAGTCTGCTTCGCAAGAAAGCTCGGAGCTGGTACACTCATGTGACTCAGAAGGGGTTTGTACCATCGGACTGGGCAGACTTGAGAAACAACTTCCTGGAATGATTTCGGGAGGTTGACTATGATACAAGTGTCTTCACGGCACCAAACGATTTGGACCAGGGCAAGAAGGAGAAGTTGAGAGACTACTCTGAGCGGTTCATGGCATTATTGAACCAAGTTCCCAAGCAATCGGGGGTGGTGGGATACTCCGATGCCCAAGCCATTACTTGGTTCCTCGGGGGCCTGTCACCAGAGATACAAATCTTTGCCAGGGAGAGGAACGTAACTTCCCTTGATAAAGTACTCAAACATGTCGCTCGTTATGAAGCGGCCCACTCTCACTTTGCCGGTAACCGGAGAAATCGGGAGAAGAAGGGCAAGAAACCCAGAAGAAGAGCTTCGCGCAGTACCTCCCCTTCTTCGGACGAATCCTTTACATCTTCAAGCTCTTCTTTGGAATCCAAAGAAGAATCAAAGCCAAGACGAGTCAGAAGATGTGGAGGCAAGAAACCAGTGACTCCACCAGCCAAGAGTGTACAAAGGCGGATATGAAGCTGGATGCCCTCATCAAGGATTTTTCGGATTTCAAGATCCAGATGATTGGGGCTAAGGACCAAAGAAAGGCCCCAGCATTTGGACGATCTAATGTGTGGTGCACCGCATGTGGCAAATCCGGCCACACCAACACAGAATGCAATACTTGTAATGCATTCCCGGTGCAGCAAATTGATTGGGTTCCGGGATGGAACCAAGACGATGACGAAGAGGCGGTGTATCAAACTCAGGAGGTACAGCCTCAAGCGAGCACATCGTATCAAGGTCCGAGGTTTGGACCCAGGGAGTATAACCCCAATGCTCCTGCATGAAGACCACCGATGAGCAACCAAAATCGCCCTCAGAATGTTGCGCCCAGAGCCTGTTATAATTGTGGCTCGATGGGACATTGGTCTCCAAATTGTCTCGAGCCAAGAAGGCAAATTGAGTACGTTCCCCTATGTGGAAATTGTAAAGGATTGGGGCATACGGGCAACCAATGCCCTCACCCGCCGAACCCAAAGCCTCTTGTAAAATATGTACAGACCCCCGCTGAGCGTGCAGCACTTCAGCCGAAGGGGGATACGAATGTAAATTGTATAACTCTTGAGGAAGAAAGACCTCACGAAGTGAGTCCGGTCTCAGAAGGAGAATGGCCAGACCTTGAAATTTTGAAAGTTGAGACACGCTCCACCAAGAAGAAGCGTGATACCGAAGAACTGAGTACGACCTCGTCGTCTTCTCAAAAGGCGAAGAGACAGCGCCCAAAAGCAATTCTTTCGGCCAAGGAGGAAAAGATCCTTGCAAAAGCTAAAGCTAAAGCCTTGCAGAAAGAATTAACGGAGGCATTACTTAGGACTCGGGAACTGAGTTTGGAAGAAGAGACGAAGACAAAGTCTCCAATTTTTCCGGCGGACATCCGATCCAAAGTAAAGGGTCTGATTCAAGCCGAGGTAGGCCAACCCGAGGAAGCTCGGGTTAAGGCCATCAGCAAGCCCGTCACCATTTTGAAGCGTCCCAAAGTCAAGAGGGAGCATGGAGAGTCCTCGGACTCAAAGCCAAAGACAAAGACGGTCAAATTGGGAGGAGTTCCCCAATATGATATTGTAGCCGACTTGGCCACCACAAATGCCAATGTTACATTTAAGCAATTGTGGGAAGATAACAAGCTGTACAAGAGACAGCTTAATTTGGCCCTCAAGAAGGTGAGGTCGATGTCAAAGAAGGACCTGCCTGCTATCTATCATATTGAACAAGAAGATTTGGGATCTCCCGAGGTAGACGCGGAGATTGCAGGTTGCATGATCACATCGATACCCATTGACTCTGGGTCCGGTGTGAATGTCATGACTGAAGATACTACGAATCGACTCGGGTATCATACGTTTGAACCAACATCCCGAGTTTTGAAGTTTGCATATCAAACCAGGAGACGGCCCTTGGGCATGTTGTCGAACATTACCACGATTATTGGAGGGGTACCCTTCAAGTTGAATTACATCGTGTTGCGGCCAGTGACAAAAACTGGTTACCCTCTGTTGATCGGCAGACCCTGGTTGTATAGTGCCCAAGTTGTAGTGGATTGGCATCAGCAGAAGTTAAGATTCAAGGACATTTCGTCCGAGGATCAGAAGCTGGTGACTGTGAGTTGGACGAAGGTTCCCCATCTCAGGGAAACAAGTTCGTCAGAAGAAGAGGACGAGTCCGGAGATTCATTGTCTTCGTCTTCAGACGAATCCGAAGAAGAAGTCCAAGTTAATTACTTGGAATGCTACGAGGTAGAGGCTGACGACGAAGATCCATATGACCTCGCCTCGGGTGAACCTGACTTGGAGGGAGGGGGTTTGATGGCCGCTCACCTCGGGATAAGCCGAGTAAGCCACGTTGAAGGAGTCATCAACCCCGATGACTGTCAAGAGGTGTTACTCACTGAAGGAAAAATTTTAAAAATCTCGAAGACAATTACTTCGGAGGAGTTGGCAGGATACACTGCCCTGTTTATAGAATTCCAGGATGTATTCGCCTGGTCGATTGATCAAATGCCGGGTATTCCATGAGAATTTGGAGAACACCGGATTGATTTGATTGAAGGTGCAGTTCCGGTTCGGCAGCGACAATACCGCCTGAACCCGAAGTACTTGCTCTTGGTAAAAGATGAAATCAACAAGTACTTAGGGGCCGGAATCATCTTCCTTGTCTTAAGCAATGAATGGGTCTCCCCCATTGTCATTGTCTCGAAGAAGAAAACAGGGAAGATCCGAGTGTGCCAAGACTTCCAAAAATTGAACGCAGTCACAAGGAAAGATCATCATCCCTTGCCTTTTACCGATACAATCTTAGATCAGGTAGCTGGGCATCCTTGCTATAGTTTTCTCGATGGATTTTCAAGGTACAATCAAGTATCCATTCGAGAAGAAGACAAGGATAAAACTACATTCACGACCGATTGGGGCACTTTCGCTTACAATCAAATGCCCTTTGGGTTGTGTAATGCTCCCGCACTTTCCAGCGGATGATGAATTTGATCTTCAAAGATTTCCTGTGCAAATTTGTCAAAGTTTTTATTGATGACTTTTGTGTGTTTGGACGACGGGATGTACATAGAGATTATCTTTGCCAAACGTTTGAAAGGTGTCGTTTTGCCGGCTTGTCATTACACCCGGAGAAATGCTTCTTCGCAATGAAGGAGGGAATTCTTTTGGGGCATCGGGTGTCAAGCCGAGGTATTGAAGTCGATGTTGAGAAGGTTAAAATAATCACAGCTTTGGAATCCCCGAAGAACATTCGGGAGCTGAGAGCCTTCTTGGGACATGTCGGATATTACAGACGCCTCATGTCAAACTATGCAGTGCTTGCTGCACCACTTACAAAGCTTCTGAAGAAATCCAAAGACTATCTGTGGGAAGCACATCAAGAAGAAGCCTTCCAAGTGTTGAAGAAGAAACTGGTTGAAGCACCAGTCATGAGGGCCCCGAATTGGGACGTCCCTTTTCATGTGTATGTGGACACTTCGTCCATGGCCATTGGGGTTGTCTTAAGTCAGAAGGACGAGAAGAAGAAAGAATACCCGGTGTATTATGCCAGCCGACAACTTTCAGTTTCTGAAAAGAATTATTCGACGACTGAAAGAGAAGCACTCGGAATGGTGTATGCATGCAAGAAATTTCGGCATTATTTGTTGGGGTATGAGTTTGTCTTCTATGTTGACCATTATGCATTGCAACATCTGGTCAAGAAGGCAGATTTATCGGGATGAATTGCAAGATGGATCTTGTTATTACAAGAATTCGCGTATATTGTACAAGTGAGGAAGGGAGCTTCGCATTCGAATGCGGACTTCTTGTCCAGGTTAGACACTCAAGACCAGGAGTGGGAAATTGACAATCGGTTCCCTAACGAAGAGTTGTATCACTTATCAGCAATGAGAAGTACGAGGTATGCAGATGAATATAATTATCTGAATACTCTCCATTGTCCTGAGGGGATGGATCCGGAACAGCGGGCAGTCTTTCTCCAGAAAATGGGGCCGTACCAGCTTAAACACAACATTTTATTTAAGATGGGCGAAGACGAAGTACTTTGGCGATGTTTGGAGTCGTACAAAGTAGGAGGAGTAATTGAATCTTTACACTCCGAGGCATCAGGAGGACACTATGCTCTGAAGAATACTGTAAAGAAAATTCTTTTGGTAGGGTATTGGTGGCCTACAATGTACAAAGATGTACATGCTCATATTCAAAGCTGTGATGCGTGTCAGAGAACGGGGAAGCCGACGGCCACTTCTCAATGGCCTTTGAAACCAATTTTGCCTTTGGCTCCCTTTGAGAAATGGGGGATTGATTTTGTAGGTCCCATTCAACCAGTGACCCGAGTCACAAGAAAGCGCTATATTTTGGTTTGCACTGATTACGCTACCAAGATGGTTGAAGCGGAAGCAACTCGCAGAGATGATGCTAAAACTGTGGCGGAATTTTTCTTTCAAAACATCATCTCCCGATATGGGTGTCCTCTGGAATTGGTCAATGACCGAGGAACACATTTTTTGAACTCTGTAATGGAGGAGTTAACCAAGTATTTTCAGATTAAACATCGGAAGATGACTCCTTATAACCCAAAAGCGAATGGCTTAACGGAAAAAGCGAATGGGTTACTTTGTAAAATTTTGAATAAGGTGACTGTCAATTATGCCTATGATTGGGATACAAAATTACCAGCCGCGTTATGGGCCTATCGGATGACAGAGAAGATTACAAACAAACAAACCCCATACTTCTTGACATATGGCTTGCATCCCATACTGCCAGTTGAATTTGAAGTTCCGACTTATCGAGTCCTGTGCGAAGAACGAATGTCAGAAGAGGAAAGTCAGGATCTTCGGATTCATCAACTGATGTGGTTAGAAGAGAAAAGAGACAATGCAATGCAAACCACAAAAGAAGTACAAGCACAAAGGAAAGTCAGGCACGATCAGAGAATCAAGCCTGTGACTGTACGAGAAGGGGATTTGGTTTTGTTATATGACAATCGCCGAATATTTTTTCCAGGCAAGTTGCATTTGAGATGGATGGGTCCCTATCAAGTTCGTCATCTTTACAAAAATGGATCCATGCAACTCGTCGATTTGGAAGGTAATCCTTTTGCCACTCGAGTAAACGGGTGGAGAGTTTGGAGATATTGGACCATAGACTTGGAAGTTTCTAAGACACCCGAGGTCTATGTTCGCGGGGACGCTCACATTTGAGGGAGGGGTTATGTGGTGCCCACATTTTTCCTTTTCCAAAATAAAGGAGAAGAAGTGTATAGAGAAGTCGGATTGCGCCTGTATGGCCAAAGAAGACGAAGAAAATTGTCTTCGGGGTGAAACCCGAAGTAAAGTGACTTCGGGTCATAAAGCAAAGTACTCTGAAATGCCGTGTCAGCATACAATACAAAGTAAATTGTCTTTGGCTCGGGGGGAGCTCAACCCGAGGTGAAGACAGTCTAACAACCTTTCGTCGGGGCGAGAAATTCAAGAAGGGGGCGTTTCAAAATTAGCGGCTCATACGTGCAAAGGTGGGGTGACAGTGACAGGTGCATGCCGGAGGTGTGATTTCTTGGTAGAAACTCGAAGCAATGGAAGACAAAGAAGTGCAACTCTATAAAAATCGAAACTGCAACGACAAAATGTCGAGCAATTTTCCTTCGCCATTGAGGAGTCATCTTGCAGGTGATCGGGGAAAGGGAAATAGAGTTGGACTCGTGTTAGTGCATAAGGGAGAAGTCGAGAGAGAGAAATCAAGAGACCAAAAGAAAGCAGAAGAGATGGGAGGAGGGAAGAAGAACTCTGAATTTGCAGTGAGAAATCATTCAATTCGGAGATTAGATATAGTAGCAAGGATCGAAGTCTTGAGCCGACTTCGGATCACTTTTCTGGCATGGAACTGGAACGTAAGTTTTCCAGGATTCATGATAGAAATCATCGAGAGTAAATGTCTCGATGGTCCCAAGGAAGAAGGGAAGAGAGGAAATCCGGCTCGCTGGACAGAGTCGGATTGGAGACTCGTACTCGGGAAGGAGGCAGGCTCGGAGCAAGGAGCCACATTCTTGGGGAAAGGAGAGATAGCCCAAGAAACGCAGGAGGTGAGAGATGCCTTCTCATCAAAGAGGACGAAGAATGGGTATAAAGTTGAGAGCTATAAGGACCCAGTGAGGAGAGGAATTGTGAGTGCACTAATGGCCCTCCTGAAGCCGGAGAGAACTACCTATGTGATGAAACACCAAGCGGTGTTCTTTCACAAGTTATTTGCAGGAGAACCGATAAATTGGGCAAGGTGCTTTCACGGAAGAACGAGGCAGATGGTGTGGAATCTGCGGGATAAGTCGCCTCCACACTTCATTGTACCATTTGCAGCCCATTTTTACCTCGGGTTAAATCTGCTCAATGTGGCGGAGCGTAATCGAATGGTGTCTCATTTCCATCCTGATTTGAGAAGAGAAGTCGACGCGGAGGAGCAGCAATACATTCTCCAAATCCGGAGCACAGATGATTACTACGCGAAGACAGGGAAGAAAGTGGAGGTCATTGAAAGTACCCCGGCGAAGAAGAGAACTCAGCAAGCAGAAGCCAAAGAAAACAAGAAACCTCGGAAAATGCAGAAAAATAACCCGAGGCGAGGAATGGTGGTGATTGAGTCGGAAGATGAAGACTCAGAAGGCGAAGTTGAGCTCAAGACGGAGGACTTGGACCGTGAGGAGGAACCTGAGCTAACATTGCAAAGTGGAGATACGAGCACTGATAGTGAGGAAGGAGGAGAGATGACATCGGTACCAGCGGCTGAAGAATACGAAGAAGAAATGCAAGCCGAGGTAGAAACCGAAGACAATGCGGCGCTGGAAGACGAAGTACCAGTGTGCGAGGAGAAGAAGATCGCTATACAGCAAGGAATTCGCTCGAGACGTAAGGCAAAGTGTGAAGCAGGACCGAGTAGAGTGAAGGAAGAGGCAGAAGGAAGCTCGGGCAGTGAGGCATCGATTCCGATACAAAGACTCCAGAGAAGAAGGCGAGTATCGGGAGAACACGAAGAAAGAAGAGAGACCACTCCGCGGGAGGACGAAGGTATCAGTAATGGAGTAGATTACCTGCAGATGGTAGTATGCCCGCTGTTGGTGAAGATGGAGAAGAAGAAGAAGGAGATGCAGTCTACTTGTCCAGAGGTAAAAACTGTGTTGCAAGTCTTATCAAGATTGGAAGAAGAAAACTCGGAGTTAAAGAAGAGTATAACCCGAGGAGAGGAAGAGAGAGAATTACTGTGAGCAAAAGCAGGCAAGAGGAGTCAGGTAATCAAAGACCTGAAGAGAGAAGTGAGTTATCGAGAAGATCTTGCAAGGAAGAGTGACATTGCAAGGGAGAGACAGGTAGCGGAGCATGAAATCTTGAAGCAGCAGTTTGCTGATTCAAGAGTCGAACTCATCCATGCTATGGCGAGGGTACCATCGAAGGATCAAGAGCTCGATTGAGTGATGGAGAGTATGGAGGAGAAGAAGCAACTTTGGCAGCGAGAGTTGGCTGCGAGATATAGAGAAGAAGAGAGATTACGAGACTTACTTCGTAATCAGGAAGAGAAGGTTGCACAGAAGGAGAAAGAGAAGGAAGCGGTGAAGGCCAAATTCAAAGAAGAATTGGTGATGTACAGAGAAGAATGGCTTGCAGATCGGGAATGAGAAAGGAAGACAAGATTGGAGCCATTGCAGGAGATAGTCCTCAGGGTAAACGTGATGTTAAGTACAGAGGCCAGCGTTCGAATTGAAGAAGTGCGTCTGCACAAGTTGAAGTTGTTGGTGCAGGAGACAAGGCGAAGACAAGCAAAAGATACAGATTTGAATGCCTTGTTGATTAAATTGAGAACTCGTGTCGATAGGAAGATCTTAGAAGTAGAAGACAATATCACGATTAGATTAGACTTAGTGAGAATAGAGTTAGAAAAGCTTCGGCAGGATGTTAAAGCAAAACCCGAAGTAGATAACATCGGGATCCAAATGTCTTCGGAGTTGCCCTCAGAGACATTAGAGAAGAGTGGGTCAAAGGATGAGGAGTTAGATAGATTACCCGCTAGTGCAATTTTAGATCAAGAAAGAGAATTGCTGGATCTGGTAGAAGATGTAGGAGATGTGAAACCCGAGGA
The DNA here is from genome assembly GCA_948567375.1 of Lunularia cruciata. Lineage (NCBI taxonomy): Eukaryota > Viridiplantae > Streptophyta > Marchantiopsida > Lunulariales > Lunulariaceae > Lunularia > Lunularia cruciata. The sequence continues at coordinate 60,381,586 of OX419761.1, read as the reverse complement.
CAAAATAGTAGGAAGTAAGATTACTTCGGGTTTGGGTTTGAAAGCCGAGGAAGAAGTAGACATCGGATCGGATTAGTAACCGATTTGAGATTTGAAGGGGCAGATATGAAGAGGTGCATTGTCATTTTGGATCTGCAGGTTAGAACAGTTGTTGTAGAAATGGTATAGTTGTTAGAACTGTCGATTTGTTCACTATTTAAGAGTGGCATTCGCAAGAAATTGTTGTTCAGTGCTCATTATTTCTGAGAATAGATAAAGCAAAGTGTTGTGAAGCACTGCTTGTCGCTTGAGCTTGATTCCGAGTATCAACTTTGTACTGGTGTTTGTGAGTGTTTGGAGAAATTTGAAGTGCAAATCAGAGTGTTTGTTGGATGTTGGATTCCACAGCCTTGATCTTCATTCTGTGTGTTTGATCCTGAGTGAAGTGCAATCGAAGCAATGCCTTGACAGATCTGAGAGGAATTGTAGTGTTGGTAGTATTCTGCATTTGTGAGTGCAGTGCGAAGTTGATGTGAAGCAATTTTGATCGAGGAAGTTGTGCCTTCAGTGGAAGGGTGGAACACAATTCTGAGGCGAAGTTGTTTTGCAGTGAAGTGCCGTTTTTGGGAGAGCCTAAATCATCACAATCAAGATTGTTTGGAAAGATTTGATGGAGTTGTGATTAAGGAGTGTGAATTTGTGACAAGACTGCGAGTCAGTGCTTGTTACTCTCTTCTGGGTGTGGTTTCTACCTGAGAGACTAGAGAAGAACTCAAGAAGAACTACATGTTACTGTTTGACTTTGTATTTGGACATTTCTGACTCGTATCTCTGCGGGAACGAACTTTACTTACCCGATTACCGCAAAAGTGATATTTGTCGGGTTGTCACATGTGCTGACAGGTACTTCATCTTTTGACACAAAGTCACTTTACTTTGAGTTACAACTCGAAGAAACCATTCTTTGCCTTTCAATGCCATACAAGTACAATACAACTTCATCTGTACACTTCTTCTTGAGAAATACGAAAAAAAACAAGAATGTAGCTTTTCTAGCTTTTGGAGGATACAACTTTGAATTGGATTTTGATAATTGATATAATTCTTCACAATCTCTCATTCATCTAAAGTATTATATCTATCATCCCATGAATTATCACTCTCACATTCTTTAAGTCTTGAGTATAGTATCTCTTGCATATTGGCATGGGTTTATACTTACCATCTTGCATGCATCCCATCCAAACACCTTTGTTAATGCAAATTCAACAATTGAGAGACTTTATATGAAGGATATAGATTTCTTTATTGATTACAATAGCATAAAAAGTTTATTGTCTTGGATTCAAGAAACCATTCAATTGGCAGATGAATGCAAGAAATGATATACAATTGAAGTTCTAGTTTTTTCTCTTGAATCTCTGTGTGGCTCAAAAATACATGCATCTAGAAACTTTGAATGAAAATCTTCCACAAAGTAGCCATCATCTTCTATCCATATATTTGCCATGTTTATTTAAATGTTGTGTAGACAAGTTAATCCACTTGTTATATACAAGTTAATCCACTTCAACAAGAAAGAATTCCTAGAGGTGTCATTCAATTGGACTCTTAATTATCGTAGCAAATGCCATTGGGCTTCCAATAACTCCTGTATGATATGTATTGACCACTCAGGTCCAAGCAACATATAGGTTGAAAATAGCTTGTTTGGAAGAGGGTACAAGATGACACATGTGTACATAACCTAAATCCCCAAATAAATGTTGTGTGTAGTTAAATAAATAACAACTCTCCTTGGTGATTCTACACAGAAAAAATAAGAGACCTCCTCAAGCATGCCACATCATGAAATGAACCGGCATACCTACAAACAGAAAGAGAGAAAGGTCTAATAGTCAAGCAAACTCAATGGAAACTCAATGCGTATGAACTCAAGTGTGATATCTCAATTCCCATATAAGCAAGTGTGATAACTATAGAAAAAATTTATGAGCACAAAGAGAAAACTAAGAAAGCAAGAGAGAAAGATCTTTATGATATAGAACACTCATATAGCATTACAAAATACACTCACTTAAGTCCGCATTATGATCTGGAAAGTTTGCACGGACTTAATTGAGATGCGGACTTAGCGAGTGAGGTTGTGGTAACTAGATGAAACATGTCAAATTCAAGAAAAGATATAGTTGCACAATTTTCACAGTTTGTTTTTCAGTAAAAAATTGTGTCATTTTCCATCTCTAAGACATGCAAGCTCATTTGGAAATATGAGCGCACAATATGTAGTAAAATGCAAAGGTGAGGGGCAATGCTTGAATGATCATCAAAGAATAGAGATTATCGCTTTATTAGAGCAATCAAAACCGCAGTCAATGCAAAGCATTGCTTGGCAGTATGGTGTTGTTGGGCATAAGTTTCCTCCTCCCTCCATACAATCAATTGCCGCATGAGACTCCTGTTCTTCATTGTCAGCATTGTCTTTGCCCCATTGTTGAACTTTTCCTCACCTTCACTTCTGCTGCTCGACCCTTTGCTCCGCAGCATCAACTCCGGTTCTTCTTCTTCTTTCAAGTCTTTTGACTTATAATAGGCTTTGCCTTTTGACTCTTTTGCTCTTGATGACTCATCAATTACCATGACATCTTGCCTTGGGTTCACCTTCCATGTCTTCTTTGACTGAATTGGTGACATACTTTGCTCAAGATGACTGCGCTTCCTTGTCTTCAAGATGTTCATTGCTACCCTCATGTGCTGCCCCATTCTTGCATAGTGTTCATTGATACTTTGGATGTGTTGGATATACTGTTATTCCTCCTCATCTCTAGCCTCTTGTATAAGTTGGGATGAAAGTGAGACACCATCTTCCTTCACTCAATCTTCTTCATCATATTCAGTCCAAAGTCAAAATGTGTAGCAAATGGTACCAAATAGTGAGGAGCATCTTGATCTCTCCAACACCACACCATCTATTGTGTTCTTTGGTGAAAGCACTTTTCCTAATTCATAGGCGTTCTTGCAAACATCTGATGGAAAAATACATCCTAATAATTCACTACATACTTTGAGCAATCCGGCTTGAAGAGTGCCATCATCACCCCAATGATGCTTTTCCTGACTGGGTCCCAATAAGTATTGACTTTGTACCCATTCTTCATACACAATGTAGTGAAGGAATTGCAAATTTTTTTTGTCTCCTCTGCAAGCTCTCCCTTCCCAAGGATCATTGCCCCAATTTCATCACCAACCTCTCTTCCCAACACCAATCTTCAATCCAACTCTATCCATCAAGCCAGATTTTCTCTCTTCCCCTTAGTCTCAGGCCCTTCCTCACAATCACTTGCAGCTACTTTTGCCATGAACCCAAGAAAACTCAAGATCAAGTTCCAAGCCAGAAATGTGATACAAAGCCTACTCATTACTTCAATCATGGCTATCATGTCTAATCTTCAAATAACCGGGTTTCTCATTGCAAGTGACGGACTCTTCTTCTCACTTTTCCTTGGCATTGTGTGATCTCTAACGCATGGTAGCTGAAAGATAATTCCTCTCCTGGTCTCAAGATCCTAACTCCCTTAGGATTGTTAAACATCAAGCTATCAACTGGATTTGCTACAAGCACTCCTTCAGGTCTGCTACTCTGTGGCTTAGGATACTTATGTGACATTTTGAAATCCCTCAAATAAGTTTTGATTTTATAGTGCTTTGCTGATTGGTCATTCTTCTATTAGTCTTCACTAAAACTCACATCTTTTGCATGAGTTTTGGTACTATCAAGATTTAGTTGTTTGCACCTTAGCCATTTTCTTACCTGTCCTTTCTTGATTGAAAAATCTGAAGAAAAGTTGATATGCCATCTTTCTATCAGGTTGATCACCCCGGGATGAAGTTTCCTTACTTTGGGTTTCTCCGGCCAAGTCTGATCCAAGTACTTTGGTTCTCATAGGAAGTCACTTTACTTTGGGTTGCAAAGCAAAGACATAATTCTCCTTCTTTAAATGCCATTTGGGTGCATATGACTTCATTGTACACTTCTTCAAAAAAAAATTATGAAAAATGTGGGTACCACATACCCCTTCCCTCAAATGTGAGCATCTCCGCAAACACCAACTTTGGGTTCTTTATGCAAGGCTGAGTCCGCGGTCCAATATTTTATAACTCTCCACCTATTTACTCGAGTGGCAAAAGGATTGTCCTCTAGGTCTGCAAGTTAGATAAAGCCATTATCATAAATGTGCATGGCATGGTAGGGCCCCATCCACCTTAGATGCAGCTTGCCAGGAAAAAATATTCAGCGATTGTCATATAGCAACACCAAATCACCCTCCTAAACAACAATAGGCTTGATTTGCTTATTGTGCCTAACCTTCCTCTATTCTTGCACTTCCTTCATGGTTTGCATTGCATTGCCTCTTTTCTCTTCTAACCACATCAGTTGATGGATCTGAAGATCTTGGCTTTCTTTTCCCGCCAATTGTTCCTCATAGAGAATTTGATATGTCGATACTTCAAATTCAACTTGTAGTATGGGATGCAATCCATATGTTAGAAAAAATTCATTTATTTGGTGATAATATTTTCAGTTGTTCTATATGCGGACAAAGCTGCAAGTAACATTGTGTCCCAATCATAGGCATAATTGATTGTCCCCTTATTCAGAAAATTTCATAATGATCCACTGGCCTTCACCGTTAGTCCATTTGCTTTTGGATTATAAGGAGTCATCTTCAGATGTTTTATCTGAAAGTACTTGGTTAATGCTTTCACCATGGAGTTCAAAAAATGAGTCCCTCAATCACTAACCAATTCAAGAGAACATCCGTAACACAAAATGTGTTTTGAAAGAAAACTTTTGCAACTATTTCCGCATCATCTCTCCGAGTTGACTCTACTTCAACCATCTTGGTATCATAATCAATGCACACCAAGATGTGTCTCTTCCTTCTAAATTGGGTTATTGGTTGAATCAAACCCACAAAATCAATGCCTCATTTCTCAAATGGAGCCAATGGCAAATTGGTCTCAAAGGGCACTGGGAAGTAGCCGTCGGCTTTCCTGTTTGTTGGCAGCCATCACAACTTTGTATAAAGGCATTAGTATCCTTATACATCAAACATTTCTTTGCCTATCCTTTCTTGATTGATCCATCCAAAGGGAAGTTGTTACGCTATCTTTGCATCAGGTTGATCACCCGGAGACAAAGTTCCCTTACTTTGGGTTTCTTTGGCCGGGTCTGTTCCGAGTACTTTTCTTTTGACCCGGAGTCACATTAATTTGGGTTTCAACCCAAAGACACAATTCTTCTCCTTCCAATGCCATTTGGGTTCAATACAACTTTGTTTGTACACTTCTTCTTCAAAATAGAACAAAAACTGAAAAAATTGAAAAATGGGGTAACCATAGGGTACCATTTCCAAAGGATCTTATATTCAATGTGTCATTGGCGGCCATTTTGGATGTCTCAATGTGCAAGTACCCTATCAACCTGATATTCTTCATTATCATTAATAAAAATTGGAGGAGGAGGAGGTTGGATACAAGTAGGAAAAGAAGATGGTTTAAAAACAAAGGGTTTTAATTTGGAGATATGGAATACAAGGTGGATCTTCATGTGACTAGGAAGAGCAAGTTTCCAAGCAATGGGAGAAATGATTTCAATAATAGTACATGGTCTTATCCAAATAGGAGAAATTTAATGAACTTGGGTGTCAAGAGGAAGAGGAATGTCACTTGAGGAGAGCATAAAATTATCACCTATATAAAAGATAAGATCATGATGATGTTGATCAACATATGTTTTTTTTTGTCAATTTTGAGCAACAAGGAGATGAGACTTGGATTGGTGTAAGGATTTAGATAGCATAGAAAAGAAGGTGGAAGTATGAGGGACATGAGATGGTGGTGGAACCAAAAGAGATTCAAGAACAAGTGGATCTTGCTCATAATGCTAAAAATTAAGGATAAAAGGAAAGAATCTAATACTTGCCTACTTTGAATTCTTGTAAGCAAACTTGGCAGTCGCAAGACAAGAATCCCAATTGGTGTGATGAACCTACTAAAGGCATGTAGCATATGTTCCAAGGTGTAATTTTCTTGTTTTTTTATGCATCAGTTTAGGGATGATCTATGGCAGATGAGGAAAGGTTTGGTTTAGGTAGCTTAAAAATGCTTGCCAAAATTAACCAATGAATTAAGGATCATGATCAAGGATGAGAGCCCTTGGCATCTATGATGTTTGAAGACTGTTTCAAAATAGATATAGGCCAACATTGAAGCATCAATTTTATCTATGGTAGGGACAAAGTGGATTTGCTTGCTGAGTTTAACAAATATAACAATTGATGTATGGCCTTGGTCTGTCCTTTGCAAGGATATGATGAGATCTAAGCTCACATGTTCCTAATAGGTAGAAGGAATGAGGAATGGTTGGAGGAGCACATTTGGTTTTTAGTTGCTGACCTTGTTATGGTCACAACTTTCACAAGATCAGACAAATTCTCAAACTTTGCATGCCATATTGGGCCACCACTATTGTAGTAGTAGGGTACTGAATGTTTTACCCACACCTAGGTGAGTAGTGTGTATAAGTCATGCCTATTTGAAGGCATAAAAGTTGCAGGTCTCCTAAAGGTGGAACATAAACTTAATTCTTGCAAAATAAAAGGCCATCCTTGATGGCAAGGTATTGTACACCTTGTCATTTGCTACAAGGCAACTTTGCACAAGATCAAAGAATGAATATTGTGCTAAAGTAGTCTTGAGCCTTAGAGTTCATCATCATTATGGTGACAACCTGTACAATGTGGCCTTGAGTAGCAATGATTTGGAGGAAGGGGGTTTCAACTCCACTTGGCTTAGATTGAGTCGATTCAACCATGTGGAAGGAGTCATCTATGCCAATGATTGTCAAGATGTTGTCTTGGAAGAAGGAGAAGTACTTAAAATATCCAAGAAAGTCACTCCCAAAGAATTGGCATATTACATTGCCTTGTTTATAAAATACAAAGATGTAGTTGCTTGGTCTATTGATCAAATGCTAGGTATCCCCAAACAAATCAAGGAGCATCATATTGATTTGGTAAAAGGTGTAGTCCGGTTTGGCAATGCCAAAACTGGTTGAACCCAAAGTACTCACTCTTGGTGAAGCATTGGAGTGATAAGTACTTGGGGGCAAGAATTATCTTTCCAATCTTGAGTAGTGAATGGGTCTTCCCAGTCATTTTTTTGAAGAAGAAGATAGGAAAATTTGGGAGTGCCAAGATTTTTGCAAGCTAAATACAATCATGAGAAAAGAGAATCATCCTTTGCTATTTACATATACAATTTTAGATCAAGTTGTAGGTCACCCTTGTTACAATTTTCTCAATGGATTTTCTAGCTATAATCAAGTGTTCATTTGAGAAGAAGACAAGGAAGTTTATAGAAGTCTTTATTGATGACTTTTATGTGCTTAGACAAAGAGAGGTGCATTTGGAGTATCTCTATCAAACATTTGATAGGTGTCATGTTGCCTTCTTGTCCTTATACCCAAAATAGTTATTTTTGCAATGAAGAAAGGAATTCTGTTGGGACATTGGGTTTCAAGCTGAGGAATAGAAAGTGACGTTCAAAAGGTAAAGATTATAATAGCTTTAGAAGCTCCCCAAAAATATTTGGGAGCTAAGAGCCTTCTTGGGTCATATTGGAGTTTACATGCACTATGTGGCCAATTATGTGGTGTTGGCTGTACCTTTCACAAAATTGTTAAGGAAATCCAAAGACTATCTATGGGAGATAGAGCAAGAAGATGCCTTCTAGGCATTAAAGAGGAAATTGGTGGAAGCACTAATTATTAGGGCTCCAAATTGGGATGTCCCTTCTCATGTATATATGAATATTTTTTCCATAGAAATAGGAGTAGTCCTCAGCCAAAGGGATGAAAAGAAGAAGAATTATCCTATTTATTATGCCAGCAGGCAATTGTCAATTATAGAGAAGAAGTTTACCACTATGAAACATGAAACACTTAGAATGGTGTATGCTTGCAAGAAGTTTTGACACTACTTGTTAGGATGCAAGTTTTTGTTCTATGTGGATCATTATGTGCTGCAACATTTGGTGAAGAAAGCCGACTTGTCAAGTTGAATTGCATGTTGGACTTTATTAGTACAAGAATTCACATATATTGTACAAGTAAGTAAGTAAGGAAGAGAGCTTTGCATGTAGATGCAATTTTCCTATCCAGGTTAGAAACTCAGGAGCAGGAACTAGAGATAGATGATCATTTCCATTATGAAGAACTATACCATTTGATGGCAGTACAAAGTACAAGATATGTAGCAGAATATTATTATTTACACCCATGTCAATGTCTTGAAGGATTGGATCTGGAACAAAGAGCAGTCTTCCTCAAGAAAATGGAATTGTATTAGCTTCAGCACAATATTTTGTTTAAGATGGGGAAAGACTAGATGCTTCATAGATGCTTGGAAGCCTATAAGGTAGAAGGAGTAATAGAATCCCTACACTCAGAAGCAACAAGAAGTCATTATGCATTGAAGAACATTGTTAAGAAAATCCTTATGGTAGGATATTGGTGGCCTATAATATATAAAGATATGCAAGCCATATCAAAAGTTGTGATACTTGTAAGCAAATCGGGTTTGAGAAAGAACGCTGATTGGTTTCTTTGTAAAATTTTGAATTGTCAATTATACCTACGATTGGGACACAAGGTTGCATGCTTTATGGGCATATAAGATGACTTAAAAGGTTACCGCTAAGCAAACTCTATATTTCTTAACATATGGATTGCATCCAATATTACCAATTGAGTTTGCAGTGTAGTCATACTATATCTTATCTAAGAAACGGTTGTTGGAGGAAGAAAGTCATGATCTTTGGATTCAACAACTAGTGTGGCTGGAAGAAAAGTGATCCAATGCATTGCAAACTACAAGAGAAAAACAAGCTCAAAGGAAAGACAAGCATGATAAGAGGTTACGGTCTACTACTATTTATATGGGTGACTTAGTGCTATTATATGACAATTGTAGAACATTCTTTTTAGGAAAGTTGCACTTAAGGTGGATGGGGCCATACCAAGTGATGCACATTTTTGAGAGTGGTTCTATTCAACTAACTTGGAAGGAAACCCATTTGCCACTAGAGAAAAATGGTTGGAGGGTATATCATTATTGGATAGTGGACTCCAAAGGAAGAAACTAAACTGATATTTATCAGGATGCTCACACTTGAGGGAGGGGGTATGTAGTACCCACTTTTTTTTGACAATTTTTAGGGATAAAAAGTGTATTTTTAGGTAGGAAAGGAGGTTAGATGAAGAGATTTGGTGTGTTTATATCTGAAGTATGAGATCCAATCTGATCCAAAGAAGTCCACTTTGTATCAAAGGAGATGAAGACTCGGACCAGACTTGGAAGGATGGACGACCCAAAGTGAGGACACTTTGCATTGGAATGAAGAACCCAATCCGAGGATCCTTAAGAACCTTGACTCAGGCCTTACCAGCCAAGAAGATACACTTGACATGAACAGTTACTTTGTGTGAGGATAAACTTGAAAGTGACAAGAGTAATGTATTCATAAGATATGATTCTTTAATTAGGTTCAATTGAAGAATGATTGTGAAATAGAAGAGTATAAAATCAAGACTTTGTCAAGGAGAGTCTGCAATGTTAAAAGACTATCCTATGCCTTTGAGTAGTTGTCCTGATTGTGTTAGAACCACAAGCCAAGTCACAGATTTTTTGTGTGAACTTGAGTGAAGAAAGAAGCACAATATTGTTCAAGGGAGGAAGACAGATGTGACAACCCGGCAAATATCACTTTTGCGGTAATCGGGTAAGTAAAGTTTGTTCCCGCAGAGATACGAGTCAGAATTGGTCAAATACGAAGCAAAGTAACAATGTAGTTCTTCTTGGTTGTGTCTTTAATCTCTCAGGTAGAAACCACACCCAAAAGAGAGTAACAAACACTGACTCGCAGTCTTCTCACAAATTAACACTCCATAATCATAAATCCTTCAATTCTTTCCAAACAATCTTGATTGTGATGATTCAGGCTCTCTCGAAAATGGCACTTCACTGCAAAACAACTTCACCTCAGAATTGTGTTCCATCCCTCCACTGAAGGCACAACTTCCTCAATTGAAATCGCTTCACATCAACTTTGCATTGCACTCACAAAAGCAGAATACTACCAACACTACAATTCCTCTCAGATCTGTCAAGGCATTGCTTTGATTGCACTTCACTCAGGATCAAACACACAGAATGAAGATCAAGGCTGTGGAATCCAACATCCAACAAGCACACTGACTTGCACTTTGAATTTCTCCAAACACTCACAAACACAATTGCAAAGTTGATACTCGGAATCAAGCTCAAGCGATGAGCACTACTTCACAGCACTTTGCTTTATCTATTCTTAGAAATAATGAGCACTGAACAACATTTTCCTGCGAATGCCACTCTTAAGTAGTGAACAATTGACAGTTCTAACAACTATACCGTTCTACAACAACTGTTCTAACCTGCATATCCAAAATGACAATGCACCTCTTCATATCTGCCCCTTCAAATCTCAAATCGGTTTCTACTCCGATCCAATGTCTACTTCTTCTTCAGCTTTCAAACCCGACCCCGAAGTAATCTTACTTCCTACTACATTTTCCTCGGGTTTCACATCTCCTACTTCTTCTACCAGATCCAGCAATTCTCTTTCCTGATCTGAAATTGCACTAGTGGGTAATCTATCTAACTCTTCATCCTTTGACCCACTCTTCTCTAATGTCTTTGAGGGCAACTCCAAAGACATTTAGATTCCTATGTTATCTACTTCAGGTTTTGCCTTAACATCCTGCCAAAGTTTTTCTAACTCTATTTTCACTAAGTCTAATCTAATTGAAATGTTATCCTCTATCTCTAAAATCTTTCTGTCTACGCGAGTTCTGAGACCAATTAACAAGGCATTCAAATCAGTGTCCTTCGCTTGTCTTTGCCTCGTCTCCTGCACCAACAACTTCAACTCGTGCAATTGTGCTTCTTCAATTCGAACGCAGGCTTCTGTACTTAACATTGCGTTCACTCTGAGGACTATCTCCTTTAATGGCTCCAATCTTGTCTTTTGTTCTTGTTCCCGATCTGCAAGCCATTCCTCTCTGTACATCGCCAACTCTTCTTTGAACTCGGCCTTCACCGCCTCCTTCTCTTTCTCCTTCTGTACAACTTTCTCTTCCTGATTACGAAGCAATTCTCGTAATCTCTCTTCTTCTCTATACCGCACAGACAACTCTCTTTGCCAGAGCTGCTTCTTCTCCTCCATACTCTCCATCACTCGATCGAGCTCTTGGTCCTTTGATGCTACCCTTGCCATAGCATGGATAAGCTCTACTCTTGAATCAGCAAACTGCTGCTTCAAGATTTTGTGCTCCGCTACCTGTCTCTCCCTTGCGATGTCACTCTTCCTTGCAAGATCCTCTCGATAACTCACTTCTCTCTTCAGGTCTTTGATTACCTGACTTCGCTCTACTGCTTCTGCTTGTAGTACTTCTCTCTCTTCCTCACCTCGGGTTACACTCTTCTTCAACTCCGAGTTCTCTTCTTCTAATCTTGATAAGACCTACAAAACAGTCTTTACCTCTAGACAAGTAGACTGCATCTCATTCTTCTTTTGTTCCAACTCCAACAACAGCAGGCACACTACTTCTTGCAGGTAATCTACTCCATTACTGGCAACTTCTTCCACCCACGGAGTAGTCTCTCTTCTCTCTTTGTGTTCTCCCGATACTCGCCTTCTTCTCGGGAGTCTTCATATCGGAATCGACGCCTCACTACCCGAGCTTTCTTCTACCTCTTCCTTCGCTCTACTCGGCCCCGCTTCACACTTTGCCTTACATCTTGAGCAAACTCCTCGCTGTACTGCAATCTTCTTCTCCTCTAGCACCGGTACTTTGTCTTCCAGCGCCGCATTGTCTTTGGCTTCTACTTCGGCTTGCACTTCTTCTTTATATTCTTCAGCCGCTGGTGCCGAGGTCATTTCTCCACCGTCTTCATTGTCACTGCTAGTATCTCCACTCTGCAGTGTCAGCTCAGGTTCCTCCTCACGTTCCGAGTCCTCCGTTTTGAGCTCGGCTTCTCCTTCTGAGTCTTCATCTTCTGACTCAATCACCACCACCCCTCGCCTCGGGTTATTTTTCTGCATCTTCCAAGGTTTCTTGTTTTCTTTGGCTTTTGCTTGCCGAGTTCTCTTCTTCGTCGGGGTACTTACCACGACCTCCACGTTTTTCCCTGTCTTCGTATAGTAGTCGTCCGTGCTCTGGATTTGGAGAATGTATTGCTGCTCCTTTGCGTCAACTTCTCTTCTCAAGTCAGGATGGAAATGAGACACCATTCTATTGCGCTCCGCCAAATTGATCAAATTCAACCCAAGGTAGAAATGTGTTGCAAATGGTACAATGTAGTGTGGAGGTGACTTATCCCGCAGATTCCACACCATCTGCCTCGTTCTCCCGTGAAAACACCTTGCCCAATTGATCGGTTCTCCTGCAAATAACTTGTGAAAGAACACCGCTTGGTGCTTCATCACATAAGTGGTTCTCTCCGGCTTCAGGATGGCCATTAGTGCACTCACAATTCCTCTCCTCACAGGGTCTTTGTAGCTCTCAACTTTGTACCCATTCTTTGTCCTCTTTGACGAGAAGGCATCTCTCACCTCTTGTGTTTCTTAGGCTATCTCTCCTTTCCCCAAGAATGTGGCTCCCTGCTCCGAACCCGCCTCCTTCCCGAGTACAAGTCTCCAATCCGACTCTGTCCAGCGAGCCGGATTTCCTCTCTTCCCTTCTTCCTCGGGACCATTGAGACATTTACTCTCGATGATTTCTGTCATGAATCCTGGAAAACTTACGTTCCAGTTCCATGCCAAAAAAGTGATCCAAAGTTGGCTCAAGACTTCGATCCTTGCTACTACATCTATTCTCCAAATCGCATGATTTCTCACTGCAAATTCAAAGTTTTTCGTCCCTCTTCCCATCTCTTCTGCTTTCTTATTGTCTCTTGATTTCTCTCTCGCGACTTCTCCCTTGCGCACTAACCCGAGTACAACTCTATTTCCCTTTCCCCGATCACCTGCAAGATGACTTCTCAACGGCGAAGGAAAATTGCTTGACATTTTGTCATTGTAGTTTTGAGTTTTATAGAGTTGCACTTCTTCATCTTCCGTCGCTTTGAGTTTCTACCAAGAAATCACACCTCGTGCATGCACTTGTCACTGTCAATCAACCTTCGCGCGTATGAGCCGCCAGTTTTGAAACGGCCCCTTCTTGAATTTCTTGCCCCGACGAAAGGTTGTTAGACTGTCTTCGCCTCACGTTGAGCTCCCCCCAATCCAAAGACAATTTACTTTGTATTGTATGCTGACACGGCATTTCCGAGTACTTTGCCTTATGACCTGAAGTCACTTTACTTTGGGTTTCATCCGGAAGACAATTTTCTTTGCCTTCTTTGGCAAATACAGGCACAATCCGACCTCGGGTGGCTTAGAAACTTCCGAGTCTATGGTCCAATATCTCCGAACTCTCCACCCGTTTACTCGAGTGGCAAAAGGATTACCTTCCAAATTGACGAGTTGCATGGATCCATTTTTGTAAAGATGAAGAACTCGATAGGGACCCATCCATCTCAAATACAACTTGCCTGGAAAAGATATTCGGCGATTGTCATATAACAAAACCAAATCCCCTTCTCGTACAGTCACAGGCTTGATTCTCTGATCGTGCTTGACTTTCCTCTGTGCTTGTACGTCTTTCGTGGTCTGCATTGCATTGTCTCTTTTCTCTTCTAACCACATCAGTTGATGAATCCGAAGATCTTGACTTTCCTTTTCCGACATTCGTTCTTCGCACAGAACCTGATATGTCGGAACTTCAAATTCAACTGGCAGTATGGGATGCAAGCCATATGTCAAGAAGTATGGGGTTTGTTTGGTTGTAATCTTCTCTATTGTTTGATATGCCCACAATGCGGCTGGTAATTTTGTATCCCAGTCATAGGCATAATTGACAATCACCTTATTCAAAATTTTACAAAGTAACCCATTCGCTTTTTCCGTTAAGCCATTTGCTTTTGGGTTATAAGGAGTCATCTTCCAATGTTTAATCTGAAAATACTTGGTTAACGCCTCCATTACCGAGTTCAAAAAATGTGTTCCTCGGTCACTGACCAATTCCAGAGGACACCCATATCGGGAGATGATGTTTCGAAAGAAAAATTCCGCCACAGTTTCAGCATCATCTTTGCGAGTTGCTTCCGCTTCCACCATCTTGGTAGCATAGTCAGTGCAAACCAAAATGTAGCGCTTTCTTGTGACTTGGGTCACTGGTTGAATGGGACCCACAAAATCAATCCCCCATTTCTCAAATGGGGCCAAAGGTAAAATTGGTCTCAAAGGCCATTGAGAAGTAGCCGTTGGCTTCCCCGTTCTCTGACACACATCACAGCTTCGGATATGAGCATGTACATCTTTGTACATTGTAGGCCACCAATACCCTGCCAAAAGAATTTTCTTTACCATATTCTTCAGAGCATAGTGTCCTCCCGATGCCTCGGAGTGTAAAGATTCAATTACTCCTCCTACTTTGTATGACTCCAAGCATCACCGAAGTACTTCGTCTTCGCCCATCTTAAATAAAATGTTGTGTTTAAGCTGGTACGCCCCATTTTCTTGAGAAAGACTACCCGCTGTTCTGGATCCATCCCCTCAGGACAATGGAGAGTATTCAGATAATTATATTCATCTGCATACCTCGTACTTCTCATTGCTGATAAGTGATACAACTCTTCGTTAGGGAACCAATCGTCAATTTCCCACTCTTGGTGTTGAGTTTCTAACATGGACAGGAAGTCCGCATTTGAATGCAAAGCTCCCTTCCTCACTTGTACAGTATACGTGAACTCTTGTAATAACAAGATCCATCTTGCAATTTGTCTCGATAAATCTGCCTTCTTGACCAGATGTTGCAATGCATAATGGTCAACATAGAAGACAAACTCATACCCCAACAAATAATGCCGAAATTTCTTGCAGGCATACACCATTCCGAGTGCTTCTCTTTCAGTCGTCGAATAGTTCTTTTCAGAAACTGAAAGTTGTCGGCTGGCATAATACATCGGGTAGTCCTTCTTCTTCTTGTCCTTCTAACTTAAGACAACCCCGATGGCCATGGACGAAGTGTCCAAATACACATGAAAAGGGACGTCCCAATTCGGGGCCCTCATGACTGGTGCTTCAACCAATTTCTTCTTCAACACCTGGAAAGCTTCTTCTTGATGTGCTTCCCACAAATAGTCTTCGAATTTCTTCAGAAGCTTTGTAAGTGGTGCAGCAAGCACTGCATAGTTTGACACGAAGCGTCTGTAATATCCGACATGTCCCAAGAAGGCTCTCAGCTCCCAGATGTTCTTTGGGGATTCCAAAGCTACGATTATCTTAACCTTCTCAACATCGACTTCAATACCTCGGCTTGACACCTGATGCCCCAGAAGAATTCCCTCCTTCATGGCGAAGAAGCATTTCTCTGGGTGTAATGACAAGCCGGCAAAACGACACCTTTCAAATGTTTGGTGAAGGTAATCTAAATGTACATCTCTTTGCCCAAACACACAAAAGTCATCAATAAAAACTTCCACAAATTTGCGCAGGAAATCCTTGAAGATCGAATTCATCATCCGCTGGAAAGTAGCGGGAGCATTACACAACCCAAGGGGCATTTTATTGTAAGCGAAAGTGCCCCAGTCAGTCGTGAATATAGTTTTATCCTTGTCTTCTTCTCGAATGGATACTTGATTGTACCCTGAAAATCCATCGAGAAAACTATAACAAGGATGCCTAGCTACCTGATCTAAAATTGTATCGGTAAAAGACAAGGGATGATGATCTTTCCTTGTAATTGTGTTCAATTTTTGGAAGTCTTGGCACACTCGGATCTTCCCTGTTTTCTTCTTCGGGACAATGACAATGGGGGAGACCCATTCACTGCTTAAGACAGGGAAGATGATTCCGGCCCCTAAGTACTTGTTGATTTCATCTTTCACCAAAAGCGAGTACTTTGGGTTCAGGTGGTATTGTCGCTGCCAAACCGGAACTGCACCTTCAACCAAATCAATCCGGTGTTCTCCAAATTCTTGTGGAATACCTGGCATTTGATCAATCGACCAGGCAAATACATCCTGGAACTCTATAAACAGGGCAGTGTATCTTGCCAACTCCTCCAAAGTAACTGTCTTTGAGATTTTTAAAATTTTTCCTTTAGTTAGTAACACCTCTTGACAATCATCGGGGTTGATGACTCCTTCAACGTGGCTTACTCAGCTTAACCCGAGGCAAGCGGCCATCAAACCCCCTTCCTCCAAGTCAGGTTCACCCAAGGCGAGGTCATATGGATCTTCATCGTCAACCTCTACCTTGTAGCATTCCAAGTAATTAACTTGGACTTCTTCTGCGGATTCGTCTGAAGACGAAGACGATGAATCTTTGGATTTGTCCTCCTCTTCTGACAAACTTGTTTCCCCAAGATGGGGAACCTTTGTCCAACTCACAATCACCAGCTTCTGATCTTCGGACAAAATGTCCTTGAATCTTAACTTCTGTTGATGCCAATCCACTACAACTTGGGCACTATACAACCAGGGTCTGCCAATCAACAGAGGGTAACCAGTTTTTGTCACTGGCCGCAACACGATGTAATTCAACTTGAAGGGTACCCCTCCAATGATCGTGGTAATGTTCGACAGCATGCCCAAGGGCCGTCTCCTGGTTTGGTCTGCAAACTTCAAAACTCGAGGTGTTGGTTCAAACATATGATACCCGAGTCGATTCGCAATATCTTTGGTCATGACATTCACACCGGACCCAGAGTCAATGGGTATCGATGTGATCATGCACCCTGCAATCTCCGCGTCTACATCGGGAGATCCCAAATCTTCTTGTTCAATACAATCGATAGCAGGCAGGTCCTTCTTTGACATCGACCTCACCTTCTTGAGGGCCGAATTTAGTTGTCTCTTGTATAGCTTGTTATCTTCCTACAATTGCTTAAATGTAACATTGGCATTTGTGGTGGCCAAATCGGCTACAATATCATATTGGGGAACTCCTCCCAATTTGACCGTCTTTGTCTTTGGCTTTGGGTCCAAGGACTCTCCATGTTCCCTCTTGACTTCGGGACGCTTCAAAATGGTGACGGGCTTGCTGATGGCCTTAACCCGAGCTTCCTCGGGTTGGCCCACCTCGGCTTGGATCAGACCCTTTACTTCGGATCGGATGTCCGCCGGAAAAATTGGAGACTTCGTCTTCGTCTCTTCTTCCAAACTCAGTTCCCGAGTCTTGAGTAATGCCTTTGTTAATTCTTTCTGCAAGGCTTTAGCTTTAGCTTTCGCGAGGATCTTTTCCTCCTTGGCCGAAAGAATGGCTTTTGGGCGCTATCTCTTTGCCTTTCGGGAAGACGACAAGGTTGTACTCAGTTCTTTGGGATCACGCTTCTTCTTGCTAGAGCGTGTCTCAACTTTCAAAACTTCAAGCTCTGGCCATTCTCCTTCTGAGGCCGGACTCCCTTCTTGAGGTCTTTCTTCCTCAAGCGTAATACAATTTACATTTGTATCCCCCTTTGGCTGGAGTGCTGCATGCTCAGCGGGGGTCTGTACATATTTTATAGGCGGCTTCAGGTTCAGTGGAGGGTGAGGGCATTGGTTGCCCGTATGCCCCGATCCTTTACAATTTCCACACAGGGGAACGTACCCAATTTGCCTTCTTGGCTCGGGACAATTTGGAGACCAATGTCCCATCGAGCCACAATTATAACAAGCTCCGGGTGCAACATTCTGAGGGCAGTTTTGGTTGCTCATCGGTGGTCTTCGTGAAGGAGCATTGGGGTTATACTCCTTGGGTCCAAACCTCGGACCTTGATACAATGTGCTCGGTTGAGGCTGTACCTCCTGAGTTTGGTACACCGCCTCTTTATCCTCATCTTGGTTCCATCCCGGAACCCAATCAATCTGCTACACCGGGAATGCATTACGAGTATTGCATTCTGTGTTGGCATGGCCGGATTTGCCACATGCGGTGCACCACACATTGGATAATCCAAATGCTAGGGCCTTTCTTTGGTCCTTAGCCCCAATCATCTGGATCTTGAAATCCAAAAACTCCTTGATGAGGGCATCCAGCTTCGTATCCGCCTTATGTACACTCTTGGCTGGAGGAGTCACTGGTTTCTTGCCTCCACGTCTTCTGACTCGTCTTGGCTTTGATTCTTCTTCGGATTCCAAAGAAGAGCTCGAAGACGTAGAGGATTTGTCCGAAGAAGGGGAGGTGCTGTGTGAAGCTCTCCTTTTGGGCTTCTTGCCCTTCTTCTCCCGATTTCTCCGGTTACCAGTAGAGTGAGAGTGGGCCGCTTCATAACGAGCGACATGTTTGAGTACTTTGTCCAGGGAAGTTACGTTCCTCTCCCTGGCAAAGATTCGTATCTCTGGTGAAAGGCCCCCGAGGAACCAGGTAATGGCTTGGGCATCGGAGTATCCCACTACCCCCAATTGCTTGGGAACTCGGTTCAGTAGTGCCATGAACCGCTCAGAGTAGTCTCTCAACTTCTCCTTCTTGCCCCGGTCCAAATTGTTGAGTGCCGCGAAGACACTCGTATCGTAGTCAACCTCCCGGAATTGTTCCAGGAAGTTGTTTCTCAAGTCTCCCCAGTCTGATGGTACAAACCTCTTCTGAGTCACATGGGTGTACCAGCTCCGAGCTTTCTTGCAGAGCAGACTTGGGAAAATTCTCAGTCGATCCGCCGAGTCATGCTCCTTGTTAGCAAAGGAGATGACTTTGAATTCTTCAATGAATTCATCGGGGTCTTTGTCTTGTTCTATCCCCTTATACTTCTGATAGGCATGTCGGGTGATAGGGAGCAAAGTCATCGTTTGATGCATTGGGATCGGCTGAGGTAATGTGGAACTTGACGGAACAGAAGGATTGGCTGGAATTGACGCCGTATTGTCAGCCCAGGGATTCCAATTCGTCAAATTCAAAGTAGGGTCTTCTTCAACAATTTTTGCTGTGAGGGTGTCGACTTCAACCCGAGTGGAAGATTCAGGATCAACACCTTCGATGGGTTCTTCAAAATTCCTTTGGGACAACCAAGGAATCGTTCGTAGAAGATATTGACACTTGTCTTTAGTAAGTGTTTGTGCTGTCTTTTCTCAAACAAAGGTCTTCAAGGAAACAACTTCCTTTACAACTCTAGGGGAAGTTGGTGTACTGGGCCGCAATGCATATGTTTGCCCACTCGATTCTTTCTTCTTCTTAGAAGAAGACGGAGATGCAAAGTAGCCTTGCCAACCACCTTCGCGTTTCTTGTGGTCAAGTTCTTGCAAGGCTTCTTGCACTTTGTGAAGGAGTTGAAACTCCAATGCATCTCGCTCAGTTTCGTCAACGATGGATGGAACGTTTAGACATTCGTCTTCTTCACGCTGAAGTGCTCGTCTTCGAGCTCTCTCTTCCCGTTGTTCTTTCAATGTAAACATTCATATTGCATTGATACCCAGTTTCCAATTTGGCTTCGTATTCTTCCACTTCCAAGATTTGTATCCCTGGCAGCGGCGCCAAAAATCATGTGACAACCTAGCAAATATCACTTTTGCGGTAATCGGGTAAGTAAAGTTCGTTCCCGCAGAGATACGAGTCAGAATTGGTCAAATACAAAGCAAAGTAACAATGTAGTTCTTCTTGGTTGCGTCTTTAATCTCTGAGGTAGAAACCACACCCAGAAGAGAGTAACAAACACTGACTCGCAGTCTTCTCACAAATTAACACTCCATAATCACAAATCCTTCAATTCTTTCCAAACAATCTTGATTATGATGATTCAGGCTCTCCCAAAAATGGCACTTCACTGCAAAACAACTTCACCTCAGAATTGTGTTCCACCCCTCCACTGAAGGCACAACTTCCTCGATCAAAATTGCTTCACATCAACTTTGCATTGCACTCACAAAAGCAGAATACTACCAACACTACAATTCCTCTCAGATCTGTCAAGGCCTTGCTTTGATTGCACTTCACTCAGGATCAAACACACAGAATGAAGATCAAGGCTGTGGAATCCAACATCCAACAAGCACACTGACTTGCACTTCGAATTTCTCCAAACACTCACAAACACAATTGCAAAGTTGATACTCGGAATCAAGCTCAAGCGACGAGCACTGCTTCACAGCACTTTGCTTTATCTATTCTTAGAAATAATGAGCACTGAACAACATTTTCCTGCGAATGCCACTCTTAAGTAGTGAATAATTGATAGTTCTAACAACTATACCGTTCTACAACAACTGTTCTAACCTGCATATCCAAAATGACAATGCACCTCTTCATATCTGCCCCTTCAAATCTCAAATAGGTTACTAATCCGATCCAATGTCTTCTTCTTCTTCAGCTTTCAAACCCGACCCCGAAGTAATCTTACTTCCTACTACATTTTCCTTGGGTTTCACATCTCCTACTTCTTCTACCAGATCCAGCAATTCTCTTTCCTGATCTGAAATTGCACTAGTGGGTAATCTATCTAACTCTTCATCCTTCAACCCACTCTTCTCTAATGTCTCTGAAGGCAACTTCAAAGACATTTGGATTCCTATGTTATCTACTTCAGGTTTTGCCTTAACATCCTGCCGAAGTTTTTCTAACTCTATTTTCACTAAGTCTAATCTAATTGAAATGTTATCCTCTACCTCTAAAATCTTTCTGTCTACGCGAGTTCTGAGACTAATTAACAAGGCATTCAAATCAGTGTCCTTCGCTTGTCTTCGCCTCGTCTCCTGCACCAACAACTTCAACTCGTGCAGTCGCGCTTCTTCAATTCGAACGCTAGCTTCTGTACTTAACATTGCGTTCACTCTGAGGACTATCTCCTTTAATGGCTCCAATCTTGTCTTTCATTCTCGTTCCCGATCTGCAAGCCATTCCTCTCTGTACATCACCAACTCTTCTTTGAACTCGGCCTTCACCGCCTCCTTCTCTTTCTCCTTCTGTACAACTTTCTCTTCCTGATTACGAAGTAATTCTCGTAATCTCTCTTCTTCTCTATACCGCACAGACAACTCTCTTTGCCAGAGCTGCTTCTTCTCCTCCATACTCTCCATCACTCGATTGAGCTCTTGGTCCTTTGATGCTACCCTTGCCATAGCATGGATAAGCTCTACTCTTGAATCAGCAAGCTGCTGCTTCAAGATTTTGTGCTCCGCTACCTGTCTCTCCCTTGCGATGTCACTCTTCCTCGCAAGATCCTCTCGATAACTCACTTCTCTCTTCAGGTCTTTGATTACCTGACTTTGCTCTACTGCTTCCGCTCGCAGTACTTCTCTCTCTTCCTCACCTCGGGTTACACTCTTCTTCAACTCCGAGTTCTCTTCTTCTAATCTTGATAAGACCTACAAAACAATCTTTACCTTTGGACAAGTAGACTGCATCTCCTTCTTCTTCTGTTCCAACTTCACCAACAGCGGGCACACTACTTCTTGCAGGTAATCTACTCCATTACTGGCAACTTCTTCCTCCCGCGGAGTAGTCTCTCTTCTCTCTTCGTGTTCTCCCGATACTTGCCTTCTTCTCTGGAGTCTTTGTATCGGAATCGACGCCTCACTACCCGAGCTTTCTTCTACCTCTTCCTTCGCTCTACTCGGCCCCGCTTCACACTTCGCCTTACGTCTCGAGCAAACTCCTCGCTGTACTGCAATCTTCTTCTCCTCTAGCACCGGTACTTTGTCTTCCAGTGCCGCATTGTCTTCGGCTTCTACTTCGGCTTTGTATTCTTCAGCCGCTGGTGCCGCTGGTGCCGAGGTCATTTCTCCACCGTCTTCACTGTCATTGCTAGTATCTCCACTCTGCAGTGTCAGCTCAGGTTCCTCCTCACGTTTCGAGTCCTCCGTTTTGAGCTCGGCTTCTCCTTCTGAGTCTTCATCTTCTGACTCAATCACCACCATCCCTCGCCTCCGGTTATTTTTCTGCATCTTCCGAGGTTTCTTGTTTTCTTCGGCTTCTGCTTGCCGAGTTCTCTTCTTCGTCGGGGTACTTACCACAACCTCCATGTTTTTCCCTGTCTTTGCATAGTAGTCGTCCATGCTCCGGATTTGGAGAATGTATTGCTGCTCCTCCGCGTCGACTTCTCTTCTCAAGTCAGGATGGAAATGAGACACCATTCTATTACGCTCCGCCAAATTGAGCAAATTCAACCCGAGGTAGAAATGTGCTGCAAATGGTACAATGTAGTGTGGAGGTGACTTATCCCGCAGATTCCACACCATTTGCCTCGTTCTCCCGTGAAAACACCTTGCCCAATTGATTGGTTCTCCTGCAAATAACTTGTGAAAGAACACCGCTTGGTGCTTCATCCCATAAGTGGTTCTCTCCGGCTTCAGGATAGCCATTAGTGCACTCACAATTCCTCTCCTCATAGGGTCTTTGTAGCTCTCAACTTTGTACCTATTCTTCGTCCTCTTTGACAAGAAGGCATCTCTCACCTCCTATGTTTCTTGGGCTATCTCTCCTTTCCCCAAGAACGTGGTTCCTTGCTCCGAACCCGCCTCCTTCCCGAGTACAAGTCTCCAATCCGACTCTATCCAGCGAGCCGGATTTCCTCTCTTCCCTTCTTCCTCGGGACCATCAAGACATTTACTCTCGATGATTTCTGTCATGAATCCTGTAAAACTTACGTTCCAGTTCCATGCCAGAAAAGTGATCCGAAGTCGGCTCAAGACTTCAATCCTCGCTACTACATCTATTCTCCGAATTGCATGATTTCTCACTGCAAATTCAAAGTTTTTCTTCCCTCCTCCCATCTCTTCTGCTTTCTTACTGTCTCTCAATTTCTCTCTCGCAACTTCTCCCTTGCGCACTAACCCGAGTACAACTCTATTTCCCTTTCCCTGATCACCTGCAAGACGACTTCTCAACGGCAAAGGAAAATTGCTCAACATTTCATCGTTGTAGTTTCGATTTTTATAGAGTTGCACTTCTTCGTCTTCCGTCACTTCAAGTTTCTACCAAGAAATCACACCTCCTACATGCACCTATCACTGTCAATCAACCTTCGCGCGTATGAGCCGCCAGTTTTGAAACGGCCCCTTCTTGAATTTCTTGCCCCGACGAAAGGTTGTTAGACTGTCTTCGCCTAGGGTTGAGCTCCCCCAATCCAAAGACAATTTACTTCGTATTGTATGCTGACACGGCATTTCCGAGTACTTTGGGTTTCATCCCGAAGACAATTTTCTTTGCCTTCTTCGGCCATACAGGTGCAATCCAACTTCTCTATACACTTCTTCTCCTTTATTTTGAAAAAAAACAAAAAATGTGGGCACCACAACAGATTTTGGCCATCTTGGTCTAAAATCTTGTAATTAGATGAGTTGATATGGTAGCTTGATTCAAAGTCTTGAACCAACTTTGGATCACTTTCTTGGCATGGAATTGGAATATCAGTTTTCCAAGGTTCATGACCAAAATTATGGCTTATAATTGTGAGGATGGTCTAAATGATGAGGGGAAGAGAGGAAATCCAAGTCATTGGACTGAATCTGATTGTAGGTGAGTCTTAGGATAGGATGTAGGAGAGGATATGGGCACCACTTTTGATTGGAAGTGTGATCCTACGGAAGAAACCAAGGAATTGAAGGAGTCCTTCAATGAACTCCACAAGAATGAAACAAGGTAGACACCTAGGTAGACCCAATGAGGTGTAGAATCATTGGAGCAATGATTGTGATGATAAAGCTAGAGCAGACTACCTATGTAACAAAGCAAGAGACTAGATTCTTCCATTCATGTTTGTAGGAGAGAGTGAGAACAAGGCAAGTATTTCTACCTCAAGATGAGATAGATGATAGTGTAGTGGAAGATGGACCTACCGTCCCACTACTCTGTACCTTTTGCAGCCCATTACTTCTTAGGATTGGATTTACTCAACCCCAAAGAGAGAAGGCAGATGGTATTGCATTTCCATCTAGACTTGCATTGGGATGCAAATGAGGAGGAGAAGTGATACATGGTGGAGGTCAAGGAGAGTAACCAACAGTTTGGAAGAACCAAATGAGACCAAAGAAGAGGAGCCAACCTAGAGACATGGTTTCTCCAAAAGAGGAGAACAACTTGGTGGTTGAATCCAAGTCATGCCTGTTGTTAGGGGCGGAAGAAGAGGAAAAATCAGAGTCTAATGAGTAGGACTCTAAGAAAGAGCTCACTCTGAAGTGTAAGGAGTCCAATAGTGAGAGCAAGGAAGAGCCCAAGATACAATAGCCAATAGAGGAAGTGGCCAAGGAAGGATCAGATTGGGACTTTCATGATGAGATTGAGAGAATGGAGGGAGGAAATGCTACATGTATTGACCTATCCAAAGATGATCTTTTAGAGGAGGAAGAGGATGAGTTCAAGATGGTGTTTCAAAGAGGAGCATGATCTCAATGTCCTGTCAAGATTTTGTATGACGGATCAAGTGAACCTACCAAAGAAGAGGAGAGCTTGGAGGAGTTAAGTCTAAAGGTAAAATAATCTCAACTTTGGGTTTCAACATAGGCAGCCATCTCAAAAGATGAAGGAGGACCGGACAAAGACACATTTCAAGGCTTGAACTATCTATTGAGTGTGGTCTTTCCTTTGTTGGTGCATTTTTAGGAGAGGATGCAGGAGTTGAAGAAGGAGCATCTTGAAGTGAAGAATGAGCTTTAGATGGTGAAGGTGTTCAATAGAGAGATCTTGGAATTGAAGGTGATGTTGGCCCATAGTCAAGATGAAGCTGAGATTCTTCAAATTGATGTTGCAATCTGACAACAAAGCCTCAACAACTTGCAAGGAAGTTTTGAGCAACATGGTGGTTACTTGGAGTGCCAAACTGAAGAGTTGAAGGTGCAAAAGAAGGTGCTCAAGAAACCAATGGAGGAGTTAGAAGATGCCTAGACCAACTTAAGCCATCAACAAATGCAGATCTGAATGCAAGAACAGGTGATGGAGGAGCTAAGGCAAGTCATGGTAGAGAAAGACCAAGTTTGGTAGAGGGAGCTTGCCAGCAAAATGTGAGAAGAGCAATGGTTGTATGATTTGGTGAAGCGAGCTAAAGCTCAAGTTGCTCATGAAGGAGTGTAGAGAAAGAAGATGGAGGTGAAGCATGTTGAGGAGTTGTAGCTACTTTGTATGATGTTGGAGGAGGAGGTGACTCAATGCAAGTCAATTTCAACAAAGGAGGGTTCAGGTGCAATTAGTGAGGTTACTACCCAATTGAAGATGCTTCTAAGTATTGTACCCAAGGTGAAGTTAGAAGAAGCCTACCTACACAAGCTAGAGTTGCTAATGCAAGGAACCCAAAGTAGAAATGTGAAGGATGTAGATCTGAATACTTTATCAAGTCACCTTAGAGATATAGTAGATAGGAAGATGATTGAGGTAGGAGATTACATATATCTTAGATTAAATTTGGTTAAGATTGATGTAGAAATCTCACTCATACTCTGAGTGAAAGTAGAGTATTCCGGCCCAAAGTAGTCAAGATGAGAGTGTAGGTGACTTTGGATGAGTTACCTAAGTCGTCTGAACTAGTTAGAATAGAGAAGGAGAAGCTAGATAGGACACTTATGGCTTCAGACTCAATATAGATTGATGGAGAAGAAATAGTTGTAGAAGTAGTTGTGAACCCAAAGTTCAAGAGACCCTTGTAGTGGATTCAGGTGAAGAAGCCAAAGTCAAGGTAGTACTCAGATTGGATTAGGATAGTAGTAGTTACAGATCCAAAGTTGTAGAATGACGCTTTGTATTTGGAGATTTGTAGGAAGTAGTCAAGTAGTTTAGATAGTTTCTATAATTGCCAAGTGGTCTGCCTATTTAAAGCAAACATCCACAATGCTATGTTTTCAATAATTAAGTAGAAGAATGAGTAAAGCAAAGTGTTGGACCAACAGTTGTTATTTTGCTTAATTTCAAGTATTAGTCAACCATTTTCATTTGTAAGTGTATGGAGAAGTTTGGATTGCAATTGAGAGATTGTTAAATGTTGGATTCCACAACTATACATTTCATTTTGTGTGTTTGATCTTGAATGGAGCACATCCAAAGAAATGGCTTGATGGATCTATGAGAACTATTGTGTTTCGAATATTTGTCATTTGTGATTGTATGCAAGAGATTGATGCAAAGTCATTTTGGATAGGGAAATTTCACCTTTGATGGAGGAGTGGAAGGCAATTTCAAAGTGAAGTCACTTTGTGGCAAAGTAGCCTTTTTTTAATCAATTGAATCATCATAGTCAAGAGCAATTTAGAATGTAATTAAAGAATTGTGAATTTTAATGACACTTAACTATGGCAATATTGCTGTTGAGCATTTTGTTACTCTCTTCTAGGTGTGGTTTCTGCCCAAGAGATTAAAGATGTAATCAAGAGCACTACAATGTTACCTTTCTCTTTTCATTTGACTATTTTTGACTAGTATCTTTGTGAGAATGAATGATTACTCACCTATTACTACAAAAGTGATACTTGTTGTCACAATGATAGACCCAAAGAATTCCAAAATAGAGGAATTCTCCTCAAAACATGAAAATATCTCTCCTTAACTAAAAAATAAAAATTTGTGTGCACCATAGTAATCTAACTTGAATTGGTGGTGCATTTATTGATTTCTCATGGCTAAGTAGAAGATTGTGCATTCTTGTTCATTAGTGGGAGTGGAAACCTAGCTTGAACTGAATAGGTGAATTTATTAGTTTCTTAGAACCATTATAGGTTGAATATTCATTTTCATTATTACGTTAGAATGGGATCTAAGTTAGTGAGTTTAAGGATTTCTTAGAGCCTAGTGGAGAATTTGCATTCTTTGTCATTATTTGCTGAAGCACAAATATTCATCAACTTCTTATAGCCATTTTTAGTAGCTATGAGAAAATTGCATATTATTTTTCATGATTATATGGGAATGGTATATTGAATAAAACTAAATGGGTTATTCAATTATTTATTAAAGTCAAGTAGAGGTTGAGCATCCTTATCAATCATTATGTGAGAATACTCCAATACTTCATATACAAACTATAGCAAGTTGTTATATGCATATTTATTGATATCTGAGAGCATGTTAATGGGGTTGTTCATCATTGTGTGGTAACAGAAAAAATTGAATTAAATGGATATGTAAACTAATTTTTAAGAGCCAAGCAAAGCAACTTGTTAGATTATTTATTGATTTATAAGAGCCAAGTGTGTTAACAAGTGTTTAGTAAACCTATTGAATTTTATGGGTCAATTATAGTATGTAGTTGTAGTATTCATAGCCAAGTGTAACAAGTTGTTGGAGTTGATAATAATTGTGTGGGAAAAAAATTTTAACTTGAGTTAATTAGTTTGATTTCTAAGGGCCAATAGTAACAATTTGTAAGATCTCATTGTATAAAAATAATACACTAATAATACAAACTTCAACTGCATGGGTGCACTTATTGATTTCTAAGAGCTAAGTGTAGTATGTGGTTAGAGTGTTTGTTCATTTCTGAGAGCCAATTGCAACAATTCATGAGGTATATTTATTGATTCTCAAGGAAAATTATAGAAATGTATTGGATTTATTCATGATGATGTAGAAATGGCAACTTTGCTTATATTGAGAGGATATATTTGTTGATCTAGCAAGTTGTTGAAGTGTTTATAGATTTCTAAGAGCATATTATGTAGGAATTAAAAATCTAACTTGAAGTAAATATGTATGCATTGATTTCTAAGAACCAATTGTAGCAATTTGTTTGAGTTAGATATCTATTTGAAGGAATTGCACCTTGATTTGCATTAATGAGTACAGTACTAATTTTGGCAGAGTTTATAACCAATTGAACCATGTTGTGAGAGTCTTCACTTATGTTGATGGTAATTCTTTAAAAACTTTTTGGAATGTTCAAAGTATACTAAGTGGTTCAAGTTTGTTGGAAATTCCATCATTATAGCCAAATGTAGTAAGTTATGGAGTGTGGTGGTGGACTTGTTAATAATTTTGCAAGAAGTATACCATCACTTGAATTGTTGAAACTTTTGAAGTATGTATTGATTTCTAAGAGCCATATGTAGATAGATCATCGTTATATGGATGTATTTGTTGATTTGAAGGAGTGTTCATAACAAATGGAGTGGTTTGAAGTATGTTGGAGTTTTTCATCATTTTCATTGTGTGAAATTAATGTTGTGAGTATTGTGACCACCCAAAGTTGTCCAATTTGTAGTATATTAGCAATGAATGGGTTGTTCTCATGAGGAAACAAGTAAAAATTAGCTAGATTTGAAAGAAATCTCATTATTAAAATTCTTTATTCTTACATGTTTAACAACTTACGTAGGAACCACTTTCAAAAGAGGGTAGTGTCACTCCTATGATGCACTACAAAAAATAGGAAACCTAAAAAATCACTTTCACTTAGGATACATTCCAACTATTTCATGAAGTTGATGATTCAATCAACCCCAAAGAGGCTACTTCTACTACAAAGACATTAACTCCAGAAAACATGTTTGACCACTCTCAAATGGCATGACTCCAAAGGCACTTGCATTGGTTGTAGTTACTTGTCTTTTGTTTTTGTGGTACTTTTGACACTATAGCTCACTTAAGTTGACCTATCAAGGCATTGCTTTGCTACTTCAAAACTACCAAGGATTCTAGATCTTAGCCATAAATTCTATATGCTTATACACTCAATCATTGAGGTTCCTACTACGAAGATTTCTCACCATTACTCAATAAAGACAAAACACCAATACTTGAAATTAAGCAAAAGTGACATGGAGCATTTGGCACTTCTACTTTATTCATCTTCAAAGGACTTGATGAGTATTAAAAGGTGATATCTAGCCTTAGATAGTCCTTCCTACTCCGGACCTATTAGATCTAATAGTTGAAGAAGTACAAAGATCTACCAAAATTGCACATGTCCTCATCTCTACTATCCATGGATATCTTCTTATCTTATCTTATCTTATTTTATCCTATTCTAATCTGTAGTTCATTGATATTTACATCCCATATGTCCTATGAAGATGTCAATTATTATGAAGGTGTCAAGTATTCCTTGAAGAAATCTCATACTTTGTAGTCTTTGGCACTATAAACTACTACAAAGAACTTCCTTTGCCCCTAATTGCTTTAAAAGAAATTCAATCCTCTCCTTGTAATCTACTATCTTGAATATTAAAGTATCACAACTTATTGAAGTTCCTATTACAATGCTCCCTAACATCTACTACTAATCTTTCTATACCTCTATCTTCTATTGTCTTCCTACTTAAGTTCTTGATCTACAACTCCATCTCATGCAGCTTTGTCTTTGTCATTCTTGCTTTGGATGCTTCTTTCACAATTTTGGTGAGTTGGTCCTAAAGATCTTCAAATGACATCTTCTTCTTCTTCTTCTTCTTCTCACGCCATTTCTAGTATCACATTAGATTGCTCGGACATTGGAGTTGTAGTGATAGTGGTTAGAGGTATTTTAGTAGTAACTCGTAGACTGTTTTTTGACAGTCAGATTTTGTGTTTGGGGTACTAACTTCATGGTGAGGTCTACTGTCACTTTGCACCATTTGCACCGTTGGGTGTGCCATCAGCGAGACCATTAGGGTTTGAGACCTAGCTTGAGTCTTGGAGGTATACTTTCAAAGTGCAACTCCAAAGAGCTCACTTCTTTGATGTTGAGCCTTAGAGTTCTTGGCTATGGTGGACAGAGGCCGATGAGCGTCACTTGGATTCTCTTAGCTAGAGTGGGTGTGGCTTGACTATAATCAGTGCCCAATTGTTGGCAATTTATAGTGATAGATTAAGTATTGATCTGTGAGCCGGCCTGTCTCTCACTCAGGATGAATCTCTGATGGCTATTATGGTAGCGCACCATGGACTAAGAAGGCAAGGAACCCCAACTCCATCATACTCCTCCAAGGCTAACACTCCAAGACTCAAGACATTGCTCACTAGAGAACTCAATGAGAGAGAGATAGTTGCAAATGAAAGGATGTTGAGTACCTCCTCACCCCTTGTTTATATACTTGTGAAATAGTTACGTACCAAAGTTACTAATTACCATAGTAACTCAAGTTACTAGACTAAAAGTCAAGTAAAGTCAAAAAGTAGAAAGGAATATCCATTCACATGGGCATATTCCCCTAAGCATGTGGTCTTATCTTGACCCAACCACTAAGTCAAGGATTCCTTCACATGGGCTATCCTTGGACTAAAGAAGAATCCAAAACAAAAAGGCTTGCAGGCCCAAGAGTTCTCAACTCTTTCCTCAAAGCCAAACACCTAGGAATAATACCAAGTCAACACACAAAAATCCAAAATAGTGGCGCTCATCTTTTCTACTTCCTCTAAAGTAAGGTCCCATCTATCTTAGCTATGACTAACTTTAGCTAACCATGACTAATATAGAACCATCCTTTATCTCTATATAAATAATATCTCTTAAGTACTTGTAATACCAAGCTAAATATCATAATACCACACACATGCACAAATGGGTGTTACAGATCTGAGTTGAGTTGAGTTGATTCAAGTGGTGTAAACAAACTAATTACATTAGAGAAGTGAGGTTAGGGGGAAATTGGCTATAGGAACTAAGAGTGTTGGTGGTATCTCCAAGACTCACTAATTGTTGGTAGCTCAATCTGAGTTCAATTTTACCTAGTGTGCAAAAGCTCATTTCATTGATGCAAATTTGGTAGTGAGGCAGACAGTGTGCGGAAGTGTTGGCCAAATTTCAAGCAAAGAGAAGAAATTTTCAAGCGGTAGCTATGATTTTGAGCTTAGGAGGTGAAAGCAAGACCAATTTGTTGCAGTTGGGCTTAGAAAGGGAAATTGATTTGGGAACTCACCTCCATGAATTTGTGATTTGGAGAAAACTATTTTTTTGATTTGGCTTGAGTGAAGAGTTAGCAGTGTCGGGGATTTTTTTTGGCCTTGAGAGTGCACCGGGCACCTAGCTGCTTGTGCTCAGTTTGTTGTTATTGTAGTTGATTTAGAGTTTCTTGTAGACTGACATTCTCTTCCTATTCCTGGTGTGTTAGAAATCTCAGCTCTGTAAGAATTTGGGGGTTTCTTTGTTTCCTGAGGTTGGGTTTCTTGAGGGTTTGTGTTTGTCCTTGGCCTTCATAGAATTGGCTAGCTCACGTGGTTTCAGCTATGGTTCTGGACCCAACGGTTCCTAGAAATGGTTGGGAATTTTACAAACAACAAATAGTATTCTATTCGGGCTCAACGCGGCACCCAAATTACTAAATCAAACCATTCATATAGATGGATTGAGAGCTGCTAAAATGGAGCTTCCTCGATGCTAGTCACAGATCAAACACACCATCATTTCAGGATTTGCCATTCATAAACTTTTCAGCTGCGGGGCTCACAAGTTTGGAAAAGCCAATCAACTCTAGTTCATATAGTGTTTGCACTAAATTATGACTAAAAATCATTTCAGCTGGCGCTTTTCATACACACTCTGTCCGATAACAATAAAGACAACTCACCCTCTGGACCTCTTCCTTCACCTCCAAGCAGCACTCCCATCAATGCTTCCTTGCAAAGGTTTATGTTCTCAGCCAAAGATCCTTTCATGAAACGTCCTCAGCTCTCTTGTTCACATAAATCAATTCTTGACCTCTTAACTGTTCCAGTTACTGCCAAAAACTTCAGCCACATTTTTTGTGAAAAAACCTGTTCCCACACACTCAGCTCCTCAATTTTCCACTTCCCATGAAACCCTTGATACATTCCCCAGTCTCTTGTTCCTTTGAACTAGTCCTCTTCTTCCTTCAGACTCCATTCACAAAATACTTCCCCTCTTTGCTTTCTTTTTGTTGTTGCAAAGCACCTCACCTTTTAGAAAACCTCTATCAGCAGTTCAGTGCACTACTATCTTTGAATCTCTTTTTTCAAAGTCTTGTGCCAGCATTTGCTCAGTCGTTCATGTCATAAATCAGCTTTTCCCTTGAAAGTTCTCCTTGCACCCACACCCATCAGCTCTTCAATTTTGAAATTTCTCTCCCTGGTCATGTCACTGCCCAAAGGCCTCTCAAGGCATTTCTCTCTCCTTTCTCTATCTTGTTGCAGACCAGCCCAACAAGCACTTAAAAACTCTCCTCTCCTTCAATCTCCCAGCCAATTCCCGAAACTCCACACTTAGCCCTACTGATCTTCTTGAAAATTCTGCTGTCCAAAAATCAACTCCTGGGGAACATTTTCCCTGCAGAACCCTTTGCCACTTCCCAACATTTCTCTCTCAGCCCTATTGGTCTTCTCAAAACTCCTTACTATAAAACCCCATGTCCTGAGAAGCATTTCTCCTTCAAAATTCCCCTGCCAATTCACAAAACTCTCTCTCAGCCCTACTGCTCTTCTCAAAACTCCTGCTGCCTAAACTCAACTCCTTAGAAACATTTTCCCTTCAAATCCCTTGCCACTTCCTGAAACTCTCTTTCAGCCCAACTGCTCTTCTCAAAACTCCTGCTGTCTAAAACTCCATGTCTTGAGAAGCATTTTTCCTTCAAAATCCCCCTGCCAATTCTCAAAAACTCCACTCTCAGCCCTACTGATCATCTCAAAACTCCTGCTGTCTAAAACTCCATGTCATGAGAAGCATTTCTCCATCAAAATCCCTCTGCCAATTCCCAAAAACTCCACTCTCAATCGTACTAATCTTCTCAAAATTCTGCTGTCCAAAAATCAACTCGTGGGGAAACATTTTCCCTGCAAAACCCTTTGCCACTTCCCGAAACTCTCTCTCAGCCCTATTGCTCTCCTTGAAACTCCTGCTGTCTAAAACTCCATGTCCTGAGAAGCATTTTTCCTTCAAAATCCCTCTGCCAATTCCCAAAAACTCCACTCTCAGTCCTACTAATCTTCTCAAAAATTCTGCTGTCCAAAAATCGACTCCTAGGAAACATTTTCCTTGCAAAACCCTTTGCCACTTCCCAAAACTTTCTCTCTCAGCCCTACTGGTCTTCTTGAAACTCCTCACTATAAAACTATAAAACCCCATGTCCTGAGAAGCATTTCTCCTTCAAAATTCCCCTGCCAATTCCCAAAAACTCCACTCTCAGCCCTACTGATCTTCTCAAAACTCCTGCTGTCTGAAACCTCACTCCTAGAAAACATTTTCCCTTCAAATCCCCTCCCCCTTCCCAAAAACTTCCTGCCTTAAAAAAACCCTTTTTCTCCCCTGTCCTCTCCTTTGATCCACACTACTGTCCTCTCTCCATTTGAAGATTATCCTCCCATTTTCCTGTCCACCTGTCACACCTCTATCACACTTGTCTCCTCTCCTATGGGAAAAAATTCCCCATTTTCCACTATCTATCCCAGCCTTCTCAAAAGCCTCTTCGAGAATTCCCTTCACAGATCAAACACTCCCAACCAACATTTTTGGGAAATTCCCAAAAGGGTTCTTTTGCTCAAAACACTAATTGAAATACTCACATGAGACTTATTTGCTCAAATGGCACTAGATGAAATACTCTCTCAAGATTTACTTGTTCAAATGACACTAAATAAATATTCCCAAGATTCTAATTCCATAAACAAGTCATGTGTCGGTGTATCACAAAGTTGAGCTCCAAGTGTCATGTAACACAAAGAAACTCTCAATATTAAGTATTACAAAGGGAAACTCTATAGCTCACCAAATGGCACCAACTCTCTGTGATTCAGTTTCCCAACGACAGCGGAGGATTTGGCAATCGGCCAAATTTAGGGATTTATGTCAAATTTTGTTGGAGTTTATGTCAGATTTTAGCCAGATTTGGAGAAGTTTTGCCAAATTTGAAAAGAGTTCAAAGTGGCAAGAAGAAAGGCCTCATTTGGCTTTTAGAGGCCTCAAGGCATTGGGCTATGGGCTATGAAGGCCCGTAAGCCAACTTGCTGGCATGAGGCTAGCTAGTTTAGAGGAGATCTTGGTCATTGTTTGGCAAAATCTGCCCATCGTGCTAGATTGTGCACAACAGGGTTTGACCCCCAGATCTTTGGTTCCTCAACTGGTGCCCTAGCCAATTTCTCCACCCTCACTTTTGTCCTAGTGATTGTTCCAATGTTATCTATATGCCTATAGCTTTAGCTAGGAGAGGCAGTTTGATCCCATTCTTGGTGATCCTGGTAGCTTAGGATATAGATAGGAACTCCTATGACATCAAACGCCAAATGGTGGCAAAGTCAGTCCCATGTTGCTTAATGAGATGGAGGGTTTTTGTTTAGATTTCTTATGCTTGGACCCTCTCTATTCTCTACTTCCTATTTTTGCACCACGTTTGCATGAGGTGCCATGAATTTTGAGCATTGGTGCTCTAGTGTGCTCTCGATGGTGAGGCTAAAGTGATGACCAGTCAAAATACCTCTCTCCGGTGAGAAAGGCAGTAATGACCTTCAGACCATGAGAGTGCATGTTGTGATGGCAAGTTACAAGTCACTTTTTTTCCTATTGTAGTTGTCTTAGTTAGAGTTACATTAGTGAGTAGTGTTCTATTGGTATTGGCACTTGGTGGTGCTCAGTTGGTGTTAGTACTTGGTGGTGTTTGGTTGGTGGTGTTGGTTCTTGATGAGATATTGGCGATTATGGTTGTGGTTACTTTGTCAAGACAGAGTTCTTTGGGGATTCCAAAGGAGATAGCCTTGCAATACATAGTGGGTTTACTCAGAGTGATGCTTGATATCAATCTGTATCTTAGGTCCTAATGACGGAGGAGATTGACTCTGAGTTGGAGTTTGACATAGGAGCTAATTCAGTTGAGAGTGCACTTGGTGTGTCTGCACCATTGTTGTGGGACATGGACAAGATTTATGGGGCCTCCAAAGGCCTAGGCATTAATTTTGTATAGTGGGTACCATTGAGTTGGATGACTTCATCCAAGAGTTTGATAGTTGGTGTGATTTGCAATAGATGCAAAACCTGACTTTTTTCACACCTTTCATGGCATGGAAGGGATTATTTCAGCACTTGGAGTGTCCACCAATGGACAACTACCACAAGTTCAAGAGAGCTCACTTGGAGGAGATTGAGTTATGGAGGCAGTATTGGTCTCCAAATGATGTCTCCATCACTTTAGGTTTGGTTGCCAGGGGTAGATCGGCTGTACCCATGAGTTCTAGCTCTAATGGCATTGGTGGAGCTAGTGGAGGTGCACTAGTTGGAGATAGTGCTACTACAAGTGGAGGTTCCGCTACAAGAGGTGGTATAGTGTCAGGATTTAACCCTATGGTGGAGTTCTTCTAGTGTTTGAGCTAGAACTACTAGAGAGTATGGACTGACAAGTTGAGGAGCTTGCAATAGTTCCAAAAAAAGGCTAGAAAGAGCCTACGTGAGGCATACACTCGCATGAGGCAGCTGATTAGTTTCACTTAGGGAGTTATTAAGGCCCAAGTAGTTCAGTTTTGGTACAAGATACGAGACAAGGAGTTGTAGCATAGAGTTTGTGATGTTATGTTGTTATAGGCTACTTCACCTACTTTGGCGGTGGTCTTTGGTTTGGCCAAGCATATTGAGCTCAACATGGTGGAGGAGAGAGTGGTGAGATCGTCTATAAGAGACCTCATCTATAGTTGTGACTTCTTCTAGAGTGAAGTAGAGTGCACCATGCCTAGTTGCTTTTTGAGGACAAGGTGGACAACCTAGATCCTATGGAGCAAGTGGAGGGCCAAGTAGGGCTAGACCCTTACCTTCATTTTTGGGTCAACAATAGCCAATGAGTGGTGGTGTTGCTTGTTGGACTTGTGGGGGACATCACCACCAGAGAGATACCTCTGGTGCATCACAACTAGCATAGATACAATATGAGCATTGTCACAAATATGGTCACTCTAGTGACCGATGCTTTGACGTACACCCGGAGTTATGGAGTGGTAGGGCTGCTATGGTAGGTAGTAGAGGAGCTCTAGTGTATGGAGGACAAGATGGTAGAGGATCTATACCTAGTAAGGGTGTACTTGCCCTTACTTTTGATACAGCTATGGCTACTCAGATTGAGCTGTTGGAGTAGAGATTGGCTAGTATGGCCATTGCTCAAAGGAGATCAGATTTGGGTGTTGAGACTTCCACCTCATATGCTAGTGATAGATATGCTTTGGACTTCATGTGTGGAGCAACACAAGTGGATGCATCTACAATAGTGACTAGGAGTGCAGTATGTGCTCCAGAGCCTAGAGGAGCATCAATGGAGTTGGACCTACAAAGAGAAGAGGTTGGGAGACAGATCAGACTTCCCTAGTCATTCATGCTCTTTGAGGGATTGCAAACAACATCCATGGCTCCTAGACATCCTAGTGTAGGTGTGGTAAGTGAATGATAGACTACCTGCTAGTCAACCACCTGCTACTATAAAGACTGGGTTTGGCACGATGTTCGTAGCGGCTCAACTGATTATGCGTTGCCCTTTGTTTTCAACCAATGACATGTTACCATTGGGAGTTGACCCAACCCCAATGTTCCAATCAGCTGCCATGCTTTGTGAGGGTAGGGATGATGTGGTCCCTACTACTAGAGCAAAGGTGGTTGATAGTGGAGTTGACTTGGTTGAGGAGCATGGGATTTGCTCAACAACCAATGGTTTGTCACAAGCAACAATGGCTAGATTGGAGGAAATGCCAGCTAGACCGGCCTTTGAGAGAGCATGGTTCATACTTGATGTTGTCCTATTGGATAACCAAAAGGGGATTTTCTATTTTGTGGGACCTTTAGGGAAGGTTTATACACCACAGAGAGTTTTATTAGACTTTGGTGCACAACCCTTTATGTTGGGGAAGGCTGCAATTGTTGGTCTAGGGTTACAAAAAACTGATGTAGAGAGGTGTCTATTTCAGATCTAGACATCTCTAGGAGGTGGTTTGACATCACATGTGGAGAGCTAGCTGTTTAGATTCAGCCTGGTCATCCGACTGATAGCTTGGTAGTGAGAGCTCAGGCTATTGCAACAATAGCTGAGTCATATGATGTGCTAGTTGGTGGAGCAATGCTATACCCCATGGGTTTTGGGTATTGACTATTGGGAGGAAACAACTTCTTATAGACCAGGTTGGCAGTCAGTTGAGGATGAGTATGTACCAGTATGCTTCAATAGTGGCAGTCTTGGCTCACTATAGTTGAGACCATGGCATCATCAATTTTAGCTTTCAATGGTATGGTTACTTGGCTTGGTGATTTATTGGAGGGGAATGCCCATGCAGAAGATACTCCATTACCAGAGGAGATCATTCGGATTTGGAATACAAGTGGGATTGTTCTATCCACCTTAGATGTTCTATTGTGAAGTCTGGAGGAGGCATTGCAGCAACATGCAAATTGGCTTGGAGTGGAGCCTTTGTACCACCAAGAGATGAGTGTGAGAATGAGCCTCCAAAGTTGATTACCTTGATACCTCTAGATACCACACTCATTGCTTGGCAATATCTAGTAGAGTGAGTATATCTATTAGAGTTATTTGGTGGGATTAGCACCGGACTAGCTGCAATACTATAGATGGGTATACAAGTACAGAAGAACTTGTATGTGGAGAGAGATGAGACTACTAGGCAAGTCTCTCTACATCATGTGGCACACTTTGCTTATTGGTATCTTGAGTTATTACCGATGTCAGCAGCTAGGGATTACCAAAAGACCCTACTAGCAAACATTTCCTTGATGAGGACGCAAGACTTGGAGAGACATGGTCCCATTCACTTGGTGATTGCTGAATAGCCAGGTTAGGGACATATGCGTGTTGGCCAAGGTTTGGGTCTTTGGGATGCCCATTTTGGTGTGTTTTGGGAGATGTCATGCATACTTTGACATCTCTAGGTCCATCAGCCTGTTTCTCTAGCTTACCTTTTAGAGAACATTCCTTTGATGGGTGATTCTTGCACTCAAGTGATGGCAAGTACACATCATGTTCATTCTTGCATGAGACCTATTGTATTGTTGATGCAGCCAGAGTGGGATCAAGGGCTCATCATTTTTATCTTTGGTAGACAAACCTCTTACCTAGAGAGGTTTTACATCGTGCTTATGATGGGATTCAATGACTAGACCATATCATTGTTGATGACATCTTGGATGTTGGGTGTCAGTCTTAGACAATGGTAGTGGCTGATAGGTCACCTATGGCAGTGATGAACCTAGTTGGACAACCCATAGCTGCTTTTCCCACACTTATGAGTTTCTGAGGCTCCCATGTTTTTCAAGAGGGAGGTCTTGGACTGGTTTAGGACTCATAATTACAATAGTTGGTGGAGCCTAACACCAATGAGAGAGAGTGGGCAATGGGTTTTTGCATTGGTATTATTGTTGTTCCAATAATGTTAGAGGTATCTAGGCGTCAAATGTTAGATCAGGCTATGGGTCTAAACTGTTTGACCTGGATTTTGCACCTTGGCTTGGCAGAGCAATAAAGGATGCACTTGATAGGCATCACCACTCAATCACTTGTGAGCCCTGTGCCTATCAAGATGATTTAGGAACATGCTGGGGGTGATGGACCAAGTGGACATGGTATTCTTGGGACACACAGTAGCTACTAGGGAGAGTGGCCTACTTGGAGTCCATCCAGGTGAGCATGGGCTACTCGGATTAAACCCTTGGTCTACTTGGGATGTTGCTAGAGGACGTGTGGAACTTGCAGCCAAAGTGGAAGGAGTTTTTCACATAGAGGTTGGGACCTCTAGTAGTCAGAGACATGACATTATTGCTCCTAAGGGCCTAGTGTAACAGCTAGTCAATACATCTTCTACTCCTACAACAATTATAGAGGATACTTGGGAGCCAAATCTTGGACCCAAGCTTACAAGAGAGGAAAGATGGAGAGTTTGGAGGTTCTTGAGGAGCTACATGAGTTGTTTTGCCTTTAATATGAAGGATTTGGCTTTGAAAGGACCTAGTATATGGATTGTGATGACTAGCAATACACCAATTTTCCAATGTCCCTATTGATATAGTGCCATGGAGCAAGCATTGATTCAGAGCCAAAGTAGTGACATTTTTTAGGCTAGTTTGGTAGAGATTTCAAATAGAGAGTATGCATCAGCAACAATGATGCAAGCCAAGAAGGATATGCATGGCAAATACACAAGTAGGTGGATGTGTGGATATTATTGTCCTATCAATTGATAGACTAGGGCTGATTGGTATGCCATGCCTACACTTGAGGAGATCTTTGATGCAGTTGAGCATGCAAAGGTCTTCAATACTTTGGATCTTTGAGCATGATATCATTAGTTGCCAATCAGTGAGGAAGATAAGTCCAAGACAACATTTTGGGCTATTGATCCTCATGGTAAGGATGTGTTATATCAGTGGAGGTTCGTACCATTTGGGTTAAGAACACTCTGGTTGAGTTCCAAAGAGTCATGAACAAGATTTTGCTCAGTGTTATATTGATGACATTTTGGTCTATAGCACTATGGTGGAAGAGCATGAGAGACATTTGTTGGAAGTGTTTGAGAGGTTGAGATCTCATGGACTCAAATTACATCCTGGGAAGTGTAGGTTCTTCCATGAGCAAGTTGAGTATTTGGGCACACTATCTCCCCCGGAAGACTTGGTGTTCAATAGATCAAGGTGGAGGCTATTGCATGTATTCCTCAGCCTATAGATGTGAGCAGAGTGCAAGCATTCCTTGGGTTGGCAAAATTTTATTGCTGCTATGTTAGTGGATTTAGTGCCATTGCCAAGGCCTTGACAAAGTTGACCAAGCTTACACAAGAGTGGTGTTGGGGAGATGAGCAAGAGAAAGCTTTTGTAGAGCTCAAGGAGAGGTTGACATCTACTCCTATTTTGAGGAGATCAATCAAAGGATGACCATTTCAAGTTCACAGTGATTGGAGTATGTTGGGGCTTGGAGCAGTGCTCACCCAACATGATGATGAGGGAAAGATGTTTGTGGTGCCTATGCTAGTTGATCCAAAAATTCAATCGAGGTAAACTATAGTTCATATGAAGGAGTGCTTGCCCGTAGTTTGGGCAATAGCGCATTTTTTATGTTACTTATTTGGTAATCCCTTACTCTCATCATTGATCCTCAACCACTAAAGTGGTTAATGGAGTCCGACAAGCTTTTAGGGAAGCTTGCATGATGGGTTCTGATTTTACAAGAGTATGATTTCACAGTTATTCATAGACTGAGAGTGGTGAATGATCATGTAGATAGGTTGAGTAGAAACCCATGTCCCAACCAGCAAGATAAGATAGGAGCATGTTGGCATGGTGAGACAGATGAAGAGGTGGTGCTAGGTTGGCATACATCTACCTTTCTTTGTATATTTTCTCAAGCTTTGGTGGTATATCTCAACACATACAAGAGGAGTTATTGAGGTCACAGATCTAGAGAGTGGAGATAGTGGTACAATTCAGCAAGACATTCATGATGGTGTCTTAGTGGTGGACTATCTTGGTATTGGTGTTGTAGCTGGCACAATTGGGGCCAAGGAGAGAGATCATGTTCTTCAAAAAGCTAGGTGGTTCAGATCGGAGGGCAGACACCTTTTGCGTGTATGGGAGGATGGTAGAGTGAGAGTGGTACCACTTCCATCTTAAAGACTACAGTTGATCCGTCATGCTCATGAGGAGCTAGGACATTTTGGAGTAAAGCACACATATAGCTTACTCTAGAGTCATTATTGGTGGTGCAGTATGAGGACTGATGTACAACAATTTGTTACTAAATGTGTGGTTTTTGATCAAGTTAGAGCATCATTCAATGCTCCTACACCATAGTTGCACCCATTACCTATCATGGAACTGGGTTACCGCTGGAGTTTGGACTTTGCTGGACCTTTACCATTGACTATAAGACATCATCTATATGTTTTGGTGATGGTGGAGTACTTCTCCAAGTGGATTGAGTTGGTGGCACTTCTTGACAAGTCTAGTGAAAGGACAGCTTACTTGTTCCTAGATTGGATTCTTAGTCATTTTGGTGCACCAATTGAGGTTTTGATTGATCAAGGTACAAAGTTCTTGAAGGAGTTTCAGATCTTGTGAGACAAGGCTTTGATTGATCTTGGTACTACCTCTTGATATCACCCTAAAGTAGATGGTTTAGCAGAGAGAGTGGTTCAGACAATGAAGAGAGGATTGCAAAAGTATGGTTGCCAGAGAGGCTACTTGGGAGATTGGGATCTCTAGTTACCTTGGTTGGCTATGGGCTATTGGTTCAACCGGCAAGCCTCCTAAGCATCCTTCTCTTCTTACTTTCTACTCTATGGATGAGATCTAGATTTACCTACAGCCATTTGCCAAGATGCTACTATAGTGTTGGACTTGGATGATCCAGATGTATGGATGAGTGCATGTTCTCGATGGGTAAGATCTTTTGAAGAGTGATGCTAATGCCCTTTGAGAACTTGGCAACTGCTCAGCATAAGGATACCTTACACTATGCTACCATTCAAGGAGGAGGTTATAGACCCTCGATCCATCAATTTCATCCAAGTGATTATGTATATCTATAGTAGACAACACTAACAACACTTGATGTTTCTACAGGCCTCACTATCTTGAGCATCCGCAAGGTTTTGCCATCTGGATTCCTTGTGTTGGAAGGACATGATGGTATTGTTTGGAAGGATCATGTGCACAATTGTGCGCCATGCCACCTCCCAAACATTGATGGTACAATGGACCCAAGCTTGGCACCTGTACTTGTTGGCTTGCATTGTATGTTATGCAGCTCTTGTGGTGGAGTTGCTATTATGTTAGTGTGTGATAGTTGTTTGAGAGGATGGCATATGGCATGTATGATTCCTCTCCTCATGATGGTTCATCAAGGACAATGGTTATGTCCTAGATGTACTTGATCTATAGCTAGTTCATCCTTTATATGGTATAAATTGCAGATAAGCAACTAACGATAGGGCTAGATAGCACCCGACCTCTTGATCTCTTGCCCACCATAGGGTATACCATATACTTGGAGTAGATGGTTATTTGGAGTTAGAAGGACCTAACTGCCAACTAGGGGGGGCAATTATGGCACTTTAGAGTTTATGTATGACTTACGTGTGAGTTGTGCTTCTATAGTGTATGATGTAGACAATGATGTATGTTGTGTAGCAATGTATATACGATAGCTGTCACGCCATTTATAGTATGGCATCTAGATTGCTCAAACTCTAGAGTTGCAGTGATAGTGGTTAGAGGTATTTTAGTAGTTACTTGTAGACTACTTTCCAATGGTCAGATTTTGTGTTTGGGGTACTGACTTCATGGTGGGGCCTACTATCAATTTGCACTATTCGCACCTTTGGGTGTGCTGTCAATGGGACCGTTAGGGTTTGAGACCTAGCTCGAGTCCAAGGGGTATACTTTTGAAGTGCATCTCCAGAGAGCTCACTTCTCTGATGTTGAGCCTTCGAGTTCTTGGCTATGGTGGATAGAGGTCGGTGAGCATCACTTGGATTCTCTTAGCTAGAGTGGGTGTGGCTTGACTGTAATCAATGCCCCATTGTTAGCAGTTTATAGAGTGACAGATCAAGTACTGATCTGAGTTGAGTTGATTTGAGTGGTGTAAAAAAACTGATCATTGTGGAATTTTAGAGTTTATGTATGACTTATGTGTGAGTTCTCCTTCTATAGTGTATGTTGTGTAACAACGTATATATGCATATGTACTTCTTACTTGTTGTTTCTTCTTTGGAATTTTTATTGAATAGATCCAACATTTACTTGGTTATTGTTTCCATCAAGGCAGGTTAGTCTACTGCTCAAGCTTCTCTCTCTTTCTTGAGCTCTTCATGTGAGACCTTTAGCCAAAGAGTAGCCTCCTTGTTTTATTCTTCCATCAACTTTAAAACCCTTTGGAATTCTAAAGATTCAAATGCTCAAAAAAATTCTACATGCCTCCAAATGCTGAAATCTTGGTATGAATGGAAAGCCCTTGAAAAGATGCTTCTAATGAGATAAAGATTGCTTCATTTAGACATGTAACTGCAAAGATCCTTTAGGTGAAGACTCTTTGGAGTAGGATCCTTTAGGGAAAGACTCTTTAGAGTAGGATTCTTTGGAAGGAGACTAGTTTTACTCTTCTTCTTTGATTCTTCATCATCAAAATATTCTTTGGACTCTTCATACCTTTCTCACTTAATCTTTGTAACTTGATTTTTTCTAACTACTCTTGTTAGAAGGCAGAACTCAAGAATTCCAACAGACAAATTCTCCTCAAAACATGAAAGTATCTCTCTTTAACTATTAAAAAAGAAAGAAAAGAAAAGAAAAGAAAATTATAAATCTTGCAAAAATCTATGTCATCCACAAGTTTCATCATGTGAGAATTAATTTCTAAGAGCTAAGTGCAATAAGTTGTTGGATTTTTCATAACAATTTCCAAGAGAAATGTAGTATATTTTTGGAGTCATTGGAATTTTCATAATTTTTTGCAAATGGTAACTTTACTAAAAATGTTACAAATTTTTAAGTATTTATTGATTTCTAAGAGCTAAACTTAGCAAGTTGTTAGAGTATGGACAAAGATTCTAAGTGCAAAGTACAGCAAGTTATTGGAATTTTTATAGTAAATTCCTAGACCCAAATATAAGAATTTGAGCTTTTGCCAATTTCTAGAGTTTATTGATTTGTAAGAACCAAATGCATCAAGGTGTTGCAGTCTTCTAAGCAGATTTCTTAAGCGGATTCTAGCAAGGCATTAAGAGTGTTCACATTGATTTCTAATAGCTTAGTGGAGTAAGTTGAATCTTTGTAAGTTTTACAGTATTGTTAATGTCAAAGAGTCAATTTTAGTAAGTTGTTGGGGCTTCTTGGAGTTTCTTCTCATTACTTGAAAATGATAACCTAAATATGTTGATAAATATATGAAAATAGTCATTTGACTTGGATTATTGCAAGTTTCTTAAGTGTTTATTATTGATTTATGATAGCCAATGTCTAGCAGGTTTTGGAGGTGACTTGAACTATTGTAAGTTTGTGTAGTAGTTTATTTATTTTTGAGAGCCAAAGTGTAGTAAATTGTGAGATATTTTTCATATTTCACAAGAAGAAGTTGTTGAGTTTCTTACAATAATGAACTTAGGCTTATTTTCATTAAATTGTGCTATTTGAGACCTCATATAGGACTTAATCCCTTGAAATTCTAATGAGCAGATCACTATGCATTACTTATTTAAAATTACTATAAATTTATGCTTGAAATAATCCCAGGTGTTA
This sequence comes from Lunularia cruciata, assembly GCA_948567375.1. Lineage (NCBI taxonomy): Eukaryota > Viridiplantae > Streptophyta > Marchantiopsida > Lunulariales > Lunulariaceae > Lunularia > Lunularia cruciata. Next base: position 60,337,389 of record OX419761.1, on the reverse strand, counting down.
AAAAGAATTACAAATATGGATATAAAAAATACATATAATATAGTCAATAATATAGGAATGTAAGTGGTTCACTTCCAAATTTTGAGTTTGCACCATTGGAGAATACACACAAGTATTTAATTTCACTTTGAATCATAAAAGGCACACTATGAGGAAGTCCATATGAGTTCTAGACAAAATCCTTGACAAAAATTTAGCACCTTCTTGAAAGTAGCAATAAATTTGACTTGTAATAGCCCAATCTCCTTCCTTCTAAAAGCCTCCTATGGAGGCTAGAAGAGATTGGCTGGAAAACCCAATAAGAACACTCATATTTGACATAATATAAGACACATATCAATACATTCTACCTTGTCTTGTATGTTTTCTATCTTTGGGAAACATTTTACTTGTGTATTCTCTCTTGCAATTCTCGAATACTTTCAATGCTAAGCACATCCAAGCAAAACCTAAAATTATCAACAAGTATAGGCTTTCAAAATAGATATGCAATATTCTACTCTATATGTATCTTCTACAAATATAACTCTCTATTATTGTTGATATTCTTATATTTTGATATCCCATATTTACATGTTTTCTAGAGTAAAATACTTGATTACTAGCCAAATGTATTGCACATTGTAGTAGCAAAATCTGTCTTATTATCAAAAAGTAGTAGAATTGGCCATGCAATAGACTAATCTTGCTTACATACCTCTTCAACCAAAAAAATTCTTGAGTTGCTTCTTTTACAACCATGTACTCAACTTTAAAGGTCAAAAGTGCTATGATAGATTGTAGATTGACTTTCAACTTACATGTTTATCAACCAATATGAAGATATGCATTATAGAAGATCTTCTCTTGTCCTAAATCTCTAGCAAAATCACCATTACCAAATCTTATGATTTGTTCTTCACTCTCATGCTTTAAATCAAACAGAATATTAACATTTAATTTAGGTATTAGAGAATCCACCTTATAACTTCAATGCTACTTTCTTGGATTTAATATGTGTGTACTCATCACATCAACTCCAAATGCAAGATGTCATCTAGTTGAGAATATTATTTATAAAAAAGGCTACTCATAGCACTTACATAAGGAATCAAAGACAAGACTTCCTCTCTTGCTTAGTCTTAGGACATTGCGTCAATGTAATGAGAAGCTAAAGAAGTACTCACAACCTTTGCATTCCCGTGCCAAAACTCATTGAGACCTCTCATTTTTCTTCTCTTGTGATATGTATAATGTGCACATCTTCTTATTCCTATAGATATCAATACCTAGTATCTTCTTGGCAAGTTGCAAGTACTTCATATCAAACTCTCTACTCAACAGACCCTTTAGCCTTTCAATGTCAAGTCTCCTAGCTACAATATTATATGTCTACTTGAATACCCAAGACAAAGATATTGCATGGAACAAGATGAACTTAAGGACCCAAGATACCATAAATTTATTACATTCACTTAGTAATATACCTAATTACCTTGGACCAAGAAATTGAGTTAAATCAAATATTTCTAGACATTTATGCTTGCTAATCTCTAGAGTTCCACATTTTCTTTGTGACTTGCAAAGATAAGATCCTTATCTTCACTCATCTTAAGTGTAGAAATATTTGAGACATACTCCTTCATACTCAAAATTTTAGAACATCAATTATTAACTCAAGCACATCAGGTGTAGCCAAGCTATCTTCCTTACATTGGTACATGTTCTTGGTATACAAGTTTCAAACCTTACATCTCTACTTACCATAATTTGATTTTCATTGAGAATCTATATCATGTATCCTTTCAAGATTTCTTATAATCTAGAAAAATGCATTTCCTAGACATAGGATTCACTTAGATCTCTTCTCTAGTTGCATATCAATAGATGCTTAACATCCAAAATTTTGAAGTATTGAGTAATTTATAGGACTACCTCTCCAAACTTCATATGATGTTTTACAATCGATAGTTGTTGATGGGGAGTAGTTTCCTAATGCATTTGAAATATTTTTAATTTTTCTCAAAAACTCTTCTTTAACCTACATTACTTGACATACATTGAGCTTTCTCTAGTAAGGTTCTATTCACTTGTTCTACCACTCTATTTTGATTGTGACTACCAAGATTAATGGAATAGCAAGTTATTTTTTTAACCTTGACAAAAAGCTATTTGACTTTATTGACTAGGTTTTTCCTCCATAATTAGACCTAAGACACTTCCATTTCTTACAAGTCCACTTCTTTATCTAATTTTTTCACTATTTGAAGATGAAGGACATATCAAAAAAATTTCTTTGTCATATAGAAAAGAGCAAATAATCATTTTTTCCTCAATTGATTATCTAGGTACAATGCTCTAGGTGTGGAAGCAACAAGTGTAGATACTCTTATATCTAAACTTATAGAATCTAGTGCACTTGTGTTTGATTTGAACCATAATTTTTGTGGTGCCCACATTTTTTTTTTCTATTTATTAGCATTTGGAGAAGAAGTAAGCAAAGAAAGCTGAATTGCAAAAGAAAGAATGGACGGGAGTGTCTTTGGGGGAAATCCAAAGAAGTCAAGATCGGATCCGATGATGGAGGTACTCAGGAGAGGAGTACAAAGAAAGAAGTCCGAAGAGCATAATCTTTGGATTGAGAAGGAAAGGCCGATACAAAGACCGTCTAACAACCTAGGTACGTGGCAAGAAAGTACACTTTAAGAAATGGCGGAGGCAGAAGAATCATGTCTTGATAGTAACATGATAGCAACACACAGAAGAAGTGGAAGTCAATTTTGAAATCGATTGAAGAATGACTACAATTTAAGGTAATATAAAATTGCAATTGCGTAGGGATAAGTTGAATATGTCAATTAGATTTCCTATCCCTTTGAGTAGTTGTCCTACAGTAATGCGTGTTAAGAAGCCAATTGATAGTGAAATTTTCCAAAATCCAGAAAGGGTTAGAGTGTCTAGTCCAGGAGAAGGAATAGTTTTCTAGTGCCGAAGAACAAGAGAGCAGATCATGGCAAACAAGGTCACAAACGCTCTGGCAGTGCAAAGTTATGCAATTTGTAGGTTGGACGTTGTAGCAAGAATCAAAGTCTTGAATAGACTTTGTATTACTTTCTTAGCATGGAACTTGAATTTCAGTTTCCCAAGAGTCATAGCAAAGATAGCTGCCAATAATTGTGAGGAAGGCCCCAAAGTTGAGGGGAAGAGAAGAAATCCGGCTCAATGGACTGAGTCAGATTGGAGGTTAGTGTTGGGGAAGGAAGCAGGAGAACCAATGAGGATCACCTTCTAATGGAAGTGTGATGTTGCAGAGGAGACGGTAGACATATGAAATTCATTCTTTGCTCCATGAAAAATGAATGGTTACAAGGTGGAGTCCTATCAAGACCCAATGTGGTACCCACATTTTTCATTTTGGATGAGTTTAGAAGAAGAAATGCACTACTGAAACCAAATTGAAAGCAAGTGGAGAAGAAATGAGTGCAAACTTGTGATTTGATCAGACCCAAGGAAGTTGACTTCATGTAAGAGGAAGAAGGGCTTGGTTTGGATCAGACCCGAAGAAGCTTACTTCGTGTCAGAGGAGTGAAAAACTCAGATCAGACGTTAAGGAGGGCAAACCCAAGGAGAAATAGAAGTTGCAGGTCAGGATTCTTGCGGGGGCCATATATCAATGCACACAAGTTCAAATCAAGTGTCCTATATCTTGTTGGAAGCATCTCGTCTAGGGCTTTCCGTTGACACCAAAATTGCAAAGTTTGGAGGTTTGTAGAAGAAGTTACAAGCATTTGAAGTTTCTAGAGTAGATGTACTTCGGGTCAAAGTGTCTTCGGGTCAATATGACTTCGTACTTCGTACTCTGGACTTCGGGTTCACATGACTTTGGGTTCACATGACTTTGGGTTCACATGACTTTGGGTTCACATGACTTCGGGTCATGAGACTTTGCCTCAAGATGAAGATGACTAAATCCAAGGTAGGCGGACCTCGGAGTGCAATGAAGGAGACTTGGGGAGTTTTGCCAGAAGGACCAGAGGAAGTTAGAGTAGGGAAAGAAGATAGTTAGGATACCCATGACTTCAATTTCAGTTCAGATTGAAGATGGAATAGAAATTGAAGGAGAAGTAGCAATAGTGAATAAACCCGAAGTGCATGATCATACAGTAATTGTCTTTGGGTCAGTAACATGAGTTATTAGGGGAAAGTGGGTTACAAATTGAAGGTGTAGATAGTGTATTCATGTTTTCAATTACAATTCTTGACGATGACATAGTAGAATTAGTAAAGGAATTGATAGTAGTTAGACTCGAGGTAAGAGAGATAGAAGTGCAGGTGTCTTCGGATTTGACATTTGACACTTTAGAGAAGAGTGGGTCGGGAGATAGAGATTTAGAAGGCTTAACTATGATAGGAATTTCATATCAGGAAGGAGAAATGTTAGAATTAGTGGAGGAAGTAGGAGATGTGAAACCCGAGGACAAAGTAGTAGGAAGTAAGATTACTTCGGGTTCGGGTTTGAAAGCCGAGGAAGAAGTAGACATTGCATCGGATTAGTAACCGATTTGAGATTTGAAGGGGTAGATATGAAGAGGTGCATTGTCATTTCGGATCTGCAGGTTAGAACAGTTGTAGTAGAACGGTATAGTTGTTAGAACTGTCGATTGCTTCACTATTTAAGAGTGGCATTCGCAGAGAAATGTTGTTCAGTGCTCATTATTTCTGAGAATAGATAAAGCAAAGTGTTGTGAAGTAGTGCTCGTCGCTTGAGCTTGATTTCGAGTATCAATTTTGCAATTGTGTTTGTGAGTGTTTGGAGAAATTCGAAGTGCAAGTCAGTGTGTTTGTTGGATGTTGGATTCCACAGCCTTGATCTTCATTCTGTGTGTTTGATCTTGAGTGAAGTGCAATCGAAGCAATGCCTTGACAGATCTGAGAGGAATTGTAGTGTTGGTTGTATTCTGCGTTTGTGAGTGCAGTGCAAGGTTGATGTGAAGCAATTTCGATCGAGGAAGTTGTGCCTTCAGTGGAGGGGTGGAACACAATTCTGCGGCAAAGTCGTTTTGCAGTGAAGTGCCATTTTTGGGAGAGCCTGAATCATCACAATCAAGATTGTTTGGAAAGATTTGATGGAGTTTTGATTATGGAGTGTTAATTTGTGACAAGACTGCGAGTCAATGCTTGTTACTCTCTTCTGGGTGTGGTTTCTACCTAAGAGACTAAAGAAGAACTCAAGAAGAACTGAAATTGTTACTTTGCTTTGTATTTGACCAATTTTGACTCGTATCTCTACGGGAACGAACTTTACTTACCCGATTACCGCAAAAGTGATATTTGCCAGGTTGTCACACCCAACTATCAGGAGTATTGCGGAGACGATAATGGCCATGTTCAAACCAGAACAAATGACTTACATGAACATGCAGCAAGGGTCTTTTTCCACCAAATGTTTGCAAGAGTGAAGGTGAACTGGGCAAAGTGTTTTCACCAACAAACGAGGCAGATGATGGTCAATTGAAGGACAAGTTCACCTCCACATTATTTCACACCATTTGCATCACACTTCTACTTTGGGTTGAACTTGCTAACAGCAGAGGAGAGTCGTCACATGGTGTTGCATTTCCATCCTGATTTGGGACGGGAAGCGGATGAAGAAGAGCAACAATATATGGCACACTTGCAAGCCAATGATGATCACTTCTTGAGGATAGGAAAATGGAAGAGGGAAGAAGTCACAAGCCCAAAGAGAAGAAGTGCAATAAATCCAAAGAAGCAAAGTCACTTCCAGCACAAAGGAAGACCCAAAGACTGGTTCTGTAGAGTAAGAAGATGGTGAAAGAAGCACCGTCAAAAATTGAGTTTGAAGGAGAGACAGAGTCTCGAGGAGAGGACTCAGAAGAAGACAAACTCACTTTACAAAGTAGGGAATTTGGAAGTGAGAGTGAGGGTGAACACGAGGTTCAGCAATTGGTTGGAGTGGGTGAAGCTTGTCATGCAATGATTGATAGTGTACCAGGAAAGACAAATCATTGCATAGCCTTGGTTGTGGAAGAGAAGGGGGCTGAAAGACATAAGGAGTACCATATGGAGTAGAGTTCAATAGGTAAGGAAGAAGGAAGCTTGGAAGCAATGTCTCTAAAGATACAAAGATTGTAACTTTGGCAGAAGGAGCCAATGGAAGAGGTAAAGTTCAAAGATGGGGCCAAAGACAAAGAGAACTTTGGCAGAATATAGTATTTATCAAAGGTTGTCACTCCATTGTTGGAACTGTTGAAGGAGCACCAAAAGGTAATTCCCCAAGTTTGTATGAATGTGATGAATGAGTTGCAGGTGATGAAGTATCTACTTGTTGAAGTGAAGGGCTTGCAGGAGCGTGTAACCCAAAGAGACGAGTAAGTTGAAGAACTTTGAGTGGATGCAGTCTTGAAGAAGAAGACTTTCAAGAAGTTGCAAGAGAGTTTTGAGTCAAGATGTAAGGAAATGTAGAAGCAAGCCAAAGAATTGAAAGAGCATGCAATGTTGCTAACCAAGATGAAAGAGGAGGTCAATGATGTGCGCATCGAGAGTATTCATGTGAAGGCAATGGCCGCAATAATGGAGCAGGAGTTAGAAAGCTTGAGGAAGAGTGCAGTTGGGAAGGGTCAAGCATGGCAGAGAGAGTTGGCAGTCAGGAATCAAGAAGAAGAAAGATTGCACGAGCTGGTACAAAGTGCTGAGTTATAGAGTTCTCAGTATGCGGAGGAGAAAAAGATGCTTGCTACTGAGTATGAAGATGAGTTGAAGATGTACCGCAAAGAGTTGAAGGCAGAGTGATCTTGAGGTTATGAGTCGGAATCAGTAGGAGAAGTTGCAAGAAAGTTGCAAGCAATTTTGAGCACGGAGGCTGAAGGAAGGTTGGAAGAAGCACGTCTACAGAAGTTAAAGTTGCTTGTGCAAGAAACTTGGAAGAGGACAGCCAAAGATGTGGATATGAACACTTTACTAATCCAATTAAGGGAGCAAGTAGATTGGAAGATGTTAGAAGTAGGAGACAATGTCAGTCTCAAATTAGATTTAGTCAAGTCAGAGTTAGAGAGAATTAGGAGTAGTGTGACAGAGGAGAGGAAGTCCGATGTTGTAGAAGTAGGAATTCAAGTGTCTTCAGACTTTTTATTTGACACATTAGAGAAGAGTGGGTCAGAAGATAAGGAAGTAGATAGATTACCCATGAGCTTAATTGTAGTTCCTAGTGAAGTAGTAGAAATAGTGAAGGATTTGGGAGAATTAGATATACCCAAAGAAGGAGAAGTGATAGGAAGATCATCGAGTTTGAAAGTCGATGATGAGGTAGACATCGGAGCGGGGTAGAAATAGATTTGAGATTTGAAGAGGCAGATATGAAGAGGTATATTGTCATTTTGGATCTATAGGGTAGAAGAGTTGTTAGGAAATGGTATAGTTGTTAGTAACGGTTTCTTGCTTTAGTAGGTGGCATTCGTAGTGGGCTATTGTTCAATATTCATATTTCTGAAGATAGATGAAGTGAAGTGTTATTTTTAGTGCTCGTTGCTTGAGCTTGATTCTGAGTGTCAACTTTGTGTGTGTGTTTGCAAGTGTGTGGAGAAATTTGAAGTGAAAATTAGTATGCTTGTTGGATGTTGGATTCCGCAGCCTTGATCTTCATTCTCTGTGTTTGATCATGAGTGAAGTGCAATCGGAGCAATGCTTTGACAGATTTGAGAGGAATTGTAGTGTTGTTAGTATTCTATATTTGTGAGTGCAGCGCAAAGTTGATGTGAAGCAATTTCAATCAAGGAAGTTGCCTTCAGTGGAGGGGTGGAACACAATTCTGAGGCAAAGTTGTTTTCACATTGAAGTGCCATCTTTGGGAGAATCTGAATCATCCCAATCAAGATTTTTTTGGACAGAATTTGCTATGTTGTGATTAAGGAGTGTGCATTCGTGTAAGACCAAGAGCTAGCCATATGATCTAGATGTGAAATTGGGTTTGGTAACATCTGGAATGATGTTATACATGATGGTCAAAATAGATCAGATAGAAGTATCACCAAAAGGGTACTTCTACTAATAGGGCAAAAAATCGAAATAGATTTGAAAACCTTAGCACCAATAGCTAGACATATGATCTAAAGGTGAGAATTGGGTTGGTAACATCTGGAAGGATGTTACACAAGATGGAATGAATAGATCAGAAAGAGGTATCACCAAAAGGCAACTTCTACTAATAGAGTTGGAACCAAAATATGCCTAAAATCTTTGAAGGCAATTTTGGAGGCCTAAACGGATGAATTAGGCCTCAAAAATATGCCAAAGGTTACATCCCATCCATACAGAGGAAAGGCTGGCCTTCCTTCCCCCTAATTTGTCTCATCGAGAGCTTTCCAATGATACCTCACCCATGTGATTCTGAGATTCCTACAAGAAGATTGCCTAAAAGATTCCCTTTGGTCAAAGCTTGTTTGACCAACCAGATAGGACCAGGACCGACATGTCACCCATCCAAGTAAGTAATCCAAGGGTGGAGCTTGCTGACATGTCACCTATCTATGTACCTAATCCTACGGTGGAGCTTCATTGGAGGAGATCCGCTTTGCCTATATAATAAAGAGAAGGTGCTCCTTTGGGGCATCGGAGTTTGAGTGTGAAAGGGTGTGTTCTCAGAGTGTGTTTCTCTTCAAGTCTCCTATCCTCGGAGTATTACAATTTGTGACAAGTTGTCAAGATTGTGAACTTGTTACTCTCTTCTGGGTGTAGTTGCTACCTGAGAGATTAAAGAAGAACCCAAAATGAACTAAATTGTTACTTTGCTTTGTATTTGACCAATTTTAATTTTTATCTCTGTGGGAACAAACTTTACTTACCCAATTACCGCAAAAGTGATATTTACCGGGTTGTCACAATGTTTGATCTCACTCTATGCTATCTTCCAAACACATAGTACTTGCATAAATCTAGCCTATATGATTTCATGCACTTTGAGAGTTAGCATATATTTAGTCCCATGAGTCCTTTTTTACTCATATGACATAAATGACCATGTCATTATTAAGTAGCACTTGGAGTGCTACCTTCTTGGGAAGACAAGATCTTTCCACCTATGACAATATCTACTAAAACCTCATACAAGTTTCTAATTCATTTGCTCTTCCTCATCATCAAGCTCTATTACTAACCTCCAAGATTCATGCTTGTGTTTACCACTTACAACCAATTAAAACCAATGCTCCTAGAAAGATCAAGTTCTTCAAATCTAGAATATATTTGACATCAAAAAATATCATAGTAGTTTCATCAAACTTCTTGATGCACATAATACCAATTCTCATAGTCTTACATAACATATCATTTCTCATAAGTATAGTCCTACTTCCATATGGATTGAAGATATGGAGCCAATTCTTTCAAATGTATATATGGTATATATAGTTAGAGTCAAGAATTCATGCATCTTGAAATCTATTCTTCCTAATAATTACATGAAAGGTACTACTAAATTTTACATCAAAATATCCAACATTTTCTTTGTTAAGAAGATTGACCTCTTTCTCTGTTCAGATCTTCTTTTGTATTCTTATAGTCAAACATCTAACATTCTTATGGTCCTAAATTCTAACATGAAAACACTTGACTTTTGATTTGTCAAATTTTGATCTGGATTTGACTATAGTCTATCCTTTGGGTATAGTCCTACCTATCATAAACAAAGCACTCAATTATGATGCTTTGCTACTAATTCTCTTTCTATTCTTCTTTGATAAGAGAGCTAGAGTGACATCTTCTCACTCAATGGTGACTTGACCGCATAAAAGAGTAGTAACTATATGCTCAAATAAATAAGGTAATGAAGTCAATGACAATAAAGCTTAATCCTCATCCATGAATTTGATATTTATACAAATTAACTCATAGAGGATGTTAAAGGTGTTTAGGTGATTCATATCATTGATGTTTTCCTTCATTTGTAGGATATATAGTTGTTGCTTCAAGTACAATCAAATTATCAAGGACTTGGTCATATATAGATTCTCCAATTTTATCCATAGCTTAGGTGTTAAGCTTTTGCTCATGACATTATACATCACCTCAATGGTAAGACTATGGTACCAAATTTTTATTTTTTTTGACAAGTTTTAAAGAAGAAGTGTATAGTTGAAGCCAAATGGTGCAAGGAAGAGAAGAATCATGTGTTAGGTTTATACTCAAAGAAGTTGACTTTGAGTCAAAAGAAGAAGAACTCAGATTTGGACTTGAAGGATGGTATATCCAAGAGAAGGACACTTTACCTTGGAATGATCAACCCAATGCAAAGAAAATTATAACAACTTTTCTTTGGGCCAACCAGTCAAGAAGATACAATCAAGAAAATGGCCAATTTGTGGGTGGGATAAATTTGAGAGTGAAAGGAAGAACATTGTCATGTTGTGGTTTGCATAACCCATGAAAAAGTAAACTAGCATGGTTTATCTCCATAAAGGTGGAGTAAGTTGTGTGATGGATCAGATGGTTGAGCTATTGCCATGTGAGTAATCTATGTACATGTATACAATTGGCCACATAGATTATGGTCTTGTCTTCTTTGAGGGCACTTGTGTATATAGGTGGTGGAGAGTTGAAAGAGGGGTGTAATTAGTTTGAGGAGTCTCAAGCAGAAGAGGACATTTGGAGTGAGAGTTGTAACAAAGAGCAAGCATTAGAGTGTGGGAAGAAGCATTTTAGCATGAGATGTCCCATGCTCCCGATCTTCTACTCCCAAATCCTTTCTCATAGGATTCAGATTTTACACCATGACGGCTTATGGGATTGGATGGTAGCATGTTTTGGGGTGGTATTTATGGAGTTGATGATAGAAAACCTAGTACCTATTATGATTTTGGTGCTTATTTACAAGCAAGTTTGGGACTTGACAATCTATGTGCTCTTGTAGATGGAGAATGAATTGATTTTTCTCATGAAATTCAAGATGGAGTTGTGGGTTCATTTGCCAAAAAGTGAAGAAACTAAATAAAAAAATGCAAGTGATTGGATCCTAAGAGGAGAGTTTTGACCATTGAAAGAGTTTGAAGAGGGAATTTGAGGCAAAAAGTTGGAGAGAGGAGAGATGATAAGCTAAAATTTGGAGACTAAAATTAAGTGATTTGAGCAGATTCTATGGGAGATATGATCAATTGAATCAAGGGGGTAGATTTCATACCCAAGAGCACAAGATAGACAATTTGGAAAGCTTTGCAATACATTTTCATAATCTGTCAAAAGGGTTGGAGAGTAGACATAGTGCTTATAGTGCTGAGCTTAAGAAATTTTAGGGTTTGATCAATCTCAAACTACATTTGGTCAATTAAAGTTGGAGCTCCAGAAAGTGAGGTGTTGGAGATGAGATCTTGATTAGGTTTGAAATTTTAGTCACTCCTAAAGTTGTGGTTTAAATCACCTAATGAAAATTTCCATTATTATTGGTGGTTAGAGCTTGTACCTCTATACAAAGGTTTCATATGAATTTCTCAAATGGAGAATTCAACGTCTTGAATCAAGCATATGTGGGTCTAGAGAGCTCACAAGTTAAACTTGCTCAAGAACTGATCCATATCTAGAGTTTGGGGTTGGATTAGGCTATCAAAATTTGCAAAGGTTAGCAAAGAGCACAAATAGCTATTGTGAAAAGTTTGGTTGACTTTGGGTTGTGATAACCTAACAAATATCACTTTTGCAGTAATCAAGTAAATAGTAAAGTTTGTTCACGCAAAGATACAAGTCAAAAATGGCCAGATACAAAGTAAATTGTAAAAAAACAGCTCTTCCTGACTTCTTCTTTAGTCAGGTCAAAACCACACCCAAAAGTGAGTAACAAGCACTACTTTGTAGTCTCATCACAAATTGACACTCCATAATCACAATACTATCCAATCTTTCCAAACCAACTTTGATTGTGATGATTCAGATTCTCCCAAAGATGGCTACTTCAATTGTAAAAAAACTTCACCTCAAAATTTCATTCCACTCCTCCATTGAGGGCACAACTTCCTCAAGCAAAATTTCTTCATATCAAACTCACATTGCACTCACAAATGCAGAATACTACCAACACTACAATTTCTCTGAGATCTATCAAGGCATTGCTTTGATTGCTATCCACTTAGGATCAAACACACAAAATGAAACCAAGGCTATGGAATCCAACATCCAACAAGCACACTAACTTGCACTTTGAATTTCTCCAACACTCAGAAACTCAAACACAAACTTGATACTTGGAATTAAGCTCAAGCAATAAGCACTAAGATACAACACTTTGCTTTATCTATCTTCAAAAATTATGATATTGAACAACATTACATTGAAAATGCTTCCTTTAAATAGGCTAAGCATTTCAATAGTTAGCTAACTAATATACCATTCAACAACTTTACCAATGTACACATTCAAAATGACAATGCACCTCTTCACATTTGCGTCGTTAAATCTTAAAATTGTTACTACTTTGATCTGATGTCAACATTGAATTTTGCTTCCAAACCCAATGATCCTCCTATCACTTCTCCTTCTTTGGATCTCTCTTTGTTTACTAATGCCTTCACTATTTCTCCTACTTCACTCTAAAGTACAATTGCACTCATGTGTAACCTATGTACTTCTTTATCTTTTGACCCACTCTTCTTTAATGTCTTAGGTAATTGATCCAAAGACACGTGCACTCCTACCTCTACGACTCTAGACTTAATGTCTTCTTACATACTACTCTGAAGTCTCTCTAACTCTGAATTACTAAGTCCAATCTGAGACTTACATAATCTCCTACCTCTAACATTTTCCTATCTACTTGATCTCTTAGAAAAATCAGAAGATTATTCAGATTCATCTCCTTTGCCTTCTTCTTCCTCATCTCTTGCACTTTTTTTCCTTCTTTATTGCTATTTTCTCTTTTAATTCTATCCTATCTTCAATCAGTACTAAAATTAAAGTCATGGGATCCTAATACTATCTTCTTTCCTTACTCTAAGTTCCTCAGATGACTCTGGCAAGACCTCCAAAGTCACCTTCATCCGATGTCTAACTACCTAGGATTAAGTCACCTTAGTCTTGAGGTGAAGTCTTTAGAACCAAAGTCTCTACACCCAAAGTCACATAGACCTAAAGAACTCAACCCAAAGTCACTCAACTACTCCATACACCTACTACAAAAACTTAAAATGATTGTAACTTCTGCTACAGACCTCCAAACTCAACTATTTTGATGGAAACACAAAGCCTAAAAGAGATGCTTCCAACAAGATATATCACACACAATTTGGACATGTGATCACTGAGAGAAGGCCCTCGCAAAAATCTTGACCTATCATATCCATCCCAATACAAAGTACCCCTCCTTTGGGTCCAATCCTCCTTCAGGTCTACCTTCCTTCTGGTCCAATCCAAGTTCTTCTTCTCTAACACAAAGTCAACTTCCTTAGGTCGGATCAAAACACAAGCTTCTCCTTGTTTCTTTTCCCTTTGGGTTCAATTTGGTTTTAATAATGCACTTCTTCTTCAAAACTTGTCCAAAATGAAAAATGTGTGTTCCACATGGGTCCATGGAGAGTGACATCTGATGCAACAAACTCTACTAAAAATACTATTGTAAGCTCAATAGAGCATTTCTATCTTCTATCATGATTGAATGTCAATTCTTCTATTTGTTTGACTATGATTGGTGATTTTAGGTTTTTGGAGTGTTTGTGAGGATTAAGTGTACCTTTGATCTAAAAATTTGGGCAAAGTTACCAAGAACTAAGAGAAAAATTAGGGATTTCAAATTTAGGGTGGAAATTACAAAAAAAGCCAAGTTTGTAACTTATTTCATATTATTGGAAAGAATATCTTACAAGCTTTCCATTGAATCCTAGAACACTCAAACACAAGTCACAATAAGAAAGTTATGTCTATATGAGTTGCACAAAGTTTTCCTTGTCTAAAAGACATAGAATCTTTCCACTTGGAGGACAAATTTGGCTTGGAAGTTGGAGTACAAATTAGAAGAAACTTGGATTACACATTGGAATCAACTTGAGAACAAGACATGAAGCTGATTTCCACCAAAAGTATGGAGAGTTGTTGTTGACTTCTTGTGGTTGGATCCTCTCCTAGCTTGCATGCTTGATTGTACACCCAATTGGCTTGGATTAGTACAGGCATTGCACTTAGGTACTTCTAGAAGTGCAGTGTATTTCTCCTTGGTTATGTTAGAAGTGATGACCAATAGACTAAGAGTGTGTGTTATGATGATAGGTAGGTTGCTTGTTACTATCCTACTTGATAGCAAGAATATCAAAACCTAGAGTGAAGAGTTCTATTGGTTGGGTTCCTTGTGCACTCAAACTAGTAGGGAAAGGTTTATCATTGACCTCTGATCTATAGGATCCATAGCTAGGAACCTTATGTGTTCCCAAAGAGAGAAAGGCAAAGTATGATAACATATGTAGAAGGCATGAGTGTTAAGTGAAGATTGACTAAAGAATGGATGCACATCATAACACTATAAGGTTAAGACTTCTTTGAGTAATTTCCAAAATGTCAAGAAGATATCTTGTTCCTCTTAGCAATTTTCTTGAAGGAGTTAGAATCACAAGGCCAAGTGTGGTGCCCACATTTTTTGTTTTTTTCAAAATAAAGGAGAAGAAGAGTATAAAGAAGTCGGATTGCACCTGTATGGCCGAAGAAGGCGAAGAAAATTGTCTTCGGGATGAACCCCAAAGTAAAGTGACTTTGGGTCATAAGGCAAAGTACTCAGAAATGCCATGTCAGCATACAACCTGAAGTAAATTGTCTTCAGATCGGGGGGAGCTCAACCCGAGGTGAAGACAGTCTAACAACCTTTCGTTGGGATGAGAAATTCAAGAAGAGGCCGTTTCAAAACTGGCGGCTCATACGCACGAAGGTTGATTGACAGTGACAGGTGCATGCCGGAGGTGTGATTTCTCGGTAGAAACTCGAAGTGACGGAAGACAAAGAAGCACAACTCTATAAAAATCAAAACTGCAACGACAAAATGTCGAGCAATTTTCCTTTGCCGTTGAGGAGTCATCTTGCAGGTGATCAAGGAAAGGGAAATAGAGTTGGACTCGTGTTAGTGCGCAAGGGAGAAGTCACAAGAGAGAAATCGAGAGACAGTGAGAAAGCAAAAGAGATGGGAGGAGGGAAGAAGAACTCCAAATTTGTAGTGAGAAATCATGCAATTCGGAGATTAGATGTAGTAGCAAGGATCAAAGTCTTGAGCCAACTTTGGATCACCTTTCTGGCATGGAACTAGAACGTAAGTTTTCCAGGATTCATGACAGAAATCATCGAGAGTAAGTGTCTCGATGGTCCCGAGGAAGAAGGGAAAAGAGGAAATCCGGCTCGCTGGATAGAGTCGGATTGGAGACTCGTACTCGGGAAGGAGGCAAGCTCGGAGCAAGGAGCCACATTCTTGGGGAAAGGAGAGATAGCCCAAGAAACTCAGGAGGTGAGAGATGCCTTCTTGTCAAAGAGAACAAAGAATGGGTACAAGGTAGAAAGTTACAAAGACCTTGTCAAGAGAGGAATTGTAGTGTTGGTAGTATTCTGCATTTGTGAGTGCAGTGTGAAGTTGATGTGAAGCAATTTTGATCGAGGAAGTTGTGCCTTCAGTAAAGGGGTGGAACACAATTCTAAGGCGAAGTCATTTTGCAGTGAAGTGCCGTTTTTGGGAAAGCTTGAATCATCATAATGTTTGGAAAGATTTGATAGATTTGTGATTATGGAGTGTTAATTTGTGACAAGATTGCGAGTCAGTGCTTGTTACTCTCTTCTGGGTGTGGTTTCTACCTGAGAGATTAAAGATGCAACCAAGAAGAACTGAAATTGTTACTTTGCTTAGTATTTGACCAATTCTGACTCGTATCTCTGCGGGAACAAACTTTACTTACCCAATTACCACAAAAGTGATATTTGCCGGGTTGTCACACCAAGCAAGGGTTTGATTTTTCAAAGACCAAGAGTTAGAAAGCACACAATGTAGAAAAAGGGTGGCAGGAAAAGTCCTTCACTCATAGTGAGTAATGCTTTAATTCGAGGTTGGATGTAGTGGTAAGGATCAAAATCTTGAGTAGACTTTGGTTCATATTTTGGCCTAGAATTGGAACTTAAGTTTCCCAAGGTTCATGGCAGAAATAGATGCCAATAATTGTGAGGATGGTCTTGAGATGGAGTGGAAGAGAGGGAATCTGACTTGATAGACAAAGTCGGATTGGAGATTAGTCATGGGAAAAGAAGCTAGAGATGTAGCTAGTTGGTCACCTTCTATCTGAAGGATGATTCTTTGGAGGAAACCATAGAGATGAGAAGTTCCTTTAGTGCTCCTTGCACAGATAACAAATACAAAGTGGATACATATTATGATGTGATGAGACAAAGTATCATTGGGGCTATGATGGCAATGTTTAAACTTGAATGCACCACATACGTGATGAAGTAATAGGCAATATTCTTCCACCAGATGTTCATGGGAGAAAAAGTGAACTAGGCAAAGTGCTTTCATCAACAAACAAGGCAGATGATCATGAATTGGACCATTGGTGGTGTCACCAGTTCAGCCAAAAAAGACTAGAAGATTAAACTAGAGGCATGAAATGATGGAAGTGGATCTGTCATCAAGAGTGGAGTCAAAAGAAGAAGCCAAGTACAAGTCAAAGGACTTGGAGGAAGAAGATTTCACTTTGTAGAGGAAGGGAGTCAAGTAGTGAGAGTGAAGGAGAACCCAAAGTTCTACAATCAATGGAAGAAGTGGCTTAGGAGGAGAATCAAGAGTTCCATGTGATGATTAATTAGATGTAAGGAGTAGATGCACTATATATGGAATTACTTGAGGTGGAGATGGCCAATGATTGAGATGAAGAGCCAAATTTGGTGTTCCAAAGGGGAGCAAGATCAAAGAGAAGTCTACAGTCTGCAATTGCAAAGACAAGCCAAGCTAATGAGGATGAAGAAAGCTCAAAGGATATCAAGTTAAAGGTGAGAAGATCATGACTTTGGGATAAGGCAACCATGGATGACTTGCTTGTCAAAGCCAAGTACCAAGAGAACAAAGAAGTGGTGGAAGATTTCAGCAGGGTAGAGTATTTGTCAAAGATTGTTTGTCCTTTATTCTTGTAGTTGAAGAAGGAAGAAGAGGACCTTAAGAAAGATCATTTGGATGTGAAAGATGAGGTGCAGGTGGTAAATTATTTAAGCAAAGAATTTCAAGTGTTAAAGAAGAAGAGTTAATCCAAGGAGAAGAAGAAGCTAAAGAACTTTGGGTTGATGTTGTACTTAGGAAGAAGGACTAAGATAACTTGTAGGAGAGTTTTGCAAAGCATGGGAGAGATCTTGAATATCATGTTGAAGAATTGAAGGATCAGAAGACAACATTTAAGAGGTTGAAGAGAGAATTCAATGACGTGAAGCGTGACATAATGCATTCAAATGCTATTGTAGTGGTAAAAGAGAAAGAAATAGAGAAATTAGGATGGGTTGTAGTGGAGAAGGATTGGGCCTAAAAATGCAAGTTAGCAAGTAAAAGTTGTGAAGAAGAAAGGTTGCAGGACCTACTCAAAAGTATGGAGGCTCAACTCATTCAATATGTTGAAGAGAAGGAAGTCTTGAAGGCGGAGTAGGAAGAAGATTGAAGATGTATCAAGAAGAATTGGAGGTAGAAAGGAATCAAGAGTTATCCATTCTAGAGAATACATTGGAATCAATTGGAGACATCATCAAGAGATTAAAAGCAATGCTAAGTACTAAAGCCAAAGTAAAGTTAGAGGAATCAAGACTACATGACTTGAAGTTGTTGGTGCTGGAGATTAGGAAGAGGAAGATGAAGGATGTAGATATGAATAATTTGTTGATTCATCTTAGAGGTAGAGTGGATATGAAGATGATAGAAGTAGGAGACAATGTTTGTCTCAGATTAGATCAAATCAGAAGTGGAAACAATTGTAGCAATGTAAAGGTAGGAACCCAAGGTGAATGTAATACTCCAAGGATAGGAGACCTAAAGAGAAACACACTCTAAGAACACACCCTTTCACACTCAAACTCCGATGCCCCAAAGGAGCACCTTCTCTTTATTATATAGGCGAAGTGGATCTCCTCCAATGAAGCTCCACCGTAGGATTAGGTACATAGATAGGTGACATATCAGCAAGCTCACCCTTGGATTACTTACTTGGATGGGTGACATGTCGGTCTTGGTATTATCTGGTTGGTCAAACAAGCTTTGACCGGAGGGAATCTTTTAGGAAATCTTCCTATAGGAATCTCAGAATCACGTGGGTGAGGTACCATTGGAAAGCTCTCAACGAGACAAAGCAGGGGGGAGGGAAAGCTAGCCCATCTTTTGTTGGGGGGAATCAGCACATTTTTGAGGCCTAATTCATCTGTTTAGGCCTCCAAAATTGCCTTCAAAGATTTCAGGCATATTTTGGTTCCACCTCTATTAGTAGAAGTCCCCTTTTGGTGATAGCTCTTTCTGATCTATTCATTCCATCTTGTGTCACATCCTTCCAGATGTTACCAACCCAATTCTCACCTTCAGATCATATGTCTAGCTATTGGTTCTAAGGTTTTCAAATCTATTTTGGTTTTCTTCCCTATTAGTAGAAGTACCCTTTTGGTGATACTTCTATCTGATCTATTTTGACCATCATGTATAACATCATTCCAGATGTTACCAAACCCAATTTCACATCTAGATCATATGGCTAGCTCTTGGTATTACAGTGAAGTAGTAGAGTGGGGGTGCAAGTGACTTTGGGTGAATTTTTCAAGTTCAAACAAGAAGATACGATAGAAGAGGAGATTTAGTTAGGAAGACTATGACTTCAATTTTAATTCAAACTAAAGATGTGACAAAGTTGGTAGGAGAAGATGAACACAAAGTGCATGAGGTAATTATAGGTACATTGGGTATAGAAGTTGAAATAAATGTAGACACTTGATTGGATTAGTAGTAACAATTTTGAGATTTGAGGAGGTAGATATGAAGAAGTGGAGTGACACTTTGTATTTGCAAATTTGAAAAGAAGTGTGTGTGTGTGTGTGTGTGTGTGTGTGTGTGTGTGTGTGTGTGTGTGTGTGTGTGTGTGTGTGTGTGTGTGTGTGTGTGTGTGTGTGTGTGTGTGTGTGTGTGTGTGTGTGTGTGTGTGTGTGTGTGTGTGTGTGTGTGTGTGTGTGTGTGTGTGTGTGTGTGTGTGTGTGTGTGTGTGTGTGTGTGTGTGTGTGTGTGTGTGTGTGTGTGTGTGTGTGTGTGTGTGTGTGTGTGTGTGTGTGTGTGTGTGTGTGTGTGTGTGTGTGTGTGTGTGTGTGTGTGTGTGTGTGTGTGTGTGTGTGTGTGTGTGTGTGTGTGTGTGTGTGTGTGTGTGTGTGTGTGTGTGTGTGTGTGTGTGTGTGTGTGTGTGTGTGTGTGTGTGTGTGTGTGTGTGTGTGTGTGTGTGTGTGTGTGTGTGTGTGTGTGTGTGTGTGTGTGTGTGTGTGTGTGTGTGTGTGTGTGTGTGTGTGTGTGTGTGTGTGTGTGTGTGTGTGTGTGTGTGTGTGTGTGTGTGTGTGTGTGTGTGTGTGTGTGTGTGTGTGTGTGTGTGTGTGTGTTTGGATTCGGCAGTGTTGATGTTCATTTTGTATGTTTGATCTGGGGTGGAGTGAAATCAAGGCAATGTCAAGCAATTTTGATTGAGGAAGTTGTGCCTTCAGTAGAGGAGTTGAAAACAATTTTGAGGAGAAGTAGGCTTCTTTTGGAGAATTAGTTGTGCCTTCAGTAGAGGAGTTGAAAACAATTTTGAGGAGAAGTAGGCTTCTTTTGGAGAATTGAATCATCACAATCAATGTCAATTTGGAAAGGATTTGAAGAATTGTGATTATAGGTGTTGTTTATTTCTGACAAATTTTCCAATGGAGCACTTGTTACTCTCACTTGGGTGTGGTTTCTACCAAAGAGCGCTTGTTACTGTCTCCTGCGTGTGGTTTCTACCCAAGAGATTAAAGATGCAATCAAGAAGAATTGATTTGTGGCTTTTACTTTGTATTTGACCATTTCTGACCAGTACTTTTGTGTGAAAGAATGATTACTTACTAATTACTGCAAAAGTGATACTTGTTGGGTTGTCACAAAGACTCAAGTAAATTATACTCACACTCTCAAGCTTATCTCCACTCATTCTTTCTCAATCTTATTTGTAGGTTTCCCTTCCAAATCCTTATGTAAACCTTGTTGCATAAGCAAGTCTTTACCTTCAATTGCAACAACCAAAATTCATTCTTGCTATCAAACTTCTCCATCACAAAGTTTTCATTGAGGCCTTTGTGGGTGTCATGTTTCCTCAATCCAAGCTTTGATACCGATTTTATGAAAATATGTACAAAAAAAAATTACAAAATTTTTATATATATAATTACATATATAATAACATATACATACAATTACAAATGCACATACAACAAACACGTATTAAAGCACGAGTACTTTTAAGGCATATTCATCATTATCTAGATCTTAGTGTCAAGTAGGTTGGAAGCAAAGTCTCCACTTCCAATAAAATACTAAATGTTAGTTAGGTATAATAGCTAAGGAATTTCCAATTTAGAAGAATCTATAATTTTATACCCTTGAAGCGCATCCATCTTTATAAGCCCTTAGTGATGACTATCACATGAGACTCTACATTTTCTAATCTGACTATACCACTAGACATTAGTTAGTTATAGTTCCAAAAATTCCGTCTTAGAAGACATCCCCAAAGGCACCCTTGAGGCATATCCATCTCTATCAGCTTTTCAGTGCGAGCATCAAGCCAAAATCTTAAAATTCTATCAATTACTTACTATCTATTAGTTCCAACTTATTCCACATTGGATAAAAGATGTAAACTCTACCCTTTACCTCAATCTCTAGGCTAGAACGTTATCTATTATTTGGCTCAAAATTTCAAGAAGTTTAGGACTAAGTACCTAGACTTATCATGAAGCCCTAGGAATTTGGATGGTCGATATTCTTAGGCTAAAGGAATTGGTTGGTAAACATATTCATCTCCATAGTAAGAATCATCGTTTATTTTAATTTATTTATGACACCCCTCTAAGTGGAATCAATTACCCTAGAAGTTTTGGTATATTAGTGACTCCATCTCAATCTATAAAAGAACCTCATGTATTTTGCTTGCATGTTTGCTTATGGTGACATCTCTAAAATAAGGTAAAGAACTATGTTCGTAATTTGGAGTTTTTTCTCTTGTGTTCATATCATGGTACAGGTGTTCTTTCAACTGTTGTTGATTGATGCGTTTCTTCATCAAAATTAAAGTAACAAAAGGTGCAATAGCACCATAGTCTGGCTTATCATTTATAGGTACTCAAACTCAATACCTTTGATGCTTATGTTGCTTGGACCATCTTCAGTTTACATTTTTCTATTTACCACGCTTCATTTACCCGCCTTCCGTTCCTACAACCACTTGGAAGATAAACGCCTTTTGCACACCTTTTGTATCTACCTTTTGCAACAGTTTACATTTCTCTATTTAGCTCGTGTTCGTTTACCTGACTTTCGTTCCTACCACCGCGTGGAAATAAAACACTTCAATATCTACATTTTGCGACGGCTGTGAAAGGTCATACAATCAATGCATCTGGTAGCTTTGTAAAAAGAACTACAGAAATATGCTTTGCATATATTTCGAGTAAAGCTTTTGATATTGAGGGGAAGGAACGGTTTTTTAAAACCTATTTCAATTGCACTCTGGTCTGTAGTTATTGAACACCCCTATATGTTTATCTACAGATACTGCCGATAATCTTGAGCGCTTCTGGCCGGAAATGCTGGTATAGGCCGGTGGTGGCTCATGATTTTGCTGTGGGAAAACGAGCTTCATCATTTGGACATTTTGGTATTTCTAGGAATACCTTTCTCTTTCTCCGTGGACAAATTTCGTCATGTCATTCAGACAGATCAACACGACAAGTTTCCAATCCGAACATGACCAAAGATCTCCGAGCAAAGTCACTTGGGGAAAGGTGCAGTATACAGAGTTCACCAAGTATTGTTATTGTCAAAATCCACAGTTCTGCTGCCTCAATCGGTGCCAAGCAACACGAATCTACACTTACCTTATTATGAGGACTGCGGCCAACTGGCAGAAAGAAACGTACAACGCCCTATACTTTTGTCATTGGGTGCCTTAGATGGCCAAGAAAGTACAAGACCTACAATTAACGTTAACCACGCATCATCCAGATCGTGCAGTCACTAATGGAAGCTGAAGTGTACCAGACCTCCTGAATGAAGGCCGTGGATAATTACTCGTTAACCGCAGAAACTAATCCCCGGAATGAATTTCTCACGACTGCTAGCCGCTCTCTGTAGTACTGGAAACGATATATGCTTGTTGAGCATGGCTGAATTGCAAACACTAGCGTTAGCATGCAGATTCCTGCATGCACTAGACGTTTAATCTTGAAAATAATATGCGACAACTAAGACGACTTTCAAGTCCTACTGTCAATTGTATAATTATATACATCTGTCTAAGCGTATGTGAGGACCTGGTGAAGTGCGGATAAGCCGACCATCTCCGAAGTTCTGCACTAAGCCCTGCCCTATTCTATCAAGCTGATGCCAGATGCCGTTATTGCACACACGGATCTACGAGCTCAATTCAGCATGTTTGAAGTGCTTGCGCGTAGCAGCCATCACCTCCGCAACAGCCGCTGTCCCAGTGACTGTCACCCTCTGCTTGTAGATTTCACATTGTACGTCCTTTACCCCTGTTTCGTAACAACAGCCATAGTTACATTCCCATCGATACATGGAATGAAACGTACAAAGTCAACCTCCACAAGAACTTCAGAGCAGTTTTACATTTGTATGCAAATGGATCATGAGATTTTTAACTAGAAAGAGATAGTCAGTTCCACTCCAATGTCCAATTGCAGGGGAAGAATGGGCAACGCTCACAAACGCCATCATTCCCCGTCCTTGTAGAATACTGTTCTGCATCAATAACGAACTTCTAGGGAAACTCAACATATCAAAACAAAGTGGCTAACAACCTTTGATCGCGGTAAGTTCGGGCTCCAAGAGTTCCACACACGATGAGCAACAAATTGATACGTCCATAACAATGGGCTGCGCAAGTAAACCGGAACAGAAGTTCAGTATTATTCGAAGATGTCTATCGTAAGATTCATAATACTGGATCATAGTCAATCGTAGTATAACCAGTTCGCGAACGGGCAGGACATCTCACACCCAACTTTAGCAATGCCACAGGGGACTGAATGTGTGAAGACGAGCTGACATCAGGGAGATCTTACCTTGGTTTTCTCGTCACCTTTCTTCATCGGATCCGGTTTCGGCTTGTCTTGGGGCTTCGGGGATGAATCCACAAGAAGTTTTGGGTCCCTAATAATCTGCTGAGCACTGGTCGTCACCATGAATTCCCGCTCATCAGCACCGTAGAAGAGCTGTTGAAGGAGAGTTTCGTCAGAGGAAGAAAGAACAGCAGCTCATTAAATACATGATTGAGAAGGAACAACCGATCTAACCAACAATCCAAGAACAGACATGTTACGAAGTAAACCAAATCTGACGTGAATAGCATTTTCGTGAATTATGAGCCAAAAGAGTCGGATGGAGAAGGCGAGAACCTCGTTCACTCGCATCATCTTTGTAAGTCTCCTCGTTTATCGCAGTATCTATGAAATGTACGTTTATTGTCCTTCGAGTGAGATGATGCGTCTCGCACGACACGGCGTTGCAGAGAGTTCGAACAGCTGGTTAAGAGAAGGAAACCATACGAGAAACTGAAAGTAAAGTCGATCGCGAGTGAATGGCAGAATATGAGTAACACAGACTTGCGTCTAATGGTGTTGCTCTCAAGACAGGCTCAACGAGGAAGGGTCTGAGATTGACAAGCTTTAAATTGCGATGCTCGGTGTTCGGCTACGCTTGTTTGCACTGAAGCAGTACCAGACTAGACACCCACAAATTTCCTACTCTTGTGCATACTGGCAAGCGTTTATGTACACGGTCTGGCCTGGGCACGGTCGCTGCCCCAGGTCGACCGTGCCCAGGCCCTGGAAGGAAAGGTGATTTTACTTTCCTGGCAACTCCATCCAGTTGTGTGCCGGCCGAGCCACCGGGTAAACGGCAGGGGTGAGGTGCTTTATCGACTCATACCGGGCTTCACAAAGAGAGATCTTTTGAGCACGACTTCGCAGAGTGTCAATTGACCAAACACAGCCATCGAACATGCCCCTCCGTGATGCTGCACCGCAAATGCTCTACCAGAGTAGCACACCAATTAGGTCGGACTTGAGCAACAGGACAAACGGTTTCAGCTGGATAGACAAGACACGTCCTCAATATGCTCCGAACTTGAGCAGTTCTAGAGATGTGAAGGTGGATGATATTCTGTTGGCGTATACTAGATACTGGACAGCAAACGAATAGGATGCCCGAGCTAAATTCAGTAACTTCATTAAATTTTCCTTCAACTTCTGCTTATTCCATCTAAAGCCCAAGGAACAAAGAATGCGGATTAATTGTGGTGGAATCCTTTGTCCGCCAGGCTTGAAAGGTCCAAGGGCCATTCAGATAGTAAATACGACACAGCACCATATGTACGGGTGACGCGTAGCGAATTCCCTGGTCGGGGTGCATGGCATCTTGGTGTCTTAGTTAAAAGGAGAACACTGCAATCGTGGGCAGCCAGCCCGGGGAATCGCCAGATCTAACTCAAGGAGGGTGACACAGAAAGCAAAGCTCAGAGAACAGCAGTGACGGGGTTTGGCCTTTCCAACGAGAAATCCGAGCCGTGTCTTGCGGCTCAGGCTTTGGCATAGTCGGTACTTACAACTGCTTGCAGGAAATTGGCAACCCCAAGGCGGAGGTTTGAGACATCTGGGACCTGCACTGAGCTAGCAAGGACATGATATAGAGTCTGTAGTGGCGACGGAACTTGACTCAAAAACCTCTATCTCACCACGTGTATCCAAGTTACGGTGACGCTTATGTCTGTAGCCAAGGCCAACAAGTTTAGCAGAAGGACCATGTCCGTCCGAACCTACATTGTCCGCAAATTTGAGTCCACCTGGTTATCTCTTCGTTCAGAGACGCGAATATTTGCCGACTGCTTCTACCCGCCAATCTTGAACGACTAGCCTGACTACTAGGACCATATCTGGCCATGTTCGGTGGTCATTCTATTCTCGTCATCTTCGCTTCTCTCTCTAATGGGAGGAGCTGGATGAATAGTAGTCCTGATCTTTCCGTTCTAAAAATTTACAGAGCACGACATGTGGTCGGAATGTAAGGCTGCCGGGTCATAGGGTTGGTGATCGCTCTTCGCCTCTGTGTCATAGTTCGGAGTGTAGTAGGCAAACGCCGGCGGTGTTGCGGGTTAAGGGGAGATTATGGTAGTCCGCTAAATATTCGCGGTATGCCTGTTTTACAACAAATTAAAATTCTACTTTCCTTTTACAAATTAACGAAGTTATTTTCCCGGAATATCGCCTTGTATACTAATTAGCTTAGGTGTAATACGGGAGATTTTTCATCCCTGTACCATATTATATTATGGTTTAGATTTTACTTTGATTTTATTTTTATTTTATTTTATTATTTTGGATGCAATAAAGTATATTTTTCATCTTACTATAAATAAAATTAAATATTATTAATTTCTTTTCATAATGCAACAGGATAGACTTTTCATCCCGATCTGATTAGAATTTATTTCAAGTTTAGTGTTTACAAGTGATTTTTATACAAGTTTGGTATTATTGAAATTTAACCCAATTTTACCTTTTTAAGCGATTGCCTTTCTGCTTTCTAATTTCTATCGGGTTTTTCACTAAAACCCGTCGGCCGATTTAACGAAGCAATCCGGTTTTCTCCAAAGGCGGCTCTGTGTGGGACCACTCTCCACATTATCCGCCAATTCACATTCGTGCTTCTGAGGGAACACCGGATGTTGGTGGATTTGCAGCAAGCACACCTTATCGGAGGTCGTCATTCCATTGGATCGCATCCATGTCCATTTACAAAACAGTAATTCGCATAAATCTGCACTTTGATACGGTGAAAAAAAAATGCGGATTTAACGGGGATGTGTACCCTAAACTCTATTAAACTCTTTTTCTTTTTTTTCATATTTTACTTTTTTCATCTCTCCCTTGTACGGCTCTTCCCATCATTCATTTTTTCTATGTGGTAGTCCTTTCATTTCTAAACCCTAATGCACATCTTTGTGTCCATGGAACTTGCTTTGATGACTTTCATCTTGCGCAATGAGCTCCCAAGCACCGTTCAGTGCAAAGGCAAAGGCTCACATTTAAATGATCAACAACAAATGAAAATAGTAGTCTTATTAGAGCAACCTAAACCTCCATTTATGTGAAGCATTGCTAGCAAATTTGAAAATACAATCCGCAAATTGAATATGCGACAGATGTCATTCATCAAAGAGCCCAAAGTGCAGATCATGCGACTCAGAAAAGTACTTTGTGAGTGTCACATGCGATGTTTCCTGAAGTCAAAGATAATTGTTCAATGGATTGATGTTGGGCGTCAAATAAATCTTGTCTTACCACCGATGCTCATTAGTCATGAAGAAAAACAGATTGCTCATGCTTTGGAAATCCTAGAGGATAAGTTCAAAGCCTCTTGGGGTTGGCTTGCACTCCATCATTTTGTGTGGAGAAGGGGGTGAAGTTGACAAAAATGACCCTAAAATTCTTAAAGCATTGGGAGAGTTAGGCTCAATTATTGACTAGTACAATTCCTCATGTGTGTACAATATGGCTGAAATGGGTTTGTTCTAACGTCATATTCCACAATACACAATGTTGTTGCCCATCAAAGACCTTTATACAATAAAAGGGAGAAAGAATCCAAAGACAAAGTAACACTTGCTGTTTGTTGCAGTGTTATAGGGACGGAGCGTGTTCCGATTACAATGATCAGAAAAGTGAAGGAGCCAGCTTGTATCGCTAGAAAATTTTGGCCAATCCCTTATCTTCAGCAAAAGAATGCTTGGATTGACGTTACAACATTCAACAAGAGGTTCGATGAGGTATTTGAGTCGCATGTTCGAAAGCATATCGGACACAAAGTACTATTGATTCTTGATAACGCACCTGGGCATTCCTTAGCTTTCAAAAAAGTATTTAAGTGGTATCTTTTCTTCCAAATGTCACCTCATGGGAGCAGCCAATGGATATGGATATAACTGATGCAGTTAAAAAATGCTGCAAGTAAAGGTTAATAAAGGAAATCCTTGCATCTCATGACAATCCCAAAGATAAGTTGGTGTTAATGGCTTCAAAAATGAAACGAGGAGCTACACGAGTCCCTTATGGTAAGCTGACATATCTGCTACTTTGGTGAATATAGCTTGGAGCGAAACAACGACAGAAAGTTTGAAAATTTGTTTCAAAATAATTGATATAGTCTCAACTTTGAGAGAGAATGGTGTTTATAGCTCTAATAGTGATCAAATCATGGATGAGATTTGCAATCTGTTGTAGAATTATAATATCTTTATTGACCCTAGCGACTCCTCAATTTGCAATGAGGTTAAACAATGTATGAATGATGACAATGATGACTTGGTGTTGCTTAGAGACACTATCATAAAAGAAATTGACCAGGCAATGGAAGCTGCACTCAGAATCAACTATGATGAATCTCATGGAAGTGCATCTAATAACGATTCAACTGAAGCAAACATGGCAGAAACTGATAGCAGCAAATTATCTTGAACTCGGTGCAAAAGGTTATCAAACTTGAAGTTGATATGAGTGAACTTCACAGCTCACCGTTCATGTAACCGGATCAGATTAATCAGGCCAAAGCTGCGTTGTTTACTCTGCAGAGTGGTGATTCTTATATAGCCCGCCAACCAATGAAAATAGACGTCAAATGAATTTATATGATTTTACTATATGTGACTGAGAAAATATTGTAATGAATTGATCCCCAAGAATTCAGTAAAAAAATGCGGATTTAAATGAGTGGGGACTTCAGCGAATGGTTACTGTAGCATGTCCAACGCAGCTGTGCTTCTTGAACTTGATGTGGATTGCTGCACTTGAGATATTGTCACCACGGACAATTGAAGTAGTCTTCCCTCCGGATAAGATGCTGGTCGACTAGTGACCCTAACGTTGACCATATTCGGGTATCCGGTTCTGTTGGCAAACCCTTCTTGGAGTCAAGTTCAACCATTAACCACCCACCACCCATGGCTTTACTTTAGATTGAGTAACCGCACTCAAGCTGTAGTGCAATCTCTTTCACTAAACTCCGATCTATCTATCTACTTTGATCTATTGTACGACTCGATGGGGTCTTCCCATCCTTCTTGTGTTCTATAAGGTCGGCTTCCCGATCTCATTGTTTTATGCAGACACTACAGCACCTGATCAGAGGTTGGATGTGCAACCATGTTCTGACAATCACCAGTCAGGGCAACAAAAACGTAGGGAATGCTTGCAGCTCCGTAGGTGTGCATGAGGACTTGACTAACCAGACCTCATGAACGTGGGGAAGTTTTCCAGAACTAGATACCGTGAGATTTTAAACAGTTTGTCCTTCTTGTCTTGTCCAGGAGACGAAGAGACGCAATTTTCATGGATTCGAATCATAACAGCGTGCGCTACGCCGCCAGAATGATTTCTACCTACTCCATGTCTGGAAATGATGAAAGGCGACCGCGTAGGATAACAAGAAGGATGGGAAGACCCCGTACAAGAATAAAAACAAGAATAAAAACACGAGGTCAAAGTGGGGCTGAAAATGGGTAAAAATGGGGCCCAAATAGTATCGGTATGAAATGGGATCGGGAATCCCTCGGACTAGATCAATTGAGCAAAATATCTAAAGATGAACTTTCATAATGCAGAAAATTTCTTTGTCACCGACAGGAAAACACACACATACGTTATTACCGTGGCTTCACTCATGCAGGTAACAGGAGAGGAAAGTGTTGTTTCATGGAAGAAACATCACATGGTTATGAAGCTCAGGATAATCAAGTGTAAGACACATCATCAAACACCCCATTCACACCAAAAGTATACTTTGTCAATGATACTTGTAAATGTCGAAAGTAAGGCCTACTTTACGAATCAGAATCTACGATGGAACTCAAATCATGTCTAATGAGATTCAGCAAATCCATGAATCCTGACTTTAAGTTGGATTTTACATGAGATGGTCAATGATTGCTAGTAGTAAGAAAATAATGGCCTACACCTTTGTAGTGATCTCCATTGTTATAGACTCTTATTTGAGTTCTCCAACAACGTTAAATGGTGAAATTTGGCAAAACATGCCGTGATAGGCACGAATCTTTCAACCCAGGATGCCATCCTCCCGATGAACATGTGAACTGTCCGAAAAGAGTCAAAGTATACTATCCGTTCACCAGGAGCTACTGTATCAGGGGCCCCTCGTTCAATGTTCGAGCCCATCGTGTCCGACCTCTGCACATCACAGGTATGGAGTGCTTAAGTTTCTAGATTGTCACAGTTAGTTTAATAGTAGACGTGCTACAGCCCGTCTACTTTAACCTAAGATGGACAATCGTAATTTGTGACTATTGTTGTACTACTTTTAACGTTTACTCTAACTATCTAAGGTGCGAACCAAACATCTTTGATGATACACATGAAACCGAGAGAAGGGCGACCGCGTAGAAAAAATGAAGGATGGGAAGACCCCATCAAGCCGTACAAGAGTAGGATGCACATGAAACTAGGATGGAGAAAAGGAGGATTGACTTTCGCTTCAATATTACACATGTGTAAACCTACTACATACTCAAGTGCTCGGATGCTCCGGTTGTGTGTAGACCCTAAAACTTGCATAGCGCGGATATCTTAGGTGCGGCAGGGCAGATTTCTCATACGGACTCTATTGGGACTTAGCCCATGTTACCTTTTGTTCTTTCCCTTGTCCGGCTTGATGGGGTCTTCCCATCCTTCATTTTTCCTATGCGGTCGCCTTTTTCCTACATACTCAAGTGCATGAATGTAATATGTGCTAATCATGAGCGCAAATTCACTCACATTACCAAAGTTTCCATAATATTGCAACAAAGGTAATGTCTCACCACTAGTGAAGCATTTTCTCCTTTATCAAAATTAGAAAATTCTATAGCTAGAATTATTTTTTATAATGCCATTATATAACGAAAATTACGTGTGTTAGTTAAATTAATGCTCTTGTGAGTTGTTATACCGGAACACAAAGAGTATTATTGGGTGTTAGACAAGTCAATACTCTTGCAGAAACCTTTTTCTTGAATACGAATGTCTCATCTTGTGAAGGACACATTTTCATTAAGGAAATGTAGTTCTTTCTTTGAGAAATTTTCTTTCTCTAATATTGAAATTGGTCTTTTTCGTATTCATAACATACCAAATTATACTGATTTGTTAGTCTATTCGTCATTCATATATAAGATCTCTTCAGCTTAAAGAATTTATGACCGCTCTTAATTTTAGTGATCAGAATTTAATAAAAATTAATTTCTCAAATTCTTTTCAAAAGCTCTTATGAATAAACAATTTATCTTTATGCAGCGGGGATTTTGGTCTTATTGACGATAGAATATAAAAGATGATATTGTCCCATATATTAACGTAACTGGATATCGCTCTTTACATCACTTATTGCAAGTCGTGCTGCATAGACTTCCCTTATTCCAAGTAATACTAGTGGTAGACCCGCCTTGGTAGTTCTTCTTAAAATGAAATCATGTTGGCCGACTAACACTTCCTGAAATCGACATCCAACCCAGGTTTTACAACCAGACCTTTCTTTACAGGCTTCAAAAGGGCTCTTGAAGGATGGGTTCGTGCAGAAGGGAGAAAGGATCCTCAAGGCTCATAATCTCGTAAATTTTGAGTGTGGAATAGTGCAATAGAGAAGGTTTTCCCAACTGTAGTGTCACATTTTCATATCTATAGAATTGGTTGTTTTCCCAAGTATAAGAAACTCGGTAGTTATTGGTACTTCTCAATGGGATCTTGTAAAAGAAATTTTTTAAAATAATTCTCTTTCAGCAAATCAAGATCTGAATCAAAATCGACCACTAATTGCATGGTTTGGATATGTCTATAATTATTATCAAAAATCGGTTGCTTTCGCTCTTGAGCATTTAATGATGTTGTGCTTACCCCAAATAATGTATGTATCTCCTGTTCTAAATATGACAACTGTAATGATATACATTCAACATCGTTGCACAAAAATAAAGTTCAAGGAGTAAAGGAAAAATGTCTAAAAAGAAAGAAAATTTTATTTATATTTAGATCTATCCAAAAAATTGCATGTTATATTATTATAATAGTAAATTAAATAATAGCTATTCATTCTACATTTGCTATACATAGAATAGTCCTTATATATATATATCCAAAATTTATTATATTATAAATTCATAAGTTATGAAGTTTGAAGATGTGAAAAATAATATATTCAATCTAATCTACCATGAGGAAGGGGTGCAAGATATTTTACAACCTATACATGCTAAATTAATCAAGAATTGTAAAGGCACATTCTTTTGAAAATTAGTATATTCAATCTAATCTACCATGAGGAAAGGGTGCAAGATATTTTACAACCTGTTCATGCTAAATTAATCAAGAATTGTTAAGGCACATTCTTTTGAGATATAATATGGATACTTGAATAAAAATTTCAGTCTATAATTGTAATAATATGGAATTAACCAAATAATTAGTAGAAGCTAAGGAGTTAGTAGAATCAACTGAATATAGTAAAAAATGAGGTAGAATTAGGATAACCTATGAATGCTAAGAATATGCTAGAAATATCTAAAAAGTTTCATGGTAAAATACTCTAGAAGCATCTAGGAAGCTTCTAATGACCTCTTAGAGATTGAGTAACTTACATGCCAAGTAAACAGCTAGCTTAGCTTGCACTCCAAGAAAGGTGGCTTTAGGAAGGAACCTTCCGTGGGAAGTTCGTGAGAACCTTATACTTAAGTGGTCTATAAATACCAAGGCCAAAGCTCATGCTAAGCATTTGGAGTTTCACTCACTTGAGCATTTCCATTGTGACTTTCCATTTCTATCATTTCCATTCTCCTATTTTTCTCCTTCTCTTCTATATTGGTATCAGAGCAAGAATGGGATGGATATAATATATGGACCACCAAACCAATCTCCCCCAAACTATTGGTATTCCTATATCTATGTGCTACCAAAGCACCATTTCTACTAATTCATCACTTCTTACTTTGGCCAAGATTTTTTGAATGCAATCAACTTGTCTGATGAACCATTGATCCTTTTGATTGTAACTTACAAATAGTGGTGGACATGTTGCATTTACATGTTAACCTAGATAGTTGATAGAGTAGTAGTCATGGTGATGATGCCCAAAGTTATCAGTTATGTAGCAACAAATCAAGCATCTTAGTTGATTATTGGAAAGAAAGAGATTGTGATCGGCAATGAAAAGAACAATTGGCGAGAGCACATTTTGAGAAATAGAAGATCAAGTTTGATTTCCAAAACTAAAGGTCTTTGAAGGCAAGAATTCACCAGGTGCAAGAGTGAACTTTGTATTTGATGTGAATGTTATTTTGAAACCCTAAATCTCCTAGATGATCAAAGACAAATCGTGTTAGCTTCAAGTCAACTAGATGGAGTGACAAAACTATGGTGGCAATTTTGGGTGGAGCAAACTCAATAGCAATTTGTGCTCCAATTTCAATATGGGAAGTATCCAAGAGTGTGGCTATTAAGCAATTCCAAGCCGTGATGTTACACAAGATCAATTGGTGGAATTGAGACAGATCAATTCCATTTGCATTTATATTTCTCAATTCCAAAATAACATGATATTGATTCTAAACATATAAGAAGGTAAAGTTTTGGATTTGTTGGTGAGAGGTTCAAAATTTTGCATCAAATTAGAATTAACTGTACAAAAACCTAAGCATTTAGAAGAATCCATATAGATAGTTGAGCACTTTGACTCCTTGGTTACCACAAATTTGTCTTGATCTAGACCTCCATAGAATTTACAAACACACCAAGCATGGGTGGATGAGCCATCACCAATAGAGATTGATGTCATACAATAGAGACTACTTGGAATAGCCGATTAGGAATGGTTGCAACAAAATGGTGGTTGCTTCTATTGTCACTAAATTGGACAATGCATTGTTGAATGTCCACTCCAAAATGGATGACCTTGACCAATTACCCAAATGAAGTTCATGAAGCATGATGATCAAGGAGAAAAAAGTCCCAATAGGAAATATCAAGCCATCTACTAGGAACTTGATTAATTCCAATCAGATTTAGTGCTCCACTTATGCATGTTTGATTCACTTGCAAGGTATGATATACAATTGTGGTTGTAAATTTTGGTTGATTTTGGGAGTTTTAAGAATTGCATGTCCATGCAATTAGGAAAGGAATTAGATATTCATGTAAAGTAAGTATAAAGAAGCAAATTCATGATAGCAAATGGTATAAAGTGTTATGCATTTTGAACCTCACAACCTATTGCATTCAAGATTGGGAAGAAGTATTCCAAGTACATAAGATTTATCATCATCCACTTACAAGACAATAATTTTCAAGGTCTTCCTTGGCTTGAATATTTGATTGGGCCCGATGACAAATTCAAGTACAACTCCAAGGTAAAAATTACCAATAAAATTGTTTGGCACCTTTGAGTAAGAAACCTCAAAATAGTTAGTCCCAAGATGGAAAGTTTATCAATATAGCAATTTTAGAGCAAGCTTTGGAGGAAGATATTCCTACTTGCAATATGGATCAAACATGTTATGAGTGGAGCTCTGATGAAGACCAAAAGCCAATGGTTGATTAGATAGTTTAGGAGTTTCATACATGTTTCCAAATGCTCTTCTAAAGGAGTTACCCTCTAATTGAGGTATGCCTTTCAAAATTGAGCAATTACCAAGTAGTACTCCAATGAGCAGATCTATCGACTCTCACCAAAGTACTTAGAGGAACTTTGAACAACACTAGCTGAGTTATTGGAGAAGGATTTCATACAACATAGTACACCTCCTTGGGAAGAATCAATACTTTTTGTACCAAAGTAGGAAGGAGTGCTTTGATTTTATATTGATTGTTAGAGCCTTAATAAACAAATGATGAAGAATGTGTAATCCTTGCTTTGAATTTATGACTTGTTAGATCAATTAAGTGGAGAACAATACTTCTTAAAGTTGGATCTTTGAAGTGGTTACTGGAAAATTCTCATTGATAGGGAGGATGCGCAAAAGATTTGCTTTTGCAAAAAGCATGGACATTTTGAATGGAGAGTTTTACCTGGGCCCACTAATGCTTTGAAAATTTTCATACATCAAATGCATTGAGTATTGGAGGAGCTAAGTTCCATCCATGGTAATGTTTTTGGATGAAAATTTCATCTACAATAAAATGGAGGCAGAACATAAGCCACAATAAGAAGTTTAAAAACAACTATGCCAATGGATATTTTATTGCAAGAAGTCCAAGTGTACCTTTTGGCACAAGGAAGTTACCTTTGTGTGTCATGAGATCTTAATAGAATGGATCAAGATGGAAGAGGAGAAAATCAAGGCCATTACTTGTTAGCCTACTCTTAAGGATGCCACAAAAGTTTAGGCGTTTAATGGATTGGCAAGTTTTTACCAATGGTGTATCCACTATTTTGCTTATGTGGCCACATCATTGATTGATCTCTTGGAGAAAAGAAATAAACTTTGAGTGGATCACCAAGTAAGGAGACGTATTCAAGAAACTAAAGCATATGGTGTCTTCACAACCTATCCTCCAATCATAACGTCCTCAACTATCTCCCAACCATATGATCCTCAACTATCTTGTGTGGTTGATTTTGATGCTTCTAACTTTGCAATTGGAGCCGTGCTGCAATAAGAATTTCCAAATGGATTGCATCCTATCTATCAAAACATTTACAATGCCAAAGTTAGTATGCTCAAACATTATAGAAAAAGTCTTGGCAGTTAGAGTTTTATTAGTAGTTTCTCAAAGACTACTTAGTGGTGGTTAGATTTCATGTTAAGGCTACTAATCATATTGTTGGATCCACCGTCACTTGCACCATTCACATTGTTAAATGGGCTATCAATGGTGCCATTAGGGCTGGAGATCTAAGTCAAGTTGAGGAGTATAATTTGAAATGTAGCTCTAGAGAGCTCACTTCTTTGATGTTGAGCCTTCAAGTTCTTTGCTATGGTGTACAAAGGGCAACGAGCATCACTTGGAGTCTCTTAACTAGAATGGATGTGGCTTGGTTGTAATCAATGCCTATTGTTGGTAGATTATTGAGTTGAAGATTGATTCCTCATCCAAGTTGAGTATGATTTGAGTGCATACTACATTGATTATATCAAAGAAGTGACAATCAAGGAGAAATTGGATGCAAGAATTGAGTGCATTGGTGGTATCTCCAAGCATGGTGTAATCACTATTACTTGAGTTCTCTTTAATTCAGTGGATCATGTGCAAAAACCATGTATGATTTGATATAGATTGATAGTGATGTAGATAAAGTATGGAAGCATTGCCAAATTTCTCAAAATTGAGTTAATTTGAGACAATGGGTGTTTGATTTGAGCACAAAGAGGTGAAATCAAGGAAGATTTGGTGCAAATTGAGTTTGAAGTGCAAAATTAGAATGGATTTGAGAACCATCTCTTCAAATTAGGGATTTAGAGATCCAAATCCTCTCAACTTGGCCTGATTTGACATTTGGCTAAGGATTTGGAGGTCAACCAAATGTAGTAGAGGTTTGTCAAATTGGCAATAATTGTCCAAATTTGGAGGTCAAGTTGGAAGAAGTTGTCCAAATTGCCCTAGCTAGTGCTTGAGTTGGTGAATGTAAGCTAGATTTGGAGAGGGTTTGAATTGGTAAGAAGAAAGGCCTAAAAGCGCTAGCAAGTTAGCTTGGTAGCATGAAGAAAACAAATTTAGTTGAGCTTTGGTAATTTATGATAGTTGTGTGGCAAAATCTACCAACCCTTCAATATTATTCATAACAAGGTTTTAACCTCAAATCTCTACTTCATAGACTAGTGCCCTAGCCAATTGGTCCACTCTCCTTGTTGTCCTATTGAATGGTAGATTGATACATATACTCATGTAGCTTTTGCTAGGAGAGGAAGTTTGATCCCATACTTGGTGATCTTGGTAGTGTAGGAGTAGATATATAATTCTATTATATCAAATGCCAAATGGTGGTAGAGTAAGTCTAGTTTTGATCTGTGAGATGGAGGATTATCATTTTGATTTCTTATTATTGGACCCACATTATTCTTTATTTCTTGTTTGTGTGAGGAGCCTTATATTTGGAGTGCTAGTACTCTAGTTTGCTCTTGATAGTGATGGCCAATCAGACTACTTATATTTCTCTTTGGTGCAATAGGAAGTGATGGCCTATAGAATATGAGAGTGCATGATGTGATAGCAGGTTACAAGTTACCCTTCTTCATAGTCTAGTTGTCATAGTTGGTGGGTGGTTCTTGGTGTGGCACTTGATGGTGGTTCTTGGTGGTTACAGTTGTGGTTTGGGATCCATTGTCATGATGGCTTCTTTAGAGATTCTAGAGGAGAGTTTTCTATAGAATAAAATGGGTTTACATAGAGTGGCAATCGATATCAATCCATATCTCAAGTCCTAGTGAGAAAGAAAATAGATTTTGGTTTGGAATTTGGCACAAGAACTGACTTAGTTGAGAATGCTCTTGGTGTGTATACATCATTGTTCTGTGATATTGACAAGATTCATAGGGCCTCCAAAATTCCCTTAGTGCTACTCTTGTATAGTGGGTACCATTGAGTTGGATGACTTCCTCCAAGAGTTTGATAGTTGGTGTGATTTGTAGTAGATGCGGAACCTAACTTTGTTCACACTCATCATGGCATGGATAGGGTTGTTCCAACACTTGGAGGGTCCACCAATAGATTATTATCATGAGTTCAAGAGAACTCACTTGGAGGAGATTGAGCTATGGGGATAGTGTTGGTCTCCAAACTACATCTCCATCACTTCAAGCTCAATTTCCAAGGGTAGATCAATAATGTTCATGACTTCTAACTCTAGTAGCATTGGTGTATCTAGTGGAGGTGCATTAGTTGGAGATGGTGCTACTACAAGTAAAGGTACCACTAAAATAGGTAGTGCAATAAAGGGTTTTAACCCCATGATGTTGTTCTTCCAATGCTTGAGGTAGAACTACTAGGGAGTGAAAACTCACTAGCTAAAAAGCTTGCAAGAGTTTCAACAAAAGGTTGGAGAGTGCTTATACAAGGCATATACTCACATGAGACAACTAATAAATTTCACTTAGTGAGTTATTGAGGCCCAATCAGTCCAATTTTGATAGAGAATACTAGATAAAGAGCTACAAAATAAAGTACATGATGCTACATTGTTGTAGGCTACCTCACCAACTTTGGTGGTGGTTTTTGCTTTGGTTGAGTGCATTGAGCTCAACATGGTGGAAGAGATAGTAATGATGTTTGGATTTAGTAAGGAGATCTCATCTATAGATTTTACTTCTTCTAAAGTGCAATAGAGTGCACCAAATTGTATTGGCTTTCAACAATAAAGTAGACAACCTATATCTTATGGAGCAAGTGGAAGACCTAGTACAACTAGATCCTTCCCTTCAATTTTGGGTCAACAATAGCCAATGAGTGGTGATGTTTCTTGTCAAACTTGTGGTGGACCTCACCATAAGAGAGAGTGCACTTATGGCAATAGACATGATATCTTTGGAGCACCACAGCTAGCTAAGAGACAATATAACCATTGCAACAAATTTGGTCACCCTAGTGACCAATGCTTTGACCTTCACTTGAAGTTATGGAGTGGTAGGAGAACTATGGTAGGTGGTAGAGGACTCACCTAGTAGGAGTGCAATACATGCCCTTGCTTCTTATACAACCATAACTACTTGGATTGAGTAATTGGAGCAAAAATTGACTAGCATGGCCTATAACACCCATTTGTGCATGTGTGTGGTATTGTGATATTTAGCTTGGTATTACAAGTACTTGAGAGATATTATATATATAGAGATAGAGGATGGTTCTACATTAGTCATGATTAGCTAAAGTTATTCATAGCTAAGATAGAGGGGACCTTACTTTAGAGGAAGTGAAAAAGATGAACACCACTATTTTGGATTTTAATATGTTGACTTGGTATTATTCCTAGGTGTTTGGCTTTGAAGAAAGAGTTGAGAACTCTTGGACCCACAAGCCTTTTTGTTTTGGATTGTTCTATAGTCCAAGGATAGCCCATGTGAAGGAATCCTTGACTTAGTGGTTGGGTAAAGATAAGACCACATGCTTAGAAGAATATTCCCATGAGTATGGATATTCCTTTAGCTTTTTGATTTTATTTGACTTTTAGCCTAGTAACTTGTGTTACTCCAATAATTAGTAACTTTGGTGCATAGTTATTTCATAAGTATATAAACTAGGAGTGAGGAAGTACTCATCATCCTTTTCATTTGCAACTATCTCTCTCTCATTGAGTTCTCTAGTGAGCAATGGCTTGAGTCTTGGAGTGTTAGCCTTGGAGGAGTATGATGGAGTTGGGATTCTTTGCCTTCTTAGTCTATGATGCATTACCATAATAGCCATTAGAGGTTCATCCTAAGCGAGAGACATGGCGGCTCACAAGCATAACTTAGAAGAGATCAAATTCAAGTAATGAGGCTTCCATCTCTTATGCTGGTGATAGAGATGTCTTGGACTTTATGTGTAGAATAGCACAAGTAGATGCATTTATTGCAATGACTAGAAGTGTAGTATGTGCTCTAGAGCCTAAAGGAGCATTAATAGAGTTGGACTCACAAAGAGGAGAGGATGGTAGACATGCTAGACTTTTCCAATCTTTCACACTCTTTGAGGCACTACAAATGATATCCATGGCTCCTATATATCCTAGTGCAAGTGTGGTAGCTGGTGACAAAGTGCATGCTGGACTAGATATTGGTCAGTCACCTACTTCTAAATAGATTGAGTCTAGCATGATGTTGGAGGTGGCTCACTTGATTATGCACTCCATTTTGCTCTTAGCCAATGGTCTGTTTACATTGGGAGTTAATCTGACTCCAATGCTCAAGTTGGTTGCCACACTTGTGAAAGTATGGATGTGATATAAAAGCATGATAAAGTTCCTTCTTTTAAAGTTAGGATAGTTGATGGTGGAGTTGACTTGGTTGAAGAGCAAGGATTCATTTAGCTACCAATGGCTTGTAGTAGGCATCAACTACTAGGTTCGAGGAGTTACTAACTAGACTTACATTTGAGCAAGCTTAATTTTCACTTGGAGTTGTACTGTTAGACAACTAGAGTGGAATTTTTTTGATTGGTGGGACATTCAAGGAAGGCCTATACACCACAAAGGGTCTTATTAAACTCTTGTGCATAGCCTCTTACGTTATGGAAGGCTACAATTGTCAATCTTGGGCTATAGAAGATCAATAATTCCATTTTGGATCCAAACATCTCTAGGGGTAGTTCTACATAGTACATCATTATGTAGAGAGCTCATTGTTCAAATTCATCCTAGTCATCCAACTGATAACTCTATGGTGAGAGCTCACACCATTGTAATAGTAATAGAGTCATACAATGTGCTAATTGGTGGAGTAGTATTATACCCCATGGGTTTCAATATTGATTATTGGAAGGGATGTATATGTCATTTATTGGTGCACTTTTGTAGTGGCAGTCTTGGCTCATTATAGTCAAGGACTATGGTATCACTTTTAGCTTTCAATGGTTTTATTACTTGGCCTGGTGATTTATTAGAGGGGAATGAATGCCCATGTAGAGGATACTTTGGTACTAGAGTATATTACTTGGATTTGGAATACAAGTAGGATTGTTCCATCTACCTTGGATATTCCATCGTTGTGTTTTGAAGAGGCATTGCAATAACATGCAGATCATTTGGTGCAATAGGCTTGGAGTGAAACTTTTGTACCATTAGGAGATCAGTGTGAGTATGAGCCTCCAAAGTCTATTACCTTATCACTTTGGATACCACATTTATGGCCCGGCAGTATCTAATAGAGAGGGTATGCCTACTAGAGTTGTTTAGTGTGATCAACAATGGACTAGCTATGGTGTTATAGGCATGTATATGGGTTGAGAGATACTTGTAAAATTTTTTGGAGCAACTAACATAGGCCATCACAAACTCCTTTTCCTCATCATTGATTGGTTGAGCACTACTCTTAACCCCAACATACTCCAATCAATATTTACTTGGAATGGGCATCCTTTGGTTGGTTTCTTAAGGATAAGGGTAAATGTCACCCTCTCCTTGAGTTCTATAAAAGCTCTCTCTTACTCATCTCTCCAACCACTCTTTTGTAAGCTTTGTTAGCTTCATCAAGGCCATGATAATGACATTAGGCCATCTAACATATTGTGGTGCCCACATTTTTTGTTTCTTTCCAAAATAAAGGAGAAGAAGTGTATAGAGAAGTTGGATTGTGCATGTATGGCCGAAGAAGGCAAAGAAAAGAGTCTTCGGGATGAAACCCAAAGTAAAGTGACTTTGGGTCATAAGACGAAGTACTTGGAAATGCCCTGTTAGCATACAACCTGAGGTAAATTGTCTTCGTATCGGGAGGAGCTCAACCTGAGGCGAAGACAGTCTAACAACCTTTCGTCGGGGTGAGAAATTCAAGAAGGGGCCATTTGAAAACTGGCGGCTCATACATGCAAAGGTTGATTGACAGTGATAGGTGCATGCCGGAGGTGTGATTTCTCGGTAGGAACTCAAACTGACGGAAGACAAAGAAGCGCAACTCTATAAAAATCAAACTTGCAACAACGAAATGTCAAACAATTTTCCTTTGCCATTGAGAAGTCGTCTTGTAGGTGATCGAGGGAAGGGAAATAGAGTTGGAATCATGTTAGTGTGCAAGGAAGAAGTTGCAAGAGTGAAATCAAGAGAGAGTGAGAAGGTAGAAGAGATGGGAGGAGGGAAGAAGAACTCCGAATTTGTAGTGAGAAATCATGCGATTCGGAGGTTAGACGTAATAGCAAGGATCGAAGTCTTGAGCCAACTTTGGATCACATTTTTGGCATGGAACTGGAATGTAAGCTTTCCAGGATTCATGACATAAATCATCGAGAGTAAGTGTCTCAATGGACTTGAGGAAGAAGGGAAGAGAGGAAATCCGGCTCGCTGGACAGAGTCGGATTGGAGACTCGTACTCGAGAAGGAGGCAGGCTTGGAGCAAGGAGCCACGTTCTTGGGGAAGGGGGAGATAGCTCAGGAGACTCAAGAGGTGAGAGATGCTTTCTCCTCAAAGAGAACAAAGAATGGGTATAAGGTTGAGAGTTACAAGGATCCAGTGAAGAGAGGGATCGTGAGTGCTCTCATGGCAATCTTGAAGCCGGAGAGAATAACTTATGTGATGAAACACCAAGTGGTGTTCTTCCATAAGTTGTTTGCATGAGAACCTATTAATTGGGCAAGGTGCTTCCATGGGAGGACAAGACAGATGGTGTGGAATTTGCGGGATAAGTCGCCTCCACACTACAATGTGCCTTTTGCAGCACATTTCTACCTTGGGTTGAATTTGCTCAATTCGGCGGAGCAAAGCAGAATGGTGTCTCACTTCCATCCCGTCTTGAGAAGAGAAG
The DNA here is from genome assembly GCA_948567375.1 of Lunularia cruciata. NCBI lineage: Eukaryota > Viridiplantae > Streptophyta > Marchantiopsida > Lunulariales > Lunulariaceae > Lunularia > Lunularia cruciata. The sequence goes on along the minus strand of OX419761.1, from coordinate 60,295,695 downwards.
TCAACGTGGAGGAACAATAGTACATTCTCCAAATCTGAAGCATGGATGATTATTACACAAAGACGGGTAAGAGCGTGGAGATAGAAGCGAGTACTCAAACGACATAGAAGAGAGGTCGGCAAGGTGAAGCCAAAGATATCAAGAAACCTTGGAAGACACAGAGAGGCAACCCGAGGCGAGGTATGATGGTAATTGAGTCAGAGGATGAGGATTCAGAAGGAGATGCCAAGCTCAAAACGGAAGACTCAGAACACGAGGAGGAGCCTGAGCTAATGTTGTAGAGTGGAGATACGAGCAGCAATAGTGATGAAGTGTGAGAGATGACATCGGCGCCAGCAGCTAACGAATACAAAGAAGAAGAAGTGCAAGCTGAGATGGAAGCCAAAGACAACACACAGTTGGAGGACGAAGTAACTGTGCATGAGGAAAAGAAGATCGCAGTACAGCAAGGAGTTTGCTCAAGACGTAAGGCAAAGTGTGAAGCGGGGCCAAGAAAGCTCGGGTAGTGAGGCGTCAATTCCGATACTAAGACTGCAAAGGAGAAGGCGAGTATCGGGTGAAGAAGAGGTAAGGAAGGAGATTTCTATGCAGGAAGAAGTAGTTGCGAGAAATGGAGTGGAGTACCTGCAGGAAATTGTAGGTCCATTGTTGGTGAAGTTGGAGCACAAGAAGAGGGAGATGCAGTCGACATGTCCAAAGGTGACGATTTTGTTGCAAGTATTAGCGCAATTAGAAGCAGAGAACTCAGAGTTGAAGAAGAGTGTAACCCAAGGAGAGGAGGAAAGGGAAGTACTGCAAGCGGAGGCAGTAGAGAGAAGTCAGGTAATTGAAGACCTGAAGAGAGAAGTGAGCTATCAAGAGGACCTTGTGATGAAGAGTGACATAGCAAGGGAGAGACAAGTAGCGGAGTATGAAATCTTGAAGCAGCAGTTTGCTGATTCAAGAGTAGAAGTAATCCATGCTATGGTGAGAGTAGCAGCAAAGGATCAGGAGCTCGATAGGGTGATGGAGAGTGTCGAAGAGAAGAAGCAACTCTGGCAAAGAGAGTTGGCGGCCCGATACCGAGAAGAAGACCGATTACGAGAGTTACTTTGTAATCAGGAGGAGAAGGTTGTACAAAAGGAGAAGGAGAAGGAGACGGTGAAAGCCAAGTTCAAAGTGGAGTTGGCAATGTACAGGGAGGATTGGATTGCAGATCATGAATGAGAGAGAAAGACAAGATTGGAGCCGTTAAAGGAGATTGTCCTCAGAATGAATGCAATGTTGACTACAGAGGCCAACGTTTGAATTGAAGAAACGAGACTGCACAAGTTGAAGTTGTTGGTGCAGGAGACGAGGCGAAGACAAGCAAAAGACACTAATATGAACGCTTTGTTGATTAAGTTAAGAACTCGTGTGGACAGGAGAATATTAGAAATAGAAGACAACATTTCAATTTGATTAGACTTAGTGAAAATAGAGATGGAGAAGCTTCGGAAGGATGTTAGAGCAAAACCCAAAGTAGATAACATAGGAGTACAAATGTCTTTGGAGTTACCATTGGAGACATTAGAGAAGAGTGGGTCGGGAGATAAGGAGTTAGATAGATTACCCACTAGTGGAATTTCAGATCAGGAAAGAGAATTGCTGGATCTGGTAGATGAAGTAGAAGATATGAAACCCGAGGAAAGAATAGTAGGAAGTAAAGTTACTTTGGGTTCGGGTTTGAAAGCCAAAGAAGAAGTAGACATCGGATCAGATTAGTAACAGTTTTGAGATTTGAAGAGGTAGATATGAAGAGGTGCATTGCCATTTTGGATCTGCAGGTTAGAAAAGTTGTTGTAGAACAATATAGTTGTTAGAATTGTTGATTTGGTCACTATTTAAGAGTGGCATTCGCAGTCAAATGTTGTTCAATGCTCATTATTTCTGAGAATAGATAAAGCAAAGTGCTGTGAAGCAGTGCTCGTCGCTTGAGCTTGATTCCAAGTATCAACTTTATACTTGTGTTTGTGAGTGTTTGGAGAAATTCAAAGTGCAAGTCAGTGTGTTTGTTGGATGTTGGATTCCATAGCCTTGATCTTCATTCTGTGTGTTTGATCTTGAGTGAAGTGCAATCGAAGCAATGCCTTGACAAATCTGAGAAGAATTGTAGTGTTGGTAGTATTTTGCATTTGTGAGTGCAGTGCGAGGTTGATGTGAAGCAATTTTGATCGAGGAAGTTGTGCCTTCAGTGGAGGGGTGGAACACAATTCTGAGGCAAAGTCGTTCTGTAGTGAAGTGCCATTTTTGGGAGAGCCTGAATCATCACAATCAAGATTGTTTGGAAAGATTTGATGGATTTGTGATTACGGAGTGTTAATTTGTGACAAGACTGCGAGCCAATGTTTGTTACTCTCTTCTGGGTGTGGTTTCTACCTGAGAGATTAAAGACGCAACCAAGAAGAACTGAAATTGTTACTTTGCTTTGTATTTGACCAATTCTGACTCGTATCTCTGCGGGAACAAACTTTACTTACCCGATTACCGCAAAAGTGATATTTGCCGGGTTGTCACACATATCAATGACACAAGTTTACCAATCCAAGGAATGCTTGCACTTAGTCACATATGGAGGCTTGGAATATCTGCAATTGACTCCACCTTGGTTTGTTGAACACCAAGTCCACCAACATAGATAGTGTGATCCAAATACTCATCTTGCTCTTGGAAGAATTTTCAATTCCCAAGATGTAGTTTGAGTCCATGAGATCTCAATCTCTCAAACATCTCCAACAAATATCTCTCATGCTCCTCCAAAATAGCATTAAAAACCAAAATATTATCTTATAACACCAAAAAAATCCAATCTTGCTAGGATATTATCCATGAATCTCTAGAACTTTGTAAGAGCATTCCTTAACCCAAATAGTAAGAATTAACATTGATATAATACATCCTTGCCATGAGGATCAATACCCAAAATGTTATCTTGGACTTATCTTCTTCTTTGATTGGCAACTAACGATGTCTTTCTTGAATATCCAAAGTACTAAAGACCTCTACATGCATAATAACATCAAAGATCTCCTCTGATATAAACACAATGTATCAATTAGCTCTAATTTTTTGGTTGATAAGTTGGTAATCTCCACTCATACACATAGTTGCTATGCATAAACTTCTTGTTGGCATAATTGTAGTTGAAGCATACTCTCCATTTGAAATCCCTACCAAACTAGCCTCAAAAAGGTCTCTACTTTGGCTTTAAATCAAAGCTCTTTCCATGTGTAATACCAAGGGTTAGCCATATGATCTAGATGTCAAATTTGGTTTGGTAACATCTAGAATGATGTTATACATGATGGTCAAAATAGATCAGATAGAAGTATCACCAAAAGAGTACTTCTACTAATAGGGCAGAAACCAAAATAGACTTGAGAACCTTAGAACCAATAGCTAGACATATGATTTAAAGGTGAGAATTGGTTTGGTAACATCTGGAAGGATGTTACACATGATGAACTAAACAGATCAGAAAGAGGTATCACCAAAAGGGGACTTCTACTAATAGAGTAGGAACAGAAATATGCCTGAAATCTTTGAAGGCAATTTCGGAGGCCTAAACAGATGAATTAGGCTTCGAAAATGTGCAAGTTCTCCCCCCCTCCCCCCCCAAATGCAGGAAAGGCTGGCCTTCCCTCCCCTTGCTTTGTCTCGTCGAGAGCTTTCCAACGGTACCTTATGTGATTCTGAGATTCCTACAGGAAGATTCCTAAAAGATTCCCTCCGGTCAAAGCTTGTTTGACCAACCAGATAGGACCTAGACCAGACAGGTCACCCATCCAAGTAAGTAATCCAAGGGTGGAGCTTACTGACATGTCACCTATCTGTGTCCCTAATCCTATGGTGGAGCTTCCTTGGAGGAGATCCTCTTTGTCTATATAATAAAGAGAAGGTGCTCCCTTGGGGCATCAAATGTTTGAGTGTGCAATCTGTGTTTTCTCTCTTCTCTTGTCCTCGGAGTATTACACCATGTCACTATATTTATAGGGATGTCTAGTGTTACACTATATCTAGTGTATCACTATTCAACAAAATCCAAATACCATGTCACTTTTGAGCACTCAAATCCTTCATTGTTAAGGCAAAACAATTGATGTAGCTCCTCAAGAAACTCCAAACTCTTTCTCTCTCCTCTTGTGAGGTTGGGTCCAATGTTTGGCTCCCAAGTATCCTCTATAATTGATGTAGAAGTGGAAGACACACTGATTGGCTGCAAATCTAGGGCTTGGGAGCAATATGCCATACCTCCAATTTGTAGAGTCCCCAATCTCAATGCAAAAAACTCCCTTTGCTTTGGCTGCAAGTTCCACTTATCACCTTTTTGCATCCTCAATAGACATTACTTACCTAGATGTACATCAAGTAGACCACTCTCACTAGTATTCACTAGTATTCACTTATTGTGTCCAAAGAATACCATGTCCACTCAATCCATGTAGTCACCCAATAATCCTAAATTTTGTACTTTTCTTGCATTTCCCTTGTTTTTTGTTGAGAGAAGAGTGGAATTCTGGCCCTTAAGGAAGAAATCCAACAAAACTCTATTTTGGGTGAAGATATGGTTCTTCCAAAGACACTAAGATTTTCAAGACCATCATATTCACAAAGGGTAACTGAACTTGATCCAATGAAGATGAATAGCAATATCTTTGGAAGATTATTTATCATTGATTTGGAAGAAGAGACATATTCTTGAGAGGAGAAGTCATTTATTTGAAATGCATCTTTGTGGTTACATGTCCAAATGGTGTGATGTTGGTCTTTTTTGAAGCACCTTGGCCATAGCTTTTTATTTACACTATATTAATGAGTTTGAAGCCTTGTGGTAAACGTGAAAGGTATTTGAAGTTTCTATTTTACAAGTGAAGGAGGAGCAAATTTGGTGGACCATATCCTCATCATCACAAATCTAATTTGGGTTTTCTTTTAGCTTGTTGGAAGTGCCTTTGCAAGAGCTTTTGTTCAAGATAGTCTTGATTGGAGGTATGCAGTAGAATTTAAAAAAATTGATTTAAATATTCAAATCCTAAAGTCCTAGTGGTTTTGTTCAAGGTGAGGTTCTCTATCTTTGTGAAGAACAAAAGAGGCAAGATGTTGAGTCAATTGCATTGCAAGAAGAGATTGATAGCTTGAAAAATGTTAATTTGAAGCAGTAGAAGAATGAGCACTAAGAGCTCATCAAAGCTGTGTGGGAGAAGAGCAAGAAATTGTAGCTATTTGCATTGATATCCATTCCTCCACAATTGACTGTCAGGCATTTCTTGGCAAAGGTGATTTTGTTAGTGTTAGAGTTCTTAGTTTTGAGTGTGTAACTATTTAAGTGCAACCTTTGAAATGCTATATTGTCCAATAATGATTGGTGAATAAAGTGGAAGAGCTTTTTTGCTCTTTGTGAATTTGCTCAAACTTTCTCATAAAATTTTCTTTATTTGTTATTGCACTTTGGTAAAGATAAATAAATATTATAGGTTGCTTGGTGTGTGTGATCACTAGCTTTGGTACAATTGCTTGATACAATGCCTTGATAACCTTGAGTTGTAGTGTTGTAAGTAACAAAAGTATGAAGACCAAGTGGATAGATTCTCATAAAGATCATGACTTTTAAAGGGTAGAACATTGGGTTTTTGGTGAAAATATTGCCTTGAAGAAGAGTAGAACATTAGTCTTAGGAGAAGATGGTAGCTTTCAAAAGGGTAAAAGATTGCGGTTTGCTCAAGATGATGCATTTAGAAGGGTGGTACATTATCTTTGGTGGAGATGGTACCTTTGCAAGAGGAGTACATTGACTTCACAAAATGTAGTGCCTTTGGAAGGGGATGCATATAATCTTCAAAAGACCTCAGATCTTGGTCTTTGGAAAGAGTGAGGATCTTTAGGGTGGTAAGCGCTTTCCAAAGAAGGGTTTGGAAGACTACACTTCTTGTCTTTAGAAGGACACTTATCTTAAAGATTCTTTAGGATAGCTTTGGAGAAGAGGAGCACTTCTTCCTCTAAACCATCACTTCTTAAGACTTCAAATATATGTTGATTGAATGGTCATAGTCCATCACTTCTAGCATGTGCCTAAATCATCTTTATAGGCATAGAGCTCACACAAGTGTCCAAGTGGTAATGCTTGTCAAGCACATTCTATGTTTCTCAACCAATCCAAGGCTTACAATCCATGTTAGACAATTTAAGTCCATAGCTTGGCCTTACATTTCATGCTTGGATGTGTCTGACATTATTGACATGGTGGTAATATTGGTACAAAAGCCCATTTCCTACTCTCTCTCTCTCTCATTTGCATTGGGCTTCACCAATTACTATAATTATGAGTCCCAAAAAAGTCCAAGACATCTCTCTCTATATGTATGGGTTGTTAAGAAACTCATGAGTGTAGATAAAGCAACTTTAGGTTTACCTAAAAGGTTCACTACCATTGGTGACCTATCAACCACTCTCACTATCTAGAATATCATTGATAATAATAAGCTAGTCATTGAATCCCATCATATAAACGATGTAAAACCTCTCTAGGTAAGAGGTTTAGGGTTTGTCCATAAAAACAAAGAGAATGTGCCCAAGATCCAACCCTAGCCACAACTAACAACACAATAAGGCCAATCCAAGACTAGACTTGATATTTCTTTGCCATCACCAGTGTGCAAGAGTCACCCATCAAAGGGATGTTCTCCAAAATGTATGCTAGTGAAAATAATTAATGAACTTGGAGATATTGTAATGCATACAACATCTCACAAAACATATCAGAACAAGGATCTTGCAAGCCTTGTCCTTGGCCAACATTGGTATATCTTTGAAATAGTCCTCTAGAAAGCACCAAATAAATGGTACCATGTCTCTCCAAGTCCAACATCCCCAAGGCTCACATTGTAGGACTTAGTCTTCCATAGCTCAAGACCAAGAAATGTAGCCTTCTCCAACATAAAGGGTTTCACACTGAAGTCTAATAGGACCCAACACAAGTATACCCTTGACATAGTCCTCTAGAAAGCACCAAATAAATGATACCATGTCTCTCCAAATCCTACATCCCCAAGGCCCACATTGTAAGACATTGTCTTCCATAGCTCATTTGCATTATGATTCACCACTCTAGGCTTAAGAATTCTCCCTCATATAAACTATACTTCCCCTTTGCTAAAGTATTGGAGCAGTTAGCATAGGCCACCATAAACTCCTTCCCCTCATCATCCTATTGGGTGAGCATTCCTCCAAACCCCAATGTATTCCAATCAATATGAACCTAGAATGGTCATCCTCTAATTTGTCTCCTTAGAATAGGAGTAGATGTCAACCTCTTCTTGTGCTCTATAAAAGCTTACTCTTGCTCATCTATCCAACACCATTCTTGTGTAAATTTGGCAAACTTTATCAAGGCCTTTGCAATGACACTAAATCCTTTCACATATTGATGATAGAAGTTTACCAAACCAAGGAATGCTTGTAATCTACTCACATCCATGGGCCAAGGAATCAATAGCCTCTACCTTGGTCTATTGAACACCATGTTGACCAAGGTAGATAGTGTGACCCAAATACTCAACCTACTTGTAGAAGCATTCAATAGTTCCCAAGATATAATTTATGTCCATGAGATCTCAATCTTTCAACTTCCAATAAATATCTCTCATGCTCCTCCATAGTAGTGCTATAAAGAAATGTCATTAGATAACACCAAGCAAAATCTAATCCAACTAGTATCTTGTAAATGACTATCTAGAATTAAGCAAGAGTATATCCTTAAATACAAATGGTAAGAACCTATATTGATAAAATACATCCTTGTTGTGAGGATCAATAACTCAAAATGTTATTTTAGACTTGTCTTCCTCTCTTCTTAGCAATTTAGATCTTGAAGCAAGATACATATCTTGCTTGAAGATCTAAAGTATTAAAGATATTTGCATGCACAATTGCATCAAAGATCTCCTTTGATGTAGGTATAACATACCAATAAGCCCTAGTCTATTGGTTTATAGGTTGTTAATCTCCACTCATCCACCTATTGTTGTAGTTGCCATGCATATCCTTCTTGCTGACATCATTGTAGTTAAAGCTTACTCTCTATGTGAATTTTCCACCAAACTAGCCTCAAAAAGGTCTCTACTCCAACTCCAAATCAAAGCTTTCTCCTTATCATTGTATTTATAAGGACATCAAAGAACTGACATATCATTATTCAGCTCAATCCAAATACCAAGTCCTTTCAAAACACCCAAATCCTTCATATTGAAGGAAAAACAACTCATGTAATTCCTTAACAACCTCCAAACTCTTTGTCTTTCTCCTCTTGTAAGCTTGGGTCTAATTTTTGCTCCCAAGTATCATTTGTAACTCATATAGAAGTTGAGCTACATTGATTGACTACTACACTAAGGCCTTGGGAGAAATAATTTCATGCCCCAATTGCTAGAGTCTCTAACCTCAAAGCAAAAACTACAAGCTCCATATGTCCTCTAGTTGCATCCCAAAGAGACTAAGGGTGTAACCCAATAGACCATGCTCACTTGGATGTACTCCAAGTAGACCACTTGTATTGGTAGTTTGGTTGTGTCCCAAGAATATTGTGACAACCTAACAAGTATCACTTTTGTGGTAATCAATAAGTAAAAGTTCATTCCCAAAGAGATACAAGTCAAAAATGATCAAATACAATGTAAAATGATCATAGTGTAGTTCTTCTTGGTTTCATCTTTAATCTCAGGTAGAAACCACATCCGAAAGAGAGTAACAAGCACTGATCACAATCTTATTACAAATTAACACTCCATAATCACAACTCCATCAAATCTTTCCAAACAAACTTTGATTGTGATGATTCAGATTCTCTAGAAGAAGGCTAATTCACTACAAAATGACTTTGCCTTAGAATTGCATTCCACCCTTCCACTAAAGGCACAACTTCCTTGATTGAGATTGCTTTGCATCAACCCCACACTACACTCATAAATGCAGAATACTACCAACACTACAATTCCTCTTAGATCAGTCAAGGCATTGCTTTGATAACACTTCATTTAGGATTACACACACAAAATGAAGCTCATCACTATGTAATCCAACATCCAACAAGCTCATTGACTTGCACTTCAAAGTTCTCCAAACACTCACAAACACACACAGGATTGATGCTCAGAATTAAGCTAAAATGATGAGCACTAAGTTACAACACTTCACTTTATCAACTTCAAAAATATAGATACTGAAAAACTCAATACTATTAATGCTTCATTTAAATAGGCTAAGCATTTTGATAGTTATCTAACGAAAATACCATCTCCTAACAACTTTACCAACTTGTAGATTCAAAATGACAATGCACCTTTTCATATCTACCTCTTCAAATCTCAAAATTGTTAATACTCCAATCCAATGTCAACCTCAACTTTGGCTTCCAAACCCTATGCTCCTTCAAGAATTTTTGCTTCCTTCTTCTTTGGGTCTATCTAATACTACTACATCCTTTACTCTTTCTTCTATGTCTTCACTATGAACTACAATTGCACTCATGGGTATTCTATCAACATATTTATCTTTGGACCCACTTTTCTCTAATATCTCAAAAAGCTCATCCAAAGTAACTTGCATTCATACCTCTCTTACCTTGCATTGGATGTTCTTCTTTGTATTTCAAATCTCATCTAACCCCTTTCTTGCTACATCTAGTATGAGACAAACATTCTCTCTTGCCTCTAACATCTTCCTTTCTACTCGATCTCTTAGACTAACCAATAACTTATTCAACTATACATCCTTCACTTTCTTCTTCCTTGTCTCTTGCACCAACAATTTCAGTTCATGCATTTTTGCTTCTTCCAATTGAACTTTTGATACCATATCAACATGACCTTCACTCTCACTACCACTTCCTCAACTATCTTTGGCTTAGGTATCTCTAGTTTCTCTCTCCACCTGCAACTCCTCCATATACATCTTCACCTCATCTTTGAACTTGGCCTTTAATGCTTCCTTCTCCTTCACATTTTGCCTAAGTTGCACTTCCATTCCTTTGATGGACCCGTGCAACCTCTCTCCCTCATGACTTCTTGTAGCTAAATCTCTTTGCCAAGCTTGATCTTTCTCCGCCACACTTGTCTTCAAGCTCTTTAACTCTTCTCCTATGATTGCTACCATAGCCTTAAAATGAATAACTGGAAAACTTCCACTTGTGCATCATGCACTTTTGCTCTCAAGTTCTCAGTCTTTGCCATCTGCTCCCTTCAATCTTCTTTTTGCTTCATCATTGCTTTGCCTCTCTTTACAAATCCTCAGTCAGGCTCTCAGTCTCCTTCCATCTAAGTTCTAGTTCAGCCTGAAGTTCTTCCACTTCCTGCAAATTAACTTCCTTCTCAACTCCAAACTTTCTTCACTCATGTATTGTACCACTTTCAATTCATCTTTCAACTCTACTTGACTGCCTCTCAACTCTTCTCTCTTCTTCTTCAATTGCAACAAAAATGGACAAACAATCTTTGACAAGTACTCTACCCCATCAAAGACTTATGCAGTCTCTGGTTCTTCAAGTTCTGCACTCCTCACTTCTTCTACTAGAGCTTTACTCCAAAGTCTCACTCTCCTCACTCTTAGAGGCATCTCATCCAAGCTTTCTCCTTTCTCCTTTACTGAGCTTGCTTTGCTTGTTTTGCACCAGCAGTAGGTATACTTCTCTTTGATCTCCTACCTTTTTGGAACCCCAACTTTGGCTTGACTTCTTGCATTTCTTCTATCTCCATCCTCGGCAACTCCAGACATTGAATATCTCTTCCTCCCATGCGGTCAATCGAGGCATGGAACTCTTGATCTTCAAATTCAGCAGTGTTCTCTTCCCATTGCTGAACTTCTGTCACATCCGCACTTCCACTGCTCAATTCTTCATTTTGCAGCGTAAGCTTTGGATCTTCTTCTTCTTCCAAGTCTTTTGACTCTTTTTCTCCCAATGACTCACCAATTACCACAATTTTGTGCATCAGATTCACCTTTCTCATCTTTCAAGACTAAATAGGTGATACCATCTCCACATGATGACTTCTCTTCTTTGTCTTTGGGATATTTACTACTACCTTCATATGCTGGCTTGTTCTGGCATAGTGCTCATTATTACTTTGGATATGTCGGATGTACTGCTACTCCTTCTCATCCACTTCTTTGTGTAGATCCAGATTGTGAGACCCCATGTTTCTTTGCTTTGCCTCCTTCATTAGGTTCAACCCAAAGTAGAAATGTGCAACAAATTGCACCAAATAATGGGGAGCGGCTCAATCTCTCCAACACCGCACCATCTACCGTGTTCTTTTTGAAAACACTTTGCCCAATTCATCAACGCTCTTGCAAACATCTGATGGAAGAACACCACTTGATGCTTCATCATGTATGTGGTTCAATTAGGCTTAAAGAGTGCCATCATTGCCCCAACAATACTTTGCCTTACTGGGTCTCAAATTGGAGATTGAAGAAATCCGCAATTCCTTCAATGCATTGCATATGAAGGAATTGTGGATTTCTTCAATCTCCATTGCAGACTCTCCTTTCCCAAGGAATGTTGCCCTAATTTCCTCACTAGCCTCTCTCCCCAAAACCAATCTCCAATTTGACTGTGTCCATCAAGCTGGATTGCCTCTCTTCCCTTTATTCTCAGGTCCCTCTTCACAACCACTTGAACCTACTTCTACCTGAACCTTGGAAAATTCAAGTTCCAATTCCATGCTAGAAAAGTGATCCAAATTCTATTCTGAACTTTGATCTTGGCTATCATGTCTAACCTCCAAATCACTAGATTTCTCAACATCAAAGAAGCCAGCTCTTTGGAGTTGCACTTCAAAGTATATCTCTTTGGTTTGACTTGGAACTCCAACCCTAACAGTGCAATTGATGATCCATCTGATGGTGCAAATTTTGTAATTGATGGTAGCCCCGATGGTGTGATCAAGAGCTCAAACAAAAAATCTGGCCACCACTACGTAATCTCTTAGCAACTATGGGTTTAACTTTGACTGCCAAGATCAACACTCCAACATTCAAGCAAACTAGCTTTGGCACTGCAAATGTTGTGGTGACATCATATATATATATATATATATATATATATATATATATAAAATCTTTTAATCTATCTTGGGAAAAAAACTTCATCAATAGTAACATAATAATCTTATTGAGACATAGTTTTATATATACCATACTATAAAATCACATGCAATAGACTTTAGATCTTATCTTTGGTGAGAGTATTGAACATACTTGTAAAAATATCCAATTGTATCTTGTGAGTGCTAGAATTGAATATTTTTTATATGAATATATTTAAAACACAAGAATTAATCAAAATTTAGAGAAGTAATCATCTAATAACCTTGCATAAGTCAAGCATATATTGTTATCATTTGTATTACCTCAATAAACTTCAAAAAATAGGTCTACCTTGTTTTAGAAGTTATCATTCCAATAGCATGATATAGATTGTGTGCTCACTCTTGCCATTCTCATTATTGTTGATAAACCTCAGACACAATTTGTAGAGATATTGAACTACTTTTGTAATCAACACATAACAATTCAAATCCATGGAATGTTAAATCCACCTAGCTAGTTTAGTAAATTGACTACCCTACTCTATTGTATGTACAGTTGCCATGAATTTGCATTTGTCACATAACATATTAATTACTACAAACTCAAATTTTGTGTCATAGTCTCATGCATTATTTATTACAAACTCAACTTTCATGTTACAACCTTGTGTGTGACTAATACCATAGTCTCAAAAAGACTATCTCATGTGAATAATACCATACTCATTGAAATTCCTCATGCATTATTTATTACAAACTCAACTTTCATGTCACAACCTTCTGTGTGACTAATACCATAGTCTCAAAAAGACTATCTCATGTGAATAATACCATACTCATTGAAATTCTATTGCCACCATACCGTAATACAATACATGAGCACTAGGGTTAGATTCATCAATGAAGTGAAAGTTGAAGACACATTGAATAAGATTGTTGAGAAGACAATACAAGAGTTGCAGGGTTTAGGGTAGAAGAGACATTTGAATAAGATCACATTGGTTTAATGCTCAATTTTCCCTCAACTCAAACCTCAAGAGCTGAAGTCAATAGCATATCTACTCAAAAGCCTCTATCTCAAATCAGGAGATCAAACCCACAAGTGCTACACTTGTTGGAAGTAGTTGTTTGAAGTGAATCAATCACAAAACTAGAGCTAGGTAAAAGGTATAGAAAACCAAGTAAAAATTTGTGAAGATTTATGGATAAGATTTTTTATTGACCTACCTTAAAGATAATCATAAGCTTAAAGATAGAATCACATGATGTTATGCTCAAAATTATAGATGTAAAAAAATGGCATTAATGTTTGCAATTTTGTACTTTGGATCTTTGATCAAAACCAAGAAAATAATATGTTAGGCTTTTTATCAAGGGAGCTCTCCTAGACCTTTGTAACTGTAAACTAAACGTTTGGGAGCTGCTGCTTGATTCAGCAACTCCTCTAGACTTTTATAATTCTAAATGTTTGAGAGTTGTTGTCCATTTAGCAGCTCCTCTAGACTTATATAATTCTAAATCTTCTATTGCTATAAATAAATAGTGACGACTGATCTATGACTACACCTGGTTACATTGGCAAAAGAAATTACCAAGTATTTCAAAGGTTCAAAGGCTTGGAAAAATTCAGCCAGCACACCCGAGAAAATAAATCCTAGTATGATAATGGACTTGAAGTAATCTACAATTGGAAGGGAAGAAATTTGTTGGGAGAATGATCATGATAGGAGCTTTTCTCATGAGTAGAGAGCGATTAGTCTTAAGGCATGCTAATGTACTCTATTTTCAAGCAAAAGCACATGTTGCATCAGCTTGACTTACTAGTACCTGTCCATGTGATCTCACATTGCCCCAAACTTGAAGACACATAAGTGTGGTCATGGTATTAGTAACAGAGATAATGTTTAGAGCAACCCCCATATGTGCCTAGTGCCTAGTAACTTGTTGACCTCTAGACACTCGATTGGTTTGATCACCTCAGTTGAGATAGAGGCCATTGAGCTAGCTATGATTGTGTCAAATGAGTCTCAATGAAACTCTGGTATTATTCGGACGAGACAGTGAAACAAGAGTTAATGGTATTGGGTCACACACGGCAATCTAACTAGAATGTGGTATTGCTCACATAAGATCATTACATGAAAGTCTAGTTTATAGTAAATAATACATGAGATTGCAACACAACATTTAGTAGTAATTAAAGATACAAGGGCCTACGAACTCTGAATTAGAGTTTTCTTTCGGTATAAGTGTTAACTGAAACCGAGTGTTTAACTATTTTGCTATTTCCGCTATAATGTCGGAATGCAAAATCACCGCGACTGCATCTACAATAGAGTATAGAGTAGGATGGGTCGATTTAGTAAACTAGCTTGGTGGATTAAACATTCCCCTAAAATCCCTCTCCGTTTGTAAATTGTCTTATTTTCTAACCAAGCATCAAGATTATCTACAATTTAAAATGTAAAATCTATAGAATTCACTCTAACATGATTAATTTCCTTGTCAGAAAGGCAAAACTAATAATTTATTAGGTTGATAGATTAGGTTAAGTAACTGATACGTATCGACTCCTTTTCCCCGAGGGCCCATTTGACTCGACCAGCTCATTCACTACCAGACGTTGTTTCCGCTATTGCGGATAGGTTTACAGTAACAACGGAGAAAGGTTGTGTTTCTCCAGAGCCTTCGGATCAGTGGGCCCCGGGCCACAGGATACGAACAGTGCGGATAGATCCCTGGTGAAAGATCAAACTGCTTTTCCAATAAAGAAAGACTCAGCAAAAATTAATCTCCATTTACAAGGCGCCAAACTTATCCCGCTACAGTTAATAACTTCAATCCAATAGTTGTTGTTGTGGCTCAAGGCTTGTGTCACGCACGTATTCTGTTCTTTTTGTTATGTACTACGTACACAAAAAAAACCATGTAAAAACATGTACTGCGTAGGTCAAATTGAGACACAAGAACATTAATGCCTGCATTGGCAACTCCTTGCCAACTATTTCTTTGGCTTTCAATGGACCGACTTGGCACAAAGTGGTATTATCAAGTCTGTATGTCAACCGGGGGTATCGTGAAGTAGAAGAGCAAAATTTAACTTACTGTTAAATTCATTTCTCTTCACTTTTAAAAGCACACAGCGAGATCGAGCTCGAGGGATCATGTATCAGAGGTACATCAAAAGGAACTCGAGATCTCAATGGTCTTCTGTCCGCAGCGACCATTGAGACCAACTTGTCCATTGTCCATTGTCCTCGGATTGTGGTGGCCCTCTGCAGAGAAGTTTCGGTTGCCTTTCCTCGTCTTTTACGTAGGATATCGTAGACAGCTTCGTCCTCATATGGAGCAGAGTTCCGCGTCTTGAAAAATTTGCTTCCTAGAAGACTGTGAGAACAGTTGGCGGAAGGCAGGGAGGAAGATGGCAAGCTATGAAGACTTCCGTGACCCTTGGTACCGACCTGTCTCTTACCTTCACTCGCGCGTCATGCATGATAAATCTGCAAAGGTATCACTGCAGGTGACGCCACGATCACGAGATAGACTACAAGTTAAACTCTTGTTAAATGGTGAAAGCAACTTTCACCATGAGATCGTACTCTACAAATCATTCTCATGATCCGGAGACCAATCTAGAACCAAAAAGTACCAGCCTGCAAAACGAGCCACTTTCGAGATAGATTACCGCATAAAAGTAATAAAGCACAGTCACATCCACGGTGTCAATTGCAAGTCAGATGTTACGGCTATCTCGCTTCGTCGATGCAGAATCTCATTCCAGAATTCTTGTAAACTCAACCTCAAGTATGTGATCGCGAGCAATGCACAGTAAGAAAACACAAGAAGAGGAGAGAAGCTTCGAAGCCACCGCCTGCTGATAACTTTCGCAATGAGGTCAATTCTGAACATCAGGAATGTTTCAAGCTGACGCGTGAAATGATGGCCGCATCATGGAGCTGACAGCAGTTAGCATCTCGAACTAGGGTCATTGGATTCAGATGCACCTGAGGAAATGTGGCGGTCAACGAAGTGGGCTATTGGGTGGAATACTTCAGAGGATTCAACATAGTATACGACCACTTTGACATCTGCAGTGAGGGAGGTTGTACTGCGACGTTGACAGGGTCGTACCATAGAGTACTAGAAGAAAGTGGCTTGTGGTGAAAGTTAAAGGGTTTGGAGGATAGAGATATTCCCGTGGTAGACTGCTAGTTTACGCGGTCTTCTCTTGACCGTATGCACACAAGTGACCATATATTGCTCCTCTGACCCAAGGTTTGCATTATACACCAACAGTTCACTCAAGAGCCAGCATTCAGTGCTCTGATCTTCAGCTTCAGTCATCTGAGTGTGTTTCCTCGCACTCTCTCTACGCTCTAAGCTTACATCCGTGTAACTACATCACCCATCACATTTGTATTTCGGACGTTGAGGCCAGGGCTCATTCATCTTGCAGCTTTTGTTGAGTATATTGGTCACAGCCATATTGAAGTCTCGCTCAGCCACTGGAGGTCCGTTTCCAACCCGCATTGGCAGGACTCGATTCTGTTTATTCCGAAGATGATGTCCATGCATGATATGTTTTACGCGAATGTAGAGCCCGTGTGGGTTGTCAAACCCTCGTCAGAAAAGGATAAGAAGGAAGAAGAGAAAAAGAAGCAGACGGCCAAGAAGGACGGGAAGGAAGAATATTCAATCTTGAATCTTATTCCGAACTATCCTTACTTCTACCCCCCATACAACCCGCCTGCTCCAGCGAAGGCCAACGATAAGAAGGAGACTAAGGTAACATTAAAGGTGTCGATTTGCTGCACTGAATGTGAAGACAGAATCACCGTTGCGCTCATGGAACTGCCAGGAGTGAAAAAAGTCGAGTGCAACATTCGCAAGGAAAAAGTAGTCGTGACATGCGCCACAGCAGCTCCAGCTGACGTGCTTCTGGAAAGCCGTCGACTCTTCAGAAATGCAAGATTGTGGATTGAGGACGTTGATTGAAATCTGCAATTGCATCTCGGGCAATCTTCAGCACAAATTCGTTGTGTGGCATTCAATGGGAGAGACACAAGTTAGCGCGCAATTCACAACTTTGGTTATGGCCTCTTCTGTTCGTGGCTGCTGACGTTCTCAACCTCCACCGCACGCAACATTCCAATGTCCGTGTGCTAAGCAAAACACGGGCCACACATCGACTATCATAAGCAACAGCACACAGGTCACACATCCACTGTCATACTTTGGTCTCGTGGCACTGTCATGAAAACAATACGGTAGTTTCGTGTAGTACCGCAGCAGTTGCTTCCAAAGTTCTTTCTCTGCCGGACTGCCATACGAAATCAACCACGCCATCTTGATCCTGATATCACCTATCTTGGAGGGAAACATCAACATCCGAATGTCATCTATTATGACTAGAACGGGTAGGAATTTATTTTTAAACGATATCACTTGTAGATAAGACCATCTCGATGAGTTTACTGTTTCGAATGCTTCTTGGTCACCCTAGAGACTAGACATATGTAAAAGTCTACGTCGAAGATCGGAGTGTATATTATAAAGATCTGCAAAGCGGAATCGTTTTCCATTATACCTCTGATCCCTTTCCTTGTACGAATAGAATGATGCACGAGTCAACTCTTGGCTACACGCTCTAATGTCCAGCGTTTGAAAGCAAAGGTCCTCAATTTCTGCGAAGGAGGAAATATCTAAAATAGAGGGCTAAAATCGATAACCATTTCTTCGAAAAGTAGAACATATCAGCAATGTTTCTATTGTTCTCCAATACGTCTCTGATCCAGTTTCTTGTGCCGATAGTATGATGCAAGTAAATATCGCATGATCATGTAACTCTTGACTACTCGGTCCAATGTCCAGCGTTTTAAAGCAAGGTCCTCAATTTCTGCCAATGAGGAAAGATCTAAAATAGATAACCATTTCTTTAAGAAGCAAAATATATCAATTGTGTTTCTAGATCTCTTCCTCTCAATATAAAATTGTACTTGGATTGTGCATCTTTCAATCTTGATTGTCTGAATATGATAGTAGATTCCAATATTATACTTGGGATATTTAAAAAAAATTCTCTACATCATTGAAACTTGGACTAATTATAATAATTTGGCTGCTAAGAACATAGACCTACGTACTTCTAGAATAGAAACGGAGATGCCTTTTATCTAAAAGTCAAAGATACCATTCAATTCGAATCATAAACCTTGTGATGTTCCCATGGTATCATTTCTTGGCCCAATGACAACCTCTTCCCGAACATCTTCCATAATTACAAAATATCTAATTCTTAGTTTTTCTATTTTGAGTTTCACTCTCCTGATTGATCAAGTCAATTACGGTATACTTGGATTCAACAAGTATAGAGATTTCAAAAGAGACTAAAATTAATTCCATGCAATGAGCAGAAAAACTTTTGTTGTCTCATCAATTGGAGTGGCGTTTTTCTCCTGGCCCTTTATCGTAGAGAGAAAAGAAAAGAAAAGAAAATGAGGGGTGAAGGAAAGGGATCTTGTTTTTAAAATGAAAATAACTTGGGGGTGAAAATTCCTTTTTAGTAAAATTATAAAGGAATACAACCTATGTGAGATAATTGAGAAAAGGGAAAGCGGGGCAAGGATGTCTTAGGGCTTACCTCGTTTCACATGTCAGCCCTTCACTTCACTATATTGCAAGGAGAATTGTACCAAATGGGTATAGATAGGGTCCTCCGGAGGGGCATAAAGCTGGAAGAAGTCCCCTTAGTACTAAAACCATGCAAGACCGATGATTCTTGTAAACATTTCTCTGGTGAGACAACCATACAAAAGGTTTATCTCACTGGCTACTAGTGGCCATCTGTCTCTCATGATACTAATAGGTACCCCCACATGTATGATGTTTGTCAAAGCATGGGTAAGCCCTTATCCAAGTCCTCTTTGCACCTTTAATGGGTCATGGCCGCTCAATCATTTAAAAAAGGGGGATCAATTTTGTAGGGCCTGTCTCCTGCTGTTAGAAAGAGTCACCGTTACATCATTGTTGTGGTCAATTACATCACAAAGTGGGCCAAAGCCAAGTCCTTCATCAAAAATTCTGCTGAGGTCACCATTCAATTTTTGTGTGACAATATTATATCCAGATTTGGCATTCCTCCCTCCATTGTCGTGGACATTGGGTCACACTTCATCAACAAAGGAGTACGGGACTTGAAACCATTGACAAGATTCATCACCATCACTCTACCCCTTATCCTCCACAAGCAAATGGTCAAGTCAAATGAGTCAACAGTATTTTGCTGACCATCCTCAAAAAAGTCATGAGTTTAAAGCCAGCCAATTGGGACAATGAACTTGTAAGTGCGGTATAAAACTCATAGGGGTTATCATACCTCGGTCAAGCTCACAAAGGGCTTTACCTTGTTCTAACTTGTCTATGGATAAGAGGCAATTTTTCTTGTTGAGTTCTTAATCCCATCACTCAGATTACTTACAAGCAAGTTGAATGAGACATCTTAGTCTAAAGAGGGAAGTTGCGGTATGACAAGTTACTGCCTTGCACAACCTAATAGAAAAACATCTTTGTGCCTTGAATATACCACCCACGCTAGGTGTAAAACCTACTTTGACTTCAAAACCAAAGAGGTCCTACTCTACAAAAAGATCTGCTTTTGAAATTTCAATGACAAAGTGGGCTGATTCCTTAGCAAATTTGTAGAAAAATGGGTAGGCTCTTACATAATACATGAAGTTTTTGACAATGGGTCAGTATAGTTGGAGAACTTAGATAGAGGAATTCTAGAATCACATACTAGTGGCACAAAGTGCAGACCCTACAACTTGTATTTCATTCCATTGCATTGCAGTGCAAGAAAATAAAGATCCCATGGGAAACCCGTTGTTTTTGTCGCATAGAGGGAATGGTGCGGGACCACCATTGTGGTGAGGGACTTCCATTGCAGGAAATCCCTTCTTTGGGATTTGGAGGACTCTTGACACTAGTGCAAGACTGATTCTGGGTGCCTTTGCATTGCAAGATACTCCTATACAAACTTGCAATCCTGGAAAAGGAATGACACTAAGCTATGAAAATCTTCAAACCCTCATAGCAACGGATACACCACTTTAAATTCAAGGGAGAAATGGTACCACAGAAAAGAAAATTGATCTCCAATACCTAGACAACATGAAATTCATGGCTATTGCAATTTATCCACAAAAATTGCTAAAATCATCAAAGTGCTTCAAATCCTAGAGTAGATTGATGCAACACATGTAGAAAATTGAATTCCTTGCAAGAAAGTACAAATTTTATAGGAGGCATTCTTGTTCCTATAAATCCCTTATAGGATTTGGTGCACTATGTACTTTACAAACCCAAAACCTTGACACTTCTAGAAAGGAGCATTGACAAGAGTTGTAACACTTCACCATTGAGAATGCCAAGAAATTCAAGAAATCAACAAGAAACTCAGATTGCTATGCAAGAAAATAGCACCTAATTTCCAAAGTGATTGTAAAAGAAATCTTGGATAGGGTAGATCAAATAGGTTGGGGAGCTATTGTCCCCTTTATATGTGATTTCATCAAGAAGTGGAGGATTATTGAGTTGATGGGGGTTTTACAGATACCACTTCTATAGACAGCCTTTGAGGAAGTCTTCAAAGAGTTAGGAAATTTTTTTGAATGCATTGACAAAATAAGCCCTACAAGAAACCAAAAAATCTTACCAAAAGGACCCGTGGCACCCATCTACATGCGGGCAGGCCACTTATATGAGGACCCAAAAGTGAGGAGAAACATGGAAGCAAGCAAGCTATGGAACATCATGGCCTACAAATTCTACCTTCTAGTTGATGAAGAGCTCAACAAAGTACATATGATGGTGGAGAAAATCCAAGTGGATCTAACAATGATTCACTTGCTGATTCTTGTAGCCAATCTAGAGTGAAAACCATTTCCTATGATAGAAGAAACAATTATAGCATGTGTTCTCCCTAGTCAAGAAGTCAGCTGATGTCTCACTAGCTTGGAGGGAATTCTAATTTAGCTTGGATCTCTTACTTGGGCTTTTGTTTTTCAAGCCATCCAAGAACATGTCAAGAACCATGCACAAGAATGGTTCCCCATGGCAGTAGTAACATACCCACCATTGTATTTTGCAATGAAGAACTTCATAGGCTGATTGGAGGCCAAGGAAATATATCATATTTGAACCCATCCTTAACAAACACCATCATGAAAAGTGTAGTCCATGGGGAGGAGTTAGATTACATCCTTGTAATCTTTACAAAACTATGGGAATGTTGTGCATGATTCAAGGGAGTAATGCCCACCAAGAAACTAAGAGAGGAGAGCCTTTCACAATGAGTCTTATCCTCATGGTCATAGGAGCACTTTTGTCTTTGGGAGCCTTTGAGCTAAAGGAGAATTGGTTAAAGAGGTAGCTCAAACATCACAAATATCAATCTTCAAAAAGAGCTACCAAGGAATGACCAAGTGGATTGGTGGGCAATACATGAGCCTACATGTAACAACATAGTTGGTCTCAACTTCACCAAGTGGACCAAGGAAGGACAAGAACATATCTTAAGATTACAAATGAGCATAATTCCAAGATCCCAAGAGATTAAGCTATGAGAGCTTGTAGTGTTTGAGGCCATGGGCAGTAAGAGGAAGAAGACCACAAGCCCAAAGGAAGGATTCACTATCTTACCAATCTCAATCAAGAAGCTAAATGTAATCTATAGGAAACCAACTAGTAAGCAAGCAAAGTCAGCTCTCTTGAGAATGAGAGGCTCAATATCCAAAGAGAAAGGGGTTGTTACAAAAGAAGCACCAAAAGATATAGATATCATCAACATTGATGATGAATCCCTTGGACCTCAAGACAATCTATTGATCATGTTGGAACCAAGCAAGACTTTTGTTGAATCTTTTGTTGAAGGAGAGAAGAGTGCAAGTCTAATGTTGACAATGCAAGACCGTCCAAAGTTGTTGGAACTAGAACCTACCTCACCCACTATATCATCAAGGAAAGGGATATTTCTTGTACTAGAGAATGCTCCACTGCTCAAGACTTCAGGGCAAACAACACCTCATGTGTTGACAGAGGCTAGTGTATTGGCCAAGCAATTGTAGGGAGTGGGTCTCATAGACCATCACATGTTGGGAGCATTCACCTTGATGTTAGACAATCTAAAGGATAAATTGGCATCTAAGGAAGAATTCTTGTAGTGGGTAGATAACCCAAGCAAGGAATGGAAGCAAGGTCTAACTTCTATGTTGGCAAATACTAGATGTAAGACATTAGCCCGCACTTGGATCATTGAGTTACGGAAGAAGCTGGAAGAACTCACCAAGGATCACGACCATAAGATATAGGAAGTAGAGGGCCTCTAGAATGAGAAGGCATGCCTCTAGAAGACTCTACAATTACACTTTGACCTCTTATAGAAAAATTTAGCAGAGGCTAACTGCCAATTCTAAGCTGCCTAGACGGATAAGACTACCGTCGAGTGGCAATTAGCGGCAGCCAAAAGAAAGGAGGAGAAATTTGTGAGCTCTAGGTTCAGATATCCCATAAGAACGAGGAATCCAACATCAAGACACGGGAGTTAGGTGAAGCCACTATCACTTCCTGCAAGGAAGGTAGAGTTGAAGGTAGTATGTTCTACATTAGAAGTAAAAGTTGCAACTCTAAAGAAGGAAAAGATCCTTGCATAGGAGGTCCAACATGCTCAAAATGGAGATCTAGATTCTCTACATTTCACCATAAATGGTATTGTTGCAAAGAACTCCTGATATTAGAAGGACCTCCTTATTACAAGGAGAAGAGGAAGGAGGAGCAAGTTGAGGTTGAGGCCTAGCAAAAGTCTCAAAGTGACCATCTAACTTTATGTAGAATTAACCTACATACTAGCTTTTTTCTAACTCTTTTCACTTCTAATTGCTAACTTTACTCTTAATTATACCAAAAATAACAAATGTGGGTACCACATACTCCATCCTCAATTGTGAGCATCCTTGCAAACATACTTTAGATTTCTCCTTTCAAATTCAACCCTCTAGAGTCTAGTAATGCCACACCTTCCATCCATCCACTTGCAAAATTATTTCCTTCCAAACCCACCAATTGTAATAACACATTCTCAAAAATTTGCTTAACCCACCCTTCACCAATGTAGCTTCTCTAGAAAAAATATTCTTTGATTATCATAGAGCAACACTAGATCTCCTTCCTTGATGTTGCTGGGCCTCATCTTCTTATCATGTCTGGCCTTTTGCTATGCTTATACCTCCCATTTTGTTTGCAAAGTCTCACCATGCTTCTCATCCAACCACATCAGCTATTGAATCCAAAGTTCTTGACTTTCTTATTTCAAAATTCTTTCTTCTAAGAGCACTCTATAGGACTGAACTTCAAATTCCACTAGAAATATTGGATGTAATCCCTACATTAAGAAGGCCAATGGGTCAAGACCTTTGGGCCTCACAAAGAAAACAAAAACAACTAAATAGAGAGTGTCTCTTCACACAACTCAAGGAGTCTACTTTGTAGTGATCTTTTTGGTTCAATAAGCCCACAATGCTAAAATTAACTTTGTATCCTAATCATAAGCATAATTCATGGTTACTTTATTCAAAATCATACAAACTAATCCATTAGCCTTCACAAGTTTACCAACCTACAGATCCAAAATGACAATCTATCTCTTCAGATCTCAAAATTGTTACTAATCCAATCCAATGTCTACCTCTACTTTGGCTTCTACACCCAAATTACCTTCAATTGCTTCCTCTACTTTGGGTCAACTACTATTGCTATTTCTCTTTCAATTTCAATCCTATCTTTAGTCTAAACTTAGATTGAATTCATGGGTCTACTAATTACTTCCTCCTTCTTTACTCTACTACTGCTAATATCTCAAGTAACTCACTCAAAGATACTTGCACTCCTACTTCTTTTACTTTGCCTTGGACTCCTACCTTCAAATCACTACAAAGTTTATCAATTCTATCTTTAGTCTAAACTGAAATTGAAGTCATGGGTCTATTAATTTCTTCCTCCTTCTCTATTCTCACTACTCCTAATGTCTCAAGTAACTCACCCAAAGACACTTGCACTCTTAGCTCTTTTACTTTGCCTTAGACTCCTACCTTCAAATCACTACAAAGTGTATCTAACTCTGATCTAACTAAATCTAGTCTGAGACAAACATTGTCTCCTACTTCTAACATCTTCCTTTCTACATGATCTCTCACGTGAATCAAAAGATTGTTCAAGTTGATATTCTTTGCCTACCTCTTCCTCATCTCCTGCTAAAGCAATTTCAACTCATGCAATCTTGCTTCTTCCATACTTACTTTTGCTTTTGTGCTCAACATCATCTTTATTCTCCCTCTAGCCTCTTCTATGGATTTAGATGTCTTCTTTTGAATTACTTCCTCCCAAATGTGTTTTGATTCCAACTCAACTAGATACATCTTCAACTCATCTTCAAACTCTACCTTTGGCACTTCCTTCTCCTCCATATATTGAACCAATTTAGTCTCTACACTTTTGATCAGTCCTTGTAGTCTCTTCTCCTCTCAATAGCTGATTTTTAATTTACATTGCCATGTCTAATCCTTCTCCGCTGCAACTCTCCCTAGACTCTCCACTTCTTGCTCCATCATAACTGCCCTTGCATTGCATGTATTACCTCTAATCAAGCATTGGCAAATTCTTCCTTCAATTCTTGAATGTTGCCTTTTGCTCCTTCAATTCTTTTGCTTGTCATTCAAGTTCACCGCCATGCCTCTTGAATTTCTCTTGCAACTCCTTCAAATGCTAGTTCTAAACTATTGCATTGACCTGAAGTACCTCTACTTCATTCTCACCATGGGTTAACTTCCTCTTCAATTCTGAGATTTCTTTACTTAGATACTCTACTACTTGCAATTCATCCTTCACCTCTAGATGATCTTTCTCCACTTCCTCCTTCTTCTCTTGCAATGACAAAAGTAAAGGACAAACAATCTTGGATAGATATGTGACTCCTCTGAATTCTTCGACTTCTTTTTCTTGAACTTTTGTGGATGATTCTTCCATTGGGGATTCTTTTGAAGTCTTGATCTTCATATCTTCACTCCAATTTCCTCTGAGTGATCCTCTTCTTCTTTCCCTCAACCTGGTTCTGAAATTGCAAACTATAGACCTCTTCTTGACCTCTGTTGTATGTATATACATTGCTATACAACATACATCATTGTCAACATCACACACTATAGAAGCACAACTCACACATAAGTCATACATGGACTCTAAAGTGCCACAATCAATCAGTTTGGTTACACAACTTGAATCACTCTCAATCAGATCAAGACTTGATCTATCACTCAATATCTACCAACAACTAGGCACTGATTACAGTCAAGCCACACCCACTCTAGCTAAGAGAATCCAAGTGACACTCACTAGCCTCTGTCCACCATAGCCAAGAACTTGAAGGCTCACATCAGAGAAGTGAGCTCTTTGGAGCTACACTTTGAAACTATACTCTTTGGACTTGAGCTGGGTCTCAAACCCTAATGGTCCCGCTGACAACACATCCAACGGTCCAAATAGTGCAAGTGTTGGTGGGCCCCACCATGTAGTCAATACTCCAAACATGAAAATTGTCCGTCAATAAGTAGTCTATGAGTAACTACCAAAATACTCCTAACTACCAACACTACTACTCCAGAGTCCAAGCAATCTAGGTGCAATGCTACAAATGGTGTGATAGCTATCATGGGCAAATACATAGCTACACAACATACATTGTTATCAACATCACACACTACAGAAGCACAACTCACACATAAGTCATACTCAAACTTTAAAGTGCCACAATTGCCTCCCTAGCTGGCAATTAGGTCCCTCTAACTCCAGATAGCCATCTACTCCAAGTATATGGTATACCTTATGGTGGGCAAGAGATTAAGAGGCCGGATCCTATCAAGCCCCATCATTAGTTGCTTGTTTGCAATCTATACCATATAAAGGATGAACTAGCTATAGGTCAAGTACACCTAGGACATAACTATTTTCCATGTGGAACCACTATGAGGGAATGAGTCATATATGCAATATGCTATTTTCTTGAACAACTATCACATACTAACATAGTAACGGCTCCACTAGAAGAACCGCATAACATACAGCTCAAGCCTGCTCATACAAGTGCCAAGCTTGGGTCCATAATACCAT
The DNA here is from genome assembly GCA_948567375.1 of Lunularia cruciata. NCBI lineage: Eukaryota > Viridiplantae > Streptophyta > Marchantiopsida > Lunulariales > Lunulariaceae > Lunularia > Lunularia cruciata. The sequence continues at coordinate 60,269,380 of OX419761.1, read as the reverse complement.
CAATGTTTAGGAAGTGGCATGGTGCACAATTGTGCACATGATACTTCCAAGCAACACCATCACGTCCTTCTAACACAAAGATTCCAGATGGCAAAACCTTACGCACTCTCAAGATAGTGCAGTCGGCAGAAACATCAAGTGTCGTTAGTGTTATCTGCTTTAGATACACATAGTCAATTAGATGAACCAATAGATCAAGGGTCTATAACCTCTTCCTTGAATGGTAACATAACATAAGGTATCCCTATGTGAGCAATTGCTAAGTTCTCAAAGGCCATCAACATCACTCTCCAAAAGATCTATGCTTGTTGAGAACATGCACTCATCCATACATCTGGATCATCCAAGTCCAAAACTATAGAAGCATCTTGAGGAATGGCTAAATGTAAATCTGGATCTTGTCCATAGAGTAGAAAGTAAGGAGAGAAGGATGTTAAGGAAGCTTGCTGGCTGAACCAATAGCCCATAGCCAACCAAGGTAATCGGAGATCCCAATCTCCCAAGTGGCCTCTGTACAAACCATACTTCCGCAATCCTCTCTTCATTGCTTGAACCACTCTCTTTGCTAAGCCACCTGCCAAAGGGTGATCTTGAGAGGTAGTATGATGATCAATCAAAGCCTTGTCCCACAAGACCTGAAGCTCCCCTAAGAACATTGTACATTGATTAGTCAAAATCTCAATTGGTACATTAAAATGACTAAGAACCTGATCTAGAAACAAGTAAGCCATCTCTTTACTAAACTTGTCAAGAAGTGCCACCAACTCAATCCACTTAGAGAAGTGCTCCACCATTACCAAGACATACCAATGATGTCTTACAATCAATGGTAAAGGTCCAACAAAGTCCAAACTCTAGCAGTAACCCAACTATCATGCGTATATACATCGCTACACAACATACATCTGAGATGGAAGTGGTACTACTTGCACTCTACCATCCTCTCATACACACAAAAGGTGTTTGCTCTCCAATTTGAACAGTCGGGCTTATTGAAGAACATGGTCTCTCTCCTTGGCTCCAACTATGCCACCCACAACACTAGTGCAAAGATAGTCCATCACTAAGACATCATCATGAATGTCTCGCTAAACTGTACCAATATCTTCACTCTTTGGATCTATGACCTCAATAACTCCTCCTGTATGTGCTCAAAGAAATAGCACCAAAGCCTCAAAAAATATACATAGAAAGGTAGATGCATGCCAACCTGGCACCATCTCCTCATCTGTCTCACCATGCCAACATGCTTTGGTCTGATCCTGCTAACTGGATCATGGGTTTCCACTCAACCCATCTGCATCACGGTTCACCACTCTAGGTTTGTGAACAACCATGAAATCATATTTTGTAAAATCAGAGCTCATTGTGCAAGCTTCCTTGAAAGCTTGTTGAACTCCATCAACCACTTTAGTGGCTGATGATCAATGATGAGAGTGAAGGGGTTACCAAATAGGTAACATTGGAAATGTGCTACTCCCAAATTGTTGCCAAGCACTCTACTTCATATGAACTATACTTTGCCTCCGTTGGATTGTTGGAGCAACTAGCATAGACTACCACAAACTCCTTCCCCTCATCATCATGCTGGGTGAGCACCACTCCAAGCCCCAACATATTCCAATCAGTATGAACCTGAAATGGTCGTCCTCTGATTGGTCTCCTCAAAATAGGAGCAGATGTCAACCTCTCCTTGAGCTCTACAAAAGCTCTCTCTTGCTCATCTCCCCAACACCACTCCTGTAGAAGCTTGGTCAGCTTCATCAAGGCCTTGGCAATGGCACTAAATCCTCTAACATAGCGGTGATAGAAGTTCACCAACCCAAGGAATGCTCACACTCTGCTCACATCCGTAGGCCAAGGAATACGTGCAATAGTCTCCACCTTGGTCTGTTGAACACCAAGCCCTCTGGGGTAGATAGTGTGACCCAAATACTCAACTTGCTCGTGGAAGAACCTACACTTCCCGGGATGTAATTTGAGTCCATGAGATCTCAACCTCTCAAACACCTCCAACAACTATCTCTCATGCTCCTCCACATTAGTGCTATAGATCAAAATGTCATCAATATAGCACCAAGCAAAATCCAATCTAGCTAGGATCCTATCCATGACCCTCTGGAACTCAGTAGGAGCATTCTTTAACCCAAACGGTCAGAACCTCCATTGATATAATGCATCCTTACCATGAGGATCAATAGCCCAAAATGTTATCTTGGACTTATCTTCCTCCCTGATTGGCAACTAATGACATCTCGCTCAAAGATCCAAAGTTCTGAAGACCTTTGCATGCCCAATCGCATCAAAAATCTCCTCTAGTGTAGGCATGGCATACCAATCAGCCCTGGTTTGTTGGTTGATAGGATGGTAATCTCTACACATCCGCCTATCTATGTAGTTGGCATGCATATCCTTCTTGGCTAGCATCATTCTTGCTGATGCATACTCTCTATGTGAAATCTCCACCAAACTAGCCTCTAAAAGGTCACTACTCTGGCTCTAAATCAATGTCCTCTCCATCTCACTATATTGATAAGAACGTTGGAAAATGGGTGTATCACTAGTCAGCTCAATCCCTATACCAAGTCCCTTCAAAGCACCCAAATTCTTCATATTGAAGGCAAAACAACTTATGTGGCTCCTCAAGAACCTCCAAACCCTCCATTTTTCCTCTCTAATAAGCTTGGGTCCAAGATCTGGCTCCAAAGTATCCTCTGTAACTGTAGTAGGAGTGGAAGACGTATTGATTGGCTGCTACGCTGGGCCCTTCAGAGCAATGGTGTCATGTCCTTGACCACTAAAGGTCCCAAACTTTGTGTGAAAAACTCCCTCCACTTTGGTTGCAAGCTCCACACATCCTCTAGCTGCATCCCAAATGGACCAAAGGTGTAATCCAAGTAGCCCACACTCACCTAGATGGACTCCAAGTAGACCACTCTCCCTAGTAGCTACTGGCTATGTTCCAATAATACCATGTCCACTTGGTCCATCACCCCCAACATGTGCTTGAATCGTCTTGATAGGCACAGGGCTCACAAGTGTCAAAGTGGTGATGCCTATCAAGCACATCCTATGCTGCTATGTGAGCCGGCCTGTCTCTCACTTAGGATGAACCTATGATGGCTATTATGGTAGCGCACCATGGACTAAGAAGGCAAGGAACCCAAAATCCATCATACTCCTCCAAGGCTAACACTCCAAGACTCAAGACATTGCTCACTAGAGAACTCAATGACAGAGAGATAGTTGCAAATGAAAGGATGATGAGTACCTCCTCACTCCTTGTTTATATACTTGTGAAATAGTTACGTACCAAAGTTACTAATTACCATAGTAACTCAAGTTACTAGACTAAAAGTCAAGTAAAGTCAAAAAGTAGAAAGGAATATCCATTCACAAGGGCATATTCCCCTAAGCATGTGGTCTTATCTTGACCCAACCACTAAGTCAAGGATTCCTTCACATGAGCTATCCTTGGACTAAAGAAGAATCCAAAACAAAAAGGCTTGCAGGCCCAAGAGTTCTCAACTCTTTCCTCAAAGCCAAACACCTAGGAATAAAACCAAGTCAACACACTAAAATCCAAAATAGTGGTGCTCATCTTTTCTACTTCCTCTAAAGTAAAGTCCCCTCTATCTTAGCTATGACTAACTTTAGCTAACCATGACTAATATAGAACCATCCTTTATCTCTATATAAATAATATCTCTTAAGTACTTGTAATACCAAGCTAAATATCACAATACCACACACATGCACAAATGGGTGTTATAGTCCATCAAGCTAGATTCACTCTCTTCCCTTTGTGCTTTGGCCCATCCTTGCAATCACTATGGCAATTTCTGTCATGAAAATTGGAAAACTAAAATTCCAATTCCAAGCTAGGAATGTGACACAAAATCTCACTAAGACATTGATCCTCACCATTACATCTAATCTATGCATGGCAAGACCCCTCACCGTACTCTGCTTACTCACTTTTGGGACCATCGTGTGTTTCTTTACTCTCCTCTTGTGAAAGATCATACCCAAGATTCTAGCCCACTCTTCGTCTTGCAAACTTGCAATATGCATTCCTTCGGCTCTAAATAGGGACAGGTTAGCATCTAAACATTGCAATGTTTCCTTGTAGAAATCTCAATTTTATAGTCCTTTGCTGATTGGTCATTCTTCAATCACTTCTTTGCGCCACTCATTGATTTTGTGAGGTTATTTCATATCACTGTCAATAACTTCTTGATCCCAAGGTAGTCACTTTCTTCCCATGTACTTTCTTGATTCGCAATCCCAAAGAAGTTTGTTACAAGTTCTTTGGATCAAGTTGCACTACTTGATATGAAGTCCTCATCTTTGCATTTCTCTCTTGCTATCCTGGGTCCTTTGGACTTGACCCAAGGTAGACTTTGGGTTTAGACCAAACACACGATTCTTCACATTTTCTTCCCCATTTAGCCCTCCTTTGGCTTTACCAACACACTTCTTCTTCAAAACTTTATTAAAACTATCCAAAACAAAAAATAATGTGGGTACTACATACCTCTTCCTTCAAATATGAGCGTCCCCGCAAACACCAAAAGTAGGTTCTCTATACAAAGTTGGATCCGCGGTCCTATATTTTCTAACTCTCCACCCATTCACTTGAGTGGCAAAAGGATTGCCTTCCAGGTCTGCAAGTTGAATAGAGCCATTAGCATAAATGTGCATGGCACAATAGGGTGCCATCCGCTGTAAATGCAGCTTGAAATTTGCCCAAAAAAATCTGTATTCTTGACCAAATCTTGCAATGCGTAATGGTCAACATAGAAGACAAACTTGTATCCCAATAGGTAGTGGTGAAACTTCTTGCAAGCATAAACCATTCCAAGTGCTTCTCTTTCAATCGTCAAAAATTTCTTTTCTGAAATTGAAAGCTGATGGTTGGCACAAAAAATTAGTTCTTCTTCTTCTTGTCCTTTTGACTTAAGACAACTCCAATTTCCATGGACTAAGTGTCCACATACACATGAAAGGGGCATCTCAATTTGGGGCCCTGATAACAAGTATTTCAACCAATTTCTCCTTCAATACTTGGAAAGCTTCTTCCTATTCTGCTTCCCACAAGCAGTCTTTGGACTTCTTCAAAAGCTTTGTGAGGGGTGTAGCAAGCACTGCATAGTTTGATACAAAGAGTCTATAGTATCCAACATGTCCCAAAAAGGCCCTCAGCTCACAAAGGTTTTTTGGGATTCCAAGGCCGAGATAACTTTAACCTTTTTGACATCAACTCAAATACCTTGGCTTGACATCCAATGCCTCAAAAGAATTCCTTCCTTCATTGCAAAGAAGCATTTCTCTGGTGTAATGACAAACCGACAAAACAACACCTATCAAAAGTTTGGCAAAGGTAATCCAAATGTACTTCTCTTTGCACAAACACAAAAAAATCATCAATGAAAACTTCCACAAATTTATGCAAAAAATCTTTGAGTATTGCATTCAACATCCGCTGGAAAGTAGCAAGAGCACTACACAACCTGAAGGGCATTTGATTGTACATGAAAGTGCCCCAATCAATAGTGAATGTAGTTTTGTCTTCTTCTTTGATGAATACATGATTATACCTTGAAAATCCATCAAGAAATCTGTAGCAAGGATGACTAGCTACTTGGTCCAAGATTGTATCTGTAAAAGGTAATGGGTGATGATCCTTCCTTGTGACTACATTTAATTTGCAAAAATCTTGGTACACTCAAATCTTCCCAATTTTCTTCTTTGGCACAATGACAATGGGTGAGACCCATTCATTGCTTAAGATGGGAAAGATTATTCCGGCCCTTAAGTACTTGTCAATTTTATCTTTTACCAAGAGTGAGTACTTTGGGTTCAAGCAATATTGTCTTTGCCATATTGGAACTGCACCTTCAACCAAATCAATACGGTGTTCTCCAAATTCTCATGCAATACCCGGCATTTGATCAATAGACCAAGCAAATACATCTTGGTACTTTATAAATAGGGCAGTGTATCATGCCAACTCCTCTGAAGTGACTGTCTTACAAAAAACCTTAAGATTTTACCTTCAGTCAACATGACATCTCAACAATCATTGGGGTTAATGACTCCTTCTACATGACTGACTTAGCTTAACCCAAGTCGAACTTCAGTCAAACCTCCTTCCTCCAAGTCATTTTCACCCAAGGCAATGTCATATGGGTCTTTGTCTTTGATCTCTACCTCATAGCTTTCCAAGTAATTGACTTGGACTTCATCTTACGAGTTGTCTGAAGACGAAGATGATGAATTTTTGGATTCATCTTCATCTTTTGACAAAGTGGTCTCCCCAAGATGGGGAACTTTCATCCAACTCACCATCACCAGCTTCTGATCTTCATACGAGATGTCCTTGAATCTTAGCTTTTGCTAGTGCCAATCCACAATAACCTGAGTGTTGTATAACCAGGTTCTTCTAATCAAGAGTGGGTAATCAATTTGGTTATTGGCTGTAACACAATGTAGTTTAGCTTGAAGAGCACTCCTCTAATGATTATATTAATATTTGACAGCATGACCAAAGGCCATCTCTTGGTTTGATCCGCAAATTTCAGAATTTGGAGTGTTGGCTCAAACGTCATATACCCCAATCAATGTGCAATGTCTCTTGTCATGACATTCATACCCAACCCCAAATCAATGTGTATGGATGTGGTCATGTAGCCTGTGATCTCTATGTCTACTTTGGGAGATCCCAAATCTTCCTGTTCAATATGTTAAATTGCGTGCATGTCTTTCTTGGTCATCACCCTTACTTTCTTGAGGGTTGAGCTCAGCTGCTTCTTGAACAACTTATTGTCCTCCCACAATTGCTTAAATGTGACATTGGCATTCATAGATGTCAAATCTGCCACAATATCATATTGAGGGACTCTTCCCAATTTCACCTTCTTCACCTTTGTCTTCAAGTCCGAAGTCTCTCCGCATTCAAATTGGACTTCGGGGCGCTTCATGATGGTGACTAGAGTACTAGTGGTCTTGACCTGAGGTTCTTTGGGTTTGCCCACCTTGGCTTGGATCAGATCCCTTACTTTGGATCTGATGTCCACCGGAAACAAGGGAGGCTTTGTCTTCTTATCCTCCTCCAAACTTATTTCTTGGGTTTGTTGTACTGCTTCATTGATTTCTTTCTGTAAAGCTTTTGCTAGAATCTTCTCCTCCTTAGCAAAAAGAATAGCTTTTGGGCGCAACCTCTTAACCTTTTTTGAAGACAAAGAAGTAGTACTTGCTTCTTTGGGATCACACTTCTTCTTACCCGAGCGTGTCTCAACCTTCAAAATTTTGAGGTTTGGCCATTCTCCTTTAGAAGCCGGACTCCCTTCTTGAGGTCAATCTTCCTCAAGTGTTATACAATATACATTTGTATCCCCTTTTGACTAGAGTGCAACACGCTTAGCTAGGGTTTGTACATATTTCACAGGCAGCTTCGGGTTTGGCGGTTGTGGGCACTGATTTCAAGTATGACCCAGTCCTTTACAATTTCCACATAGGAGAACATACCTAATTTTCCATCTTGTCTCCAGATAGTTTGGAGACCAATGTCCCATCAAGCCACAATTATAACAAGCACCTAGTGCAACATTTTGAGGCCTATTTTGGCCGCCCATTGGTGGTCTTTGTGGAGGAGTATTATTGTTGTACTCCCTTGGTCTATACCTTGGACCTTGATACGATGTGCTCACCTGAGGCTATACCTCTTGGGTCTGGTACATTGCCTCATCTTCCTCACTCTAGTCCCAACCTGGAACCCAATCAATTTATTGCATTGGAAATGTAGTGCGGGTCAAACACTTCATATTAACATGGCCGGATTTACCACACGCAATGCACTATACATTTGATCTGCCAAATGATGGAGACTTTCTTTGGTCCTTAGCCCCAATCACTTGGATCTTGAAATTCACAAACTCTTTAATAAGAGTCTATTGCTTTTGACCCGCCTTATTTACATTCTTTGCTAGAGGTATTATTGGCTTCTTTCCTCCACATCTTCATATTCTCCTTGGCTTTGAATCTTCTTTGGATTCCAAAGAAGAACTTGAAGATGTGGAGGATTCTTGTGACAACCAGGCAAAAATCACTTTTGCGGTAATCAAGTAAGTAAAGTTTGTTCACATAGAGATATTGGTCAGAAATTTCCCAATACAAAGTCAAATTTCACAAATGTGGGTATTCTTAATTTCTTCTTTAGTCACTCAAGTAGAAACTACACCCAGAAGAAAGAAACAAGTGTTCAATCTTGACAACTTGTCATTAATTCACACACTCATAATCATAACATAGCAAATCTTTCCAAACAATCTTGATTGTGATGCTTTAGTCTTTCACACATATGGCTATTTCACTATAGAGCATCTTTGCCTCAGAATTGTGTTCCACCCCTCTGCTGAACATACAACTTCCTCAATCAAAATTGCTTCACATCAACACTACGTTGCACTCACAACTGCAAAATATGACCAACACTACAATTCTTCTCAGATCTGTCAAGGCATTGTTCTGATTGCAATTCAATCAAAATCAAACACATAGAATGAAGATCAAGGCTGTGGAATCCAACATCCAATAAACTCACTGACTTGCACTTCAGAATTCTCCAAACACTCACAACTATAAACAAAGAGTTGATACTCGGAATTAAGCTCAAACGACAAGCATTGCTTCACAAAACTTTGCTTTATCTATCCTCAAGATTACACAGACTGAACAACAACATACAGTGAATGCCCCCTTTAAATAGATTGAGCTCTTCAGCAGTTATTTAACTTCCTAACAACTTTTCCAAGCTATAGATCCTAAATGACAAGGCACCTCTTCATATCTGTCCTTCAAAATCTTGAATCTATTACTACTTTGATCCGATGTCTACTTCTTCTTTGGCTTTAAACCCAAAGTAACATCACATATTGCTTTATCCTCTTTGTCATCAGGTTCTACAACTACTAATTCTTCTATTGTAATTCTAACCCCTCTTCCCCTTGATCTGCAATTACCATCATGTGCAACCTACATACATCTTCTTCCCACAACCCATCCTTCTCTAATATCTCCAATAGCAACTCCAAAGATATTTGTACTCCTACTTCCTCTCCTTTGGGTTTTATTCTTACATCATTCTGAAGTTTATCTACTCCTAACTTAACTAAGTCTAATCTAATTGTGATATTGTCTTTCACCTCAAATATCTTCCTATCCACATGAGTCTTAAGACTAATCAGCAACACTTTCAAGTCCTTATCCTTTGCATTTCTTCTCCTTGTCTCTTGCACCAACAATCTTAACTTGTGCGACCTTGTTTCTTCAATTCTTATATTGAATTTGGTACTCGGCATTGCATTCATCTTCACTACCATCTCCTTCAATGGTATGGTACCCACATTTTTGTTGTTTTCCTTATTTGTGAAGAAGAAGTGTACCAATGAAGTCATATTGCACCTGTATGGCGTCAAAAGGCAAAGAATGGTGTCTTTAGGTTGTAACCCAAGCTAAAGTGACTTTGTATCAAAAGACGAAGTACTCAGATTTGTCCTATCAGCATTCAACCCAAGGTAAGAAAACTTTGTCTTGGGGTGCTCAACCCGAGGCAAGGATAAAGTAACAACTTTCCTTTGGGGTTGGACATTCAAGAAGGTACCGCACATAAAAATGGCTGGCCTATGAGCGGGGGGAAATTGACATTGACAAAGCATGCAGAAGGTGTGATTTCTTGGGAGAAGCTCAAAGTGAAGAAAAATTGAGGAGGCACGCCCCTATAAAATTTGAGATAGAGACAAAGAGATGACAATTTCCCATCACCATTAAGGAGTTGTCTTGAGGGAGATCAAGGAAAAGGGAGTGTAGTAAGAGACGTGTTTGTGCATCAAGAGGAGGTCAGGATTGTTAGTCTAGGAGTTGGGCAAAAGAATAATCACCAACCCGTAGTGGAGGAGAGTAAGATGGGAGGAGGAAAGAAGAACTTGGAATTTGTAGTGAGAAATCATACAATTTGGAGGTTAGATGTGATTGCAAGAATTGAAGTCTTGAGCAGGCCTTGGATCTCATTTTTGGCATGGAACTAGAACCTTATTTTTCCAGGTTTCATGACCAAGATCATTGAGAGTAAGTGTCTAGATGGACCCAGAGTAGAGAGTAAGAGAGAAAATCTAGCTTGATGGATAGAGTCTGATTGGAGGTTAGTACTCAGAAGAGAGGCAAGTGAGGAGTAGGGAGCCACATTCTTGGGGAGAGGAGAGGTAGCTGAAGAAACCCAAGAAATGTGAGATGACTTTGCTTCAAAATGCACAAAGAATGTATAGAAGGTTGAGAGTTATAAGGACCTTGTGAGGAGAAAGCATCATAAAAGCAATGATTGCTATCTTCAAGCCGGAGCAAACCACTTATGTGATGAAACATCAAGCGGTGTTCTTCCATAAGATGTTTGTAGAGGAACCAGTCAATTGGGCAAAGTGCTTTCATCAACGCACGAGACAGATGGTGTGGAATTTGAGGGATAAGTCACCTCCACACTACATTGTGCCATTTGCAGCCCAATTTTAATTGGGATTGAATATGTTGAATGTGGCGGAACAACACAAGATGGTGTTGCATTTCCATCCTGACTTAAGGAGAGATGCTGATGCAAAGGAGCAGCAATACATTCTTCAGATCAAGAGCAGTGATGAGTACTATGCATAGATGGAGCAGAGCGTGCAATTGGTAGTGAATGCTCTAAAGTCAAAGAAGAGGAGTTGACTAAAAGAAGAAGCAGCGGCAATGAGACCTCAGAAGACCAGGAAAGTGAACCCAAAGAAGGACCTGATGGTAATCATGTCATCAAGAGAAGAATCAGAAGGGGAAGCTAAGTACAAGTTGGAAGACTTAGAGAGATAAGAAGAACCCTAACTCACATTACAAAGTGGTGAAGCAAGTAGTGAGAGTGAAGATGGAGTGGAGATGCAGCCGGTACTAGAGGAAGAAGAGGGAAAGCTAGAGATGGCAAAAGAATATAACCCAATGAGAGAAGACAAAGTTTTGAAGAAAGAGGAGAAGAAGGTTATCATTTAGAGAGGTGTCCGCTCTAGAAGAAAAGTGACTTATAAGGAGGGGCCAAGTCAAAGAAGAGAAATGGAAATTGGAAGTGTGGAGAGCGAGCAATCCATTCCAATAAGGCACCTTTGGCTAAGGAGAAGAGTGTCACAAGAAGAAGAAGCAAAGAAGGAGAAAAGCACATAAGTAGAAGGGAAACAAAGCGGAGGAGTGGATGATCTGCAAGAGATTGTATGCCTATTCTTGATAGAGCTGGAGGAGAAGAAGAAAGAGATGCAGTTGGAGTATCTAAAGGTAAAGATTGTGTTGCAAGTGTTTGTAAGATTAGAAGAAGAGAACTCAGAGTTGAAGGAAAGTATAACCCAAGGAGAGGAGCAAAGGGAGGTACTATGAGTGGATGCAGTAGTACAGAATCAAGTAATTGAGAAATTAAAGAGAGAAGTGGGAAGTAAAGAGAGAGTAATAGAGTAGAATGTCCTAGTCAGGGAGAGACAAACAAGTATCTGAGTATGAAATCTTGAAACAACAATTTATTGTTTCACAATTAGAGATCATCCATGCTATGGCAAGAGTAGCATAGAAGGAGCAAGAGCTCAATAAAGTGATGTAGAGTGTAGAAGAGAAGAAGCAGCTCTAGCAAAGAGAGTTAACAGTGAGGTATATAGAAGAAGAAAGATTGAGGGAGTTACTTTGTAATTTGGAAGAGAAGGTAGTACAGAAAGAGAAGGATAAGGAGACTATGAAGGCCGATTTTGAGGCAAAGCTAGCAATGTACCAAGAAGATTGGCATGCAGATCTGAAATGTGAGAGAAGAATGAGGCTTGAGCCATTGAAGGAGATAGTAGTGAAGATGAATGCTATGTTGCGTACAAAAGCCAGTGTCAGGATTGAAGAAACAAGATTGCATGAGTTAAGATTTTTGGTGCAAGAGACGAGGAGAAGATATGTGAAAGATACGGACTTGAATGCTTTGCTGATTAGTCTCAAAACTCGTGTAGAAAGGAAGATATTGGAAGTGGAAGACAATATCATGATTAGATTAGATTTAGTTAAGTTAGAAATAGATAAACTTCGAAAGGATGTCAAAGCAAAACCCGAAGTAGAAGAGATAGGAGTACATATATCTTTGGAGTTGCCATTGGAGGTATTAGAGAAAGGTAGGTTTCAGGGAGAAGATGTGTGTAGATTGCCCATGACGGGAATTGGAGATCAGAGTGAAGAGGTGTTAGAATTGTAGAAGAGTTAGTAGTTGTAAAACTTGAGGATAGAGTAGTATGTGAGGTTAGTTTGGGTTTGGAAGCCAAAAAAGAAGTAGACATTAGATCGGATTAGTAACATTTTTTAGATTTGAAGAGGTGCATTGTCATTTTGGATCTACAGTTTGTTAGAGTTGTTAGGAACCAGTTTAGGAAGTTAGTTAATTGCTGAAGAGCTTTGCCTATTTAAAGGAGGCATTTGTAGTGTTATGTTGTTCAATATTCATCTTCTTGAGAATAGATAAAGTGAAGTACTATGAAGCAATGCTTGTCACTTGAGCTTAATTCCGAGTATCAACTCTTTGTGTGTTTGTGAGCGTGTGGAGAATTCTAAAGTGCAAATTAGTGTGTTTGTTGGATGGTGGATTCTACAACCTTGATCTTCATTTTGTGTATTTGATCTTGAGTGAAGTGCAATCAGAGCAATGCCTTGATAGACTTGAGAGGAATTGTAGTGTTGGTAGTATTCTATAGTTGTGAGTGCAGCGCAATGTTGATGTGAAGCAATTTTGATTGAGGAAGTTGTGCCTTTAGTGGAAGGGTGGAACACAATTCTGAGGCAAAGTCATTTTGCAATGAAGTGCCATTTTTGGGAGAGATTGAATCATCACAATCAAGATTGTTTGGAAAGATTTGATGGAGTTGTGATTATGGGTGACAAATTGTTGTGACAAGACTGCAAGTCAATGCTTGTTACTCTCTTCTGGGTGTGGTTTCTACTTGAGAGACTAAAGAAGAAATTAAGAAGAACCACTTTTGTGACATTTGACTTTGTATTTGACCAATTCTGAATAGTATCTCTATGGGAATGAACTTTACTTACTTGATTACCTCAAAAGTGATATTTGCCGAGTTGTCACAAATGGCTCAAGCCTCATCCTTCTCTCATGTTCCCTATCCGCCTGCAAGTCTTCTTGGTACATTGCTAGTTTTGCCTCAAATTTGGCCTTCACATTTTCCTTCTCCTTCTCTTTCTGCACTATCTTCTCTTCCAAATTATGAATTAGTTTTGGCAATCTTTCTTCTCTATACTGCATTGTTAACTCTCTTTGCTAGAGTTGCATCTTCTCTTCTACACTCTGCATCACTTGTTCAAGTTTTGCTCCTTCTCAACTACCCTCACCATGGCATTGATGACTTTTATTCAAGAATCAACAAACTGGTGCTTCAATATTTTGTACTCAACTATCTGTCTTTCAAAGGCTATGACATTCTGCTCTATTATTCTATCTTTACTTCCCACTTCTCTCATTAAATTTTCAATTATCTGATTTTGTACTACTGCATCTACGTGCAATATCTCCTTTTGCTCCTCTCCTTGGGTTATACTCTTCTTCAACTCCGAGTTTTCTACTTCTAACCGCTCTAGCACTTGCAATGCAATTTTTACCTCAAGATACTCTGGTTGCATTTCTTTCTTCTTCTTCTCTGTCTTCATCAGCAATGGGTAGACAATCTCTTGCAGATACTCCACCCCTCTAGTCTGGTTCTCTACTTCTTGTGGCCTTTCCTCGTTCATCTTCTCTTCTTTGCCTAACATTCTCTTTCTCAATTGGAGTCGTCTGATTGGAATTGATTTCTTGCTCCAAACTCTCACTTTCTATTTCCTTTCTTCTACTTTGCCCCACCTCATGCATTGTGCTTCTTCTTGATCTAATTCCTCTTTGAATGATAACCTTCTCCAATTTCTTTGGAACTTCATCTTCTTCTTTTTGGTTATCTTTATCTACAATCTCCGGCTTTCACTCCTCTCCCTCTGGTACCGACTGCATCTCCACCCCATCCTCACTCTTGCTACTTGCTTCACCATTTTGCAATGTGAATTTGGGTTCCTCTTCTCTCTCTGAGTCTTCTAACTTGTACTTGGCTCCACCTTCCGATTCCTCCGACAACAACTCTATTACCACCATGTCCTTCTTTGGGTTCACTTTCTTGGTCTTTTGTGGTCTTGCAGCTGCCACTTCTTGTTTGGCCCCTCTTCGTTAGCTTCGGAGCAATTACCACCAATCTCACACTCTGCTATGTCTGTGCATAGTACTCATCAGTGCTTTTAATCTAAAGAATGTATTTGTTGCTCATCCGCATCAGCATCTCTCCTCAAGTCAGGATGGAAGTGTGACACCATCTTTTGTTGCTTTGCCGCGTTCAATAAATTCAATCCCAAGTAAAAATGGGTTGCAAATGGCATGATGTAGTGTGGAGGTGTCTTATCGCTTAAATTCCACACCATTTGTCTTGTGCATTTGTAAAAGCACTTTGCACAATTGATGGGTTCCCCTACAAACATCTTATGGAAAAACACATCATGGTGTTTCATCACATAAGTGGTTTGCTCCGGCTTGAAAATGGCCATCATTGCTCCTCAATGCCTCTCCTCATAGGGTCCTTATAACTCTTGACCTTATATCCATTCTTTGTGCAATTTGGAGAAAAGGCATCTCTTACTTCTTAGGTTTCTTCAGCTACCTCTCCTTTCACCAAGAATGTGGCTCCTTGCTCCTCACAAGCCTCTCTTCTGAGTACTAACCTCCAATCTGACTTTGTCCAACAAGTCAGATTTCCTCTCTTCCCTTCTGCTTTAGGTCTCTCTAGACACTTACTCTCTATTATCTTGGTCATGAAACCTAGAAAGCTAAGGTTCCAGATCCATGCTAGAAATGTGATCCAAAGCCTGCTCAAGACTTTGACCCTGACAATCACATCTAACCTCCAAATTGCATGATTTCTCACTACAAATTTTGAGTTCTTCTTTCCACCTCCCATCTTACTCTCCTCCACTCTGGGTCTGTGAAAATTCTTCCTCTCAATTCTCAGACTGATGATCCTGTTTTCCTCTCAATGCACAAAGGCATCTCTTACTACAATCCCTTTTCTAGATCTCCCTCAAGACAACTTCTTAATGGCAATGGGAAGTTACTTGTCATTCCACCTCTCTTTGTCTCAATCCTCAATCTTATAGTGGTGCATTTTCTTAGTCTCTTTTTACTTTGAGCTTCTATCAAGAAATCACACCTTCTGCACTTTCCTCTTCTGCCAATGTCAATTTCCCCCTGCTCATTAGGCCAGCTATTTTTATGTGTAGTACCTTCTTGAATGTCCAACCCTGAAGGGAAGTTGTGTCACTGTCCTTGCCTTGGGTTGAGCACCCCAGGACAAAGTTTCATTATGCCGGGTTGAATGGTGATAGGACCAATCCTAGTACTTAATTTCCAACACAAAGTCACTTTATTTCAAGTTACATCCCAAAGACACCATTCTTTGCCTTCCAATTCCATATAGGTACAATACAACTTTGTCTATACACTTCTTCAAAATAGGATGAAATTTTTTTTAAAACAAAAATGTGGGTACCACAATTCCTCCAAAGAAGGGAATGTACTACAAGAAGCTCTCCTTCTGGGCTTCTTGCCTTTCTTCTCCCAGTTTCTTCAGTTACTGGACAAGTGACAGTGAGCCACCTCCTATCAAATGACATGTTTGAGGACCTTATCCAAGGAAGTTACCTCTCCCTGGCAAAGAAATAAATCTCTGGTGAGAATCCACCAAGAAACCAGGTAATGGTTTGGGCATTGGAGTAACCCACCACACCGGATTGCTTTGGGACACAATTCAAAAGAGCCATGAACCACTCAGAGTAATCTCTCAACTTTTCCTTCTTCCCTCTATCTAAATCATTGAGTGTTGCAAAGACACTCATATCGTAATCAACTTCCTAGAATTGTTCCAAGAAGCAATTTCACAAGTCTGCCCAATTGGCTGGTGTGAACCCTTTTTAGGTTATGTGCATATACCAGCTCCGAGCTTTCTTTTGGAGCAGACTTGGAAAAATGCACAAATGATCTGCAAAGTCATGCTCCTTGTTGGCAAAGGAAATGACTTTGAATTCTTTGATGAATTTGTCAAGGTCTTTGTTTTGTTCTATCCCCTTGTACTTTTGGTAATGAAGTCATTTTTGAGCTTTGAGGAATTGGTTGAGGTAAGGTTGAACTTGGTGGACCCAAGGAACTGGTTGGTATTGACGTCAGGTTGATAGCCCAAGGGTTCTAATTAGTCAAGCTCAATATGGAGTCTTTGTCAATAGATTCTTCTTCTTTGATGGTGTTGACTTTGACTGGAAATGGAGTAGGAGTTTCAACAATTTTAGAGCACTCTTGAAAATTCCCTTGAGCCAACCGAGGAATTGTTCATAAGAGGTGTTGGAACTCTTCTTCCGTTAGGATCCATGTTGTCTTTTCATGAATAAATTTCTTTATAAATTCAACTTCCTTTATAGCTTTAGGGGAAGTTGGTGCATCGGATCGTGACGAGTATGTCTGCCCATTGGCATCTTTCTTCTTCTTGGAAGATGGAGATGAGAAGTAGCCTTGCCACCCACCATCATGTTTCTTTTGTTTGAGTTCTTGCTTCTTGAACTTCATGAAAAAGTTGAAAGTCCAATCCCTTCTGGTGTTCTTCTTCTTCACGGTGCAAAGTTTGTCTTTGAATTCTCTCTTCCCATTGTTCTCTCAATGTAGACATTTATATTGGTTATGAACCCAGTTTAAAATTTGGCTTTGTATTCTTCCACTTCTGAGATTTTTATCCCCAACAATGGCACCAAAAATCATGTGACAACCCAACAAATATCACTTTTGCAATAATCAAGTAAGTAAGTTTGTTCCCATAGAGATAGGAGTCAAAATTGGTTAAATACAAAGTAAAGTAACAATGTAGTTCTTCTTGGTTGCGTCTTTAATCTCTTAGGTAGAAACTACACCCAGAAGAGAGTAACAAGCATTGACTCACAGTCTCATCACATCAATTTATCACCTATAATCACAACTCCATCAAATTCTGTCCAAACAAATCTTGATTGTGATGATTCACATTTCTCCAAAGACGGTTACTTTGTTGCAAAACACTTCCACCTCAGAATTGTGTTCCACTCCTCCGCTAAAGGCACAACTTCCTTGATCAAAATTACCTTGCATCAATGCTGCACTACACTCACAAATGCAAAATACTACCAACACTACAATTCCTCTTAGATCTGTCAAGGCATTGCTCCAATTGCACTTCACTCAAGATCAAACACACAGAATGAAGACCCTAGTTGTGGAATCTAACATCCACCAAGCACATTGACTTGCACTTTGGAATTCTCCACAGACTCACCAATACAATCACAAGATTAATACTCAAAATCAAGCTCAAGCAACAAGCGCTAAAAAACTAGCACTTTGCTTTATCTATCTTCAGAAACTGCAAATACTAAGCAACATTTTACTGCAAAGGCCTCCTTTAAATAGGCAGATCACTTTGACATTTACTAACAACTATACTGTTCTACAACAACTTTTCCAACCTGTAGATCCAAAATGACAATGCATCTCTTCATATCTGCCTCTTCAAATCTCCAATTTGTTACTAATCCGATCCAATGTAAACCTTGACTTTGGCCTCCAAACCCAATGTTCCCTCAAGTATTTCTCCTTCTTCGGGCCTACTCAATTCCACTCCCAACTCTTCTATCTCTATGATTTCTTCACTACAAACTACAATTGCATTCCTATCTACTCTATCTACATCAGTATCTTTTGACCCATTCCTCTCTACTATCTCAAGTAACTCAGCCAAAAACACTTGAACTCCTACTTCTCTTACTTTGGACTTCATGGCTAATTGGACTTCATGGCTAATTGCACTTCATTACAAAGTTTATCCAAATCTGTCCTAACAAGATCTAATCTGAAATAGACATTGTCTCCTTCTTCTAACATCTTCCTATCTACCCATTCTCATAGACAAATCAACAAATTGTTCAACTTTGTGTCCTTTGCCTTTCTCTTCCTCGTCTCTTGCACTAACAACTTCAACTTATGCAATCTGGCTTCTTCCATCTTCCCTTTGACTTCTATGCTAAGCAACATCTTCATCTCACTTAACATTGTGCCTACCACATCGGATTCCACCATTGATTTGATTTTCTCCTTCTTTCTTTCCTCCTCTAACTTGTTACAATACATCCGCAACTTGTCCTCAAACTCAACCTTCAACACCTCCTTTTCTTGTCAATTTAATGCAAGTGGTTCTTCCACCACTCTCAACAACCCTCACAGTCAGTCTTCTTCTCTACTACAGTTTGATAACTCTCTACTAGGCTTGATCTTTCTTGGCTGCCTTCTTCTTCAGACTCTCCAATTCTTGCTCCATTACTGCTTAGGGTCTAGTCCTCAAGACATTGGCAAGTATGCAGATAGTGATATTTGGCTGCAAACCTTGTACTTTGCATTGCCATCAAATGAATATAACTCTTTGTCAAGAAACCAATCATTGACTTCCGAGTCTTGGTATTGAGTTTCTAACCTGGATAGGAAGTCCGCATTTGAATGTGAAGCTCCCTTCCTTACTTGAACAATGTATGTCAATTCTTGTAACAAGAAGATCCATCTTGCAATTTGCCTTGAAAAATCCACCTTCTTTACCAAATATTGCAAAGCATAATGGTCCACATAGAAGACAAACTTGTATCCAACAAATAGTGGCAAAACTTCCTACAAGCATACCCATTCCAAGTGCTTCTCTTTCAATTGTCAAGTTGTTCTTTTCTAGAACTGAAAGTTGTCGGCTAGCATAGTAAATTGGATAGCCTTCTTCTTCTTGTCCTTTTAACTCATGACTACTCTAATTGCCATGGACAAAGTTTCTACATACAAATGAAAAGGGATATCTCAATTTGGGGCCCTCGGGAATTGGTGCTTCAACTAATTTCTTCTTCAACACTTGGAAAGCTTCTTCTAGTTTTGCTTCCCACAAATAGTCTTTGGACTTCTTAAGAAGCTTTGCTAGTGGTGCAGCTAGCACCGCATAATTTAATATGATGTGTCTGTAGTAGCCAACATGTCCCAAGAAGGCTCTTAGCTCCTAAATGTTTTTATGGGATTCCAAAGTCAAGATCACTTTTACCTTCTCAACATCAACTTCAATACCTCACCTTGAGACCCAATGTCCTAGAAGAATTCCTTCTTTCATTGCAAAGAAGGATTTCTCCAAGTGTAATGACAAGCTAGCAAAATGATACCTTCAAAAGTGTGGCAAAGATAATCCAAATGTACTTCTCTTTGCCCAAACATACAAAGATCATCAATGAAGACTTCCACAAATTTCCCTAAATAATCTTTAAAAATTTCATTCATCATCCGCTAGAAAGTAGTGGGAGCATTACATAGCCCAAAGGGCATTTGATTATAAGTGAAGGTGCCCCAATTGGTAGTGAATGTGGTTTTATCATTGTCTTCTTCTTAAATGGATACTTGATTATATCCTAAAAATCCATCAAGAAAACTATGGCAAGGAGGGCCAACTACTTGGTCCAAGATAGTATTTGTGAAGGTCAAAGGATGATGATCCTTTCTTGTAATTGCATAAATTTTTTTGAAATCTTGGTACACTTGAATCTTCCCCGTCTTCTTCTTTGGAACAATGATTGTCTTCAAAATTTTCAAAATTTTGCCTTCAAATAAGACAACATCTTGAAAACAATTGGGGTTGATGACTCCTTCAACATAACTGACTCAGCTCAACCCAAGTCATATGGATTTCAGACCTCCTTCCTCCAAATTATAATCACCCAAGGCAATGTTTTATGGATCCTTGTCTTTGACCTCTACCTCTATGGTACCCACATTTTTTGTTTTTGTGTATTTTGAAGAAGAAGTATGCAAACAAAGTCTTATTAAACCCAAATGTCATTGAAAGAAGGAGAATTGTATCTTTGGTTTGCAACCCAAAGTAAAGTGACTATGTGTCAAAACCAAAGTACTCGGATCAAACTTGGCTGGAGAAACCCCAAAGTAGGGAAACTTCATCCCGAGTTGATCAACCCGATGCAAAGATGGCATAACAACTTTCCTTTGGATATTTCAATCAAGAAAGAACAAGTAAGAAAATGGCTAAGGTGGCAAACAACTAAATCATGACTGCGTTGGGATGAACTCATGTAGAAGGTGTGAGTTTTAGTGAAGATTGACAGAAGAATGACCAATCAACAAAACACTATAAAATTAAAACTTCATCAAGGGGATTTTGAAATGTCACACAAGTATCTTAAGCCACTAAGTAGCAGACCCAAAGGAGTGCCTATAGTGAAGCTAGTCAATAGTTTCATGTTTAATAGTTATGAGGGAATTAGGATCTTGAGACCAAGAGAGGGTAGAATTATCTTCCAACTACCTCGCATTAGAGATTGCACAATGCTGAGGAAGGGTGAGAAAAAGAGTCGGTTGCTTGCAGTAAGAAACCTGGTTATTCAAATATTAGACATGATAGCCAAGATCAAAGTACTGAGTAGGCTTTGTATCACATTTTTGGCTTGGAACTAGAACTTGAGTTTTCCACAGTTCATGGCAGAAGTACCTACGAGTGATTGTGAGGAAAGGCATGAGACTAAGGGGAAGAAAGGCAATCCGGCTCAATAGAAAAAGTTGGATTGGAGATTGGTGTTGGGAAGAGAGCTGGTGAGAAAATTGGGGTGACATTCCTTGGGAAGGGAGAGCCTGCAGGGGAGATAGGTGAAATTTGCAATTCCTTCACTGCACCGCGTACAAAGAACGGGTACAAAGTCATACCTATCAGGACCCGTTTAGGCAAAGCATCATTGGGGCAATGATAGCACTCTTCAAGCTAGATTGCTTGACGTATGTTATGAAGCATCAGCTTGTGTTTTTCCATCAGATGTTTGCAAGAGTGCCGGTGAATTGGGCAAAGTGCTTCCACCTAAGAATGTGACTAATAGTGTGGTGTTGGAGAGATCAAGATGCTCCTCTCCTCACTATTTGGTGCCATTTGTTGTGCATTTCTACTGAATTTGATGAAGGAGATTGAGTGAAGGAAGGTGGTGTCTCACTTTCATCAAGACTTACAAAATGCTACAGATGAGGAGGAACAACAATATATCCGACACATCCAAAGTAACAATGAACATTATGCAAGAACAAGGCAATACATGAAGGTAGCAGTGAACATCTTGAAGACAAGGAAGCAAAGTCATCCTAAGAAGAGTATGTTGTCAATTCAGCCAAAGAAGACATGGAAGGTGAACCCAAGGCAAGATGTTGTGGTAATTGATGAGTCATCGGGAGTAGAAGACTTAAAAGGCAAAGATGATTATAAGTCAAAAGACTTAAGAGAAGAAGAAGAACCGGAGTTGACGTTGCAGAGCAAAGGGTCAAGCAACAGAAGTGAAGGTGAGGCAGAAGTTCAGCAATGGGGCAAAGACAATGCTGACAATGAAGAACAAGAGTTCCATGCGGCAATTGATTGTATGGAAGGAGGAGGAAACCTATGCCTAAAATTGCCAAATGTGGAGATGGAAGAGACCCTGGAGGCCAAGCCAAACTCAAAGTTTTAGAAGGGTAGAAGATTGAGGAGGAGTGTTCCTACTACGGGTGCAGAAACAGGCAATGTAAGCCCGATAGTGGAGAAGGAGGAGAGCTTGGATGACATACCTTTGAGAGTTAGGAGGATACAACTTTGGAGTAGAGCTCTAGTAGAAGAAGTAAGGAGAGAAGACTCTGAGAGTTCAAGGGACTTTGATAAGGTAGAATATTTGTAGCAAGTAGTTTGTCCTTTGTTATTGCAATTAAGGAGGAAGAGAGAAGAGTTGAAATAAGATCACTCAGAAGTGAGATGAATATGCGCTAATGTAGTATATGAGTGAGGAAAGTTCAAAGTTGAGAAGGATGTTAATTTGTAGAGAGCAGGAATTAGTACAACTCAAGATTGAAGTAGAGCTTAGGAAGAAGGAGAATGAGAGCTGACAGGGGACTTTGTGAGGAGAAGGAAAGCCATGGCAAAGCAGGAGGAAGAAAGAAGGGAGCAGGTGAAGAAGTCTAAGATTTTGAGGACGAAAGTGCATGACACACGCAAGTGGAGATCATTCACTTGAAAGCAATGGCAAGAGTAATGAGTCAAGAGTTGGAGAGTTTAAAGATAAGGGCGGCAATGAAAGGTAGAGCTTGGTAGGGAGAGTTAGCTATGCAGAATGGGGAAGAAGAGCAATTTTGTGGTTTAGTCAAAGGAAGGAAGAGCAACTTGGTCAGAGTGTGAAGGAGAAGGAAGCTTTGAAGGTAGAGTTTGAAGATGAAGTAAGGATGTATCATGAGGAGTTGTTAGCAAAGAAAGAGAGGATTTATAGATGCCAAGATAGGAGATAGTTGAAGAAGAAGTGGTGAAGGTGAAAGCGATGCTTGGAATGATGTCTAAGTGTCAATTAGAAGAATCAAGACTGCACAAGTTGAAGTTGTTGGTGCATGAGATGAGGAAGAAGAAGGCAAAGAATATTGAATTGATAGATTATTAATTTGCTAAGAGATCAAGTAGATAGGAAGATATTAGAAGTAGTAGACAATGTGTGTCTCAGATTAGATTTAGTACATTCAAAGTTAGAGAAACTTTGGAGTAGTGTGCAGAAAGATAAGAAGTCCAAAGTTATAGATGTAGGAGTGCAAGTGTCTTTGGATCTATTATCTAAAACATTAGAGACGGGTGGGTTAGAAGATAAAGATGTAAATAGATTACCCTTGTCTTTAATTTCTGTTCAGCAAGAAGAGGTAGAAGATTTAGTGAAAAGTTAGACTCAAAGATAGAGAAATACATGAAGGAACATCAGGTTTGGAAGCCAAAGTTGAGGTTGATATTGGATCGGAGTAGTAATAGTTCTGAGATACAAAGAGGTAGACATGAAGAGGTGCATTGTCATTTCAAATCTACAGGTTGGTGAAGTTGTTGTAGAATGGTATGTTAGTTAGATAACTATTGAAGTGTTTTGAAGGCCCTTGGAGCATAATGTTGTTCAGCATTTGTAATTTTGAAGATAGATAAAGCAAAGTGTTGTTTCTCAATTTTCATTGCTTGAGCTTGATTCCAAGTATCAATCTTGTGTTTTTGTTTGTAAGTGTGTGGAGAATTTCAAAGTGCAAGTCAGTGTGCTTGTTGGATGTTGTATTCCATAGTGTTGATCGTCATTCAATGTGTTTGATCTTGAGTGAAGTGCAATCAAAGCAATGCCTTGACAGATCTAAGGAATTGTAGTGGAATTATAGTGTTGGTAGTATTTTGCATTTTTGAGTGTAGCGTAGAATTGATGCAAAGCAATTTTGATCAAGGAAGTTGTGCCTTTAGTGGAAGGGTGGAACACAATTTTGAGGTGAAGTAGCCGTCTTCAAGAGAATTTGAATCATCACAATCAAGATTTGTTTGGACAGAATTTGATGGTGTTGTGATTTTGGAGTGTTAATTTGTGACAAGGTTGTGAGCAGTGCTTGTTACTCTCTTCTAGATGTAGTTTCTACTTGAGAGATTAAAGACAAGATCAAGAAGAACTACATTGTTACTGTTTGACTTTGTATTTGAACATTTTTGACTCATATCTTTGTGGGAATGAACTTTATTTACTTGATTACTGCAAAAGTGATAATTGTTGGGTTGTCACATGATTTTGACACCACTACCAGGGGATACAAATCTTGAAAGTGGAACAATACAAAGCCAAATCTCACATTGAGATTGCAAACAATATGAATGTCTATGTTGAAAGAACAATGGGAGAAGAGAGCTCATGAACAAATGTTGCTACATGAAGAAGAAGAACATTAGAAGAGTCCAACCACAATTGAAGCATCTTAAAAGGAGGCGTTGGATCTACAGCTTCTCCACAACGTTCAAGAAGCCTTGCAAGAACTCAAACAAAAGAAACAAGAAGTTGGGTGGCAAGGATACTTTGTGTCTCCTCATTCCAAGAAGAAGAAAGACACTAGTAGACAAACATATTTTTTGTGACCCAGTACACCAACTTCCTCTAAAGCTATTAAGGAAGTCAAATTCATCAAAGATTTTATTTGTGAGAAAACAACATGAGTTTTAATGAAAGAAGAGTGCCAACACCTCTTACATACTATTCCTTGGTTGGCAAGATGAAATCTTGAAGAGCATTTAGAGGGTGTTGACCTCTTCCTCTGACTTGGGTTGAAGTCGACATAACCAGAGAACAAGAATCTGTTGACAAAGACCACTTTGAACTTGACAAAATTGGAACCCATGGGCTGACCACACATTGTCAATCCCAGCCAATTCCTTGGGGCCATCAAGTTCAATAGTACCATAGCCTGTTTTGTTGAGTCAAAGGATGGCTTTGTTACCTATTACCCAACACACCTATCAAAAGTATAAGGAGACAAAACAAGACAAAGATCCTGATGTATTCATCAAAGAATTTGAGGTCATTTCCTTTGTCAACAAGGAACATGACTTTGCGGATTGTATGTGCATTTTCCCAAGTCTTCTCTAAAAGAAAGCTCAGAGCTAGCATACGCATGTATCCAGAAGGGGTTCACACAAGCCGACTGGGCAGATTTGCAAAATGGCTTCCGGGAACAATTCTGAGAAGTTCATTATGATACAAGTGTCTTTGTGGCACTCAATGATTTGGATAAAAGGAAGAAGGAGAAGTTGAGAGACTACTCTGAGCGGTTCATGGCCCTTTTGAACCAAGTTCCAAAGCAATCGGGTGTGGTAGGTTACTCTGATGCCCAAGCCATCACTTGGTTCCTCGGAGGATTGTCATCAAAGATTTGTATCTTTGCCAAGGAGAGGAATGCAACTTCCCTGGACAAAGCCCTAAAACATGTCACTTGATATGAGGTAGCCCGCTTTCATTCTTCTAGAAACCAACAAAATAGGGAGAAGAAAGGCAAGAAGCCCAAACAAAGAGCTTCTTGTAGTACATCCTCTTCTTTGGAAGAATCCTCCATGTCTTCAAGTTCTTCTTTGGAATCCAAAGAAGAATCAAAGGCAAGGAGGAAAGAAACCAGTAGCCTCTCCAACAAAAAGTGTAAATAAGATGGACAATAAGCTGGAGACTTTGATTAAAGAGTTTGTGGATTTTAAGATCCAGATGATTGGGGTGAAGGACCAAAGGAAGCCTCCTTCATTTGGCAGACAAAATGTGTGGTGCATCATGTGTGGCAAGTCAGGCCATGCAAATGCGGAGTGCTTGATCCAAAATGCATTCCTCATGCAACAAATTGATTGGGTTCCAGGTTGGGACCAAAGTGAGGAAGAAGAGATAGTGTACCAAACCCAAGATGTACAACCTCAACCAAGCACATTGTACCAAGGTCTGAGGTATGGACCAAGGGAGTACAACAACAATGCTCCCCCATAGAGACCACCAATAGGCGGCCAAAATAGGCCTCAAAATGTATGCATTGGATGCCTGTTATAATTGTGGCTCTATAGTCCATTGGTCTCCAAATTGCCCTAAGCCAAGGCGTTAGGTTAGGTATGTTCTACTTTGTGGATTTTGTAAAGGATTGGGCCACACTAGAAATTGGTGCCCGCAACCTCCTAACCCCAAGCCACTGGTGAAGTATGTACAGACCCTAGGTGAGTGAGCTATGCTATAGGCAAAAAGGGATACAACTATAAATTGTATAGCACTTGAGGAGGAGAGACCTCAAGAAGAGAGTCTGGCTGTTGAAGATGGATGGCCAGACCTCAAAATTTTGAAGGTTGAGACACATGGGTAAGAAGAAGCGTGATCCCAAAGAAGCAAGTACTACTTCTTTTTCTTCAAGAAAGGCAAAGAGACTACACTTAAAAGATATTCTTTCTGCAAAGGAAGAAAAGATTATAGCAAAAGCTAAAGCTAAAGCTTTGCAAAAAGAAATCAAAGAAGCATTATAACAGACTCAGGAAATGAGTTTGGAGGAGGATACAAAGACAAAGCCTCTCGTGTATCCGGCGGACATCAAATCTGAAGTGAAGAATCTGATCCAAACCAAGGTGGGTAAACCCAAAGAACCTTAGGTTATGACCATCGCTCCTCCAGTCACCATTTTGAAGCGCCTCAAAGTCCAATTTGAACAAGGTGAGACATAGAATCCAAACACAAAGTTGAAGAAGGTGAAAAGAAGGAGAGTGCTCCAATATAATATTATGGAAGATTTGGCATCCACAAATGCAAACATAAAATTTAAGCAAGTGTAGGAGGACAACAAGCTGTATAAGAAACAGCTAAGTGCAGCCCTCAAGAAAGTAAGGGCAATGACCAATGACTTGCCCGCAATTTATCATATTGAGCAAGAAGATTTAGGATCTCTCAAAGTAGATACGGAGATCATAGGCTGCATGATCACATCCATACCCATTTAGGGTCGGGTGTGAGTGTCATGACTGAAGACACGGCACATTGGTTGGGGTATACTATGTTTGAGCCAACACCCCAAATTTTGAAGTTTGTAGATCAAACCAAGAGACGGCCTTTGGGCATGTTGTCAAACATTACTACAATCATTGGAGGTGTTTTCTTCAAATTGAATTACATTTTGTTGCAACCAGTAACCAAAATTGGTTACCTTCTGTTGATTGGAAGACCCTGATTGTATAGTGCTCAAGTTGTTGTATATCGGCACTAGTAGAATTTGAGATTCAAGGACATCTCGTCCAAAGACCAAAAGAAGGTGATTGTGAGTTGGATGAAGGTTCCTCACCTTGGGGAGACATCTTCATCAAAAAATGAGGATGAATCTAAAGATTCCTTGTCTTTGACTTTAGACTACTCCAAAGACACAGACCAAGTCAATTACTTGGAGTGTTATGAGGTAGAAGTTGAAGATGACAACACATAGGACATTGCCTTGGGTGAAAATTTTTTGGAGGAATGGGGTTTGATGGCAGTACAACTCGGGTTAAGCCAAGTCAGTCACATTGAAGGAGTCATCAACCTCGATGACTATCAAGACATTGTCTTGTTTGAAGGAAAAACTTTAAAGATTTTGAAGAAAGTCACTTTGGAGGAGTTGGCAAGATACATTGCCATACATTTATAGAGTACCAAGATATATTCACTTGGTCTATTAATCAAATGACGGGTATGCCATGCCAATTTGGAGAACTTTGAATTGATCTTGTTGAAGGTGCATTTTTGGTTTGGCAACGATAGTACCGCCTAAACTTGAAGTACTCACTTTTAGTGAAAGATGAAATTGACAAGTACTTAGGGGCCAGAATAATCTTTCCCATCTTGAGCAGTGAGTGGGTTTCCCCCATTGTCATTGTTCTAAAGAAGAAGATTGGGAAGATTCAAGTGTGCCTAAGATTTTTGCAAGCTGAATGCATTCACAAGGAAGGATCATCATCTCTTGCCTTTCATTGATACAATTTTGGACCAAGTAGCTGGTCATCCTTGCTATAGTTTTCTCATATGGATTTTTAGGCTATAACAAGTATAATCCATCCAAGAAAAGTACAAGGACAAAACTACATTCACTACCAATTGGGGCACTTTTGCTTACGATCAAATGCCCTTTGGGTTGTGTAATGCTCCCGCTACTTTCTAATAGATGATGAATGCAATCTTCAAAGATTTTTTATGCAAATTTGTGGAAGTCTTCACTAATGATTTTTGTGTGTTTGGGTTAGAGAAGTACATTTGACTTATCTTTGCTAGACTTTTGAAAGGTGTCATTTTGTTGGTCTGTTACTACACCCAAAAAAATGCTTCTTCACAATGAAGGAAGGAATTCTTCTAGGGCATCATGTATCAAGTCGAGGTATTGAAGTTGATGTCAAGAAACTGAAAGTCATCTCAGCTTTGGAATCCCCTAAAACATTCAGGAGTTGAGGGCCTTCTTGGGACATGTTGGATACTACAGCCGCTTCGTATCAAACTACATGGTGCTTGCTGCACCCCTAACAAAGCTTTTGAAGAAGTCCAAAGACTACTTGTGGGAAGCAGAACAAGAAAAAGCTTTCCAAAAGTTGAAGAAGGAACAGGTGGAAGCACCAGTTATGAGGGCCCCAAATTGGGATGCCCCTTTTCATGTGTATGTAGACACTTTGCCCATGGCAATCAGAATCATCTTAAGCCAAAAGGACAAGAAGAAGAAAAACTACCCAATTTACTATGTCAACTAATAGCTTTCAGTTTCAGAAAACAATTATTCAATTACTAAAAGAGAAGCACTCAGAATGTTGTGTGCCTGCAAGAAGTTTCACCACTATTTGTTGGGATATGAGTTTGTCTTCTATGTGGACCATTATGCTCTACAACATTTGATCAAGAAGGAGGATTTGTCTGGGAAAATTGTGAGTTAGATCTTGTTGTTACAAGAGTTCATGTACATTGTACAAGTAAGGAAGGGAGCTTTGCATTCAAATGTGGACTTCCTATCCAGGTTGGAAACTCAAGACCAAGACATGGAAGTTGATTATTGGTTTCTTGATGAAGAGCTATATCACTTAATGGCAATGCAAAGTACAAGGTATGTGGTGGAACATTATTATCTGCATACTTGCCATTGTCCTAAGGGACTGGACGTAGAGTAGAGGGTAGTCTTCCTCAAGAAGATGGGACCGCACTAGCTAAAACACAACATTTTATTTAAGATGGGCAAAGACAAAGTACTTTGGAGATGCTTAGAGGCATACAAAGTTGAAGGAGTAATTGAGTCCTTACATTCAGAAGCATTGAGAGGACACTATGCCTTGAAGAATACTATAAAGAAGATTCTTTCATTGGGGTATTTGTGGCCTATGCGTACAAGGCACAAACTACTAACTTGGATAATGCCAGGATGAATTCATGCAAAAAGGGTGAATCTCAGTGAAGAGGGACGGAGGAATGGCTGATCAACAAAGAATTATAAAATTGGGACTTCATCAAGAGGATTTTGGAATGACACACAAGTATCTTATGCCACTATGTAGTTGACCTAAAGGAGTGCTTGTAGCCAAGCCAGTCGAGTGTTTGATGCTTAACAACTTTGAAGGAGTTAGGATCTTGAGACTAGGAGACAGTAGAATTATCTTTTAGATACCATGCGTTAGAGATCGCACAATGCTGAAGAAGGGTGAGAAGAAGAGTCCTTTACTTGTTTAGGGTTATCCAAAGGTTAAATATGATAGCTCAAATTGAAGTACTGAGTAGACTTTGCATCACTTTTTTGGCATGGAATTGGAATTTGAGTTTTCCAGGGTTCATGGCAAAAGTAGCATTGAGTGATTGTGAGGAGGGACCTGAGAATGAAGGGAAGAGTGGCAATCCGGCTTGATGGATAGAGTTGGATTGGAGGTTGGTATTGGGAAGCGAGGCCGGTGATGAAACTAGGGCAACGTTTCTCAAGAAAGGAGAGTCTGCGGAGGAAACAAATGAAATTTGAAATTCCTTCACGGCACCATGCACAAAGAACGGGTACAAAGTTGAGACCTATCAAGACCGGCCAGGCAAAGCATTATTGGAGCAATGATGGCACTATTTCAAGCCCAATTGCATGACATATGTAATGAACCTTTAGGTAGTCTTCTTCCATCAAATGTTTGCAGGAGCGCTGATGAATTGGGCAAAGTGTTTTACCAAAGAACATGGCAGATGATGTATTGTTGGAGAGATCGGAATGTTCCTCACTATTTGGTGCCGTTTGCTGCCCATTCTACTTTGGACTGAATCTGTGAAGGAGATTGAGCAAAGAAAGATGGTGTTGCATTTTCATCTAGACTTACAAAAGATTAGAGATGATGAGGAAAAGCAGTATATCCGCCACACATAAAGTAGTGAATAACACTATGCAAGAACAGGGCAGTATATGAGAGTATCAATGACCATCCCAAAGACAAGGAAGCAAAGTCATCCTAAGGAGAGTTTGTTGCCAATTAAGCCAAAGAAGGTGAACCTGAGGCAAGAGGTCATAGTGCTTGATGAGTCATCAGGAGCAGAAGAATCAAAAGGCAAAGTTGAGTATAAAACAAAAGACTCGGGAGAAGAAGAAGAACCGGATTTGATGTTGTGGAGTGAAGAGTCAAGCAGTGGAAGTGAAGGGGAGGTGGAAGTTCAGCAATGAGGAGAGATGATGATGACAAGGAAGAGTAGGAGTTCCATGTGGCAATTGATTGTATGGAAGGCAGAGGAAACCTATGTCACAAATTGCCCACTGCAAAGATAGAAGAAACTCTAGAGGCTGAGCCAAAGTTCAAAGCTCAGAAGGGTAAAAGAGGAAGGAGTGTTACTATTACAAGGGTAGAAGCAAGTGATGTAAGCTTGGTAGTGGAGGAGGAGGAAAGATCAAATGAAGTACCCTTGAGAGTTAGAAGATTAAGACTTCGGAGTAGACCTCAAGTAGAAGAAGTGAGAGGAGCAAAACCTAAGCCATCTGAGAGCTTACAAGTCTTTGAGGAGATAGAGTACTTGTCACAAATAGTTTTCCCCTTGCTGTTGCAACTACAAAAGAAGAGAGAAGAATTGAAGAGGGATCACTCAGGCATGAAAGATGGATTGACAGTAGTGTAGTATATGAGTGATGAAAATTTGGAGTTGAGAAGAAAGTTAAGTAGTGGAGAGCATGAATTGGTAGAAATCCGAATTGATGTAGATTGAGGAGGATGGAGATTGAAAGCTTAACAAAAGACTTTGTGAAGAGAGGCAAACCCATGGTGAAACAAGAAGAAGATTGTAAGGTGCAGTTGGTAAAGACTGAAGCCTTGAGGGCAGAAGTGCATGATATGCAAGTGGAAGTTATCCATTTGAAGGCTATGGTTGCTCTCATGAGACAAGAGTTGGAGAGCTTGAAGGCAAGTGTGGCAGAGAAAGATCAGGCTTAGCAAAGGGAGTTAGCTATGCAAGATAAGGAAGAGGAGAGATTGTGTGGGTTGGTTAGAGGAATTGAAGAACAGCTTAGACAGATTGTGAAGGAGAAAGAAGTGTTGAAGGTCAAGTTGGAAGATGAGGTGAAAATGTATTGTGAGGAATTATTAGCAGAAAGAGAAGTTGCAGATGCCAAAGTTGGAGGTAGTCAAAGAGGTCACGGTAAGAGTGAAAACACTACTTGGTACAATGCCTGAGGTTCAATTGGAGGAAGCAAGACTGCACAAAATTGAAATTGCTAGTGCAAGAAACAAGAAAGAAGAAAGTGAAAGACATTGAATTGAACAAGTAGATAGGAAGATATTAGAGGTGGGAGACAATGTGTGTCTCAGATTGGACTTAGTACATTCAAAAATAGAGACTTTGTAGTACCATGAAGTTAGAGAAGAAGTCCAAAGTAGTAGATGTTGGAGTGCAAGTGCCTTCAGATTACTTGTCTGATACATTAGAAAAGAGTGGGTTGCAGGATAAAGATGTAGATAGGGTACCTATGTCTTTAATTGCAATTCAATCTGAAGAGGTAGGAGAATTGGTAGAAGATTTAGTGATCATAGATCCAAAGATAAGGGAGTGCAAGAAGTTACTTCGGATTTGGAAGCCAAAGTTGAGGTTGACATTGGACCGAATTAGGACCAATTTTGAGATAAGAAGAGGCAAATATGAAGAGGTGGTTTGTCATTTTGGATCTATAGGTTAGTAAAGTTGTTAGGAAGCAATTTAGGAAGTTAGTTAACTTTTCAGTGCTTAGCCTATTTAAAGGAGGCATTCATAGTAAATTGTTTTTCAGGGTTCATTATTCTTGAGAATACATAAAGCAAATTGATGTGACGTAGTGCTCGTCGCTTGGGCTTAATTCCAAGTATCAATTCTATGTTTTTGTGTTTTTGAGTGTTGGGAGAAATTTGAAGTGCAATTCTGAGTGTTAGATGTTGGATTGTACATCTTTGATTCTATTCTATGTGTTTGATCCCAAGTGGATAGCAATCAAAGCAATGCCTTGACAGATCCGAGACAAATTGTAGTGTTGGTATTATTCTACATTTATGAGTGCAACATTGAGTTGATGTGAAGCAATTTTGATTGAGGAAGTTGTGCCTTCAATGGAAGTGTGGAATGCAATTCTAAGGCAAAGTTGTTTTACAACAAAGTAGCCATTTTTGGGAAGGACTGAATCATCACAATCAAGATTGTTTGGAAAGATTTGACAGATTTGTGATTATGGGTGACAAGTTGTTGTGACAAGACTACGAGTCAATGATTTTTATGCTCTTTTGGGTGTAGTTTCTACTTGAGAGATTAAAGACACAACCAAGAAGAACTGCTTGTTCCTATTTGACTTTCTATTTGACCAATTCTGACTCGTATCTTTGCGGGAACAAACTTTACTTACTTGATTCTTGAAAAAGTGATATTTGTTGGGTTGTCATATACCCTCTTCATGATGCCACATGGGAGCTTTGTTCTTATCTCCAAAATTTGCAAGCAGCCATCCAAGAGTTCAAAGAGTCCATGGCAATGAGGACATCATCAACTAGTGGTGGGGGAATATGTAATAATATGGAATTAACAAAAGAGTTAGTGGAAGCTAAGAAGTTAGTAGAATCAGCCACATATAGCAATGTGGTACCCACATCTTTTTTTTGTTTGTTAGTTTTAAGAGTAGCAAGTGATATTTGAAGTAGAAAAGAAGATTAGTTGGAGGAAAGAAGTCCAATTCAGATTTGAAGTAAGTCATGTGACCAAAGCCAAGGAAGTCAACTTCATATCAAAGTAAAATATGACTTGGATTGGAGTATGAAGGATGATTGATCCAAAACAAGGATATGAGGACGAGTGAGGATACTTCACCTTGGGTTGATGACACCTGATGCATGGGCTTCAATTGCAAACTAACTTAGGCCATACTAACCAAGAAAGGATCCCACTCATAAATGGCTACCTTGTGTGAGCTTATATATTCAAAAGTGATAAGAAAGAACATGCACTAGGTTTGATTTTCAATTTAGTTTTCACTGAAGAATGACTGCAACTCAAAGAAGTATAAAATCAAGGCTTGGCAAAGAGGATTTTGCAATGCTCAGTCAAATATGTCTTGTTCATTCAATCTTGTGGATCAGAGTCAAGTTGTAGGGCAAGTCATTGGGTTGTTGTGCACAAAACCAAGTAAGAGAAAGTAAGTCACAATGCCTTACAAGGAGAGTCTCTAGGTTTCTGAAATCTTGGTCAAAAACCTAGTCATTTGGATAGTAGACATAGTAGCTAGGTTTGAAGTCCTTAGCCTACTCCAAATTACCTTCTTGATGTGGAACTTGAATCTAAGCTTTCCATGGTTCATGATGGAAATAGCCGCTAGCAATTGTAAGGACGGTCCAAGTAACAAGGAGAAGAGAGAAAATCCTCTACATGGGACCAAAGCCAATTAGAGACTGGTGTTGGGAAATGATGCAAGAGAGCCAATGGGGATTACCTTCAATCAGAAGTGTGATGCCTTGGAGGAAATGGAAGAGTTGAAGGTGTTTTTCAGCACACTTAGGAAGAAGAATAGGTACAAGGTGGATACCTATGTAGATCTTGTAAGGCAAAGTATCATCAAAGCAATGATGGCAATAATGAAGCTAGAATGAACCATGTACCTTACAAAGCAGCAAGTTATCTTCTTCCAAATGATGTCTGCAAGTGCAAGTGTAAATTGTGCAGGGTGCTTTTACCAATGGGCAAGGCAGATGGTGGGGTAGCAAAAGATGGACCTACCACCACATTACTTTCTGTTGTTTGTAGCTCACTTCTATATTGAGTTGAACCTGCTTACACTCAAAGAACGGTAGAGCATGGTGTCCCACTTCCACTTGGATTTACAATGAGTCATGGACCCCAAAGAAACGTGAAGAGGTGTGGAAGAACAACCTATACTTCAAAAAAATAGGATGAGAGAGTGTGATATCAATAGCAATCTTAAAGTCAAAGAAACATTCCTAAAACCAAGGATATTGTTTCCCCAACAAAGAGGAGGAAAACTCAAAGATTGAACTCAATCCAAGCCATAATAGTGGTGTATTTGTCATCAAGAGTGGAAAGCAAAGGAGCTTAGTCAAACTCAGAGTTGGAAGAGGAGGAAGAATTGACCTTCAAGAGTGGGGATTTGAGCAATGGAAGCAAAGGCAACCCTGAAGTACAGTATGATATTGTGGAAGTTGAGGAAGTTGGATCAGATCAAGAGTTCCATGAAGAAATCAAGTGCATGGAAGGCATTGATGTTCCTTGCATGGACCTACCGGATGATGACATTCTAGAAGAGTGGGAAGAGGAGCTGAGGATGGTGTTCCAAAGGAGAACTTGCTCACATTGGAGCAAGAGGTCAGCCAAGTGAACCCAACAAAGAGTCAAGTAGAGCCAAGTGAACCCAACAAAGATAGTTCTTAGGTACTCCAAATAGGAGTAAGACGGTCATGACATTGAAGCAAGGTGTAGATGATCATGTCTAAAGAAGAAGTGGAGTTGGAAGGCAAGACATTCCAAGAGGTAAACTACTTGTCTAGTGTGGTATGTCCATTGTTGGTGTACGTACACGAGCAAATGCAAAAGGTGAAGGAAGAGAATCTTGAGTGAAGACTCAGCTATAAATGGCAAAGGCAATGAATTTGAAGGCACAATAGTTGAAGGTAATGTTAATGCAAGTATGCCACAAAGCCAAAGTACTTTGGGTCAATGTTGTGGTCCAACAACAAAGTATGATGGACTTGTAGGGAAGTTATGACTAGTAGAATTGTAATTTATAAACGTGCATCAATCATTGCCATTATCTGAATTCAAGTCAATGTAATTTTTGAAATAGAAAAATACCATCAGTATTGATAGATATAATTTGGTAATTAAAGTGAATCTGTTGATTTAATTATTTTAATTATATAGTAGTATTATTTTGACGAGAATGATCATGACCATGTATGTACATGGTAAAATATCAAGAAATATATATTCATGAATATCACTAGGTTTTGTGTTTTATTAAAAATTAGAGTACTTATAATATCAAATTATGCATTTTATAATCATTATATTTAGTTATTATAAATGATTAATATTATAAACAATCTGATTAAAACTTCAATTGCAAAAAATTTATATCCAAACTACAATGACATTTGGACCAGCAAGATGAACCTTTGACGCATTATAAATCTCCTCACCTCCAAACCTTCACAACCCGCCACCAGACTAACAGATTATAGTTCATCTAGTTACTCTGGATGCGAGTTGCAGATCTCAAAAATTCTACACCTAAATTATAATTTACAAATGAGTACATCATAATAAAAAGGAAGGATATTCTTAATTATATTTGGTTAATCATAATCGATCCTTAACATAGTTTAATAGTATTAATAAAAAAATAAGTTTGTAATGACAAATGTTGTGATTATGTTATCTAACATACTAAATGATAGATATCTACTATTTTAAATAGAACAGTAGATAGCTAAATAGTAGATATCTAAGCAATCATAATGTTAGATACCTACAATTTTATTTAGCGCTAATGTGATAATTAAACGTGTTAGTTTTTTTATCTTTTATCTTGCATTATAAATCCTTATAGTCCATGTGAGAGATAATTTTTAAATTTTGAGGTCTCATACCAATTTATAAAGAAGAAAAATAGTGCTAAAAAGCATCTTTTGAATATATTTTAAAATTTTTTATGAATGCATAAATTATAGTATCGTAGTAAACAAATAATCAATAGATTCTTTTGACTATTATAAACAAAAACATAGTTAAAATAAAATAATTTTTTTAAATTCTCTACAAAAACATAAAGGAAATTGCAATTCAAATTTACTTTTAGTACTCTATTATGTCACTAAAGCTTGTGCAGTCTAATACAAGTTGCGGTTAATGAGGCTACAACAGTCTCAATTTCTCTCTTAGAGACTCTTACCCAAATAAACTTAATTTATATATGCTCCTCTTTACCAAGTTGGAAGGTCAATCATTATTCATTCAAATTTTAACATGTTTATCTAAATTTAGATAGCAAATAATAAGTTTATGCCTTAGTAATTAGGTTATGGATGTCTACTTGGTGCAATTTAATTATTTTAACTTGTTAAAATTTGAGTATTAGGTACAAGGGTTTTATAAGTTGAGGTAG
Organism: Lunularia cruciata; assembly: GCA_948567375.1. Lineage (NCBI taxonomy): Eukaryota > Viridiplantae > Streptophyta > Marchantiopsida > Lunulariales > Lunulariaceae > Lunularia > Lunularia cruciata. Next base: position 60,233,241 of record OX419761.1, on the reverse strand, counting down.
ATTGATCAATTTGGTACTACTAGTTGGTGAATTTAGATATATCAAGAGGTTAAGTTTTGAGCTTTTCTTGCATTTATAAGTTTTGATCATTAGAATTTCATGAGTTCCAAGAGATGAGAAAGAAAAAGAGAAGATAGAGATATTTGAGCTCGAGTTTCCTTGAATGCTAGTCAACTTTGGGTCCACAAAACTATGTTATTTTTGCTATACTTGTTACTTCTACCAAAATTTTGCAATATGCTCTAGTCATTTTGCAACCTATAGGATGTGGTGATGATCATCTTGTATGTTTGTGGCATATAATAATGCTCATAATTGAATAGAAAATTCTCACTCTAATTACAATTATCTTCCTAGTAAATGGTCATGTGTTTGGGAAAATAGACACTACTTGCTACTTCTGAAATTACTGCTCTTTCCTATTTATTGTAGTTGTATATTGACGTCCAATACTTGAGTGAAATGCTTGATTTATTCTTGTAGTGCATTTATTGCAGTATCTATTATGTTTTATTAAATCAAAATATAAAATCACATATCCATGTTTAAGCATAAGTGTTACGTAGAGTCACTAATATAATGATAATATCCAAGAAATTTTGATAAAAAAAGATACTATAGATCAATTGAAATCAAACTTATGTGATGCATGCATACAAAGATCCAAAAGTGGTTCTCAAGGAGTATTATAAACTCCTTCTATCCATTCTTACTTTCATACCCATGTAGAAGATAAAATTTCAAGAGAACAAGAAGATAGAAGAAAAGATATGAAATAAGAAAAGGAACTTAAAATCTTAGAGGCGAGTAAAAGCTTAATTCCAAGTAAAGTTAACTATTAAGTTCTTAGTCAAGTCAAGTTACTAGCAAAGTAACTCAATTCCTAGGAAAGTTCCTCAACTTATTACATCCTAGTAAGGTTCTCAAGTATCTTACTCAATTTCTAATAAGGTTCTTAGATACCTTCCCAAAAAACTAAGAACCTTCCCCAAAATCCTTGATGAAACTTGATAGGTTCTCTTAGAGCATCATTTTGAAGGTTCTAATAATCTACATACAAAAATACCACTTAATTAGCATTGGTGATTTTTTTTCTCACTATTAGACCTTTCTCAAAATTCTAATGGTATCTAACTTGTATTGACCATAATCATCACATACAAGTTGTATTTGATGGTTATATGGTCATTTCATACAATATACATTCAATGGACTTTTTTTGTAAAAGACCAAGGAGAGAAAGAGGAGAATGGAAGATAAAAATTGGAAGTTCATGTTAGAAACACTCAAGTGAGAGAAACTCAAAATATCTAACATGATCTTTGGCCTTGGTATTTATATGCCACTTAGGTACAAGGTTCTCTAGAAGCTTTTATGGAAGCTTCTATGGAAGGTTCTCTCATAAAGCCACCTTTCTTAGAGTTGAAGCTAAGCTAGCCATTTACTTGGTATGTAATTTACTCAATCTCTAGAAGGTCCCTAGAAGCTTCTCACCTCAAAACTTCCTAGAGTATTCTACCATGAAGCTTCCTAGATGCTTCTAACAGATCCTCAGCATTTGTAAATCATTCTAGTCATGCTCATGTTTACTTGTGACAATTCAACAAAGATCACTTTTGCAATAATGTGTAAGTAATCTTTTGTTCCAACAAAGATACATGTCAAGAATGCTCAAATATGAAGTAAAGGTAACTTAATAGTTCTGTTGGTTACATCTTCAAACTCTTGGGCAAAAAAAATCACCAAGAAGAGCGTAGCAAACACTCATTAGAGGTTTGTCACTCAAAATCACAATTCTTCAGTTCCAATCCAAATTTAGTTGATACAAGGATGTCTACTTTGCCATGAAGCAACTTTGCCTTGGAATTGTATTCCACCCCTTTCATGAAGGTACAACTTCCTCATTCAAAGTGACTTTGCATCAGCTTCTTGTCTACGGCTACAAATCCCAAATAGTGACAATACTATAGTTCATAATAATCCGTCAAGGCATTGCTTTGGATGTGCTCCACTCAAGATTAAACACACAAAATGGAATTTAGAGTTATAGAATCCAATATCTAACACTCCTTCACTTGCAATATAAATTTGATTCATACATATATAGACAAAGGCATTCAGTTGATACTCAAAATTAAGCAAAACAATGAGTGCTTCATCAACACTTCACTATAATAATCTTCTACTTATTACTTAATACAAAACATTCTGAATGATTGCTCTAAATAGTCAAATCACTTGGAAGTTTAAAAAACTACCTAAAGTACTTAAATGTCACAACTACTTCCACAATGTTGCAGATACAAAGAAACTCTACTTACAAAATAGCTAGTTTGGGTCTATAATTGCTACTGATTTGGATCCGGTCCGATTGCTACTTCTACTTTGGCTTCCTTGCCCAAGTTATCTACAAGTGTCTCATGCACTTTGGGTTCATCATCTACTTCTACTACTATCTCCTCCTTAGTCTACATTGCAATTAAAGTCATAGATATTCTAACTATATCTTCCTCCCCTATTCTAACTTCCTCCGATTTCTTGGGTTATTGAGCTCAATCCACCTACAATCCGCTCTCAGATACTTTGGATTGGGTTATTGTCTTCTTGCTCAAAGTAGTGGTGAGACTATCTATATTTATTTTAACTATGTCTAATCTACGGCACATATTATCTCCTACTTCTATCATTTTCCTATCTACTCCATCCCAAGTCTAATTAGTAAATTATATAGTCCACCTTCTTCATCTTCTTCCTATGAGTCTCCTGCACCAGTAGCTTCAACTCATGCAAGTATGCTTACTCGAGTTCCACCTTGGCTCCAATGTTGAGCATTGCTTTGAAACATTGAGTGACTTCACAATCAGCTTTAAACCCTCCTTCATTGAGAGTGTCTCACATCAATTCACTAATTTTCCCAATTACATATGAAGTTTTTGTACTTCCACCAAGTGCTTCTCCTCCATCTCCTTCTTTTCCTCTCCTACTTAAATACTTGAACTTCAACTTGCTGGACAATGTTGTGTAGGCATTGGTCCTCTATAGCTTGGCTTGCCATCTCCTTCTACCAATCCCACTCCTTCTCTATAGCAACCTGTCTCAATTCTACCATGGTCTGTTCTTGCATTTGGATTTGTGTGGTATGTTGGAACAAATCAGTCTGCGTCTCCTCTAGCTTGTCTTTCATCTTTTGTAATGCATCTTTCTGCTCCAAGAGCTCTTCCATCTATCACTCTTAAGTACTCAAACGGAGCTGATGATGACAAACTTTCCTGATGATGACAAACTTTACCTGAAATCTCTGTGCATTCTGAACTCAGAAACAGTGGAGTCTCCCCTATCTCCGGGCCAGAGACGGAAGCACTAGAGGGACATCAGCAGTTACAACATAGAGAGAATGGAGATCCCAACCAAAGGATTCAAGTACCAATAAATACCTTGTTACATTAAAATAAGGAAATGTAATCTTCTTCTTTCAGCTCGTAAAAAATAGCATGTAGTCATCTGATATGCAATGCGGGTTGATAAGAATTAGATATTTTTATCTTTCATGTCCTGCGAACAGTCCAGCTTAATCTTTCCCCGTAACCGAATACCAACCAAGCTTTTATCACATCAGAAACTCGATCCAAACCAGTCAACCGAAGGAATTAAGATGTATTCCCAATTGAATCAAGTTTTGTATTACATTAACAGTTTGACCTGTATAAACGCTAGAAAATTAAGGTATTGCTAGCGTCCAAAATGTGCAAGGAATTAGAAAGACTAAGAATCCCAACTAGTCGCCTCTACGAGTATACATCGCTAACTTGCTGATTGCTAAAACTTCAAGAATGAGCTATGTTTCACCTCAATTAGTTGCAACTCCCGACCCTATGCCATGTCTTTCCATTACTCGTCGCGCAGCAAGGGCAGCTGCTTCGCTCGCTCTTAGACTTCCTGAAGCCATAAGAACCATAAACTCTCGTGTAATCTCCTCCTGAACCTTGGCTCTTGCATCGCCTAAAGGATCTCGCTTTTCGTCCGCAACCACACCCTTTTCTTTTTGTTCCTCGGCATTTTTTATGTCAGCAACCTTAGGTACAGTATTCTTTAATGTTTCTCTGTTGGAAGGAGCAGTAATCCCAGCCGAAGTCACACTAGAGGACAGGGTTGCAGGACTAGGATGCTTCAAAGACACTCCCGCAGATGTAGGTACTTGAATTCCGGCAAAATTTGGAAGGGCCTGGTTACCACTGAACTGCTGAGCCATCTGCGGTGCTTGGTTGTGCTTCAAAGTGGTCTCCAGCTGCTGGATCATTGGCACTGTAACGCATGCAACCCACGAATTATGAAACCAGTGCTGAGACTAATCAGACTGACTCGTAGTAAGTAATTATCTCAATTTGAAAGCCAGATTCGAAGGATTCAGCTGAGCATGGTCATTCACACGAATTAGAAGTTAAGCAAGTTGCTCCAACAAGACAGAGTATATAGATGCACTGTGAGCCTTGAAAAGTGGACGTTACAATAAGAAAGACTCAAAACTAAATACACCCAGAACAAATCATGGAAGATAAAGGAAGGCCTTCATGACCTCCACAGACAAGAGACAAGAGAGGCGTACTCAGCATGGGACCCATAGGACTGTTCATGATTTCTTCGGGTAAGCCAAGAATATATTGGGGAATGTTCGTGCCAACAAGGAACTGGGCCACTTCCTCGCTGAAATTGTTGCAGTTGTGACGCAGCACGTTGTAGGTAGCCTGAGTATACCGAGGACTAATTTCGTGTAAATACTCTTCAAACTGCTCCTTCGTGAGTTGCGTGTAACCCAGCTCCACAACGTGCAAGGGCTTCCCGTAAGGTGTCTGTCCCACAGGGGTCATCTGAATGCCACCCCCGAAGTAGTACTCATACCCGAAGACAGCAACGCCAGTGTGCCTACAAACCGCATGCATTCTTCGACTCAATATAAATCCACTAAAGGAAGCTAGATAATTCAGATGAGAAGCTCAAATCCTCCTTACACGTTTTAGGGGATGTGAGGCTCTGGCCTGACCAACCTATAGTAAAATCCGCAAATTGCCCAAGCAACTGCATTGCCGTTAACAAATCACTTACCAAATTCCATCTATTACTTTCCCCAACAATGACGAAGATAGTTGTCTCGCAAGTCCTTGACTCAAGTCATAAACGTTCAGCACAACCTTTTCGCCCTCCTGATTTAAGCAGTGTAGGTTTTCCTCAGTACGAAAAGTACTTTATAATACTGAGCAGCTCATGTGAACTTTCTAAAACTGAGGTAACAGGTCACACTATTTTATTTTACCAAAAAGGTAAAAGCACACCATGAGTATGTACCTAACATAGACTTCTAACATAAAAAAATGTTTTGGTGGATTGTGCAGAAAAACTCAATACTTTGTGGTGCAGGACCACATTGAATAAGTCTCGACATTTAGAAGTACAGGACTCTGATAAGCACAATGTCGACAATCCTAGAAATGTAGGTTGTAGATTACACGGATACTTCGTCTGAACCATAAAGTCCAACTCACCGCTGGAATCTAGTGATAAGCTTCCACCTGATAACATACCTGTGACATGTTCAAGACGAATTAGCCGATTAAGGGTAACCCGCCTCACGTCTGACGTCTCTGCAGCAGACAGTCACAAAAGCTTCAAGGACATATGCGTGAAGGCCAATCAATAAGCTGAACCCAAAACTGGAAAGAAAGCGACAGTTACAACGTGCACACGAGGTATTGATGCTACACAGGGCAAAGGCAGATGAATGCAAGCAATTTCACACAGACGAGCACATGTCACAGCTCTCCAAAAATATAGTGCTGGCAACCAAGGGACCATTCCTGCATCAAGACCTGCATCAAATACCCGGAGGCCAGGTGGATGCGCAACTTATTACTGCATGTAAAAACCTTCAAAGACGAAACCTCCACGCCAATCCAGTGATTACATTTCACAACATACTACTTTGCCAAAGTAGAGATTGAGGCCAAGGGTTCGCTCTTTCAGCTTACGGATGCTCACAAGAGTCCTCTGACCCTAAAGATTTAAGTTCTTCTTCACTAAACCACAACGCAAGTGCAGCACGACCTCATTTCACATCATGCACATATCCCCGACAGTTATGCATAAACAAGCCTGTCGCGATGACTTTTAATTAATACCGAAGACGTCGTTTTCAGTAAAACCTCATAATGAAGATTAGGAATAAGATGTTCTTGTGGTCCGGTTCGCAGAAAGTTTGCTCCTCCAGATAAATCAACTACGAGATATGCGTAGTCACTACGAATAAACATCCAAATGCATGAAAAATATTAACTCGAATCGTGCTAAATTTCGCGTCAAACATACAGGGCACGATTTCGCAGGTACTCATCAACACCACTCCATCCAACAAACCAGACCAGGCAACTCCATGTCAGAGAAGAGCAGAGTAGCTGTCTAGATACAGAATATGAATCTATGGCGATGGACCAGTACGCTCACAGATCTGCCCCTGGCTAACCAAGAAAATCGAAACCCAATTCCTAAATCTCCAGCGGGCTTCTTCGGCGGTAGTGGTAGTGGTAGTGCAACCAACAGCACACTATACGAATTGACCGCAACATGGAGTACTCAGGAATCAAAATCGTATACCTCCGAAAGCCGAGCGAACAGGAAGTTTGGTCGCTTACTAAAGATGATTCTCCAACGTCTCACAGCCACCTCCTTGTCTCAAATCTGACTCCGAACAGGCCTTCTTAGTCCTCAATTTTTCAGCCCAAAACTAACTTGAACTCCCCAATTTACAACAAACTCAACGGGGTCTCAGCCAAAGAATCCCCACAGAAGTTGGCGCGGGAGACAGTGTTTACATTCACAAATTAGAATCCCGTTAGCTGTTACTCTAGGCGACAACACATGGCACCACGGAATCTGCTAGATGAGTCGAGAAAACGCGCCAGAACTACTGTGGAACTTGCCACAGTGGAAACCTCCAGAGGGTTCGATTCGACTGCTCCTACAGAGAATTCGAGGTCATGGTCGGTTGCAGTCAACAGAACTCTTCCTTGGCACAACTCAGTCCTCAATAAAAGTCGCAGTGAGCCGGCGCTCCAGCAGTTGAAAGCGTTCATACTGTTGGTTGTGAGTGCTCCACGCCAGCGAACTCTACGGCTCTTAAATGAACACTGTTAAATTGACGGGAACTTGTTGAGATTCACGTAAACATACCTTTCCCTTATTCTTTCTTTCGTAAAGAAAAAGGCAACCGCGTGGGATAACAAGAAGAATGGGACGATCCCATCTAACCCGTACAACAAGGATAAAACACAAGAGGTAAAGGGACCTAAGCCCCAAATTCTTTCGTTGCCTTGCCTGGTGGATCTCGACTCTCAAGGAAGCCTGCCATTTCGTGCAGCACAGTGTGTGGTTCCAGCATCCTTGGATTCGAATTAAACGTGCTGCGAAAGCAACTCGTCGCATAGTAACGATCCTTCCTCACTGCCACCACCACCGACACATCAACTTTGTCGCGTCCTAAGTTTTCCGTTCCTTAGAGCTATGTCAAGATGTCTCTATTAGAGAATCTCCGCTGCTTTTGAGGAGAGGTTTCCGTATATCTATGGTCAGGTCGACTAATACACACTGATAGAAGAAAATTCAAGTCAGTTTGTGCAGAATGGAGTCATTTTATGAGCAACATGAGCACAACTTCTTATTCGATCAGCACCACCTTCCATTGTAAATATCATTATTTCCATGCCAATGATTATTACTCATTTTGGAATGGTATCTGGAGAATGGACTCATTTTATCAGCAAAATGCGCACAAATTCTTACTCGATCAGCATCCCTCCCCATTGCAAATATCATTACTTTTATGTCAGTGATTATTACTTACGTACACAATGCGCATCAATGTTGCACTCGTAAACTGCAAACAGGTCGGAGAGAGGAGAAACTAGAGGGGAACTTTTTAAATTTATATTGAATTATAGATTTTATAGGTTATAAGTAAATAAGCAATTTTTATTGTTTCTAATTTTGTCACGAAGAAGTAGTTGGTAGTATACTACGATGGCTCATTTAAATTAAAGGCTAAGGAGGAGGTGGTGATATGATACCAAGGTTTATTTGAAAGTGGTAGTTTAGGAAATTTTGATTTTGATTTCTTTGTTTTTAGAACTTGGTTTAATGAATGTTATTCTAAAAAATATTAAAGTGAGAAATACAAGTTATGAATATTTATAGTTTTGAGGATTTATAGGTAGGTGAGTAGATTGTTTTTTAATTGTATAATAATAAATATAATATAGGATTTTATTATTATTATTATTATTATTATTATTGTGTTATTTATTGCTTCATTTCTTGCAAGGTTGTCTAAAGGGTACCATATGCTCAATTTATCATAGATTTCTTTCCCTCATCATGGATAAAGATCATATGTGAAAGATGCATAATACTTATGATTGTATAAATTGTGATATTCATGTGAGACGGATTATAAAATTGATATTCAAGATTACACACTATATATAAACTATTTTTTTAGTGATTTTAGGTAAAATTATTGAGTAGTGAAATTGATTTATCCATATCAAAATCATTGACATTTGGAATTACACGTTCTATATCAATCCTTTTGATAACATTTTGATGAAATTGATCAAGTGGTATGATTGATTAGCATTCAATTTGGTCATATTTTGGAGTTATTTGAGATTAACTTCCAATTTCTTGTTTTCACTCCATATGAGGCTAGTAAAGATTTTGCTTATCACTCAATCAATTAATATCTGATCCTTTAGATGAGTCAATATGGCATTTGTTTCTCTTTTTCACACAATGGTGTCTTCATTATACTAAAAAGAAGAGTGTAAGGTAAAAAAGAAGAAGTGGGAGAACAAGATGGAAAGAAATGTGAATTAGGTTTTGGAGATTAGGTTATCCTATTAGAATGAAATGTTTAAGCTTAATATTGTAAGAGATGATTTAAATCATAAGATAATTTATTTTACACTACTATATCGGTATAAGCTCAGAGTTTAGGCTAGAGAATATATTAAAGTTGCACAAACCATACACTTCTTGTTTATGCTAGTCTTATAGAAGAGACTATTTTTTCTTTATGCCTTTTCTCTAATATCAATAGCTAGACATATTATCTGAAGGTGAAAATTGGCTTGCTATTATATGAAAATATTTTATGTATGATGGGCTAGGTAGATTAGATAGAAGTGCCACCAAAAGGGTGCTTCTACTGATATGGAAACAGTTGTAAATAGCCTGAAAACTTTGGAGCTAATTTTGGAGGCCTAAATGGATGAAGTACGCCTCAAAAATGAAAACAGTTTCCCATTCTAGTCCAGTTGTTATGATGGAGAAAGATACAATGAGCATTAAACCAACTGCTATTGAGTAGGTTTTATTGTGCTTTATTAGCCATATAATTCTATTTCATCATTATTCTTGCTTCAAACATCTTAGTCCATCTTAATTTGGAATTGCTACACTAGTTGTAATCTTCCGAGGATAGGAGACCTTAAGAGAAACACAAGAGAAGAAACACAACAAAGCTTCACTCAATGCCCCAAAGGAGCACCTTGAGTTTATTATATAGCAAAGAGGATACCCTCAAAAGAAGCTCCACCCTTGGATCGGATACATGGATTTGTGACATGTTAGCAAGCACCACCCTTAGATTAGTTGTCTGGATGGGTGACATGTTTGTCATTGTCCTATTTGGTTAATCAAATAGGTTTGACCAAAGGGAATCTTTAGAGAATATTCTTGTAGGAAGCTCAAAATTGCATGGATGAGGTACCATTGGAAAGCTCTTGATGAGGCAAGAAGCAAGGAGAGAAGGCAACCCTTGTGGCCTATTGAAAGGAAACTTTTATTTTTGAGGCCTAATTCATCAGTTTAGGCCTCCAAAATTGGCTCTGAAGTTTTTGGGCTATTTTTTGCTTCTACCCTATTAGTAGAAGTACTCTTTTGGTGATACCTCTATATGATTTACTTAATCCATCATATATAACATCCTTTTGAATGTTACCAAGCTAATTTTCACCTCTAGATAATATGTCTAGCTATTGGTATTACACTAGTTGGTTGTGAGACTTATCTCTTTGGCATTATAGCACTTCTCATGTATCTACCTAGATGAGTTCTCTTGTAGGTGGATGTTAAGGATGCTTCTAATAGCATTTGAACATCCACTTAACATGAGTCTTTGTTGACATAATTGTATCAAAGACTTTTGAGTGTGTGATAGAGCTTGATGTATAGACAAACATCTCTACCAATCTCTTGTGGAGTGATAAGAAACTCTTTATGAAAAAGATTGCACTTGTAGTCTTTGTGGTGTAATTATGCACTCTTTAAACCTCTTTTTTCATTTTAAAGTTTTTGATAATTTAGTTTGTAGACATATGTGATAGAGGTAGATATATGCAATAGAGGATATTTAGTTTTTTTTCCTCTTTATGTACTATTTTGTATATAAGGAAATTTTTATCTTCTTAAGCATTAGATATCTTCCATCCTTTATCTCTTTGCCTTCCTATTGGTAGATATGTAGTTTTCCTTAAGACAGCAATAGTTTTAATATGCTCTACATTCCCTTCTAGTTGATCCATCCATTCCTTGTGCTAATAGACACATCTTTACTCTTGCTTTGGCAAAGATGCAAGCTCTTGGATCTTATCGTGACCTTATATTAGATCATTTCCACTTGTGCCAACTATTGTCTTACAACAATGAGGTCCTATCTAGGTATGGCCTACCCATTTATATTTGGTAATACTTTAGATGCAATGTGGATCCATATGACTCAATACTCTTTTGGAAGAAAATATAGCTAACTATGATGGCATTGTAGGATTAGTGTTAAGGATGGCAAAAAAAAGTAGATACTTCAGTTGGAAAGAATGTAGTTGTACAACATAAGTTATATAAGTCTATGACAACCAAATGATAGTTTTTGGAAAAGACCAAGGAGAGAAATAAGAGAATGGAAACTGGAGTGAAAGATCATATTGTAACTCTTGAGTGAGAGAAACTCCAAAGGCCTAGCATGAGTCAGGTCTTTGGTATCTATAGGGAACATACAGGAATGTTAAGAAGCTTCTTAGGAAAATTCCCATAAGATGGCTTCTTAGAGTGCAAGCTAAGCTCACTAGGCAATTTCTTGAGAAGTTTCCTTTTAGAAGCCATCTACTTGGCATACAAGCTAAGCTAGTTGGGAAGCTTCCTTCTAGAGGTCATCTACTTGACATGCAAGCTAAGCTAGCTAAGAAGATTTCTCCTAGAAGTTGTCTACTTGGCATACCAACTATCCAATACTTGGAAGATACCAAGAAGCTTCCTAGATTTTTCTACAACATTCTTATAATTCTTGGCTAATTTGCTACTTAGTTAGTCTTGATGAATTTTTTTGTAAACTCCATATTATATTCTCCCACTACTAGTTGATGATGTCCTTGTCACCATGGAAGCTTTAAACTCCTAGATGGTTTTTTGTGCATTGTGGAGATAAGAAAGGAACTCCCAAATGGCATCATGAAAGGGATATCCTTTCCAAAGGACTTTGTACTCAATATGTTGTCGGCAATCACATTGAATATACCAATATGCAAGGATACAATCAACTTCATACTCCTCATTATTGTTGATAAGGACACAAGTAGAAAGGAAGATGGATTAGAAACAAATGGTTTCAACTTGGAAAAAAAAAGGTGGATTTGCATGTGACTAGGCAAGGCAAGTCAATAAGCAATATGGAAAATGATTTGGGTGACACCAAATAGACCAATCCAATTAGGAGCAAGTTTACAAGCTTGGATACCAAGTGGGAAGGGTAGGTTACCAGAAGAAAGCATGACTTTAGCACCTAGTTGAAAGGTAAGATCATCTTGATGTTGATCAACATATTGCTTTTGATGATTTTGAGCAACAAGGAGATGAGAGTTGGCTTGATGTAGGGAGTGGGATATTGTTGTCAAGAAGGTGGAAGTATGAGGAATGTGAGATAGAGGAGGAGCAAGAAGGGAACTAGAACAAGTGGGTCTTGTCTAAAATTAAGGAAGAAGGAAGAGAATCCGGTGCTTGCCTACTTGGAGTTATTGTATGCAAACTTAACAACCACAAGGTATTCATCTAGTTGGTATGGTGAATGTTGAAAAAGGCACAAAGTATATCCTCCAAGGTTCAATTTGCACATCTTGTTGGCACATCAATTTAAGGATGATAGGCTATGGACAAAGCATGCTTGGTGCCAAGTAGCTTGAAGAATGCTTGCCAAAATTTACCAATGATCAAGGATCACGGTTGAAGATGAGTAAACAAGGTATCCCATGATGCTTGAAGACATTATTGAAGTAGATCTAGGTAAATATTGGAGCATCCAATATATCAAAGGTTAGTATCAAATGGTTTGCTTAATTAGCTTATCAAAAAATACCATAATTGTTATATGACCTTACTTTATCTTTGGCAAGGATGTAATGAGTTCTAAACTCATGTGTTCCCATCAAGCAGATGGGATGGGAAGTGGTTGAAAGAGTCCACTTGGCTTTTTGTTATTGACCTTGTTGCATTAGTAGCTCTCACAAGATCAGACAAACTCTCAAACCTCTCAATGCCATGTTGGGCTACCACTGTTGGCATTGTAGGGTACCTAATGTCTTTTCCACACCCATGTGACCAAAAATTGGTAAGTCATGGGCTTCTTGAAAGCACACAGGTCATAGATCACCCTTGGTTGGAACATAGATCCAATTCTCATAGAATAGAAGGCCTTTTGTGAAGGTGAAGGTGTGGTATTCCTTATTGTGTGTTGCAAGACAACCTTGTACCATCTAAAAGGAGGAGTCTTGTTGTAAATCAATCCTAAACTTGATTTGGACTTTTGAGTCAATTGATATTGTCATAATTGCCACCATGATGAGAGGTTGAAAAAGAGTCTTCAAATCAGGTTGTTGTGATAGGGCATTGCGGATGATATGGAACCTACATCAAGTTTTACTCAAGTTTGATGCCAAACAAATATATTTGTTCCTCCAATCAATGATGTTGACTCTTCATGTGCTCCAAATGTATTGTCTACAATAAAATTTTGTGATCAATTTGCATGATCACTTGTTTCTCTAAGAGATAATGCATCCATACCTTGGTAGTATATAAGATTGTTGGTTGTTCTTGATCTTGAGTAGAGTAATTCCTTTCTATAATGTTTAGTTAGCAAAACACAAAGACAATAGGATGTAGCACATTTGGAAATTCTTGCTACAACACAACTCCAATGACAAAGGTAGAGGTATCAAAATCAACCAAAAAAGGTAATTGAGGATCATATGGTTGAAAAATGGGTCTTGAAGACACCATATACTTGAGCTTCTTGAATGATTCTTTGTGCTTGGTAGTCCATTGAAAGCTTGAGGTGTTCTCTAAAAGATGAGTCAATGGTGTAGTGTGACAACCCGGAAAATATCACTTTTGCGGTATTTGGGTAAGTAAAGTTCATTCCCGTAGAGATACGAGTCAGAAATATCCAAATACAAAGTCAAACAGTAACAATGTAGTTCTTCTTGGTTGTGTCTTTAATCTCTTAGGTAGAAACCACACCCAGAAGAGAGTAACAAGCATTGATTTGCAGTCTTGTCACAAATTCACAATTCTTAATCACAACACCTTCAATTCTTTCCAAACAATCTTGATTGTGATTAGTCAGGCTTTCCAAAAAATGGCACTTCACTGCATAACGACTTCACCTCAAAATTGTGTTCCACCCCTCCACTGAAGGCACAACGTCCTCAATCAAAATTGCTTCACATCAACTTTGCACTACACTAACAAATGTAGAATACTACCAACACTACAATTCCTCTCAAATCTGTCAAGGCATTGCTCTGATTGCACTTCACTCATGATCAAACACAGAGAGTAAAGATCAAGGCTACAAAATCCAACATCCAACAAGCACACTGACTTGCACTTTGAAATTCTCCACACACTTACAAACACAAACACAAAGTTGATACTTGGAATCAAGCTCAAGCGACGAGCACTACTTCACAACACTTCGCTTTATCTATTCTCAGAAATTATGAGCACTGAACAACATAAGACTGTGAACGCCACTCTTAAATAGTGAAGAAAATGACAGTTATCGCTTCCTAACAACTCTACAAACCTACAGATCCGAAATGACAATGCACCTCTTCATATCTACCTCTTCAAATCTCAAAATTTTTACTAATCCGATCTGATGTCTACTTCTTCCTCGGCTTTCAAATTCGAACCCAAAGTAATTTCACTTCTTACTACTCTATCCTCGGGTTTCACAACTCTTATTTCCTCTACCAATTCTACTAATTCTCCACTCTGATCTACAATTCCTATCACAAGTAATCCTTCTAAATCTCTATCTCCCGACCCACTCTTCTCGAAAGTGTCAAATGTCAAATCCGAAGACACCTGCACTCTTATCTCTCTTACTTCAGGTCTAACTACTATCAATTCCTTTACTAATTCTATTGTGTCATCATCAAGAATTGTAATTGAAAGCATATGTACACTATCTACACTTTCAATTTGCATTCCACTTTCCCATAATCTCTCATGTAACTGACCCAAAGACACTTATTGTCTGATCTTGCACTTCGGGTTTATTCACTATTACTATTTCTCTTCTAATTCTCTCCTATCTTCAATCAGAACTGAAATTGAAGTCATGGGTATCATATTTATCTTCTTTCCTTACTCCAACTTCCTCTAACACCTCTAGCAAGATTCCCAAAGTCACCTTCACTGCACTCCGAGGTCCGGCTACCTCGGATTTAGTCATCTTTGTCTTGAGGCAAAGAATCTTCTAACCCAAAGTTGTGTAAACCTGCAGTCCAAAGTCCAAAGTCTCAAGTCTCAAGTCCGAAATCCGAAGTCACATTGACCCGAAGATAGCAACCCAAAGACATTAAACTACTCTATACATCTACTCCAAAACTTCAAATGCTTGTAACTTCTTGAACAGACCTCCAAACTCTACAATTTTGGTGGCAACAGAAAGCCCTGAACAAGACACATCTAATGAGATGTATCACGCATGATTTGGACTTGTTGGCACTGAGATATGGCCCATGTAGTATTCCTGACTTGTAACCTTCATTCCTCCTTCGGGTCTGCCCCCCTTAGGCATCTGATCCAAGTTTTTTTTCCTCCTCTGACACAAAGTAAGCTTCTTTGGGTCTGATCCAGTCCAAGTCCTTCTTCCTCTTACATGAAGTCTACTTCCTTGGGTCTGATCAAAACACAAGTTTCCCCTCATTTCTTCTCCATTTGGTTTCAATTTGGTTTCAACAAGGCACTTCTTCTTCAAAACTCGTCCAAAATAAAAAATGTGGGTACCACATGCAGCCACATGAGCACCATCTGTAAAAAAAATTGAATCCATTAAATGCCCATACTTTTGTGGCATCCTTTAGAGTAGGCCAATCAATAATGGCCCTGTTTTTCTCCTCTTCCATCTTGATCCCCTTTGATGAGACCTTATGATCCAAGAAGGTAACTTCTTTTTGCCAAAAGGTACACTTTGACTTCTTGCAATAAAACTTCCATTGACTTAGTCATCTTAGGACTTCTCACATGTGATTCATCTGCTTTGCCTCCATTTTCCTATAGATTAAAATATCATCCAATAACATCATCACGTACCAATCTAATAGTACATCCAACACCCAATGCATCTAATCTATGAAGGCTATCAAAACTATAGTAAGAAAAAAGGGTAGAACTCTCCATTCAAAATGCTCATACCTTGTCAGAAAGGTAATCTTTTGCACATCTTCTCTATCAATAAAATCTACCAATAGCCGTTTCAAAGATCCAACTTGGAGAAGTATTGTACTCCACTCAATTGATCTAGCAAGCCATCAATTAAAGGCAAAGGATACACATTCTTCATTGTTTGTTTATTGACACAACAATAGTCAATATAGAAGTAAAGTCCTTTATCCTTCTTTGGGACAAATAATACCGGTGCTCTCCAAGGAGATGTACTATGTTGTATGAAATACTTCTCCAATAACTCTGTCAGTGTTGTTTGAAGCTCTTCTAACTCCCTTTGGTGAAAGCCAATAGATTGGTCTACTCATTAGAGTACTTTCTAATAATAACTTTATTTTGAAGAGCATACCACAATCAAAGGATAATCGTCTCAATAGATCATCCAAAACCATATCTACAAACTCTTGAGCTACTTGATTAAATGTTGCTTGATGAGGCTACTAGCCCTTATCATATTCTCCATGTACAATTGGCTTGATCTACTCTATAAAAATAGGAATATCTTCCTGTAAAGCTTGCTCTATGATTACTTTATTTATAAACTTCTCATCTTGGGATTGATTATTCTAAGGTGTCTTATTCAAAAGTGCCAGACAACCTAATTGGTAATTCTTACCTTAATGTTATCATTGGGTCCAATCAAATTGAACCTTATAATGTTCAAGTCAAGGAAAACCTAGGATGACATCATAATGTAGAGGTGCCACTACAAACCTTGTACACTCTAACCACTCTTTCCTAATCTTGAATGTAATAAGATATGAGGAATTGAATGCAAAACACTTCTACCATCTGCCATCATCAATCTACTTCCAATTACTGGCTTGATAGGAATACCTAATTCATTTGCTAATTATATGGACATGTAATTCTTGGAACTTCTAGAATCAAAAAAATCTTTCAACCATAATCAAATATCATACCTTATACATGAAGCAAACTTGCACAGGTTGAGCCTTCAATCCTATTGGAACTAATCAAATTTTCAATAGGTGGTTTGATCTCTCCTACAAGGATTCTTTGTTTCCTTGATCATCACATTTGTCACGCCATTTGTAGTTCCGCATCTAGATGCTCGGACACTGGAGTTCCAGTGATGGTAGTTAGAGTTATTCTAGTTGTTTCTCAGGGACTACTTTCCGACGGTTAGATTTTGTGTTCGGGGTACTGACTTCACGGTGGGGCCCACCGTCACTTTGCACCGTTTGCACCGTCGAGTGTGCCGTCAGCGGGACCGTTAGGGTTTCAGGGCTAGCTCGAGTCCAGGGGGTATAGTTTCGAAGTGAGCTCCAGAGAGCTCACTTCTCTGATGTTGAGCCTTCGAGTTCCTGGCTATGGTGGACAGAGGCCGGCGAGCGTCACCTGGATTCTCTATGCTTGAGTGGGTGTGGCTTGACTGTAATCAGTGCCCAGTTGTTGGCAGTTTATAGAGTGACAGATCAAGTACTGATCTGAGTTGAGTTGAGTTGAGAATGTTAAGCAATCTGATTACATCAGAGAAGTGAAGTCAGGGGGAAATCGGGTGCAGGAACGTTGAGTGTTGGTGGTATCTCCAAGCTCGGTGGATCGTGGTAGCTCGATTCAGGTTCTGTGTTTCCCTAGTGTGCAGAACTTGTGTAGTTGATGCAAATTTGGCAGTTAGGCGGACGGTGTGCGGAAGCGCTGGCCAAATTTCGAGCAAAGAAGGAGCAATTTTCGAGCAGTGTTGTGATTTTGAGCTCAGGAGGTGAAGGCAGGACCAATTTGCTGCGAGTTGGGCTCAGAAAGTGAAATTGAAGGTGGAGTTGGAAAGCTCTTCTCATGAAATTGTGATTTGGAAAAACCCGTTTTGTCAATTTGGCTCGAGTGGAAAGTTAGCGGGGGATTTGGCGGACATCCATCTTTAGGGTTTACGTCAGATTTACGTCAGATTTTGGGCCAGAATTGGAGGAGTTTCGCTGTTTGGCCAGATTTGGAGAACTTTCGCTAGTTTGGAGGAGTTTCGCAGATTTGGAGAAGTTTCGCCAATTTTGGAGGAGGTACGAAGTGGCAACAAGAAAGGCCTCATTTGGCTGAATTTCGGCGTTTCGAGGCATAGGGCTGTGGGCTATGAGAGGCTACGAAGGCCTAGAAGGGCCAGAAGGGCCAGCAAGCCAGCTTGCTGGCGTGAGGCTAGCTAGTTTAGTGTAGATCTTGGTCATTGGTTGGCAAAATCTGCCTTTCTTGCTAGATTGTGCGCAACAGGGTTTGACCCCTAGATCTCTTGTTCCTAGACTGGTGCCCTAGCCAACTGGTCCACCCTCACTTGTTGTCATAGTGACTGTGCCACTGTTATCTATACACATGTAGCTTTGGCTAGGAGAGGCAGTTTGATCCCATTCTTGGTGATCCTGGTAGCTTAGGACTTAGATACGAACTACTCTTATGTCAAATGCCAAATGGTGGCAGAGTCAGTCCCGTGTTGTGTTATGAGATGGAGGGTTTTCGTTTAGATTTCTTGTGATTGGATCCCCTCCATTCTCTGCTTCCTGTTTGTGCACCACGTTTGTGTGAGGTGCCTTGACTTTTGAGCGTTGGTGCTCTGGTGTGCTCTCGGTGGTGAGGCTGGAGTGATGACCAGTCAGACTACCTTTGTTTCTCTCCGGTGAGGCAAGAAGTGATGACCTGCAGACCGTGAGAGTGCGTGTTATGATGGCAGGTTACAGGTTGCCCTTCCCCTAGTGTAGTTATCTCGGTTAGAGTTACATTAGTGGGTGGTGTTTTAGTTGGTGTTGGCACGCGGTGGTGTTGGCACTTGGTGGGGCACTTGCGGTTGCGACTTGCTGTTGCAGTTGGTGGTTCGGGTTTGTTGGTGTGGTTACTTTGTCACGACGGAGTTCTTTGGAGATTCCAGAGGAGTTAGCCCTGCAGTACGCAGTGGGTTTACTCGGAGTGGTGCTCAGTATCAACCTGTATCTCAGGTCCCAGTGAGGGAGGAGATTGACTCTGAGTTGGAGTTCGACACAGGAGCTGATTCAGTTGAGAGTGCACTTGGTGTGTCCGCACCGTTGTTGTGGGACATGGACGAGATTTATGGGGCCTCCAAAGGCCCTAGGCGTTACTCTGGTACAGTGGGTACCATTGAGTTGGATGACTTCATCCAGGAGTTCGATAGTTGGTGTGATCTGCAGCAGATGCGGAACCCGACTTTGTTCACACCCTTCATGGCATGGAAGGGGTTGTTTCAGCACTTGGAGGGTCCACCGATGGACGACTACCATGAGTTCAGGAGAGCTCATTTGGAGGAGATTGAGTTATGGAGACAGTATTGGTCTCCACACTATGTCTCCATCACTTCAGGTTCGGTGGCCAGGAGTAGGTCGGCTGTACCTACAAGTTCTAGCTCGAGTAGTGTTGGTGGAGCTAGTGGAGGTGCACTAGCTGGAGATAGTGCTACTACGAGTGGAGGTACCGCTGCAGGAGGTGGTGTGGTACCGGGGTTTAACCCCATGGTTGAGTTCTTCCTATGTTTGAGGCAGAACTACCAGGGAGTGCGGACTGACAAGCTGAGGAGCTTGCAGGAGTTCCAGCGGAAGGCTGGAGAGAGCCTACGCGAGGCATATACTCGCATGAGGCGGCTGATCAGTTTCACTCAGGGAGTTACTTAGGTCCAGGCAGTCCAGTTTTGGTATGGGATACTGGACAAGGAGTTGCGACGTAGAGTTCGTGATGCTACGTTGTTGCAGGCTACTTCGCCCACTTTGGCAGTAGTCTTTGGTTTGGCTGAGCGTATTGAGCTCAACATGGTGGAGGAGAGAGTGGTGACATCTGGATTTGGTAGAGAGACCTCATCCACGGTTGTGACTTCTTCTAGAGTGCAGCAGAGTGCACCACACCCAGTTGGTTTTCGAGGACAGGGTGGACAGCCCAGATCCTATGGAGCGAGTGGAGGGCCTAGTGGAGTTAGACCCTTACCCTCATTTTTGGGTCAGCAGCAGCCAGTGAGTGGTGGTGTTGCTTGTTGGACTTGTGGTGGACCTCACCATAGGAGAGAGTGTACTCAGGGCAGCGGACCTGATACCTCTGGTGCATCACAGCCAGCACAGAGGCAGTGTGAGCACTGCCATAGATTTGGTCATACTAGTGACCGGTGTTTTGACCTACACCCGGAGTTACGGAGTGGTAGGGCTGCTATGGCAGGTAGTAGAGGAGCTCCAGTTCATGGAGGACGAGGTGGTAGAGGTGGTGGTAGAGGATCTACACCTAGTAGGGGTGCAGTACCTGCCCTTACTTCTGACACAGCTATGGCTACTCGGATTGAGCAGTTGGAGCAGAGATTGGCTAGTATGGCTATTGCTCATAGGAGATCAGATTCGGGTGCTGAGGCTTCCACCTCATATGCTGGTGATAGAGATGCTTTGGACTTCATGTGCGGAGCAGCACAGGTGGATGCATCTGCAACAGTGACTAGGAGTGCAGTACGTGCTCCAGAGCCTAGAGGAGCATCAATGGAGTTGGACCCACAGAGAGGAGAGGTTGGGAGACAGGTCAGACTTCCCCAGTCTTTCACGTTATCTGAGGCATTGCAGACGACATCCATGGTTCCTAGACGTCCCAGTGCAGGTGTGGTAGGTGGTGATGGAGTACTTGATGGAGTACCTGCTAGTCAGCCACCTGCTACTACACAGATTGAGTCTAGCATGATGTTGGGGGCGGCTCAGCTGATTATGCGGCATCCTTTATTTTCAGCCAGTGACATGTTTACATTGGGAGTGGACCCAGCCCCAGTGTTCCGGTTGGCTGCCACGTTGTGTGAGAGTAGGGATGGTGCAGTTCCTACTACTAGAGCAGAGGTGGTTGGTAGTGGAGCTGACTTGGTTGAGGAGCATGGGATCCGTTCAGCGACCAGTGGTTTATGGCAGGCAGCAGCGGCTAGACTGGAGGAGTTGCCAGCTAGACCGGCCTTTGAGAGAGCGCGGTTTACACCTGGTGTTGTCCTATTGGATAACCAGAGGGGGATCTTTTGTTTAGTGGGACCTTCAGGGAAGGTCTATACACCACAGAGAGTCTTGTTAGACTCTGGTGCGCAGCCCCTTATGTTGGGGAAGGCTGCAGTTGTTGGTCTGGAGTTACGGAAGACCGATGTGGAGAGGTGTCCATTTCAGATCTAGACATCTCTTGGTGGTGGTTCAACACAATACATCACACGTGGAGAGCTTGTTGTCCAGGTTCAGCCTGGTCATCCGACTGATAGCTCGGTGGTGAGAGCTCAGGCTATTGCGACGATAGCTGAGTCCTATGATGTGCTAATTGGGGGAGCAGTGTTATACCCTATGGGTTTCAGTATTGACTATTGGGAGGAGACAGCCTCTTATAGACCTGGTTGGCAGTCTGGTGAGGGACGGGTATGTCGCCTACCAGTACGCTTCAGTAGTGGCAGTCTTGGCTCACTACAGTCCGGGACCATGGCAGCATCAGTTTTGGCTTTCAGCGGTGCAGTTACTTGGCCTGGTGACTTGTTGGAGGGGAACGCCCATGCAGAGGATACTCCAGTACCAGAGGAGATCACTCGGCTATGGAGTACGAGTGGGATTGTTCCATCCACCTTGGATATTCCATTGTGGAGTTCAGAGGAGGCATTGCAGCAGCATGCAGATCAGTTGGTGCAGCAGGCTTGGAGTGGAGCCTTCGTACCATCAAGGGATGAGTGTGAGGATGAGCCTCCAGAGGCGATTGCTTTGACACCTCTGGATACCACACTCATTGCTTGGCAGTATCCAGTAGAGGGGATATGTCTATTAGAGTTGTTTGGTGGGATCAGCACCGGACTAGCTGCGGTGTTACAGGCGGGTATCCGAGTATAGAGGTACTTGTATGTAGAGAGAGATGAGACTGCTAGGCGAGTCTCTCTACATCATGTGGCACACTTGGCCTATCGGTATCCGGAGTTATTACCGATGTCAGCAGTCAGAGGTTACCAGAAGGCCTTACCAGGAGACATTTCCTTATTGGGGGTGCATGACCTAGAGAGACATGGGCCCATTCACTTGGTGATTTCTGGATGGCCATGTCAGGGACATACACGTGCGGGCCGCGGTTTGGGTCTTCAGGATCCTCATTCTGGTGTGTTTTGGGAGATGTTACGGATACTACGACATCTCCAAGTTCATCAGTCTGTTTCTCCAGCTTACCTTTTGGAGAACGTTCCATTGATGGGTGATTCTCGCACTAGAGTGGTGGCGAGTACACATCAGGTCCATTCATGGATGGGACCTGCTGTATTGTTAGATGCAGCCAGAGTGGGATCACGGGCTCATCGTCTTCGTCTTTGGTGGACAAACCTCTTACCCATAGAGGTTCTACAGCGTGCTTATGATGGGATTCAGCGACTGGACCACATTCTTGTTGATGATATCTTGGATGTTGGGCGTCAGTCTCAGACAGTGGTAGTGGCTGATAGGTCACCCATGGCAGTGGTGAACCTAGTTGGACAGCCTAGAGCTGCATTTCCCACACTCATGAGTTTCCCAGGCTCTCATGCTTTTCGAGAGGGAGGACCTGGACTTGTTTGGGACTCACAGTTACAGCAGTTGGTGGAGCCCAATGCTGATGAGAGAGAGCGGGCGATGGGTTTTCGCACCGGTATTACCGTTGTTCCAGCAGTGTCAGAGGCATCCAGGCGTCAGGTGTTAGGTCAGGCTATGGACCTGAACTGTTTGACCTGGATTGTGAGCCTTGGTTTGGCAGAGCAGCGTAGGATGCGCTTGATAGGCATCACCACTCGGACACTTGTGAGCCTTGTGCCTATCGAGACGATTCAGGCACATGCTGGGGGCGATGGACCGAGTGGACATGGTATTCTTGGGACACATCCAGTAGCTACTAGGGAGAGTGGTCTACTTGGAGTCCATCCAGGTGAGCGTGGGCTACTTGGATTACACCCTTGGTCCACATGGGATGCAGCCAGAGGACGTATGGAGCTTGCAGCCAGAGTGGAGGGAGTTTTTCACACAGAGGTTGGGACCTCTAGTGGTCGGGAGCATGACACCATTGCTCCCAAGGGCCCAGTATAGCAGCCAGTCAGTACGTCTTCCACTCCTACTACAGTTACAGAGGATACTTGGGAGCCAGATCTTGGACCCAAGCTTAC
Organism: Lunularia cruciata; assembly: GCA_948567375.1. NCBI lineage: Eukaryota > Viridiplantae > Streptophyta > Marchantiopsida > Lunulariales > Lunulariaceae > Lunularia > Lunularia cruciata. The sequence goes on along the minus strand of OX419761.1, from coordinate 60,210,302 downwards.
TGGAGAGGAAAGACGGAGGGTTTGGAGGTTCTTGAGGAGTCACACGAGTTGTTTTGCCTTCAGTATGAAGGATTTGGGTGCTCTGAAGGGACCTGGTATACGGATTGAGCTGACTAGCGACACACCTATTTTCCGACGTCCTTATCGATATAGTGAGATGGAGAGGACACTGATTCAGAGCCGGAGTAGTGACCTTTTTGAGGCTGGTTTGGTGGAGATTTCACATGGAGAGTATGCATCAGCGACAGTGATGCCAGCCAAGAAGGATATGCATGGCAACTATATAGATAGGCGGATGTGTGGAGATTACCGTCCTATCAACCGACAGACCAGGGCTGATCGGTATGCCATGCCTACACCGGAGGAGATTTTTGATGCGATTGGGCATGCAAAGGTCTTCAGTACTTTGGATCTTTGAGCGGGATATCATCAGTTGCCGATCAGGGAGGAAGATAAGTCCAAGACAACATTTTGGGCTATTGATCCTCACGGCAAGGATGTGTTATATCAGTGGAGATTCTTACCATTTGGGTTGAAGAATGCTCCTGCTGAGTTCCAGAGGGTCATGGATAGGATCCTAGTTGGACTGGATTTTGCTCGGTGCTATATTGATGACATTTTGGTGTATAGCACTACTGTGGAGGAGCATGAGAGACAGTTGTTGGAGGTGTTTGAGAGGTTGAGATCTCATGGACTCAAATTACATCCTGGGAAGTGTAGGTTCTTCCATGAGCAGGTTGAGTATTTGGGTCACACTATCTACCCCGGAGGACTTGGTGTTCAGCAGACCAAGGTGGAGGCTATTGCACGTATTCCTCGGCCTACGGATGTGAGCAGAGTGCGAGCATTCCTTGGGTTGGCAAACTTCTATCGCCGCTATGTTAGAGGATTTAGTGCCATTGCCAAGGCCTTGACGAAGCTGACCAAGCTTACACAGGAGTGGTGTTGGGGAGATGAGCAGGAGAGAGCTTTTGTAGAGCTCAAAGAGAGGTTGACATCTGCTCCTATTTTGAGGAGACCGATCAGGGGACGACCATTTCAGGTTCACACTGATTGGAGTATGTTGGGGCTTGGAGCGGTGCTCACCCAACATGATGATGAGGAGAAGGAGTTTGTGGTGGCCTATGCTAGTCGTTCCAACAATTCAGCGGAGGCGAAGTATAGTTCATATGAGGGAGAGTGCTTGGCAGCAGTTTGGGCAGTAGCACATTTCCGATGTTACCTATTTGGTAACCCCTTCACTCTCATCACTGATCATCAGCCGCTGAAGTGGTTGATGGAGTCCGACAAGCTTTCAGGGAAGCTTGCACGATGGGCTCTGATTTTACAGGAGTATGATTTCACGGTTGTTCACAGACCTGGAGTGGTGAACCGTGATGCAGATGGGTTGAGTAGAAACCCATGTCCCAGCCAGCAGGATCAGACCGGAGCACGTTGGCATGGTGAGACAGATGAGGAGATGGTGCCAGGTTGGCATGCATCGGCCTTTCTGTGTATATTTGCAGAGACTTTGGTGGTATCTCTCTCAGCGCATACAGGAGGAGTTATTGAGGTCACAGATCCAGAGAGTGAAGATATTAGTACAGTTCAGCGAGACATTCATGATGATGTCTTAGTGATGGACTATCTTCGCACTGGTGTTGTGGGTGGCACAGTTGGGGCCAAGGAGAGAGACCGTGTTCTTCAGCGAGCCAAACGGTTCAGATTGGAGGGTAGACACCTTTTGCGTGTATGGGAGGATGGTAGAGTGCGAGTAGTACCACTTCCATCACAGAGACCACAGTTGGTCCGTCATGCTCATGAGGAGCTAGGACATTTTGGAGTAAAGCGTACATATAGCTTACTCCAGAGTCATTATTGGTGGCGCGGTATGCAGACCGAGGTACAGCAGTTTGTTGCCAGATGTGTGGTTTGTGACCGAGTTAGAGCATCATTCAATGCTCCTACGCCACAGTTACACTCATTACCTATCATGGGATTGGGTTACCGTTGGAGTTTGGACTTCGCCGGACCTTTACCGCTGACTGTGAGACATCATCGGTATGTTTTGGTGATGGTGGAGCACTTCTCCAAGTGGATTGAGTTGGTGGCACTTCCTGACAAGTCTAGTGAAAGGACAGCTTACTCGTTCCTGGATCGAGTTCTTAGTCATTTTGGTGCACCAGCTGAGGTTTTGACTGATCAGGGTACAGAGTTCTTGGGAGAGTTTCAGGTCTTGTGTGACAAGGCTTTGATTGATCATCGTACTACATCCCGAGATCACCCTGAGGCAGATGGCTTAGCAGAGAGAGTGGTTCAGACGGTGAAGAGAGGATTGCAAAAGTATGGTTTGCAGAGAGGCCACTTGGGAGATTGGGATCTCCAGTTACCTTGGTTGGCCATGGGCTATCGGTTCAGCCGGCAAGCCTCCTTAGCATCCTTCTCTCCATACTTTCTACTCTATGGACGAGATCCAGATTTACCTGTAGCCATTCGTCGAGATGCTACTGTAGTTTTGGACTTGGATGACCTTGATGTATGGATGAGCGCATGTTCTCAGCGGGCAGAGATCTTTCAGAGAGTGATGCCGATGGCCTTCGAGAACTTGGCGATTGCTCAGCATAGAGATACTTTACGCTATGCTACCATTCGAGGAGGAGATTATAGACCCTCGATCCGTCAATTTCATCCAGGCGACTATGTATATCTACAGCAGACAGCACCGACGACACTTGATGTTTCTACAGGCCGCACTATCTTGAGAGTGCGCGAGGTTTTACCATCTGGAGTCCTTGTGTTAGAAGGACGTGATGGTGTTGTTTGGAAGGATCATGTGCGCAATTGTGCGCCATGCCACCTTCCAAACATTGATGGTACTATGGACCCAAGCTTGGCACTTGTACGTGCAGGCTTGAGGTGTATGTTATGTGGCTCTTCTGGTGGAGCTGCTACTATGTTAGTGTGTGATAGCTGTTCGAGAGGATGGCATATGGCATGTATGACTCCTCCCCTCACGGTGGTTCCTCAGGGACAGTGGTTATGTCCTAGATGTACTTGACCTATAGCTAGTTCATTCTTTATATGGTATAGATTGCAGACAGGCGACTAACGATGGGGCTCCATAGCACCCGGCCTCCTGATCTTTGCCCATTAGAGGGTATACCATATACTTAGAGTAGATGGCTATCTGGAGTTAGAGGGACCTAACCGCCAGCTAGGGGGGCGATTGTGGCACTTTAGAGTCTATGTATGACTTATGTGTGAGTTGTGCTTTTATAGTGTATGATGTTGACAGCGATGTATGTTGTGTAGCGATGTATATACGCACGACAGCTGTCACGCCATTTGTAGTTCCACATCTAGATGCTCGGACACTGGAGTTCCAGTGATGGTAGTTAGAGTTATTCTAGCTGTTTCTCAGGGACTACTTTCCGACGGTTAGATTTTGTGTTCGGGGTACTGACTTCACGGTGGGGCCCACCGTCACTTTGCACCGTTTGCACCGTCGAGTGTGCCGTCAGCGGGACCGTTAGGGTTTCAGGGCTAGCTCGAGTCCAGGGGGTATAGTTTCGAAGTGAGCTCCAGAGAGCTCACTTCTCTGATGTTGAGCCTTCGAGTTCCTGGCTATGGTGGACAGAGGCCGGCGAGCGTCACCTGGATTCTCTATGCTTGAGTGGGTGTGGCTTGACTGTAATCAGTGCCCAGTTGTTGGCAGTTTATAGAGTGACAGATCAAGTACTGATCTGAGTTGAGTTGAGTTGAGAATGTTAAGCAATCTGATTATTGTGGCACTTTAGAGTCTATGTATGACTTATGTGTGAGTTGTGCTTTTATAGTGTATGATGTTGACAGCGATGTATGTTGTGTAGCGATGTATATACGCATGACACATTCCACAAACTCCATTTGGGCAATTTGTTGGAGTCATCCATTCTTGAATGGACATTCAGCAATATGATGTCCAATTTGGTAACATAAAAAATAACCACCATTTTGTTGCAATTTCTTCCTATTTTAGTGTCAATTGATCTTTGTTAGACAACATCAATCTTCATCAATGGTGGCTCCTCCGCCCATGTGTAGCGTGTTGGCGGGTTTTGTGAAGGCCGGGGTCAAGACCACGTTGTTGTGACTAAGGAATCAAGCACTCAGCCTACTACATGGCTTCCTTTACGTGTTTGGGCTACCACATGGTCACTTCTAATTTGGTGTGTGACTTTGTGGCAACCCGGCAAATATCACTTTTGCGGTAATCGAGTAAGTAAAGTTCGTTCTCGTAGAGATACGAGTCAAAAATGTCCAAATACAAAGCAAAGTAACAATTTCAGTTCTTCTTGGTTGCGTCCTTAATCTCTTAGGTAGAAACCACACCCAGAAGAGAGTAACAAGCACTGACTCGCAGTCTTGTCACAAATTCAAACTCCTTAATAACAACTCCATCAAATCTTTCCAAACAATCTTGATTGTGATGATTCAAGCTCTCCCAAAAACGGCACTTCACTGCAAAACAACTTTGCCTCAGAATTGTGTTCCACCCCTCCACTGAAGGCACAACTTCCTCGATCGAAATTGCTTCACATCAACCTCACACTACACTCACAAATGCAAAATACTACCAACACTACAATTCCTCTCAGATCTGTCAAGGCATTGCTTTGATTGCACTTCACTCAAGATCAAACACAAAAAAATAAAGATCAAGGCTGTGGAATCCAACATCCAACAAGCACACTGACTTGCACTTTGAATTTCTCCAAACACTCACAAACACAAGTACAACGTTGATACTCGGAATCAAGCTTAAGCGACGAGCACTACTTCACAGCACTTTGCTTTATCTATTCTCAGAAATTATGAGCACTGAACAACATTTGACTGCAAATGCCACTCTTAAATAGTGAACAAATTGACAGTTCTAACAACTACACCGTTCTACACCAACTTTTCTAACTTGTAGATCCGAAATGACAATGCATCTCTTCATATCTGCCTCTTCAAATCTCCAAACTATTACTAATCCGATCCGATGTCTACTTTGTCATCAGCTTTCAAACCCAAACCCAAAGTAATTTTACTTCATAATACTTTGCCCTCGGGTTTCATATCTTCTACTTCATCTACCAGATCCAACAATTCTCTTTCCTAATCTGAAATTGCACTCATGGGTAACCCTTCTAATCCTTCATCTCTCGACCCACTCTTCTCTAATGTCTCCAATGGTAATTCCAAAGACATTTGCACTCCTATGTTATCTACTTTGGGTTTTGCTCTAACATCTTTCCAAAGCTTTTCTATCTCTATTTTCACTAAGTCTAATCTAATCAAAATGTTGTCTTCTACCTCTAAGATATTCCTGTCTACACGAGTTCTGAGACTAATTAACAAAGCATTCAAATTCATGTCCTTCGCTTATCTTCGCCTCGTCTCTTGCACCAACAACTTCAACTTGTGCAGCCTCGTCTCTTCAATCCAAACGCTGACCTCTGTACTCAACATTGCATTCATCTTGAGGAAAATCTCTTTCAATGGCTCCAATCTCATCTTCCTCTCTCACTCTCGATCTGCAAGCCAGTCCTCCTTGTACATCGCCAATTCCGCTTTGAACTCGGCTTTCACCATCTCCTTCTCCTTCTTCTTCTGTACCACCTTCTCCTCCTGATTACAAAGTAACTCTCGTAATCTCTCTTCTTCCCTATATCGTGCCGCCAACTCTTGTTGCCAGAGTTGCTTCTTCTCCTTGACACTCTCCATCACCCTATCGAGCTCCTGATCCTTCATTGCTACTCTTGCCATAGCATGGATAACTTCTTGAATCAGCAAACTACTGCTTCAAGATCTCATATTCTGCTACTTGTCTCTCCCTTGCTATGTCACTCTTCTTAACAAGATCCTCTCGATAATTCACTTCTCTCTTCAGGTCTTCAATTACCTGACTTCTCACTATTGCCTCTGCTCGCAATACTTCTCTCTCTTCCTCACCTCGGGTTATACTCTTCTTCAACTCCGAGTTCTCTTCTTCTAATCTGGACAACACCTGCAATAAAGTCTTTACCTCGGGACAAGTCGACTGCATCTCCTTCTTCTTGTACTCTAGCTTTACCAACAGAGGACATACCACATCCCTCAGGTACTCGACTCCATTGCTTGGGGTTACTTCTTCTTGCGCAGCCACTTCCCTTCGTACTTCTTGTTCATCCGATACTCGCCTTCTTCTCTACAATCTTTGTATCAGAATGGACGCCTCGCTTCCCGAGCTTTCATGTGCTTCTTCCTTCACCATACTTGGACTTGCATCGTACTTTGCCTTACGTCTCAAGCAGATTCCTCTCTACACTGCGATCTTCTTTTCTTTGGGCTCGGTTACTTTGTCTTCCAACTGCGTGTTGTCCTCGGCCTTGATCTCTGCCTGCACTTCTTCTTCTTCTTCTATAGCAGCCGGCGCTGATGTCATTTCTCCTCCTTCATCGCTGTCGCTACTTGTATCTCCACTCTATAGCGTTAGCTTGGGCTCCTCCTCGTGTTCTGAGTCTTTGGTCTTGAGCTCGGCATCACCTTCCGAGTCTTCATCTTCCGACTTGATCACCACCATACCTTGCCTCAGGTTTCCTCTCCTGATCTTCCAAGGTTTCTTTGTGTCTTCGGCTTCGCCCTGCCAACTTCTCTTCTTTGAGTACTCACTTCAATCTCCACATTCTTCCCTGTCTTCTTGTAGTACTCATCGGTGCTCTTGATTTGCAAATGTACTGCTGCTCCTCTACATTGATCTCCTTTCTCAAAACAGGATGGAAGTGCAACACCATCCGAGTTCGCTCCGCCGAGTTCAGCAAATTTAACCCAAGGTAGAAATGCACTGCAAATGGCACGATGTAGTGTGGAGGCGATTTATCCCACAGATTCCACACATTTTTTGCATTCTCCCAAGGAAACACCTCTCCCAATTGATTGGTTCTCCTTCAAATAACTTGTGAAAGAACACTGCTTGGTGTTTCATCACATACGTTGTTCTCTCCAGCTTCAGGATTGCCATCAGAGCACTCACAATTCCTCTCTTCACAGGGTCTTTGTAGCTCTCGACTTTGTACACATTCTTCTTCCGCTTTGACGAGAATGCATCTCTCACCTCTTGGGTTTCTTGGGCTATCTCTCCCTTCCCCAAGAACGTGGCTCCCTGCTCCAAGCCTGCTTCTTTCCCGAGTACTGGTCTCCAATCCGACTCTGTCCAGCAAGCCGGATTTCCTCTCTTCCCTTCTTCCTCGGGTCCATCAAGACACTTGCTCTTGATGATTTCTGTCATGAAACCTGGAAAACTCACATTCCAATTCCACGCCAAGAAAATGATCCAAAGTCGGCTCAAGACTTTGATCCTAACAATCACATCTAACCTCCGAATTGCATGATTTCTCACTGCAAATTCAGAGTTCTTCTTTCCTCCTCTCATCTCTCCTACTTTCTCACTGTTTCTTGATTTCACTCTCGCGACTTCTCCCTTACACACTAATGCATTTCCAACTCTATTTCCCTTCCCATGATCACCTGCAAGACAACTTTTCAACGGCAAAGGAAAATTACTTGACATTTTGTCGTTGCGAGGTTTGATTTTTATAGAGTTGCGCTTTCTTCATCTTTCATCACTTTGAGTTTCTACCAAGAAATCACACCTCCTGCATGCACCTGTCACTGTCAATCAACTTCCGTGCGCATGGGCCACCGGTTTTTGAACGGTCCCTTCTTGAATTTCTCACCCCGATGAAAGGTTGTTAGATTGACTTCGCCTCGGGTTGAGCTCCTCCGGATACAAAGACTCCTTACTTCAGGTTGTATGCTGACAGGGCATTTTTGAGTACTTCGCCTTATGACCCAAAGTCACTTTACTTCGGGTTTCATCCCGAAGACTCTTTTCTTTGCCTTCTTTGGGCATACAGGCGCAATCCAACTTCTCTATACACTTCTTCTTCTTTATTTTGAAAAAAACAAAAAATGTGGGCACCACATACCCCCTCCCTCAAATGTGAGCATCCCTACAAACATAGACCTCAGGTGCCTTAGAAACTTCCGAGTCTATGGTCCAATATCTCCAAACTCTCTACCCGTTTACCTGAGCGGCAAAAGGATTACCTTCCAAGCTACATGGACATGGACCCATTTTCGTAAAGATGAAGAACTCAATAGGGATCCATCCATCTCAAATGCAACTTGCCTGGAAAAAATATTTGGCGATTGTCATATAACAAAACCAAATCCCCTTCACGTACAGCTACAGGCTTGATTCTCTTATCGTGCATGACTTTCCTCTGTGCTTGTACTTCTTTTGTGGTTTGCATTGCATCGTCTCTTTTCTCTTCTAACCACATCAGTTGATGAATCCGAAGATCTTGACTTTCTTCTTCCGACATTTGTTCTTCGCAAAGAACCCGATATGTCGGTACTTCAAATTCAATTGGCAGTATGGGATGCAAGCCATATGTCAAGAAGTATGGAGTTTTTTTGGTTGTAATCTTTTCTGTCGTTTGATATGCCCACAACGTGGTTGGTAATTTTGTATCCCAGTCATAGGCATAATTGACAGTCATCTTATTCAAAATTTTGCAAAGTAACCCATTCGCTTTTTCCGTTAAGCCATTTGCTTTTGGGTTATAAGGAGTCGTCTTCCAATGTTTAATCTGAAAGTACTTGGTTAACGCCTCCATTACATAGTTCAAAAAATGTGTTCCTTGGTCACTGACCAATTCTAGAGGACACCCATATCGGGAGATGATGTTTTGAAAGAAAAGTTTGGCCACAATTTCAGCATCATCTCTACGAGTTGCTTCAGCTTCGACCATCTTGGTAGCATAGTCAGTGCAAACCAAAATGTATTGCTTTCTTGTGACTCGGGTCATTGGTTGAATGGGACCCACAAAATCAATCCCCCATTTCTCAAATGGGGCCAAAGGCAAAATTGGTCTCAAAGGCCATTGAGAAGTAGCCGTTGGCTTCCCCGTTCTCTAACAAGCATCATAGCTTCGGATATGAGCATGCACGTCTTTGTACATTGTAGGCCACCAATACCCTGCCGAAAGAATTTTCTTTACAGTATTCTTTAGAGCATAGTGTCCTCCCGATGCTTCGGAGTGTAAAGATTCAATCACTCCTCCTACTTCGTATGACTCCAAGCATCGCCAAAGTACTTTGTCTTTGCCCATCTTAAATAAAATGTTGTGTTTGAGCTAGTAAGGCCCCATTTTCCTGAGAAAGATTGCCCGTTGTTCCGGATCAATCCCTTCAGGACAATGGAGAGTATGCAGATAATAATATTCAGCTGCATACCTTGTACTTCACATTGCTGATAAGTGATACAACTCTTTGTCAGGGAACCAATCATCAATTTCCCACTCCTGGTCTTGAGTTTCTAACCTGGACAGGAAGTCCGCATTTGAATGCGAAGCTCCCTTCCTTACTTGTATAGTATACGAGAATTCTTGTAACAACAAGATCCATCTTGCAATTCGCCCGAATAAATCTGCCTTCTTGACCAAATGTTGCAATGCGTATTGGTCAACATAGAAGACAAACTCGTACCCCAATAGATAATGGCGAAATTTCTTGTAGGCATACACCATTCCGAGTGCTTCTCTTTCAGTCGTCGAATAGTTCTTTTCAAAAACTGAAAGTTGTTGGCTAGCATAATACACCAGGTAGTCCTTCTTCTTTTTGTCCTTCTGAGTTAAGACAACTCCGATGGCCATGGACGAAGTGTCCACATATACATGAAAAGGGACATCCCAATTTGGGGCCCTCATAACTGGTGCTTCAACCAGCTTCTTCTTCAACACTTGGAAAGCTTCTTCTTGAGTTGGTTCCCACATATAGTCTTCGGATTTCTTTAGAAGCTTTGTAAGTGGTGCAGCAAGCACTGCATAATTTGACACGAAGCATCTGTAGTATCCGACATGTCCCAAGAAGGCTCTCAGCTCCCAGATGTTCTTCAGGGATTCCAAAACTGCAATTATCTTAACCTTCTCAACATCAACTTCAATACCTCGGCTTGACACCCGATGCCCTAGAAGAATTCCCTCCTTCATTGCAAAGAAGCATTTCTTCGGGTGTAATGACAAGCCAGCAAAATGACACCTTTCAAAAGTTTGGCAAAGGTAATCTAAATGTACATCTCTTCGCCAAAAAACACAAAATTCATCAATGAAAACTTCCACAAATTTGCGCACGAAATCTTTGAAGATTGAATTCATCATCCGCTGGAAAGTAGCGGGAGCATTACACAACCCAAAGGGCATTTGGTTGTAAGCAAAAGCGCCCCAATCGGTCGTGAATGTAGTTTTATCCTTGTCCTCTTCTCAAATGGATACTTGATTGTACCCTGAAAATCCATCGAGAAAACTATAACAAGGATGACTAGCTACCTGATCTAAAATTGTATCGATAAAAGGCAAGGGATGATGATCTTTCCTTGTGACTGCGTTCAACTTCCGGAAGTCTTGGCACACTCGGATCTTCCCTATTTTCTTCTTTGGGACAATGACAATGGGGGAAACCCATTCACTACTTAAGATAGGGAAGATGATTCCGGCTCCTAAGTAATTATCGATTTCATCTTTTACCAAAAGCGAGTACTTTGGGTTCAGGCGGTATTGTCACTGCCAAACCGGAACTGCACCTTCGACCAGATCAATTTGGTGTTCTCTGAATTCTTGTGGAATACCCGGCATTTGATCAATAGACCAGGCAAATACATCCTGGAATTCTATGAACAGGGCAGTGTATCCTGCCAACTCCTCCGAAGTGACTGTCTTCGAGATTTTCAAAATTTTTCCTTTAGTCAATAAAACATCTTGACAGTCATCGGGGTTGATGACTCCTTCAACGTGGCTTACTTGGCTTAACCCGAGGCAAGCTGCCATCAAACCCCCTTCCTCCAAGTCAGGTTCACCCGAGGTGAGGTCATATGGATCTTCATCTTTGACATCCACCTCGTAGCATTCCAAGTAGTTAACTTGGACTTCGTCTTTGGATTCGTCTGAGGACGAAGACTATGAGTCTTTGGATTCGTCCTCCTCTTCCGAAGAACTTGTTTCCCCAAGGTCGGGAACTTTCATCCAACTCACAGTCACCAGCTTTTGATCTTCGGACAAAATGTCCTTGAATCTTAACTTCTGCTGATGTCAATCCACCACAACTTGGGCATTATACAACCAAGGTCTTCCAATCAACAGAGGGTAACCAGTCTTTGTCATTGGTTGCAACACGATGTAGTTCAACTTGAAGGGCACCCCTCCAATGATCATAGTGATGTTTGACAGCATGCTCAAAGGCCGTCTCCTGGTTTGGTCTGCAAACTTCAACACTCGGGGTGTTGGTTCAAACATGTGATACTCGAGTCGATTTGCAGTATCTTCGGTCATGACATTCACACCGGACCCAAAGTCAATGAGTATTGATGTGATCATGCACCCTGCAATCTCCACGTCTACCTTGGGAGATCCCAAATCTTCTTGTTCAATATGATAGATAGCAGGCAGGTCCTTCTTTGACATCGACCTCACCTTCTTGAGTCTTGAATTCAGCTGCCTCTTGTACAGCTTGTTATCTTCCCACAATTGCTTGAATGTAACATTGGCATTTGTGGCTGCCAGATCTGTTATAATATCGTATTGGGGAACTCCTCCCAATTTGACCGTCTTCGCCTTTGGCTTCGGGTCCAAAGTCTTTCCATGTTCCATCTTGACTTCGGGACGCTTCAAAATGGTAACGGGCTTGCTAATGGCCTTAACTCGAGGCTCCTTGGGTTGGCCCACCTCGGCTTGGATCAGACCCTTTACTTCGGATCGGATGTCCACCGAAAAAACTGGAGACTTCGTCTTCGTCTCCTCTTCCAAACTCAGTTCCCGAGTCCTGAGTAGTGCCTCCTTTAGTTCTTTCTGCAAGGCTTTAGCTTTGGCTTTTGCAAGGATCTTTTCCTCCTTGGCACAAAGAATTGCCTTTGGGTGCAGTCTCTTTGCCTTTCTGGAAAACGACGAGGTTGTACTCAATTCTTTGGGATCACACTTCTTCTTGCTAGAGCGTGTCTCAACTTTCAAAATTTCAAGGTCCGGCCATTCTCGTTCCAAGGCTGGACTCCCTTCTTGAGGTCTTTCTTCCTCAAGAGTGATACAATTTACATTAGTATCTCCCTTTGGCTGAATTGCTGCACGCACAACGGGGGTCTGTACATACTTTACATATGGTTTTGGGTTCGGTGGGTGAGGACATTGGTTGCCCGTATGCCCCAATCCTTTACAATTTCCGCATAGGGGAACATACTTGATTTGCCTTCTTGGCTCCGGACAGTTTGGAGACCAATGTCCCATCGAGCCACAATTATAACAGGCTCCGGGTGCAACATTCTAAGGGTGATTCTGGTTGCTCATCGGTGGTCTTCATGGAGGAGCATTGGGGTTATACTCCCTTGGTCCAAACCTCGGACCTTGGTACGATGTGCTCGCTTGAGGCTGTACTTCTTGTGTTTGGTACACAGCCTCTTTGTCCTCATCTTGGTTCCATCCCGAAACCCAATCAATTTGTTGCACCGGGAATGCATTACGAGTATTGCATTCTATGTTTGCATGGCTTGATTTGCCACATGCGGTGCACAATACATTCAATCTCCCAAATGTTGGGGCCTTCCTTCTATCTTTGGCCCCAATCATCTGGATCTTGAAATCCAAAAACTCCTTGATGAGGGCATCCAGCTTGGTATCCGCCTTATTTACACTCTTCACTGGAGGAGTCACTGGTTTCTTGCCCCCATGTCTTTTGACTCGTCTTGGCTTTTATTCTTCTTTGGATTCCAAAGAAGAGCTCAAAGACGTGGAGGACTTGTCCGAAGAAGGGGATGTGCTGCACAAAGCTCTCCTTCTGGGCTTCTTACCTTTCTTCTCCCAATTTCTGCGGTTACCGGCAGAGTGAGAGTGGGCCACCTCGTAACGAGCGACATGTTTGAGTACTTTGTCAAGGGAAGTTACATTCCTCTCCCATGCAAAGATTTATATCTTTGGTGAAAGTCCCCGAGGAACCAGGTAATGGCTTGGGCATCGGAGTAACCCACCACCCCCGATTGCTTGGGAACTTGGTTCAATAGTGCCATGAACCGCTCAAAGTATACATAGTTGCCTAGATGAAATTGACAGATCAAGGGTCTATAACCTCCTCCTCAAATGATAGCATAGCATAAAGTATCTCTATGTTGAGCAATTGCCAAGTTCTCAAAGGCCATTGGCATCACTTTCCAAAAGATCTCTACCCGTTGAGAACATGCACTTATCCATACATTTGGGTCATCCAAGTCCAAAACTATAGTAGTGTCTTGACAAATGGCTACAGGTAAATCTAGATCTTGTCCATAGAGTAGAAAGTATGGAGAGAAGGATGCTAAGGAGGCTTGCCGGCTGAACCAATAGCCCATGGCCAACCAAGGTAACTAGAGATCCCAATCTCCCAAGTGGCCTCTCTGCAAACCATACTTTTGCAATCCTCTCTTCCCCGTCTGAACCACTCTCTCTGCTAAACCATTTGCTTCAAGATGATCTCAGGATGTAGTACAATGATCAATCAAAGCCTTGTCACACAAGACCTGAAACTCCCCCAAGAACTCTATACCCTGATCAGTCAAAACCTCAGCTGGTGCACCAAAATGACTAAGAACTCAATCCAAGAATGAGTAAGTTGTCCTTTCACTAGACTTATCAAGAAGTACCACCAACTCAATCCACTTAGAGAAGTGCTCCACCATCACCAAAACATACCAATGATGTTTCACAGTCAACGGAAAGGTCCAGTGAAGTCTAAACTCCAACGATAATCCAATCCTATGATAAGTAATGGGTGTAACTGTGGCATAGGAGCATTGAATGATGCTCTAACTCGGTCACAAACCACACATTGGCAACAAACTGTTGTACCTCAATTTGCATATTGTGCAACCAATAATGACTATGGAGTAAGCTATATGTATGCTATACTCCAAAATGTCCTAGCTCCTCATGAGCATGATAGACCAACTGTGGTCTCTGAGATGGAAGTGGTACTACTTGCACTCTACCATCCTCCCATACACAAAAAAGGTGTTTGCCCTCCAATCTGAACCATTTGGCTTGCTGAAGAACTCGGTTTCTCTCCTCAGCCCCAATTGTGCCACCCACAACACCAGTGTGAAGATAGTCCATCACTAAGATATCATCATAAATGTCTCGCTGAACTGTACCAATATCTCCACTCTCTGGATCTGTGACCTCAATAACTCCTCTTGTATGCGTTGAGAGAGATACCGCCAAAGCCTCAGAAAATATACATAGAAAGGCAGATGCATGCAAACCTGGCACCATCTCCTTATTTGTCTTACCATGCTAACGTGCTCCGGTCTGATCCTACTAGCTGGGACATGGGTTTCTACTCAACCTATCTGCATCATGGTTCACTACTCTAGGTATGTGAACAACCGTGAAATCATATTCCTGTAAAATCAGAGCCCATCATGCAAGCTTCCTTGAAAGCTTGTCGGACTCCATCAACCACTTCAGTGGCTGATGATCAATGATGAGAGTGAAGGGGTTACCAAATAGGTAACATCAGAAATGTGCTATTGCCCACACTGCTGCCAAGCACTCTCCCTCATATGAACTATACTTTGCCTCCGCTGAATTGTTGGAGCGACTAGCATAAGCCACCACAAACTCCTTCCCCTCACCATCATTTTGGGTAAGCACCGCTCTAAGCTCCAACATACTCTAATCAGTATGAACCTGAAATGGTCGTCCTCTGATCAATCTCCTCAAAATAGGAGCAGATGTTAACCTCTCCTTGAGCTCTACAAAAGCTCTTTCCTGCTCATCTCCCCAACACCACTCTTGTGTAAGCTTGGTCAGCTTTGTCAAGGCCTTGGCAATGGCACTAAATCCTCTAACATAACGGCAATAGAAGTTTGCCAACCTAAGGAATGCTTGCACTCTACTCACATCCATAGGCCAAGGAATACGTGCAATAGCCTCCACCTCGGTCTGTTGAACACCAAGTCCTCTGAGGTAGATAGTGTGACCCAAATACTCAACCTGATCATGGAAGAACCTACACTTCCCAAGATGTAATTTGAGTCCATGAGATCTCAACCAGTCAAACACCTCCAACAATTGTCTCTTGTGCTCCTCCATAGTAGTGTTATAGACCAAAATGTCATCAATATAGTACCAAGCAAAATCAATCCAGCTAGGATCCTATCCATGACCCTCTGGAACTCAGCAGGAGAATTCTTTAATCCAAATGGTAAGAACCTCCACTAATATAACACATCCTTGCCGTGAGGATCAATATCCCAAAATGTTGTCTTGGACTTATCCTCCTCTCTAATTGGCAACTGATGATATCCCGCTCAAAGATCCAAAGTACTGAAGACCTTTGCATGCCCAATTGCATCAAAAATCTCTTCCAATGTAGGCATGGTATATCGATCAGCCCTAGTCTATTGGTTGATAGGACGGTAATCTCCACACATCTGCCTATTTGTGTAGATGCCATGCATATCCTTCTTGGCTGGCATCACTATCGCTGATGCATATTCTCCATGTGAAATCTCTACCAAACCAGCCTCAAAAAGGTCACTACTCCGGCTCTGAATCAATGTCCTCTCCATCTCACTATATCAATAAGGATGTCAAAAAACTAGTGTATTGTTAGTCAGCTCAATCCGTATACCAAGTCCCTTTAGAGCACCCAAATCCTTCATATTGAAGGCAAAACAACTTGTGTGGCTCCTCAAGAACCTCCAAACCCTCCGTCTTTCCTCTCCAATAAGCTTGGGTCCAAGATCTGGCTCCCAAGTATCCTCTATAACTATAGTAGGAGTGGAAGACGTACTAACTGGCTGCTACACTGGGCCCTTGGGAGCAATAGTGTCATGCTCCTGACCACTAAAGGTCCTAACCTCTATGTGAAAAACTCCCTCCACTCTGGCTGCAAGCTCCACACGTCCTCTAGATGCATCCTATGTGGACCAACGGTGTAATCCAAGTAGCCCATGCTCACCTGGATGGACTCCAAGTAGACCATTCTCCCTAGTATCTACTTGTTGTGTCCCAAGAATACCATGCCCACTTGGTCCATTGCCCCCATCATGTGCCTGAATCGTCTCGATAGGCACAGGGCTCACAAGTGTCCGAGTAGTGATGCCTATCAAGCACATCCTACGCTGCTTTGCCAAGCCAAGGCTCACAATCCAGGTCAAACAGTTCAAGTACATAGCCTGACCTAACACTTGATGCTTGGATGCCTTTGACACTATTAGAACAGTGGTAATACCAATGAAAAAACCCATCACCCGCTCTCTCTCATCAGCATTGGGCTTCACCAACTGCTATAATTGTGAGTTCTAAACAAGTCCAAGTCCTCCCTCTCGAAAAGCATGAGAGCCAAGGAAACTCATGAGTGTGGGAAATGCGGCTCTGGCTGTCCGACTAGGTTCACCACTGCCATAGGTGACCTATCAGCCACTACCACTGTCTGAGACTGACGCCCAACATCCAAGATATCATCAACAAGGATGTGGTCAAGTCGTTGAATCCCATCATAAGCACGTTGTAGAACCTCTCTGGGTAAGAGGTTCATCCACCAAAGACAAAGACAATTAGCCCGTGATCCCACTTTGGTTGCATCTAACAATACAGCAGGTTCCATCCAAGAATAGACCTGATGTGTACTTGCCACCACTGTGGTGCGAGAATCACCCATCAAAGGAACATTTTCCAAAAGGTAAGCTGGAGAAATGGATTGATGAACTTGGAGATGTTGTAGTATCCGTAAAATCTCCCAAAACACACCAGAATGAGGATCTTGAAGACCCAAATCTCTACCATCACGTGTATGTCCCTGACATGGCCATCCAAAAATCACCAAGTAAATAGGCCCATGTCTCTCCAGATCATATGCCCCCAATAAGGAATTGTCTACTAGTAGGGCCTTCTGGTAACCTTGACTGCTGACATCGGTAATAACCCCGGATATTGATAGGCCAAGTGTGTTACATGATGTAGAGAGACTTGCCTAGTAGTCTAATCTCTCTATACATACAAGTACCTCTGTACTTGTATATCGCAGCTAGTCCGGTGTTGATCCCACCGAGCAACTCCAATAGACATATCCCCTCTACAAGATACTACCAAGCAATGAGTGTGGTATCCAAAGGTGTCAAAGTAAGTGACTCTGGAGGCTCATCCTCACACTCATCTCCTGGTGGTAGGGAGGCTCCACTCCAAGCTTGTTGCACCAATTGATCTGCATGCTGCTGCAATGCCTCCTCTAAACTCCACAATGGAACATCCAAGGTGGATGGAACAATCCTACTCGTACTCCAAAGCCAAGTGATCTCTTGTGGTACTGGAGTATCCTCTACATGGGCATTCCTCTCCAACAAGTCACCAGGCTAAGTAATTGCACCATTGAAAGCTAAAACTGATGTTTCCATGGTCTTGGACTGTAGTGAGCCAAGACTGCCACTACTAAAGCGTACTGGTAGGCAAAGATACCCGTCCCTCACTAGACTGCCAACCTGGTCTATAGGAGGTTGTCTCCTCCCAATAGTCAATATTGAAACCCATGGGTATAACAATGCTCCTCCAACTAGCACATCATATGACTCAGCTATTGTCGCAATAGCCTGAGCTCTCACCACCGAGCTATCAGTTGGATGACCAGGCTGAACTTGGACAACAAGCTCCCCACGTGTGATGTATTGTGTCAAACCACCACCTAGAGATATCTGGATCTAAAATGGATACCTCTCCACATCGGTCTTCTATAACTCCAGATCGACAACTGCAACCTTCCCAACATAAGGGTCTAGAGTGCGCACCAGAGTCTAACAAGACTCTCAGTGGTGTATAGACCTTTCTTGAAGGTCCCACCAAATGGAAAATCCCCCTTTGGTTATCTTATAGGACAACACCAAGTGTGAACCGTACTCTCTCAAAGGCCAATTAGTTGGCAACTCCTCTAGTCTAGCCACTACTGCTTGCCATAAACCACTGGTTGCTGAATGGATCCCATGTTCCTCAACCAAGTCAGCTCCACTACCAACCACCTCTGCTCTAATAGTAGGAGCCACATCATCCCTACTCTCACAAAGCATGGCAGCCAACTGGAACATTGGGGTTGGGTTAACTCCTAATGTAAACATGTCATTGGTTGAAAACAAAGGATACCGTATAATCAGTTGAGCCGCTCCAAACATCATGCTAGACTCAATCTGTGTAGTAGTAGGTGGTTGACTAGCAGGTACTCCATCATGTACTCCATCACCACCTACCACACATGCATTAGAACGTCTAGGAACCATGGATGTTGTCTGCAATGCCTCAGATAGCGTGAAAGACTGGGGAAGTTGGACCTGTCTCCCAACCTCTCCTCTCTGTGGGTCCAACTCCATTGATGCTCCTCTAGGCTCTGGAGCATGTACTGCACTCCTAGTCATTGCTATAGATGCATCCACCTATGCTGCTCCGTACATGAAATCCAGAGCATGTCTATCACCAGCATATGAGGTAGAAGCCTCAACACCTGAATCTGATCTCCTTTGAGCAATAGTCATACTAGCTAATCTCTAATCCAACTGCTCAATCCAAGTAGCCATAGTTGTATCAGAAGTAAGGGTAGGTACTGCACCCCTACTAGGTGTAGATTGTCTACAACCACCTCGTCCTCCATGAACTAGAGCTCATCTACTACATGCCATAGCAGCCCTACCACTCTGTAACTCTGGGTGTAGGTCAAAACACCGGTCACTAGTGTGACCAAATCTGTGGCAATGCTCACATTGTCTCTGTGTTGGCTATGATGCACTTGAGGTATCAGGTCCACTGCCTTGAGTACACTCTCTCCAATGGTGAGGTCCATTGCAAGTCCAACAAGCAACACCACCACTCATTGGTTGTTGTTGACCCAAAAATGGAGGTAAGGGTCTAGCTCCACTAGGCACTCCACTCGCTCCATAGGATCTAGGTTGTCCACCATGTCCTTGAAAACCAACTAGGCGTGGTGCACTTTGCTGCACTTTAGAAGAAGTCACAACCGTGGATGAGGTCTCCCTACCAAATCCATATGTCACCACTCTCTCTTCCACCATGTTGAGCTCAATACGCTCAGCCAAACCAAAGACTACTACCAAAGTGGGCAAAGTAGCCTGCAACAATGTAGCACCACAAACTCTATGTTGTAACTCCTTGTCCAGTATCCTATACCAAAATTGGACTGCTTAGGCCTCAGTAACTCCCTAAGTGAAATTGATCAGTTGCCTCATGCAAGTGTATGCCTTGCGTAGGCTCTCTCCAGCCTTCCGTTGGAACTCTTGCAAGCTCCTCAGCTTGTCAGTCCGCACTCCTTGGTAGTTCTACCTCAAACATTGGAAGAACTCTACCATGGGGTTAAACCCCAATACCATACCACCTCCTACAGCAGTACCTCCACTCATAGTAGCACTATCTCCAGCTAGTGCACCTCCACTAGCTCCACCAATGCTACTCGAGCTAGAACTCGTAGGTATAGCCGATCTACTCTTGGCCACCAAACCTGAAGTGATAGAGACATAGTTTGGAGACCAATACTGTCTCCATAACTTGATCTCTTCCAAATGAGCTCTCCTGAGCTCATGGTAGTCATCCATTGGCAGACCCTCCAGATGTTGAAACAACCTCTTCCATGCCATGAAGGGTGTAAACAAAGTCAGGTTTTGCATCTGCTGTAAATCACACCAACTATTGAACTCTTGGATGAAGTCATCTAACTCAATGGTACCCACTGTACTAGAGTAATGTCTAGGACCTTTGGAGGCCCCATAAATCTCATCCATGTCCCACAACAATGGTGCGGACACACCAAGTGCACTCTCAACTGAATCAACTCTTGTGTCAAACTCCAACTTAGAGTCAATCTCCTCCCTCACTAGGACTTGAGATACAGGCTGATACCAAGTGCCACTCCAAGTAAACCCAATGCGTATTGCAAGACTATCTCCTCTGGAATCCCCAAATAACTCCATCGTGACAAAGTAACTACAATAGCAAACCAGAACCACCAACTGCAACCGCAAGTACTCCACCAAGTGCCAACACCAACTAAGCACCACCCACTAATGTAACTCTAACCGAGATAACTACACTAGGGAGAAGGGCAACCTATAACCTGCCATCATAACACGCACTCTCACGGTCTGCAGGTCATCACTTCGTGCCTCATCGGAGAGAAACACAGGTAGTCTGGTTGGTCATCACTCCTGCCTCACTACCGAGTACACACCAATGCACCAACGCTCAAAAGTCAAGGTACCTCACACAAACGTGGTGCACAAACAAGAAGCAAAGAATGGAGGGGGTCCAATTACAAGAAATCTAAATGAAAACCCTCCATCTCATAAAACAACACGGGACTGACTCTATCACTATTTGGCATTTGACATAAGAGAAGTTTGTATCTAAGTCCTAAGCTACCAAGATCACCAAGAATGGGATCAAATTGCTTCTCATAGCCAAAGCTACAAGTGTATAGATAATAATAGCATAGTCACTAGGACAACAAGTGAGGTGGACCAGTTGGCTAGGGCACCAATCTAGGAACAAGAGATCTAGGAGTCAAACCCTATTGCACACAATCTAAACATGAAAGGTAGATTTTGCCAACCAATGACCGGGATCTACTCTAAACTAGCTAGCCTCATGCTAGCTTGCTGGCCCTTCTAGGCCTTCATAGCCTCTCATAGCCCATAGCCCTATGCCTCTAAACGCCAAATGAGGTCTTTCTTCTTGCCACTTCAAACCTCCTCCAAAATTTGGCGAAACTCTTCCAAACTTGCAAAAGTCCTCAAAACTAGCAAAACTCCTCCAAATCTGGCCAAAATCTGACATAAACCCTAAATTTGGCTGACTGCCAAATCCCTTGCTAACTCTTCACCCGAGTCCAATTGAAAACATAGGTTTCTCCAAATTACAAATTCATGAGAATAACTTCCCAACTCCACCTTCAATTTTACTTTCTGAGCCCAACTTGCAACAAATTGGTCTTGCCTTCACCTCTTGAGCTCAAAATCACAACCATTGCTTGAAATTTGCTCCTTCTATGCTCAAAAATTGGCTAATGCTTCCGCACACCTCCTGCTTTACTGCCAAATCTCCATCAAGCAACAAGCATCTACACACTAGGGAAAAACTAAAATTTAATTTTGAGCTACCAATGATCAACCGAGCTTGGAGATACCACCAACACTTTACACCCGATTTCCCTTGACCTCACTTCTCTGATGTAATCAAATTGTTTACCACTCTCAACTCAACTCAACTCAAATCAGTACTTGATCTATCACTCTATAAACCGCCAACAATTGGGCACTGATTACAGTCAAGCCACACCCACTCCAGCATAGAGAATCCATGTGATGCTCACCGGCCTCTGTCCACCATAGCCAAGAACTTGAAGGCTCAACATCAGAGAAGTGAGCTATCTGGAGCTACACTTTGAAAGTATACCCCTGGACTCGAGCTAGGTCTGAACCCTAACGGCCCCGCTGACAACACACTCAACGGTGCAAACGGTGCAAAGTGACGGTGGGCTCCACCGTGAAGTCAATACCCCAAACACAAAATCTGACCTTTGGAAAGTAGTCTCTGAGAAACTATTGAAATAATTGTAACAACTATCACTGGAACTCCAATGTCTGAGCAATCTACATGCGACACTACAAATGGTGTGACAACTCTTTAGTTGCTAAGTATGCCACTATTTGCTTATTGTGTGTATTTTTTACTTTCTTTGGTCTTATCTTAGATCAAATGAATGTTGTCACTACTTTCCTCTATGGCAATTTAGATGCGATGATCTTCATGAGACAGCCTATGGGCTCTATGAGAAAATTCAAGTTGATATGGTTTTCAGGTTGCTAAAATCCTTATATAGATTGAAGGAAGTAGAACAAATGATTCAATGATAGACAATAGAACAAACGGTTTGATGATTTCATGAGGTCACAATAATTTAAATGGAGTGTGTTTGATCTAACATGGAAAAGGTGAGTAATGAAGTCTTTGGCTTCATTATTCTGGTACTCTATGTGGATGACATGCTTATTGCAGCTAGGAACAAATCTGATGTTGATAAGCTCAAAGCTCTCTTGAGTTCCGAGTTTAAAATGAAAGAACTTGGTACAACAAGGAGGATTTTAGAGATGAAGATCCAAAGAAACTTGGAGGATAGGAAGTTGTGGTTAACTCAAGGGAATTATGCTAGAAAGGTACTTGCGAGACTTAACATGGAGAATTACAAGTCTGTGAGTACTCCTTTAGCTCCTCACTTCAAGCTTTCATCAGCTTTCTGTCCAACAGATGTTGTGGAGAAAGGTTTGATGTCCAAGATCCCCTATGACAAGGCAATCAGAAGTCTCATGTTTTTGATGATTTTCATTAGGCTTGACATTGCTCTAGCTATAGGCAAGACTAGCAGAGACATGTCAAATCTAGGGAGGATACATTTGGAAGCTGTGAAGTGGATCTTCATATGTCTCAAGGGTATGTTGGATTTTAGCCTTGTGTTTGATGCTAAATCTTACAATGCCAAATCTCTTATTGGCTATGTAGATGTTGACTATGGACAAGATCTGGATGGGAGGAAATCTACGACTAGGTATATGTTTGCACATGTAGGCGGATGCATAAGTTAGAGATATACATTGCAAAAGTGCATAACTTAGTCTACTATAGAAGTTGAGAGTATGTAGCAGCAATGAAAGCAGCAAAGGAAGCAATTTGGTTAGACAAGCTTATCACAAAGATAGGATTGACTCATGACATTGTGAATGTCCATTATGATATCAAAAGTACTTTACATCAACTTATGAATTAGGTAATGGACAGTAGAGTGAAGCACATCAACATTAGGTATCATTTTCTTTAAAAGGCTATGTCCGATAAAATGGTTGAGCTAGTCAAGATTGACGGTAAACTCAACCCTACTGATGCTTTGAAAAAAGTGATCTCTTTGGAAAGTTTTTTGAGACATCTTGTCAAACTGCAAGTGTTGCATTTGGGCACAAATAGAGTAGACTAGAAATTGTGTTATCTCTATATATATGATTTTACTCTATCATGTTTAAGCTATGGCTTAGTTCTAGTTAACTCTAGTTTACAGAAAGACCTTTGTTAGGTTTCCTTCTATGACTTCCCATAGAGTAATCATATAGGTTATAGAGGTTAAGGACCCCAATACATGAGTCAAGGGAGAGATTGTTAGGAGTTAACTCAGGTCTTGAGTAACTCAAGTTAGTCTGATTGTGATCCATTATTCTAGGGCTAGATTACTATATGAGAGAGCTAGCAGAAGCTCTTTGTGATGAATTAATTTTTATTCATTAGTAAAGTAAAGCTACTGGTGTGTTCCTATGGATGTAGCCTCATTGAGGTGAACCACATAATTTCTTTTATCCATCATGATGCATGCATTTGCTATATATTATTGAATTAGACTTCGAGAATGCATTCAAAAAACTTTGCCCAAAGTGTGAGACAATGAACTACGTGAAATGATGTTTTGGTAGTACATGAACAAAAAAATCCCAATGGTTTGGGGGAAATGGATTATGTGGTCTATAAATTCCCTCCATCCCATTCTTACTCTAATACCAATGTAAAAAACCAAGGACAAAAATAGGAGAAGGGCAAACTGGAGTGAAATATCACATTAGGACTCCTGAGCAATGGAAACTCTGAATGCCTAGCATGACCTTGGGCTTTGTTATTTATAGAGAACATACAAAACTCTTGAGAAGCTTCTCAAGAAACTTTTTAAAAGTTGCCTTCTTAGAATGCAAGCTAAGCTCACTTGAAAGCTTCTCAAGAAGCTTCTTTCTAGAAGCCATCTACTTGGCATGCAAGCTAAGCTAGTTGGGAAGCTTCCAAGAAGCTTCCTTCTAAAGATCACCTACTTGGTGTGCAAGCTAAGCTAGTCAAGAACCTTCCAAAGAAACCTTATCCTAGAAGTTGCCTACTTGGCATACCTATTACTCAATACTTGGAAGTTTCTTAGATACTTCTACAATATTCTTATACTTCTTGGCTAATTTGGCCTAGTTGCTACTTTATTAGTCTCAACTAACTTATTTGTAAACTCCATATTGTTAAAGTAGGGGATGTTGTGATTATAGATCTTACAATTTACTTGGAGGATTGTTTATCTTACACCATAAATTATATATGGTTTGAGATAATCAAGTGATACTAGTAGATGTTGTGATTATAGATCAAGTGATGTAGTTCTAGAAGAATGATATCCTACTCTCTAGATGTGTAGCAAATTGAATGGCAACAACCAAATTCTTTATGTATAGAGTATAATAAGGTCATCTTTTTTTCTCTTTTAGCCTTGGAATTATAAGGAGCTATGGATATGCCATTTGATATGTTTGTTTAGGACCATGCAATAGCTACCATGGTAGACAATATGTTACAATTTTAACTTTCTATTTTTTACTTTATGATAAAGCAAGTCTTTATTTTTATATACAGAGTTGTATAAAGAGCCGTGCAATCCATAAGAGAGAGATAGGTGATGTTCTTCAAATGCTCTAAAGATATATAAATCATTTGAATCACATAATTCTAAAATTCTAGAAGAAGGAAAACTCTTCTCACTTGCTAGATAGTGAAAGACAAATATAACCATGTCGAGGCTTAACCATTTTTTGTACCTTAAGTTTATCTTTATAAGGCTTTGTTATTCTTCCATCCTACCTGTTATCCTAGTGCAGTCTTTTTGATCAAGATGTAGTGATCATGATCAAGAAGGTATTCTCCAATTTCCACATGCATGAAATAGATGATAGAATCTGATATATTACATAAATGATGGGATAGAAAGTCCTTGCAATAAGAAAATATGAATGTGCTAAATGGTTTAGATGGTAATGCAATGGACTTATATCATCTTAGTTTTCTTTCATACTAATTTATTGTGAGTTTGTACGTAACTTGAACTCAAAAATCTTGTGTGAAGGTAAATGGTGGACTTCTAGTGGAAGGAAAATAAAGAATTTTCAACAAAAAAATGTAAGATTAGAGTGTAGAATCCCATTGTATGTTTTATGTGAGATAAATCTTTTATAGAGTGAGATTTTTTTATCATGCACAATATGATTAATTTGTATCAATTCAACTCATTCCAAGCATGCAGTAGAAAGTTATATGAATTGTTGAATTCCATAATCTTTCCAAATCAAAAATCACTCCCAGACTTTTGATAACCCTTATGGTTTACAACAAGAGAGCAGCTTGAAACTTGTAAAGCCTTTGATGTAGCTAGGTTTTCATTTGTTATAAAATAGGTAGAAGCTTACTATTTATTCAACTATTTAGTTTGCTATAAAATGTTTGCTCTCAAACTTCAACTTGGTTGGATAAGTATCAATTGCACAACTCACTTGCTATCAAACTTCAGTTTGGTTGGACAAGTGATGGGATAAGGAGCATAGAGACAAGTGAGTGAACTCTCAAGGTGTAAGTGCAAAAATGGGCTAAATACATTCCTTTCCAAACAAGGTGGGTCTCCAATCCTAGTTCCAATCTGGCAATTCTGAGCTTCAACTTGATCCCCTTTGCAATTTTGATGAACTTTACCAATGGTTTGATGAATGTGTTGATGCATCCAGCATGCATTATCCTACCTAGTTGTATTTTCTAACTCTTTTCTTGTAGCTATGTATGTGGGTGTAAATGCCAAGTTAGATAGAATGTGTATGGAAGGGATTGAGTGGAAGAGGTTTGGTAAGTATGTCTGATAGACCTTTTTCAGTTGCTATGTATTGGATCCCAATCTATTAGCTGGCATATAGATCACGGATATAGTGGTATCTTTCATTTATGTGCTTGATAGATATAATTCTTGCTTAGGAAGATTATTGATTGATTGTTGACATTGATTGGAGTAGGACTATCTTGAACTGTTCTATTGGCAAGAACATGCAAACCTTGTTGCTCTCACATCATGTTCCTTGTATTATCATCTAGTGTGATAAGCTCTGACTTGGCTGCCAATTGAAAGACAATGTTTTACTTTTTTTCTCTTCCAATTGATGAGTCCTCCCTTGTACTATGCAACCAAACTTGTGGTTGATCTTTATGTCTATAGATAACCTTGAAGATATGCGTCCACAAAACTAGCAAGTCCAATGTATGATCCACAAAGATGGAGTCAAATTATCCTCATGCCAGCAAGATAGCAAAGAATAACTTTTAGATACACAAAATGTTGCTTGGTCTAGCAAGCATTGAATTGAGCTATTATGTTGATAGAATAGGAGATATCAAGATGTGTCATGGTTGCTAGATATTGAAGTGAGCCAATAAGCTTTTGATAGGGTATGTCAAAAATTTCCAAGTGCTCTTTGTTAGTGCTTTTGTGAAGCTTGATACTTGGGGATAATGAGACTACCATAAGATGATTGTGTACTATTGAGAACCTTTCTAGCATACAATGAGTGTATTGAGCTTGAGTGATCCAGCTTTTAGTAGATCATCTATCAAGAGTGATATCTATGTTGAGGAAGTGTTGCAAGTTGCCTTGGTATTTGCAAGGAAAGGTCTTGTCAAGATCATTGGCAAAGTCATCTATTGCTTGCTTAGAGACTTCATCAATTGTTGAGTCATCATAATGCAAACAGAGCATGAGCTTGATCTCACCATCTAGTTCAAGGCATGTGCACAAGCAAGCATAAAATTTTTAGTGATCCAACAATGCGTCTTTAGTCACTTGTTGAGCTTGTTGTTCTAGCACCTTCCGGCTTGCTTGAAGCTATAGAGTGATATGACCAATTTAATGACCTTGCACTCCTTCTTTCTTATTACTACTTTTGCCATACACCTCAATCACACTTCCACTTCTAGCATCTATGTAGGAATTTTGAGTTGCATCAAAGCTCTTAATTTCCATATTGAGAGCAATGGTGATGGAAATGAACTACCAATGTTATGTTGTGGTTTGCATAGACAATGAAAAAGTAATTAAGTGATATTTATCTCTATATTATATGATATAGATTATATGTTGGATTCCATGGTTGAGCTATTGCCATGTGAGCAATCTATATACATGTAAGTGACTGACCCCGTGGATTATGATCTTGTCCTTTTTGAGAAGTCTGAGTATATAGGTAGTAGAGACTTGATAGACAACGAGTTCTTTTAGTTTTAAGAGTGTCTAGTGGGAGAAAGACATTGAAAGTGAGAGTTGTAGCAAAGTGTGGGAGCTAGAGCATAGGAAGAAGAGGTGTTGAGTGGGAGGAGGATGTTGGAGAGTGACAATTGTAGCAAATTCTACGACCTAGAGAGTTAGAAGAAGAGTTTAAACCATATATGTTTTGCATTCTTGATCTGCCACTCCCAAAGCATTTTCTCATCAAGCTTCTGATTTTGCACCATGATCACTTTTGAGATTGGATGGTAACATATTTTGGGCTTGCATTTATGGTGTCAACAATGAAAACCCCAAGTCTTATTATCCTTCTTGTGCGTACTTATGGACAAGTTTAGGAATTGACAACTTACATGCTCTTGTAGAAGGAAAGGGAATTAATTTTTTCAAGGGCTTTAAGGTGGAGTTGTGGGATCCATGTGTCAAAAGGAGAAATGACTAAGTGAGAAAAGTATAAGAAATTGGGTCCCAACATGTGAAATATGCATTCTTTATGTTTGAGGAAGTTAGTGAAAGGAATTTGAAGACAAAGACTATAGTTGGAGAGAAGAGCTAACAAGGTATGGTTTGAAGACAAGAATTAGGGGATTTGAGCAAATTCTGAGTGAGATATGATATATTTAAGCAATGGGATCAAACTCATACCCATGTGGCATAAACTAGAGGATTGTGAAAGTTTTATCATAGATTCTCATGATCTATCAATGGGGTTAGAGAGAAGAAAAACTTTTAGTTGTGATAAGCTCAAGAAATTCTATGTTTGAGTTGACCTCAAATCTGATCTGATCAATTAACATTGGAGTATTGGAAATCAAGATATCAAGGAGGAGATTATAATAAGTTTTGGTGTTTTGGTCACTTCTCAAGCTCTAGAAACTTTCTAGTATTGTTGGTAGTTAGGTCTTATATCTTTGTGCAAAGGTTTTATATAAATTCCTCAAATAGAGAATTCAAGGTATTGGATCAAATATACATGGATATAGAGGTCACAAGTTAGCTCAACTTGGAAATTGATCCATATCTAAGGATTGGGGTTGAATTAAACCATCAAAATTTACAATAATTTAGACAAGAACAAAACCAACTATTGTGTAAATTTTTTTTGGCTTAGGGTTCATATATAGTGAGATTTGGTGCAACAAACTCCATTGGAGATACTATCATAAACTTAGTGGAGCAATTTTATGACCAACTACACTTGAATGCCAAATCTCCAATTTGAAGTCATAGGTGTAAAGATTACAGCTTGCTAAATTTTTCCCTATTGTTTTACATGAATCTTTGTGCAAGAATCAAGACTTGAGTCTTACTTAGGGTTTCAATTATGGTTGGAACTACAAAAATCTAGCCAAGTTTGAGTCCTTGTCAAGAGAGCTATAGTGATAAAATTGAGATTTATTTTATATCACTAGAAAGCTTACCTTACAAGCTTTCAATTGAGTTCTAGATCATTCAAATCAAAGCTATAGAAAGAAATTTATCTCCATTTGAGTCTTGCATAGATTTCCTTGTCAAAAGGCATAGAACTTCCCTACTTGAAGTACAAATTGGATACAAACTTGGAGTACAACTTGAGAGTAGCTCTTGGGTAGATCAAGGAGACTCTAAATCACATTTTTTCCAAAACATAATGGAGAGTTTTTGCTAAGCTTCTTGTGTATGGATCCTCTCCATGCTTGCATGTTTCATTGTATGCCCAATTGGCTTGGATTGGTGTATGGGCATTGCATTTAGGTTCTTTCTTTCAAGGCATATTGTGTATTTCTCCTTGGTAAAGCTAGAAGTAATAACCAATAGAATAAGAGCATGTGTTTTGATGATATGTTAGGTTGCACATTACTTCCTTACCAATAGAAGAAACACTAGAAGCAAAGGTAGAAGATTTTGGTGGTTGGGTAAACAAGCAAGCTCAAACTATTAGTGGCAGGTCTACACATAATCTCCTCTATGTAGGATCCAAAAATAGGCACCTAGTGTGTTCTCAAATAGAAAAAGGCAAAATACAACACCAGAAGGACCCACGGGTAAGAATTTGTTGAAATACTCAATTCTTATTCTTTAAGTGAGACCATTTGCATAGAAGCCAGCTTTGAGCTTGTGATTTTCACCACCTTTTGGATCAAGTTTGACAGCCAAAACTTATCATGAGCCAATGGATTTGATGTCTCAAGGTATCTCTGAAGGATCATATAGAGTATACATGCCAAATGACTGAATAGATTGGAACTCTTTGTCTATGGTTGATTGCCACTCATGTCCATCCATGACATCTAGAGCTACCATAGGGAGCACCATGGTGTTGTGAGGAAAGAATTTATGCCAAGCATGGCAAGAAAGTCTTTTGAGTCCTCATTAGAACCCAACTTTGGTGCTTTGTTGTGGATGACCATCTTGTGCTTGAATCCCTACTCTAGTCTCCCTTGCTCCAACTATTTGGTTGACACTTCTCAAGTTCTAGATCTTGTTCAATTTTCAATGGAGGACTTAGAGTCTTTGTAAAGTATGATGATTTGGATAGAGGCATCATGTGTTGAATGCATGAATAAAGATATGGACTATGTTGCACATGAGGATGGACTCTCTTCCTCTACAATAACATTTGAGCTCTTGTTGATTGGCATATCCAATCCTTGCTTTTGCGGTAATTCAAAGCTTTGCATGATCATGCTTCCTTGCATTGGAAAGTGTACATCATGACTTGCTAACAATTGACATGAAAAAAGATCATGTAGTTGGATGCTTGAAGTTCCTTGCAGATATCCAACAAAGATGTAGAGTTTGGCTTGCAAGTTTAGCTTGACACACTCCTAGAACCTCTTACAAATCCATGCATACATAGCACATCCAAACATGCATAGATGGTTGATCCTTTGTTAGTGCCCTCCCAAACATCAAAGTATGACAAGAGCTGTCATTTTTCCCAATAGACTATTTTAAAGATAGATTGAATAAAGCATTGTGAGTGCCCAAACTTGGATGGCCTGATTCATGCATCATGGCACAATTATTTGTTATTTTCATTCTTTCCAACATCCTCATTCAAATTGGAAGAGTATGTTCATTGGTGTTGAATTCTATACCATTCTCCTTTGCCATAGGTTTGCATCTTTCCATTATCAAACTCTTTGCATCAATTTGTATAAAGCTGCTTGATTTGCTTTCTTCTCTATAGCTCAATGCATGCCCAAAACGTTATGAAATAGTTGAAGGTTTCCAATTTTTACTATAGGAAGAAGGCTCATAACCATTTTTTTGGCGGCATTGGTGAAGTGTAGCATGTATGTCTTGCAAAGATGGGATGCAACACAAGTATGACCAAAGATATCTATTGAGATACAAGTAAGAGGGACTTTTCATGTACAAGAGTGCCATTGAATAGGATGCATTTGAATTTTTTGGCAATATAGTCTGCACAGCTCTTAGACAAATATACTAGAAGGCAACTTCCTACTTTCATCAAGCTAGCATGTCCAAAATTTATGTACAAAGATATAATTCAACAACTAGACGTGAATTAATCAAGGTAGGTAACAAACCAATGTTTTGGAGGTGGCATGTGTACAGGTTTCCTCCAAGGCTCCCCTTAATAATGATGAAATTCTGAGGATTGAGGATCTAGAACTTGTTGGACTTTGCAACAATGGAGAAGCTACATTGCTAAGACACAAAGGTACAAAAGGCTAGGAGATTGGCCATGGCTCTGTGCACATACAAGATGTGCTTGATTGTGATTACTCTTCCCTTGTCATTGAAGAAAAAAAAGGATCTAGTGTCAGATATTAGCAGTCACTTAGAGTTGCCAAACGTGACAAATTCACCTCTGATGTGATTATAGTTATCAAGCTTGTCTTGATATGGAGTGACGGATGTGGAGCATCCAATATTGGCATACCATATAATAGGATCAAGCTTGGAAATGAAATATACCTCTTTCCATGCATCCCATGAGATGTAGCAGGACTTGATAGTCATAGCCATGATGGTGACTTGGGAGGTAGTGTCCATAGTGGTTGCCACAATGTCCATACTAGATAGCATTTGCATGGTAGTACTACTTTCTCTCTACTAGTTAAAGAAGTTTATGCACAAATCACATTCCTTGTGGTTGATGGATGAGCCTTTAAAGCCTTTTCTCTTGTAGTAACTACAAGCCCAAGTATGGCTTGCATGGAGTTTTTGTAGTTTTGGAGGTGATTGACTAGCAGTAAGAGTAGCATATGATGGTTGAAGTGAGAGGATGGAAATATTGGAGTTGATGCCTAAGATGAGGTAATCTGACTTAAGCTTGGTAAGATCAAATAGGTCCATGGATCCATTCATAAGAATGTATGAATAAGGACTGATCCAATGATGTGTAGAGCATAGACCTACCATACTAGTGCAGCTTGTGGTTGTTTAGGTCCAATCATAGAGCAACTTTTTGAGTAATGAACGCTTGGAACAAATGGAACAACAGTAGTGCAAACATCATACTACTTGTTTGAAGGAGATGAAGAGTTGCCAAGTAGCTTAGCCTGTATCAAATTCTTGTCAATGATATAGAGTGAGCATCTGCATTGAGGTTGGCATAGAGGATGTTATAGAGGATCTTGTAGTCCTTGATCTTATCTTGATTGGTGGTAGCAGCAACAACATTGATGTTGATTGGGTCGAAGAGGTAGTCAAGGTCAACGAGACACAACAAGAGTGTGAAGTTATGCTTGAATGCATTGAGGTTCTTGTTATCAAAGCGGTGCTCCTTGGGAAGGAAGACTTTTGATATGGATAGTATAGTTGACATGATTCACGATGGGTCTGTGCACAAGTCTATAGGAATACATTGAATAGTGCAGGTCCATAATGCAGGTCAGTGCATGAGAAGACGTGAGAGTGATCAAGAGTGTACAGTAAGGTGCGGGAAGAATGAAGAATATATTGAATAGTGACAATTAGGAGGAAGTGCATGGGCCCATAACCCAACAGAAAGGTTGCTCTCAAACTTCAGCTTGGCTGGACAAGTGAAGGGAAAAAGAGCAAAGAGGCAGACTAGCAAACTCAAGGTACAAGTGTGAAACTGTGCTAAAATACATTGCACTCCAAATGAGGCAGGTCGTATTTCCAATCAAGAGATTTTGAGCATCAACCCACTATGGCATTCTAGGGAGCTTAACCAATGGTTTAGTGAATGCATCGATCTTGCTCAGCTATAGTTTGTAACAGTTTACTCTTAAATGTGGAATATCAAATGCTACTGCAGAATACTACAAGATCGTTCTTTGAATTAGCACTCACAACAACACTAAATCACCACCTTGGAACCATTTTTGGTCCATGCAAGTTTTTAGAAGAGGAAAGGAAAACGTGCTTGAACTCTATAGCCTAATTTTCAACATTGTAGGTAAAGATATTCATTTGTACGATAATTGCTTTGGTTCTTGCAGTTTTTAGAAGAGGAAAGGAAAAAGTCTCTAGCCTATTTTCAACATTGTAAGTAAAGATATCCATTTGAACGAGAATTGGAATATTTTTCATTCATTGGCAAAACAGATGAGCTGAAAGAAATTACACTTATTCCATATTTTACATAATTTGTAAAAATTGGAACAGAATAGTTACTAATCTCATGCCCAGAATAATTTTATAAATATGCAGAAGTTTTGTATGACACGGCTAATTATGCTCTTGCAAGATCTGTAGGTGGATTCTGAAATTAATAATATTAATATAATCCAGAAAAAAAGTCACACCATGAAGCCGGTAGTTTGCAGTTGTAATTTTTACTCATATATAAAAAGTGATAACTTGGCCTTTTACAAATAGAAATTGAATGGCTTAACATAATAGGGATTTATTTCACGTTGAGGTTCATATTATAATAAATTTTAACTTCTGAATTAAGAAATTTTATTTCCCTTTATGTAATCTACAAGTCAATGAAAATATTGGGGATTTTCCTAAGATTGAAATTAGAGAAATTCATAAAAGGCGCTACTGAATATTCTAAAAGCATCGAGTAATCTGGTGTAGTAATTTTGAGATTAACTCTATTGATGAGGAGTATAAGATGTTTGGGAAAGTTTTATTGAGATTTCTGAATAAGTCTGAAAATATACAAATAATATAGTCCAATGCAATTTTACTTCTTATCCCCTTTGTTTTCTCAGTTTATAGTTTCTATGACATCAACATAAAATTAAATTGAAATCTCACCTTATAGTAAATACTAATTTTAGTATCAAATAAAAAAAAATTTGTACGAAACCGATTAAATAAAGTTTGGACTAGTGAATATTTATGATGAATAGTTTTAAAATATTGTTTTTCATCTCTCTATTAGTCGCTTCATTTATGCATATACTTCTTTGGTCTGATTTGAGGTACCACCGCCTCGTATACAAGTTGATGTCATCCATTGTACAGAACAATGAATATACGCCTGGCAATCCTCATAGTTACACAAAAGCGACAGGACAGATATTTTTGCGTTGTGAACGTTAATGAGTTAAGAGTTTACTTTACTAATGTAGAATTCCAAGAAACGGTTGTCAGGAAACAATGGTACGGGGACAGTGGTAGTGGAGAAAAGACGCTTTAAAGGATACCAAGCTGAGGAAGACCCCATCAAAGCATTAGGCCGCAAGATACCAAATGGAATTAAGGAACGAAAATTATTGCGAATTGTAGAAGAATAGTAATCAGGAAAATACTGATTGGTACTGAAATCAACTTGGTAATCGGCTGTGTAACTTGAAGAGAACTTTATTTCTAGAATATCCTCTATTGGGCTTAGCTCCATTTTCCCTTTTCATCTCTCCCTTGTGCGCCTTGATGGGGTCTTCCCATCCTTCATCTTTTCTACGCGGTCATCCTTCTTTTTAGAATATCCTTATCTTTCCACACTGACGAGAATCAAGAGCACGGTGGTTCCCTCGTTTAGTTATTCTGTTTAGATATAGATAGCACAGTGGTCCACTATTTTTCATACTACATTACATTCTCTAGTCTTTGTCAACCTAAAAGAAGATCTCAACAACACTAGAGTATGTAAGATGTAAAATTGAGTAATGAATAAAAACCTCTTGTTTACAATGCGTATCCACAACATGATTCCATGCCACCTTGGACTCGACAAGGCATAACATAATCAGGGTACAAAAGGTAATTCCCCCAAAGATATCATTCTATAGTTCTATATAGTGAAGGAGGATTAGTGCTACTACGAGTAACCTCGAAACGAAACCTAGTGTAGAGTGTGTAACATAAACGATTTATACCTGCAAATAATTTTAAGTCATAATAAGTATTACCTCGAGCGATCCGAGTCAATTTGTTAGTAGTATCAGCAGAACTCCAACGCTCTGAATACAAACTAAACACAATGTCCTATACCCCATGAGCTTGGTGTACGAGGACAGGGATTCACCCCTAAATGCTCTACGTCAGCATGAACCATCGACACAGAACAGCAAAAGTAAGTCGCAAAGACTTGCATAAAATGTATGCACTGAAACACATTAAATGCCTTCATTTGTGCCGAGGTGTCGGTTTCGACTTCCAATCCCTCTATATAAGTACTAAAAAATGTATCTCTTTAATAACCTGGAAAGCCACATTGATGTGTGCATTTCCTCTCTATGGAAAGATCGTCTATCCATTGACACCAGATAGAGTTTTCTGGCAATTCTCAGTAGGCTTTCCCATCTTATTCGTTTGGTGATATCCAATAAACAATTGTGGGTTCCCGAAAGGAGATAACCCCAAGTAACCTTCCAATCAACTTTGAAAGTTAGAAACATCAGAATCTCTACGGGAGCTTCTCTGCTCCGGACTCAAGGGAACTGATGAGAAAAAGGTACTTACCTTTAAATGTTCTATTTCTTTTCACACCTGTTTCTAGGGTAGGACCGTGGAGAGTAGGTTTTACTTTTGATTCTAATCAATCTGCGTTACACCTTTCTCCACTGACGGAAAGCGCAATGCGAATATTCCAATATAATATCGATTGAAGCAGATGCAACCTCTAGTACCTGCTTGCCTTGTACCCTTAGAAAGATACGAGGCAACGATATCAACTAAGACTGATGTTAGCACAAAATAGCTGACTAAATTCTTTCTCCAGCAGACTCACTAACTCGTCATTTGTGCGTCGGTAGAGCCACACTTTCTTTGCTGCTATCCAGTCAAATCTGCCTGGTCCACTGTAAATATACAAACAGTGGCAATTGGCACGGCAAATCAAACATTCGTTCTTGAAGCATCGACCTTGACATTTGAACTCCTCGAATTTGCTCATTAAGAAACACAATTCAAGGGTTTTGAACCAGTGAAGAAATCAAGATCTAGACCATGATCCTAGAAAGTAGTCATAATTACCTTATAGGTGAGGACAACCATATCTGCCGATTCGGCGTTTGTTTATTGATGACGTAAGTTCCTAAGCTCCCCAGGCGAACAGTCAGCACTCCATCCTGCAACGATATTGTGCACGATGTGAGATCTAGACATAAGTACAAGCAGTCATCTTAACTCGAGCTCCGAAGCTGCACGCGTGGACGGAATTGCGTGCAATCATGAACTATCCCGAGGAAAAAGAAACACCACCAATAATTTTGGTGAAGGTTACAGTGATGACTTACAGCGTAATCTGAGTCGAATCCATCAACATTTAAATCCTCTCCAAGCATCTGCAAAAGTTTCAAATATATCACATCCGTTCCTGCTGCCCATGATGGCTCCTCAAATATTCATAGGCAGTGTACTCCCCCCATACGATCTACAGTTTCGAGGAAATATCTATTTTTTGTTAACGAGCCAGATGTAAACTTGCTTAAAGCTACAACTAAACACATAAAACAGATATGATAACAGAAAATGCTGGTGGAACACCTGGAGGCCTGAGGGCAACTTAAGTGGCAGAGATAAGAAATGGCTACATCTATATTCTAGAATGAAATGTTCAACCAGTTTTACTCCCAAGTGATTAAAACAAGAGGAATATAAGATATTTTTATATAGCCGTCACTTCCACCTAGTGGTCAACGGTGCATTCATCCAGGAAAATCAAAGCCAACATCCGTTACAGTAGGAGAAATAGAGCAAAGTATGCGGAAAGGATATAGGAGATGAGAGCAGAAGCCCTTCGAAGAACGGGAGATCCAGAACTCATGAAAATGCATATGAAGTGCAGATGGAATGTAAACATGATAGCGGAATTATGAGGACAGAAGCCGTTCGAGGATCGGGGATCCAGAACTCATTAAATGCAAATGAAATGTAGATGAAATGGCAATAAAATGAAAGCAGAACTGACCAACAAATATGCGAATAGGAGATGAAATCTAATTCATAAAAGTATGTATTGTCCAGCAACGAACATATATAACTACATGTAGAGAATCTGTGAACCAATGTGTACTGAAGCGAAGAGTCAACTCATTTCAAGAAATCTCGAAATAAGCGTATGTGAAACAACTGAATACAAACTGAATGAATTCAGAACAAATTGATTGAACAAACGGGATTCTGGGTGTTAAAAAGTAGAGTGGAAATCCTTCTTTGAATGATTTTCACTCTGCTTAACTTCCCCCCTTGGGGGAAGTATACAACATGGCATTAGGGGACTGGATAGAGTATATCACTGCGTGCACTATGGATGCATGGGTCCTAAAACGCTGAAATAGCCAGACGAAGCAGAAGGCAGCCATAGGAAGCCTCCCCAAATGCACGTACGACTTCATCAGTGCCAAACGTAGTGCCGAAGTAGCTGAGCGAATGTCAGTATCCCTCGATCCTAGTTTCTGTCCAAAAGCTCATGAGTGCCAAGGCAAACTCGGTTGCTTCGTAAGGTGTCGCTCAAAGCTCAAAAGTCAGTAATCATATTGAGAGAAGAATGGAGAAAAGACTGCTGAAAATGAAATTAGGTCTACGATGTCAGATGAGCAGAAGAAGCAATCTGAAAGAGAACGAGACATACATGGTGAAAACCTGAAAACCAACCAAGATTAGTAAAGCAAAAGCAAAGAAATTAGAAGAAATCGATACAGGCAGTAGAAAATACACATTGGAAGCTAAGAGAGGAAAATGAGACAGAAACGCAATGAAAAACGAAAGATGAGGGGGGGGTGGAAAGTGGAGGTTCAAAAAGGAGGAGAGCCTTGGATTCTCTTTGTGATTATGTGATCAGCCGAATGGATTAGGGTAAAAATGATTGTCATATAAACAGATAAAATCCCATGCTATTTAAAGAGACATGAGATTAACTATCTGTTGGGCTCAGACAGGAGCTCCCCGCCTGGATGAGAGAACTGAATGACTGAATTACTCAGATCTCAGTATGATGATAATCATAGATTTCCTGTTCGAAAGGTTTTTATCTATGCATGTAAGAATGAATGCAAATCGAGATGAGTATTAAATTCGTAAATGAGATTAAGTGAATGTAAACTGAAGTAAAAGCATAATAGCAACATATCGCGAGTAACACATGTATAGAACTAGTAAGCATCGTGTAGTCGGTAACAGCTAAGGAACGCATGTCGAGAAATATTATACATCGGATAATCGACCACCTGCAAGCAAAAAGTTGAAGTAATCTGAAATCGGGAGCCGGTCAGGAAGCTTGAAATCGGAAGCTGTGTCAGAACCATGAAACATAGAGCTAGTAGTAATAGAAAGAGCATTAGTTGAGGATGGGTGGAGTGGAGCGAAGTGGGAGAGGAGTGAATGTTGTCTTCGCTGGTCGGATAGGTTATCCGGATAGGATATGAGAGATGAGAGCAGAAGCCATTCCTCGAACAGGTTCTGGATTCCCGAACTCATTAAGTGCATATGAAGTGCAGATGGAATGGCAATAAAATGAAAGCAAAACTAAATGAAAAGGACGTGCTGAAAGGAGATGAAATGCAACTCGCAAATCGAAAGTAAGGCCAAGCACCGACATCATAAAATTATCAGAAGATAACGACATGCAGAGAAACTGTTAACCGACGTGTAAAGCGTTAAGCAATGCACATGCGGATAGGATATTAGAGATGAGAACAGAGGCCGTTTGATGAACGGGAGATTTGGGACTCACCAACTTCATATGAAGTGTATGTATAATTGCAATTAAGTGATCGAATTGACAGAATATAACTGAAAGGAACATGCGGAAAGTAGATGAAATGTTACGTGCAGAATGGAATCAAAACAAAGCAACGATATCAAAAATTGATCCGAAGCTAGAAAACCTGCAGAGAAACTTGTTAATCAATGTGTGTAAACAAAAAGGGCTAATCAATGTATGGAGAGGAATGGAAATGCCAGGCAACCCGATAGATCATAGATCGAAAGAACGGCAAGCACCGACGTGAGAGATGAACAGAATATTAAAACCTGCAACGAAACCTTTAATCCACATGAAAGCAAACAGTAAAGGACTTGTAGAGATATCACGAACGAATTTTAAATGAAGACTCTAAGAGTAGCCGAAGGAGCCGTTCCGAGAAAACGGGGGAAGTCGAGTGAGGCGTTAAGGGACTGGATAGAGTTTATCACTACATCTGCTATGGACGCATGAGTCCTGAAATGCTGAAACAGCCAGAGAAAGCAGAAGGCGGCCATTGCAAGCCTCCATGGAAACAAATCTGACTTCATCAGTGCCAAACGCAATGCCGAAGTAACTGAGCAAATGTCAGTACCCCTCGTACCAAGTTTCTGTTCGAAGGCTCATGAGTGCCAAGGCAAACTCGGTTGCTCCCAAAGGTGTTGCTCAAAAACAGGGACAGTGTTGAGAGAAGCGCAGAGAAATGAAGGCGACTGAAAGAGATATAAAGGTGCTCAAAGTCAGGTAAGGTAGAACTCGAATGTGAATCAACTAGACGGGAAGAGTAAGAAACCATTATAGGAATCGTGGTGAATTGAAAGACCAGGACTGGAAAAATCATGACAAGCCATTGAAGAATGTAAAGCATCTGAGTAGAATAAGAAGAAAAGCAGGGAGCATGACAAATAAAGAAAGTAAAGCAGTGAGCAGAAGAAGAGGAAATGCAGATAGGATATTGTATAACTCTGCATGCCCTACGTAAGCATACGTGCGTTAAGCAATCACTCAGCAGAGGTCGTCAGACCTTCATAAGGAGTTCACACGCAAACACTATGACTTCTTAGTGCCCTCATAATGTCGAAGTTTCTGGCTTGAAGTACCAGACCTCCCGGGACCGAATTTCTGTAAGCTCCTGAGTGCCATGGCCAACTCGGTTACTTCTGCAAAGCTAGCTCAGTGGGAGAGTTCTAAAACTCATCTTGCAAGAAGAGGGTAGGTAAAGTTATATCTATTCAGACATGAGAGCCGAAGCCGGGATCCAGAACTCATTACGTGCAAATGGTGTGCATATGAAATGTAAACATGATATTGGAGTTATGAGGACAGAAGCCGCTCGAAGAACAGGGGATCCACCATGCAAATGAAATGTAGATGAAATGGCAATAAAACGAAAGCAGAACTGACTGAGAAACCTGCGATAAGAAAATGAAATTAGATCATAAAAAGCATGTATTGTCAAGTAGCGCTCATATATAACTAACTACATGTAGAGAAACCGTGCACCAATGTGTACTGAGGAAACGAAGAATCATCTTATATCAAGAAATCTCAAAATAAGCGAATGTTAAACAATTGAAAACCAAACAGAATGAATGGACAACTAAATTCATTGAAACCAAACCCGGGATTTCGGGTATGAAAAAGTAAAGTGAATATCCTTCTTAGAAGGATTTCCACTCTGCTTTGCTTCCCCTGTTTGCGAAAGTAAATTAGAGTATGGCGTTAGGAGACTGGATAGAGCATATCACTGCATGCACTATGGACGCATGACTCCTATAATGCCAAAACCGCCAGAGGAAGAAGGCGGCTGCCATAGAAAGCCTCCCCGAAAGCATGCCCGACTTCATCAGTGCCAAACGTAGTGCCGAAATAGCTGAGCGAATGTCAGAATTCCTCGAGCCCAGTTCTGTTTGAAAGCTCATGAGTTACATGTTTGCCAAGGCAAACATGTAACATGATATGTAAAAATCGAGATGAGCAATGAAACCCTAAATTAGGTAAAGAATCTAACAGATTAAACGCGAAGTTAAGCACAAACGAAATATCGCTATATCTTTTCCTCTTTACAAGTGTCCATTAGATAATAAAAAAAGTTGCTATCTAGTTCTATTATTCGATTAATACAATCAGCGCCACTGATCAACAGTAGAGAACAGATATACATCAGCGCTAAGTAAAGTATGTAGTGAAATAGACAAGCTGTGATTGAAGACCCACGAGTCAAAACTAAACCAATCAAGAGAACTGAAATTGGCAGACTGTACAGAACACATGTATAGGAACCATGAAGCAAAACAAGAAATGTGAGTTGGAGCGAAGGGGAAGAGAGTGGATGGTCTTTAGGCTGAGAAGGAGCACTATAAAAAAAGTTGCTATGGACTCGATAGAGTATATCACAACAAGCGCTATGGATGCTCGAGTCCTGAGACACTAAACAAACTGAGGGAAGCAGAAGGCGGCCATAGTAAACCTCCACTAAAACACATGCGACTTCATCAGTGCCGAACACAGTGCCGTACACAGTGCCGAACACAGTGCCGAACACAGTGCCGAAGTAACTGAGCAAGTGTCAGTACCCATGGTACTGAGTTTCTGTTTGAAAACTCATGAGTGCCAAGGCCAAGGTAAAGTTGTATATATGGTTATCATAACCTACAGCTTGGAAGATGCAAAATTGAAGACGAAATATAGCCTACAACGCTCTCACAGAACACAGTTTTATCATAGTCTAAACCCTGCCACTCGTTTACTTTCCGTTTTCTATATAGATACTCAAATCAGGGCTAGTCGTGTGAAGGTATCAAGAGATAGGTTAATGTTACCTCAATTTTATCCTGCAATAGATGGAGAACATCATCTGCCAAATCATGAAAGTACTCCTCCTCCAGCAGGGAACTGAAAGACAACACGCAGAAACCTCCAAGTTGAATGAGCATTACAAGCTAAGTTAATGACAGACTAAAATAACGTTCTCTTAGACATGCGACAGTAGACAGAGTGCAAGGGACTGGTCACCCAGTTTAAGATTCCTGTGACAATCAATTCCTCCACCTACCAGAACATTACTCTTCCCTCATGGAATGTCTACTCCCTCATGAAATGTATTTCGATTACAGACAAGACAAATGACCGTACCTGAGATTTGTGAAGCCAACATGTTAACCGAGCTAATTCTCAATTTCTTTACGGATCTCAGAGGTTTGTATGAAACGTTCACTCCACAACCTAGAGGATGTGTGAAGGCAGAAAAGAACTGCATGGATGGCACAGGTGGAGTTTACACAAAGGAAATGACGAAGAGAAGTCGTGAATGCAATACAATACCTGTGGAGTGGGGAGAAATGAGTGAATGCAGAGAGAGAAATATGTTAGTGGCAGAGAAGTAAAGAGGGTAAAAGGAGAAAGGCCCAAGACAATGGTAAATGCAGAAGTAAAGTACCAGGATGCAGCAAACTATACTAACGAAATAGTTAGTACCGAAAGAAAGCAAGTATTAAGGAAGTCCAGTATCAAGTCACTGTGCATAGCGAAAATATTGAGCGAAGTGAACATCGTTATTAGTAACTGCAACAACTATGTATCCGCATAGAAATATGAGCGGAATCAAGAACAGCGACACCATATGTCTAGGACAAATGAGTTAAACCCGGCAATAAGATCCATGACGAAGTTCATTTCAATTAGATGCGTGCAGAATGGACGAAACTGTTGCTGCCATCAGCAGTTCAGGAATCAGCAACACCAACAAAGCCCAAAGCATTAAAGCACCACCGTACCAATAGATTTCATCAGCGCCAGACAAGGAGTCAGGGTATCCGCATTTCTGTCGATTTTACTCCAGCCTAAACTAGATAATCCTATGTTGCATGTCAATGCTTCTGTGACGGAGTAGACTCCAATTTCAACAACGAGACCGTGATGCACACATATGATTACCAAGCTTTGCCAAGAATCAACTGTACTTTCCATGGGCGAGGCTTAAGTTCAAGCACGATGACACATTTTTATCTTGGAATGCTCTACTTTGCCTGAGAATACTATGAACAGTCATCTACAACAGAGCGTCTTGCAAGTAACTTGCGGACAAAATTAGATTAGACATGATAATCTCTCGCAATCAGAAGGTTGAATGAATACACCACATTGTTCTGTTAAACGCTCACAAAAACCTATTCGTTGGCTACTAATAAAATCAGAAACTCATAGGCAGGATTCTACCTCGGGTCCGCCGGAACTGGTCCTCCACTGTGCGTCGCAGAACTGGAACACCTTGATATCATCCACGCAGTAAAATGGGCGCGACTACCCCCGTGTGAGGTTTGAAGAGGAAAGGTTCTTATCGTCCCACCTTCTTCACAAATTTTGTTCGCGAGGCTTTTGCCCTTTTCTAGGGCAACACTGCAGGATGTCTCTCCCATGCTTTCGCTCGGAACCAGGAGGGATGTTACAGCCCTCCTCTCGGCCCTTGATGTTTGACGAATAAATAAGGATGCACAATCGAGGAGGTCGTGATACAATCGTCTGTATAAGGCAACAACTGGCGGCGCTAACTTTGTGAGTGCCATACTGTCTCATGCGCTTCCAAGCTCTACTACGACTCAGTTGTCTCACTAGTGGAAGTAACACAGTGCTTCATCGCAATCCTGACACAGTCAATTACATATCTGCAAGGGTTAGATAGTGAACGGCAATTTTGGCTTCCATCACGCGTGATGCTATTTGAACTCAGTAGTTCCTTATTTAACAATGGTAAGGTCAACACGCCAGAATTTTTACTTGAAAGGCGTAACTTCCAGATCT
Source organism: Lunularia cruciata (assembly GCA_948567375.1). Classification (NCBI taxonomy): domain Eukaryota; kingdom Viridiplantae; phylum Streptophyta; class Marchantiopsida; order Lunulariales; family Lunulariaceae; genus Lunularia; species Lunularia cruciata. The sequence goes on along the minus strand of OX419761.1, from coordinate 60,167,224 downwards.
TTGCAGTCTATGGCAGAATTCTATAGGAAGATTGTCTCACTTTTACAATGTCAGCTACAGCTTCAATCACAACCTATATCCAAACACAACTTCAGTTACAAACTGCACTAGTTAGAACAATGATGTACGATTGCGAGGAAAAAATGGTATACACATTTTCTACCGACTTGACGTAGGTAGGAACCCCAGGCCCTCCGCCTGACCAGTATAAGTTTGAAATCATTCGTTTCTCAGTGTACCGTAACATGCTGACTTCCGCGACCTTTCCACATGCTACAGTGGAAAATAAGCTTCTCTAGACAATCAAAGGATCGGCGAACAAAAGGGTAAAAGCACACCATAAGTAAGTACCTAATATAGACTACTCTTTCATCACACTCGGCTTCTAACATTAAAAAAAGGTTTAGGTGGATTGCAGAAAACCTCAATACTTTGTGTTTCAGCACCACGTTGAATAAATCTCGACATTTAGAAGTACAGGACTCTGATAAGCACAATGTCGACAATCCTAGAAATGTAGGTTACAGATTACACAGATACTTCGTCTGAACCATGAAGTTCAACTCACAGATGGATTCTAGTGTTGAGCGTTCACCTGATGGCATACCTGTGACATGAATAAGACGAATCAGCCGATTACCGGTAACTCGCCTCAGGTCTGACGTCTCTGCAGCAGACGGAAACAAAAGCTTCAGGACATATGTGTGAAGGCCAATCAATAAGCTGAACCCAAAACTGGAAAGAAAGCGACAGTTACAACGTGCAAACGAGGTATTGATGCTATACAACGCAAGGTCAGATGAATGCAAGCAATTTGACAATGACGAGCACATGTAACAGTTCTCCAAAAATATAGTGCTAGCAACAAAAGGGGCACGCCAAGACTTGCATACCCGGAGTCCAGGTGGATGCGCAACTTAAGACTGCATGTAAAAACCTACAAAGACGAGACAAACCTCCACGCCAATCCAGTAATTACATTTCACAACATACTAGTGTACTTAGGCACCACGGGTTCGCTCTCTTTAAGCTGACGAATGCTCATGAGAGTTTCCGGGAGCCTAAAGATTTAAGTTCTTCTTCACTAAACCACAACGCAAGTGGAGTACGACCTCAGTTCAAATCATGCAGATATACCCGACAGTTTTGATAAACAAGCCTGTCGCGATGACTTATAAATAAACCCAAAGACGTCATTTTCAGTAAAACCTCATTACGAGGATTAAAGGTAAGAGGTTCTTGTGGTCCGGTTCGCAGAAAGCTTGCTCCTCCAGATGAATCATCTACGAGATATGTGTAGTCACTACGAATGAACATCCAAATCCATGATAAAAATTAACTCGAATCTTGCTAAATTTCGCGTCAAACATAGAGGGGACGATTTCGCAGGTACTCATCAACACCACTCCATCCAACAAACGGGACCAGGCAACTCCGTGTCAGAGAAGAGCAGGGGACCTGTGTAGATACAGAATATGAATCTATGGCGATTGACCAGTACGCTCACAGATCTGCCTCTGGCAAACCAAGAAAAAGGAAACCCAAATCCTAAATCTCCAGCGAGCTTCCTCAGCAGTAGTGGTAGAGCAACCGACAGCACACTATGAGAATTGAACGGAGTATGAAGGACTCATGAATCAAAATCGTGTACCTTCGGAAACCAGAGCGTAAAAGCAGTTTGGTCGCTTACAAAAGATGATTGTGCAAGGTCTCAGCAGCCACCATCCATGTCTGACATTTGACTCCGAAACAGACCTTCAAAAGTCCGGAGGCATATGTTCGGAGGATCTAACATGCCTAAAGAAGCGAAGATCAAATTGTTCGCTGAAGATCGAGGAGTCAGACGCTGTTGTTACAGGACTTAGGCGCTCTCTCCTAAATAAGGGCATTCCTTGGTTTGGGTTTCAGCCCGGGGAGAAAGCTTCTCTGATTTAAACAGTTGTGCCTTACTCTGCAATTCTGCACTCTTGGCGGACCAAAAGGACAAGCACTTGCGATTGTGGACAAGAAGAAATATTAAGTACCCTGATAAGAATAGGCGTGGATCACACAGCAGTTTGTCGTTCCACTTCATGAATAAACCCGCGAGACGTCAATAACAGAATGATAGGGGGGATTTTCGAATTTAATTTGATAGTGTTCCGTAAATCTTAATTGTGCACCACTAATTAAGTGCTTCCAGATTTCAAATTGACCAATTTACGGGTAGTCCATATGGACCCGTAAATATTTGAAAAAAATTGGTCCGGATGCCCTTAAAATTACATCTCCAAAAAATGAACGCTCCAGTGAATCATTTTACGGGTGTTGAAAAGTCCTTTAGGGGTGGCAGGTTTTCAGTTCCAGGGTTGCCGGCATGTAATTAGGGACGACTGACCAAACAATGAGTAGTTTCTATAGGGTGGATTCATTGTTTGGTAGCGGAGCAAATATTTATCCTCCTCCCTAGTGAGTATTGGTGGTTGTACCAAAGAGGAAGTTTGAATCTTGGACGGAACATGTTTTGTCCTTGAGGAGGAAGAACGGGAAGATTCTCCATTTAATTCAATTCCTATTTCCTTTATTATCTCCAGTACACATGTGCAGTTCCAAGCTTCTTTTAATGTGTTCAATGAATCGGTAGAAAAGTTGATTTAGAGGGACGAAAACATGAGGATGGTGAATCGAGAGGACCGGAATATGAGAATGACATGCTTGACAAGAGCACATGGTGAGCACAAGTACCCTTTGGAAGAAGAGGAGTATCATCACTTTAGAAGAGCACAAGGAGGAGAGTAGAAAAGTATCCAAGGAGACTAAGGAGACTAGAAAAGCATCAAAGGAAATTGAAACTTGGAAGAGGAGGAGGATTCTAAAGTATTCTAAGATTACTCCTACCATTGCTACTTTGTTGTAGGATTTGGCTAGCCATACCAAATTGAAGATTGATCCACTAGAAGCTAAAGAAAGGTGTGAAATAGTAGAGTTTGAAGCATCAAAGGTGGCAAAGATGGAAAAGAACATGAGGAACTTGAGGCAAAGAATATATTTAGTAACAGAGAAAATCAGGTCTAAAGTAAAGAAACTTAAAATCAAAAAGATATTATTCTGTTACACTTCAATTAGCGAGAGCTAGAAAAACATCTGATGAAACCAATAGCATTATTACAACACTTTCAAACATAGATTGTATACACTTTGGTTTTGGTAATAAGTATAGTATGGACAGTAAGTTTCAAGTGCCCAATTACAACTCTTGCACAAGTGAATGATAGTGATAATCACTAGTGGGTTACTTTTAGATGTGTGTTACTCATCTCTTAAAATCATTTTATCTATAAAGTTACAATGACATTTATTCATCCATATGCTTGATTTAGCTTTATCATGTTATCTTATCACTTCCTGGCAAGATCTAGTTCTTAGCTCAATCTTATTGTCATTTTAAGTCAAGATATGTTTCATGTGTAATCAAGACATCTATAATGAATTCCATCTTATCTCTTCTTAGCACAATAGTGAGAAATTGGTCTCATGTGTTTTCATGAAAACATAATTCCTTGTTTTTTTCCATTCTCTTAGAGTCAACACATGAAGAGTATAAGAGTCAACAAGAAATACTCTCTAAAAATTCCAGAGGTAGGTAAAAGTCCATGTGCCTAGCAAGTTCAGTCTATGTAGGCAAGCTTGCATAATATGCATCTCAATTAGGGTAGTACAAAAAATGGAGTCTTAGCCATTTAGATTGGAAATGGCTATTGAAGTGGTGAATTTTAGATGTCTAGATCATTTTATAAAGAAATATCAAGTATGTAAATAAATAATTGCAAGTAAGAATAATATAAAGTGATTGGACGAAGAAGATGGATGTGTTTGGAGATTTTTTTGAGATTGGGATTGGTATAGATGTGATAAACCTTGAGTCAAATAAATATTCATTAATTATATTGATGTATGATTTTAGCCATAAACATTTCATATGGATTATGAAGATTTTATCATTCTAAACATTTACATTTTATAATTCAAACCAAATATAACCATGAGTAATATGAGTGAATATGAGCACCATGAATGAAGTATGAACTATACAATTATGAAAATAAATTATACAATGTGAGCACACCCTACAATTTTGGGTGAGTGAATGATACACAAGTAAAGTACACCATGTCTACAATGTCTATACACTACATAGTATGTCTCTCTAGTCCATCATCAAAGCACCAACATAAGTGTAATACCAAGAGCTAGCCATATGATCTAGATGTGAAATTCAATTTGGTAACATCTAGAATGATGTTATACATGATGGTCAAAATAGATAAGATAGAAGTATCACCAAAAGAGTACTTCTACTAATAGGGCAGAAACCAAAATAGACTTGAGAACCTTAGAATCAATAGCTAGACATATGATTTAAAGGGGAGAATTGGTTTTGTAACATCTTGAAGGATGTTACACATGATGGACTAAACAGATCAGAAAGAGGTATCACCAAAAGGGGACTTCTACTAATAGAGTAGGAACCGAAATATGCCTGAATCTTTGAAAGCAATTTTGGAGGCCTAAATAGATGAATTAGGCCTCAAAAATGTGCAGATTCCCCCCCTCAATAGAGGAAAAGCTGGCCTTCCCTCCCCCTTGCTTTGTCTCGTCGAGAGCTTTCCAACGGTACCTTACTCACGTGATTCTGAGATTCTTACATGAAGATCCCTAAAAGATTCCCTTCGATCAAAGCTTGTTTGACCAACCAGATAGGACCTAGACCAGACATGTCACCCATCCAAGTAAGTAATCCAAGGGTGGAGCTTGCTGACATGTCACCTATATGTGTCCCTAATCCCATGGTGGAGCTTCCTTGGAGGAGATCCTCTTTGTCTATATAATAAAGAGAAGGTGCTCCCTTGGAGCATCGATTGTTTGAGTGTGCAATTTGTGTTTTTTCTCTTCTCTTGTCCTTGGAGTATTACAATGGTATCAAAGAGAGTGTTTTAGTCCAAGAGAGTGGATCACCCCTCTTGGAATAGCACGAACTACTAAGACTGAGTAATTTGAGGTGGAGAACATAGAGTAGTTGCTAGACTTAGGAAGGACTTTAGACAACGGATGGGATGGATGCGCCGGGAGGCCAATTTTCCGCACCTAGCTTTCCATTCTCAAACCCATTCCACATCAAGGTTATGTACATCCAGCATGAGCAGATGAGGATATCGCTAGTTTATCACTTTGGTGCAGAATTCATGGACAGAGTGATGAACTCACCAAACCCGGTGATTCTACCTATGGTGATATAAGACAGAGAGTGGGATTTGACAATCTACATTCTATATGATAATATGGATATGAATGTCCCAAATCCTCTCCCTTTCAACACTCAAGTAAAAATCCGTTATGCAGTGAGGCCGAAAGTGATGTTTAGAGATTTTGTGGTTAGGAATTTTGGTGAAGAGTATTATCAACAAGTGATAGCTTCTAAGGTCCCAATGGTAATTCTGATAGTTCGTGCGCCTTCTAGAGTGATTATATTGACTCTGTGTTGAAGTAGACATTAGCAATTGAGTGTTGCAGGAACTATGGATCCGCAATTGCAAGAGTTGGTGCAAGGAATGCAAGGGATGTTGAATGAATTTCGAGAGATTAAGATGACCATGGAGATATTACAAAGCCAAGTTCAGATCCTCAGGAACGATCAAGCCATGCAAGAAGAAGAGCCGTCTCAAAACCCAGTACCTGCAACTGAAGTACTTGGAGAGGCACCTGTGCCTACGAACCCTTTCAACGATGAAGCCACATTGCTACTCCGGATGAAGAAGACTTGCAACATTGAACCTTACAAGGGGCAACGTTTGATGGGAGTAGTGGAAAATTGGATCTTGAGAATGAATCAATATTTCTGATTGTTCTCAACAGATATCACAGAGCATGCTGCAGGCATGTTTGCATGTGGGTACTTGACCAATAAAGCCCTCACATAGTATGATGCTTGGGAACAATCCATGCTTGCAAAGAGAAGGGAGGTCACATGGACAGCAATGCAAGAAGGACTGCTAAAGAATTTCTAATTGGTGGATTCTGTGCAAATGGCTCGAACCCGACTATAGGGATTGGGATAGAAGAATAGCATACAAGAGTATGTGGAGGTATTTTTGGATCTACAAGTTAAAATTACCAACATGAGCTCAACAAAGGCTCTCGACAATTTCAAATGAGGGTTGAAAGAGCGGATTTGCCAAGAAGTCATGGTGCAAAATCCTCACACGGTAATTGAAGCCATTGCTTGTGCGCAGAGAATAGAAAGAGCATTAGGTGGAGGTGAAGGAGTAGCTCAACCTCAACATTATTGGGCAGAAATACCACACATGGGTGGACTAGTACCGATGGAATTGGGCAACCTTCGATTTTGGGATCAAGGAGCATGACCGCTTCAAGGGGAGTGGGGACGGGTAGAAGAACGAAGAGATGGAGTCCCACAAGGAGAAGGGACTCAAGAAGAACAACGCCGTTGTTACAATTGTAGCCGTATTGGGCACATATCTACCAATTGTTGCACTCGTTTCCCTAGAGGCCCTCGGCCTTCATTCAGGCGATCTTTGAACAACATGGAGAGGCACATTGAAGAGGAGGAGGTGGAAATCACTTTGGAAAACAAAGATTGCCAGTAAATGTACCTTGCGGCCTTACTGGCTCAATAAGGAAGTAGAGAAGCGAGGGAAGGAAGAAGAATAATGCACAAAGATCCCAAAAGGCAACCTCACAATTGATTGTCGTGAATGGAATCCTAGAAGGTAATCAAGTGAGAGTATTAATAGATCCGGGAGCAATAGAGAATTTCTTGTCTCGCACTGTTGCAATAAGATTGGGAATGGATCTAGAGAGAGATGGAAGTGAAGAAGTAGAGCTACCAAATGGGCAAACAGAGAGGATTAAATCATTACCTAGACGGGTAACCCTCTCTATAGGAGAATATCAAGAAGCAATTGAGTGGCGAGTGATATAGTTAGCTCGTTATGATGCAATTTTAGGCATGCCATGGATGGATCAGTACAACCCTATGGTGGATTGGAGGAAGAAAGTAGTGAGAACCCACCAATGGTCAATCATTGGGGTTAAAGAAAAATCACACAAGCAAAAATTGCCTCTATATGTCGTAGGGACGGCAATTGTCTATAAGACTGATAGATGTTTTATGGGTCTAATAAGAGAAGTCCAGAGTGCACAACTTGATATACAAATTCTTGAGAAATTGAAAGATGTGGTGGATGAGTTTCAAGATGTCTTTCCCGATGATCTACCCTCAAGATTACCACCAAAAAGGTGAGTAGATCACAAAATTGAGACACTTCCGGGGAAGATGCCTCCTTGTAAGGCCCCATATCGCCTATCACCTCATGAGTTGGAGGAGTGTAAGACTCAAATTGAGGAGATGTTGCAGAAAGGGTTCATCCAACCTAGCATATCACCATATGGGGCCCCTATCTTGTTTGTGAAGAAGAAGGATGGTACAATGCGCATGTGCATTGACTATCGGGGTCTCAATCAGCAAACAGTGAAGAACAAATACCCCTTACCTTGCATGGATGACCTGTTTCATCAACTCCATGGAGCGAGATACTTCACCAAACTAGACTTGCGGAGCGGTTACAATCAAATCCAAATTGTAGAGGAGGATGTGCACAAAACTGCCTTTCAAACCAGGTATGGCCACTTTGAGTATCTTGTGATGCCTTTTGGCCTCACCAATGCACCTACCACCTGTCACTTTCATGAGTCTAATGAATGACATATTTTGTCCATACTTGGATAAGTCGGTTATCGTCTTCTTGGATGATATCTTAGTATACAGTAGCACGATGACAGAACACAAACAACATCTACAAAAGGTCCTCCAGATTCTAAGACAGAATCAGTTGTACGCCAAAATCTCAAAGTGTGAGTTTGGCAACTCTAAAGTAGACTACTTGGGGCATAGAGTAAGTGCAGAGGGCATTCAAGTATTGATAGATAAAATAGAGGTCATTCAAAAATGGAGTGCCCCAGAAGATCAGACTCAACTTAAGAGCTTCTTGGGGTTGACGAGATTCTATCATAGATTTGTCGAGGACTTCTCCAAGGTTGCATAGCCTTTAACGGCACTACTTGGCAAGGGGAAGAAGTGGACATGGGGAACTGCATAAGAGTTGGCCTTTCAAGAATTGAAGGCCGCCTTGCTACATGCACCAATCTTGAAGTGGTATGACCCAAAACATCCAATCAAGTTGGCTATAGATGCATCAAGCATAGCAATAGGAGCAGTCCTACAACAAGAGTGGCATGATAGATGGCACCCAATTGCATATTTCTCTCAAAAGTTATTCCCAATAGAGCGCAACTACCACACCACAAAATGAGAAGAGTTGGCCATCATTCTAGCAACCAAGCATTGGAAGCACTATCTGGCCGAGAAGGCATTTGTAGTAGAGACAGACCACAAACCTCTAGTCTACCTCGAGACATAGAAGGATCTATCTCGTCGCCAAATTCGGTGGGCAGAGTGGCGACAACGCTTCAACATGACAATCACCTACGTGGAAGGTAAGAAGCAACTTGCAAATGCATTCACCCGCATGCCAATGGCCAGCAACTTGGTGGCAGAGGTTAAGATTAACCCTAAATTCTGGCAAGAGATTTTGGCTGTTACAAAAACTGATCCATAGATTGTAGAAGCACAATCATCCAAAGGTGTCACCAGCACCCAAGGACTCACCTTTTGGGATGGCAGATTATGGATCCCAAATGTCCTAGAATTACGCACCACCATTCTAGCGGAATGTCATGATGGGGCCATTGCAGCTCATGTCGGAGTGGACAAGACCTTGGATGCAGTTAAGTGCCATTACTATTGGCCCAAGATGAGCAATGACGTGATGGACTATGTGCGTAGCTGCCTACTTTGTCAACAGAACAAAGCTTCTAATCAAGCTCCTGCATGGCTCCTTCAACCTCTCCCCACTCCAACCCAACGTTGGGAACAAGTGAGTATGGATCTCGTCTGTGAATTACCCAAGACCACCTCAAGGTTTGACTCCATTGTGGTCTTTGTGGACCGGCTCAGCAAAATGATTCATGTACGCCCTACTACCAAGGAGGTGACCGCTCCACAACTAGCTCAATTATACTTAGATGCAGTCTTTGTTCACCATGGCTTGTCTAGAGTACTCATCACCGATAAAGGCACCCAATTCACCAGTTTGTTTTGGCAAACACTCTTTGGTTTCTTCAAAACCAAGTTGGCCATGTCCATAGCTTACCACCCACAAACAGATGGCCAAATAGAGCGGGCTAATCGCACGATTGAAGACATGTTACGCGGCTTCACTTTAGAAGAGCAAGAGAGGTGGGACACCCTACTCCCGTTGGTGGAATTTGCTTACAACAATTCAGTGAATGCATCCACCCAGGTCACTCCATTCTTCCTCATGTATGGTGAGCATCCCTTCACACCTTCTAGCTTGATGAAGATCCATCCAATAGTTACCAAGGTTGATGTAGTCAACACATTTGTTTCTAGAATCCAACAAGGTGTGGAGAGTGCCAAGCACAAATTACAGATTGCATAAAATTGATAGAAGCAGTATGCTGATGCACATTGTCGGCACATGGAGTTCAATGTTGTGGATCAAGTGTGGCTATCGACAACCAACCTCACATTAGTTGGACCTCATAAGCTCAGACCTCATTTTATTGGGCCTTTCTTGATTCTTCGTCGCATCGGCGATGTGGCCTATCACCTTGAGCTACCACCACACATGAAGATCCATCCAATGTTCCATGTCTCCCTACTACGCAGATATGCTCTCCGATCAGGCAAGGGTCATTCCACACCAGACATTCAACCTTGTCCGACACTCATTGATGGCATAGAGGAATATGAAGTGGAGCGGATTCTCCAAAAATGCATGCGTGGTACTCGCCACCCGCGGGTGGACTATCTAGTACAATGGAAAGGTTACCCCCTCTATGAAGCAACCTCGTAGCCCGCTGCCAATTTGGCACATGCACCGGTATTGGTGCAAGCATTTGAGCAACAATTGCACAACAAGGACGTTGCGTCTTAAAAGGAGGGAGGTCTATAATACCAAGAGCTAGCTATATGATCTAGATGTGAAATTTGGTTTGGTAACATCTAGAATGATGTTATACATGATGGTCAAAATAGATAAGATAGAAGTATCACCAAAAGAGTACTTCTACTAATAGGGCAGAAACCAAAATAGACTTGAGAACCTTAGAACCAATAGCTAGACATATGATTTAAAGGTGAGAATTGGTTTTGTAACATCTTGAAGGATGTTACACATGATGGACTAAACAGATCAGAAAGAGGTATCACCAAAAGGGGACTTCTACTAATAGAGTAGGAACCAAAATATGCCTGAAATCTTTGAAGGCAATTTTGGAGGCCTAAATAGATGAATTAGGCCTAAAAAATGTGCAGATTCCCCCCCTCCTCAATTGAGGAAAAGCTGGCCTTCCCTCCCCCTTGCTTTGTCTCATCGAGAGCTTTCCAACGGTACCTTACTCACGTGATTCTGAGATTCCTACATGAAGATCCCTAAAAGATTCCCTTCAATCAAAGCTTGTTTGACCAACCAGATAGGACCTAGACCAGACATGTCACCCATCCAAGTAAGTGTAATACCAAGGGTTAGCCATATGATCTAGATGTGAAATTTGGTTTGGTAATATCTAGAATGATGTTATACATGATGGTCAAAATAGATCAGATAGAAGTATCACCAAAAGAGTACTTCTACTAATAGTGCAGAAACCGAAATAAACTTGAGAACCTTAGAACCAATAGCTAGACATATGATTTAAAGGTGAGAATTGGTTTGGTAACATCTGGAAGGATGTTACACATGATGGACTAAACAGATCAGAAAGAGGTATCACCAAAAGGGGACTTCTACTTATAGAGTAGGAACCGAAATATGCCTGAAATCTTTGAAGGCAATTTCGGAGGCCTAAACGGATGAATTAGGCCTTGAAAATGTGCAAATTTCCCCCCAACAGAGGAAAGGCTGGCCTTTCCTCCCCCCTGGTTTGTCTCGTCGAGAGCTTTCCAACGGTACCTTACTCATGTGATTCTGAGATTCCTACAGGAAGATTCCCTAAAAGATTCCCTCCGGTCAAAGCTTGTTTGACCAACCAGATAGGACCTAGACCAGACAGGTCACCCATCCAAGTAAGTAATCCAAGGGTGGAGCTTGCTGACATGTCACCTATCTATGTCCCTAATCCTATGGTGGAGCTTCCTTGGAGTAGATCCTCTTTGTCTATATAATAAAGAGAAGGTGCTCCCTTGGGGCATCGAATGTTTGAGTTTACAATCTGTGTTTTCCCTCTTCTCTTGTCCTCGGAGTATTACAGTAAGTAATCCAAGGGTGGAGCTTGCTGACATGTCACCTATATGTGTCCCTAATCCTATGGTGGAGCTTCCTTGGAGGAGATCCTCTTTGTTTATATAATAAAGAGAAGGTGCTCCCTTGGGGCATCGATTGTTTGAGTGTACAATTTGTGTTTTTTCTCTTCTCTTGTCCTTGGAGTATTACAATAGGATAATGCAAGTAAAGAAAGGACTATAACACGACATCTACCTCCTCTCATGAGAATGTATAGTGTCCGCATGAAAGCATTGTCCTAAAAGCTCAAAAGGGCCAAAGCTATAATCCCTAAATCTACTTGAGGTCCAGTCCTTATCTATTCAACTAATAGGTAGATGTGTGGATGCTCTATATCTATTTAGGGGAGCTACAAGGAGCCCTAATAGTGAGGGACATGAAGTAATAAGTGTATCAAAAGGAGAAGTCTAGGAGGATGTATAGCACCATATGGATGGTTTCTACAATAAGGTAGAGCATCACTATCCAAGCAAAAAAATCTCTAAAATATAAACCTAATGATATAAATGTAATATAAGGTCTAACCATGAAACCTTTATACTCATCAACATACTCATTTGTCTTAGCCAAGCATGCCATGAGACCCAATCTAGTTTTTACTCCAATTGGTAGAAGAGTTTGATCCCACATAGAACTCAATAGTACCTTTGCCTCCTTCTTTTGACCATTAGTCCAAATGATAACCCCAAAGTGTTTGACATAATACTCCATAAACTCACTAATGCAACACTAAGAGATATACCACAAAGTACTACTAGCTCTATAATACTTCCATCCTCTCTTCATGGTTGCCGCACACCAATCCAAGAACCCAAGACTACTAGTAACTCTCATGGTTGTTGTACACCAATCCAAGAACCCAAGACTATTAGTAACTCTCATGTTAGCCAAACAACTTACATCCAATACTAGAATCCTCCTCCTCAAATCAATGTAGAAAATGATGTGGGTTATGAACACTCTATATAAGCTCATCCTCTCTCTTAGCAAGTGAGTCTAAAAAACTCATCCTTAAGAGATATCTTCCTCTCTTGAGGCGACAACATCTCCTTTGTAGTACCTATGAAGCCTTGTGGAGGTGCAAGATTATCCAAAAAGTGAGGTCTCTAAGCCACAATGTCCTCCCTTACACAAAAATAAAGCTCCTCTCTTGGGCCAGTGATGAGAGTCAACAAAGTCTGACTAGCTTACCCAACCAAAGAAGTCCCTCTTGATGTAGCTCTAGTCTCACTAGGGTGATGCCCACTAGTCTCACATGATGTAGCTTAAGTCTCAATATGGTGATGCCTACTAGGCAAAGTCTATGTAGCCCTTACAAAGGTGAGATCCAACCCATTCAGGGTAAGATCCAAATCCCATCAGTTTGTCTCCGTTTTAATAGGTAGAAACTTCAAAGGATATTATAACTTCTTGGCCTTGAGCTACTCTCTAGCCTCCTCACAAGCCTCCTCATATGCATCCTTGAGATGCTCTAGTTGAGTCCTCACCTCATGCAAAGCCCTTTGTATCCTCTCCAAAGTCTTTATCATAAAGGTAAACTCTTTCAACCTTGATCTCTTGAATCCTATATTACTCAACTCTCTATCTCTAATAAGTCCATCAAAATCATCCAATCTCTCAACCCTAATAGTAATACAGGTATTCAACTTGGAAAATCAATCAACTTGTGCTATCTCCTCTAACTCTTTCTACCTAATAAACTTAACTAACTTTGCTAACCACTCACCTTAACTACTCTCCTCTACCCAATGTTGCATCTCTTGCTCTTCTAGTCCACTCTCCTTCTCAAACAAAATATATTCCTCTAGATGGAACTGCTTGTCTCTCCTTCTCAACTAGTCTACTCTCATGCTCAACTAATCTCCTCTTGGGAGTCCTCACTATCAACTCCTACTTTGCTAGTCTACTCTCCTTAACTCCATCTCCACCTCTTCGAAAGAAAGTGTGGTCATCTCAAAGTATACCAAGCTCAATGTAGGGAGTGTTTCTAACTCAAATTGACAGTCTATTTATATGAAATGGATCATCATGTAACTTTTTCACTCCATAAGGAATATGGGCTCTAATATCATCAACTACATGCTAAGTGTAACTATGAGAATAGTGAAATGTACATGTACAAAAACACTCAATCATATCAACAAAATTAGTCAAAAGTTCTTCATAAAGAACTAATTAACAAACCAAGCTTAAACAATAAGAAGAATCATCCACAGCAAATACAAGGGTATCCATCATCCATAAAGGTATATCCATAAGTTAAGACCCTAATCTCATAGATAGATCTTTATGGATGATGATAGACCTTTATATAACTTTAGCCAAGCAACACTTCTCACAAAATGCTCCTATATATATAAGGAATTGTTAAATCCACCACACGTCTTACTAAATACACCACACCACGCACCATTGCATGCGCTCTATTTTGCCAGGGTTTGGAAAGTGTCGTGTGGTCTTTGAAGTGGTGCATAGGTATCTTCTAAGAATATTACACTCTAGTTGTGATGTATTTAGTAAAAAGTATGGTATATTTAACAATTTCCTACATATATACATATATGTATGTATATATATATATATATATATATACATAACAAAGTAGATAAGTACATGTCTAAGAGAACAACAAACTCAAAAGGCCTATGTAGGTCTACTCTCACTCACACTCACACTCACACTCATCATCATTATCATCATCATTGTAATCAAGTGTCTACTCTCCGTCCTTTCCATTGTCCGTGGCATACACCTCCTCTTCTCCCTTGTGGACACTCAAATCATCCTCTCCATGGCAAGGCCCATATACAACCTCATCCTTACTCACTAAACCTCTCTTTATGAACAAATATGTGAGAACCTGACCTACATGAGCCACATAAAAGCACATACCATTTGGGTGGTGAAGTTCCTCATGCACTACAACCAACTTGGTTCAATAGCAAGTAACATGAGCTCAACCCAATCATAGTACACCATAGTAGATCTAGCCATCTTACTCTTCATTATTAGAATGATGTTCCTATGTACCACCTTGGGACACGTAGTTGGACCAAGAAGTAAACATACCATCTAAAAAAATGACCTCATTGCTAGGTATGCACATTGCTTCTCCAAATATCTCCTAATGTAATACCAATAGCTAGACATATTATTGTTACATGAAAATTAGCTTGGTAACATCTAGAAGGATGTAAGGTATAATGGCTAAGTAGATCAGATAAAGGTGTCACCAAAAGAGTCTTCTATTAATAGAGTAGGAGCCAAAATAGTCTAAAAACTTTAGAGCTAATTTTGGAAGCCTAAATGGATGAATTAGGCCTCAAAAATATGCAGAAGTTTTCTCGAGGGGGAGAAGGTTGGCCTTCCCTCCTCCCCCTTATTTTTCTCATCAAGAGCTTTCCAACGATACCTCATCCATGCAATTTTGAGATTCTTATAGGAGGATTCCTTAAAGATTCCTTCCAATCAAAGCTTGTTTGACAAACCAAATAGGACCAAAACTGACATGTCTCCTTTAAGGCATCGAAGTATTGAGTGTGAAGCTTTGTGTTTCTATGTTTCTCTTAATGTCTCCTCTCCTTGGAAGATTACACCTAGCTATCCTATCTCTAATGGGGAAGCAATCCTCCACCAAAGTATATGGAATTGATTTCCTCTTCCCAATGCTCCCCTTAGGCAAAAAAATGTCTCATGTATCATGGAGGCTAAAAAGACTAGCTCTCTCCCTCATACTCTTCCTCTCCAAGTATCCTTATCCCAAGTATTTTTGAACTCTATACATGATGGGTACCTAGAATATACACATGAAATAACAATATATCAACTTATTACAAACAATCACTTGAATTTACAAAACTAATACTAGTCATAAAAGCAAAATTACCACATCAAAACCCATAAGAACCAGCTCAAACAAATCAAATCTCCACCTCAAAATGACTATACAAACCATGTAGGCTTGAGCTGCATAGGCCAAGTTTTGCATGGCATGCTACACATGCCATGTGGGCTAGTCTACACAACAAACATTGATTGCATGATTAGGTCTACACATTCAATCTGATTCAAAAGTCCAAAAAGTCCAATTTGAGATTCAAAAGATGAAATTCATCATGTGTCAAATACTCACATCCAAACAAGGGTATTTGATACCCACTACACTTTTCAATCCAAGAGCATCCAACTTACTTTCGCAAATCACTTGAATAGCAAACTTTGATTTGTGTTTTGTCCATCTAACACCATTTCATGAATGACATATAATCTATCAAAGTGTGAAATTTCACTAACCATGCTCCTTCAAAATTTTCTTCCGTATTCTCTTCTTCCAAAACTCTCTAGTATATCTCCAATGCCATTTGACCAAAATGTATGACTTCATAGCCTTCAAACTGAAACCTTCTTAAGACTCCTTCTCCAACATTTTAGAGTTCTCCAACCGCAATGGTTTGGTTTATCTAACTGATCTTTTTTTCCTTCTTCAAAATTGGACCTTTTTCTAATCCTCCAATACTCAATTCTTAAAACTCAAAGGAATGGAATTTCTAAACCCTATTTCAAATGCTCTTTTCTAAACCCTATTCCTTCTTACTTTTTTGGTGCACATCTCCGATAGTCCTCCTTCTCCTATAGTCAAATGTTGAATGAGTAGAATTTCTTGGTTTTTCTTTCTCTTGGTCCCAGATCCCTAACCTTCCTTCCTCCATTCTCTAATCTCATGATTCTCTTGACCTTACTCTCTTTTTTAAAATCTACCCTCTTGCATTCAATCTTTCCTTTCTCTTTCTCAATTCTCAATTATGGGGTTTTGGTTTTTCCTTTCTCTTTTCTCACTTCTTGATTACCCAAGATTTCCTCTAGAAATATTATCCTCTTTAAAGCTAATATAAACTCACCTGATTGAATAAGTCTATGAACTCTAAACTCATTCCTATTGGTTCCAAACTTCTCATAAAAGCATTGTCATTCTTCCCTTCTCAATTTTTGTCCCAAACTACTCTTCTCATAGAAACACTTGAAACTTTTTCTCCTCAACATCCCAACATATTAGCTAGAAAAAACTCTCTCAAAACCAAAATGAGCCTTCATCAACCTTTCTTCCCAAACTTCCATCTGAAATTGTACTCCTTTGGTCTTTATCATAAAATGTCACCTTGATTTAAAGAGAAGAGATAGATATATGAATATTTGCTCCAAATTTATAATAATTTTATGGTAATATAGTGAAAAAAGCATCATAATAACCAATAAAACACTCTTAAATACACAATATACTCCTTGAATACTAATAGTCACTACAACACTCTTGAAAACCCTATCACAAGCTCTTTCTTTGTGTAATACCGATAGCTAGATAGATGATCTAGGGATGAAATTTGGTTTAGTGACATCAGGAGGGATGTTACACATGATGTAGAATGTAGATCAGATAGAGGTATCACCAAAAGAGCACTTCTACTAAGAGAGCAGAAGCCAAAAATAGCCTAAATACTTGAAAGCCATTTTTGGAGGCCTAAATGGATGAATTAGGCCTTGAAAATGGAGAGATCGTGTCCCTTCGAGGGACACAAGATTGCATTCTCTCCCCCATGAATTTTCTCATTGAGAACTTTCCAATGGTACCTTGCCCATGCAATTTTGAGCTTCCTACAAGAAGATTCCCTAAAGATTCCCTTTGGTTAAACCCATTTGACCAACTAGATAGGACAAGGACTGACATGCCACCCATCCAAACAACTAATCCATGGATGTAGCTTGCTAATAGGTCACCAATCCATGCATTTGATCCAAGGGTGGAGCTTCTTTTGAGGAGATCTTCTTTGCTATATAACAAAGAGAAGGTGCTCCTTTGGGGCATCAAAGGATTGAGTGTGAGATTTAGGGTTTTCTCTCTTGAAGAGTTCTCTTATCCTCAGAGTATTACAATGGTATCAAAGTGAGTTTTTAATCCAAGAGAGTGGATCACCCCTCTTGGAAGAGCACAAGCAACTAAAACTAAATAATTCAAGGTGGAGAACATATTGCAATTGCTAGACTTGGGAAGGGCTTTAGAGAGCAGATGGGATGGATGCACCATAAGACAATTTCCTACACCTAGCTTCCCATTCTTGAATCCATTCCACATCAAGATTATGTACATCTAGCACGAGCAAATGAGAGTATTGCTAGTTTATCACTTTGGAGCAAAATTCATGGACAAAGTGATGAATTCACCAAATCTGGTGATTCTACCTGTGGTAGTATACAACAAGGAGTGGGATTTGACAATCTACATTCTATTATAATGTTATGGATCTAAATGCACCAAATCCTCACCCTTTCAACATGCAAGTAAAAATCCATTATATAGTTAGACCAAAAGTGATGTTTAGGGGTTTTGTAGTCCGCAATTTTGGTGAGGAATATTATCAACAAGTGATGGCCTTTGAGGTCCTTATTGTAGTCCACATAGTTAGTGCACACTCCCAAGTGATCATTCTAACTCTCAATTGAAGTAGAAAGTAGCAAGTGAATATTGATCATGTGTAGGAATCATGGATCTGCAATTACAAGAGTTGATGCAAGAAATGGAGGGGATGTTGAATGACCTTCAAGAAATCAAGATGACTATAGAGGCATTAAAAATCAAGTACAAAGCCTCAAGAATGATCAAAAAATGCAAGAAGAGGAACCGTCTCAAAGCCCAATACCTACGATTGAAGTACTTGGAGACACACCCATGCCTATGACATTGAACCCGGCCAATGATGAAGCTACATTGTTACAACGGATGAAGAAGGCATGCAATATCAAGCCTTACAAGGGGCAGCGTGTTATGGGAGTAGTGGAGAATTGGATATTGAGAATGAATTGATACTTTTGATTGTTCTTGACAGAGTTCATTGAGCATGCCGTAGGCGTGTTTGCATGTGGGTACTTGACCGATAAAGCGCTCACATGGTACAATGCTTGGGAACAATGTTGGCAGAAAGAAGGGAGGTCACGTGGACAACAATGCAAGAAGGACTTTTGAAGAATTTCCAATCTGTGGATTTTGTGCAGATGGCCCAAATCCAACAATGGAGATTGAAACAAAAGAATAGCGTACAAGAGTATGTGGAAATATTTCTAGATCTACAAGTCGCAATAACCAACATGAGTCAAGCAGAGGCTCTAGACAATTTCAAATGAGGGTTGAAGGACTAGATTCACTAAGAAGTCATGGTACAAAATCCTTGCACTATATTTGAAGCCATTGCATGTGCTCATAGAATAGCATGGGCACTTGGAGGAGGTGAAGGAGTAGTTTCATCTCAACATTATTGAGCAGAAAAGCCATACATGGATGGACCAAAACCTATGGAATTGGGTAACCTTTGGTTTTGAGATAAAGGAGCACGATCACTTCAAGGAGAGCAGGGACAGGTGGAAGAACAGAGAGATGGAGTCCCACGAGGAGAAGGAACTTGAGGAAAACAACATTGTTGCTACAATTGTGGCCATATTGGTCACATCTCTATTAATTGTTGTGCTCACCTCCTGAGAGGCCTTGGGCCTCCATACAAGCAATCTTTGAATAACATGGAGTGACGCATGGAGGAAGAGGAGGTTGAAATCACCGTGGAAAACAAAGATTGCCAATAAAGGTACCTCATGGCCTTACTGGCTCAATAGAGAAGTGAACAAGTGAGTGGAGGAAGAAGATGAATGCGCAAAGATCTAAAAAGGCAAACTCACAAATGATTGTTGTGAATGGGATCCTAGAAGGCAATCAGGTGAGAGTATTGATAATCTTGGAGCAATAGAGAGTTTCTTATCTCACTCTGTTGCAATAAAATTAGGGATGGATCTAGAGAAAGATGAGAGCAAAGAAGTAGAGTTACCTAATGGGCAAATAGAGAAGATTGAGTCGTTATCCAGAAGGGTAATACTCTCTTTAGGAGAATATCAAGAAGCAATTGAGTGGCCGGTGATACAATTAGCTTGTTATGACGCAATCTTTGGCATACCTTGGATGGAGCAATACAACCCTAGGGTAGATTGGAGGAAGAAAGTAGTGAGCACCCGCCAATGGACGATCATTAGGGTTAGAGAAAAAGCACATAGGTATAAATTGCCTTTCTATGTCATAGGAACAATAGCTATCTATAATATATATAGATGTTTTATGGGTTTAATAAGAGAAGTCCAAAGTGCACAACTTGATGGACAAATTTTTGAGAAAGTGAAAGATGTGGTAAATGAGTTTCAAGATGTCTTCCCAGATGATCTACCCCCAAGATTACCACTGAAAAGGAGAGTAGATCATAAAATTGAGATACTTTTAGGGAAGACCCGCCTTGTAAGGTCCCATATTGGCTATCACCTCAAGAGTTGGAGGAGTGTAAGGCTTGAATTGAGGATATGCTGCAAAGGAGTTTATCCAACCCAACGTATCACCATACGGACCTCTTGTCTTGTTTGTGAAGAAGAAGGACAGTACAATGCACGTGTGCATTGACTATTGGAGCCTTTAATCAACAAATAATGAAGAACATTCTTTACTCCATATGGATGACCTATTTGATCAACTCAATGGAGCAAGACACTTCACCAAACTAGACTTGTGGAGCGGTTACAATCAAATCCAGATTGCAGAGGAAGATGTATACAAAACTGCCTTTTGAACCAAGTATGGCCACTTTGAGTACCTTATGATGCCATTCGGCCTCACCAATGCACTTGCCACTTTCATGAGTCTGATAAGTGACATATTTTGGCCATATTTGGATAAGTCTATTATCATTTTCCTAGATGGTATCTTAGTATATGGGAGGAAGATGATGGAACACAAATAGCATCTACGAGAAGTCCTCCACTTTCTAAGACAAAATCACTTGTATGCCAAAATCTCAAAGTGCAAGTTTGGCAAGTTTGAAGTAGACTACTTGGGGCATAGAGTAAGTGCAGAAGGTATCCAAGTATTAACAAATAAAATAGAGGCATTCAATAATGAAGTGCTCCAGAAGATGAAACTTAACTCAAAGAGCTTCTTGTGGTTGATGGGGTTCTATTGTCAGTTTATCAAGGACTTCTCCAAGGTGGCACAACCTTTAACATCACTACTTGGCAAGGAGAAGAAGTGGATATGGGGAATTGCACAAGAGTTGGCCTTTCAAGAATTGAAAGACGCCTTGCTACATGCACCAATCTTGAAATTGTATGACCCAAAATGTCCAATCAAATTGGCTACCAATGCATCAAGCATAACAATAGGAGTGGTCTTACAACAAGAGTGGCATGATGGGTCACATCCAATTGAATACTTCTCTTGAAAGCTATTACCAAAAGAATGCAATTATCACACCACCAAGCGAGAAGAGTTGGCCATTGTCCTTGCAACCAAGCATTGGAAGCACTATCTTGGCAAGAAGGCATTTGTAATAGAGACAAACCATAAACCTCTAGTCTATCTCAAGACACAAAAAGTTCTATCTTGTTGCCAGATTTGGTGGGTAGAGTGGCAACAAAAATTCAACATGAAAATCACCTACGTGGAAGGCAAGAAGCAACTTGCGTATGCATTCACCAGAATGCCAATAGCAAACAATTTGGTGGTGGAAATCAAGATGAACCTTGAATTCTGGCCCAAGATTTGTGCTGCTACAAAATCTAATCCACAGATTATAGGTGCTCAATCATCCAAAGGCATCATGAGCACCCAAGGACTCACTTTTCGTGATGGCAGGTTGTGGATCCCTAATGATACGGATCTAAAACCATCATCCTAGCAAAATGTCATGATTGTGCCATTGCATGTCATGTTGGAATGGACAAGACCTTGGATGCAATCAAACGCCATTAGTATTGGCCCAAGATGAGCAACGATGTGATAGAATATGTTTAGAGTTGCAAACTTTGTCAACAAAATAAGGCTTTTAATCAAGCTCCCATAGGACTCCTCCAACCTCTCCCCACTCCTACACAACATTGGGAACAAGTAAACATGGATCTGGTTTGTGAATTGCCCAAGACCACCTTTGGCTTTGATTCCATTATAGGCTTTGTCGACCAACTCAACAAAATGATTCATGTACGTCCAACCACCAAGGATGTGGCTGCCCCACAACTAGCTCAATTGTACTTAGATGCAATCTTTTCCCATCATGGCTTGTCTCGAGTACTTGTCACAAATAGAGGCACTCAATTCACTAGTTTGTTTTGAAGAACACTCTTTGGGTTCTTCTAAACCAAATTGGCTATGTCCATAGCTTACCATCTATAGACCAATGGACAAACAAAGAGGAAAAATTGCACTATTGAGGACATGCTTTGGGGCTTTACTTTGGATGAGCAAGAGAGTTGGAACACCTTACTCCCATTGGTGGAATTTACGTACAACAATTTAGTGAATGTCTCCACACAAGTCACATTGTTCTTCTTCATGTATGGAAAGAATCCTTTCACACCTTCAAGCTTGATGAAGGTCCGTTTGGTGGCTACCAACGTAGACACTATCAATTGTTGATAGTGTCTACCTTGGTAGCCACCAAACGTCTTTTGTTTCTAGAATTCAACAAGGGGTGGAGCACGCCAAACATAGGTTACAAATTGCCCAAAATAGACAGAAGCAATATGCAAATGCACAATACCAACACATGGAGTTCAATGTGGGAGATCAAGTTTGGCTATCAACCACCAACCTCAAGTTAGTTGGTCCTCATAAGCTCAAAACTCATTTTATTGGACCTTTCTCCATCCTTTGTTGCATAAGAGCAATGGCCTATCATCTTGAGCTACTGCCACATATGAAGATCTACCCAGTGTTTCATGTTTCCTTATTATGCAGATATGCTCCTCGGTCATGCCACTTCTCTCCCATCCAAGAAAGTCAACCTTGTTCAACCTTGGTTGATGACACAGAGGAGTATGAAGTCAAACGTATTCTCAAGAAGCGCATTTGAGGTACTCGCCATCCATGTGTGGGATACTTGGTACATTGGAAAGGGTAACCCTTGTATGAGGCAACATGGGAGCCAGCAACCAACTTGACCCATGCACCAATGTTAGTGAAATCTTTTGAGCAACAACGTTGCAACTAGGACGTTGCATCTTAAAAGGAGGGAGGTTTGCAATACCAATAGCTAGATAGATGATCTAGAGATGAAATTTGGTTTGGTGACATCTGAAGGGATGTTACACATGATGGAGAATTTATATTAGATAGAAGTATCACCAAAAGATCACTTCTATTAATAGGGCAGAAGCCAAAAATAGCCTAAAAACTTTAAAGCTATTTTTGGAGGCCTAAATGGATGAATTAGGCCTCAAAAATTGGAAGATTCCATTTCCTTAAGGGAAATACACTTGCCTTCTCCCCCCGTGGTTCATCTCATCAAGAGATTTCCAATGGTACCTTGCCCATGCAATTTTGAGCTTCCTACAAGAAGATTCCTTAAAGATTTCCTTTGGTCAAACCTATTTGACCAACTAGATAGGACAAGGACTGACATGCCACCCATCCAAACAACTAATCCATGGATGGAGCTTGCTGATAGTTCACCAATCAATGTATATGATCCAAGGGTGAGCTTCCTTTGAGAGGATCCTCTTTGCTATATAATAAAGAGAAGGTGATCCTTTGGGGCATCGAAGGATTGAGTGTGAGATTTGGGTTTTCTCTCTTGAAGAGTTCTCTTATCCTTAGAGTGTTACACTTTGCAACAATTATCCTACTACACTTCACTTTTTTAAAGAAGTAGGCAAGAAATGAAAAAAAATTTCATAAATGATATTTATATCTTGTTCTTAGTGTCACTTTTGTCAATACTTGTCCCTTAGCAGCACATGCATCAAGTAAAGTTGGAGAAAAATGAGTCACATCTCCACAAAATCATTTATTTATCTTCTATCAACACCCAATATTAACTAAATAGTATTAAGTAAAATTGAAACCAGAATGAGACACATTTACACAAAATCATTAAATCCGTCGGTTGAATCATAATAGAATGATTTTTTTTGGACTGAAATAAACTTCACCATCAATAATGGGTCTTTAAGACAAGCAAATAAAGTACCATCAACTAAACCCATGCACCCAAGGAACCCTTTTTATGAAAAAAATATGAAGAGATTTGTGCTCTCTCTTCCTTATCTAGCCATTTCAATTCCTTACTCAAAACACAAGTTACTGCCATCATTACTACTATGTAAATTTTATCTTGGAGCTTGCACTAATCTCCCATATATTTAAACCTCTTGTAACGCTTACTCCATTACCATGATGCCCAAACCTAGCAAGAGCAAGTACTACTTGGATCCATACAAGATTTTAGTCTCTTTTAGGGGATTTCTTAAATGCATAGTGATCCTTGATTGCATCTGTATAGAAACAATTTAAATCCACTGCAATTAAACTTTTGAAAGTAGTGTGATCCAACTCCCTAAAATATTTCACAACAAATTCAATGCTCTATCTTGCAAAAAGAGAAATTCCTCTGCAAACTTCCACCACTCACTAGGTTTGCATTGTCTATGGCCTATCATCCTTGATAGGCAAAACAAACAAGTCAATCACACTTCAAAATCTGGTGTACATGCACTTGTCAACATTAATCACACCAATTGAGATACTTGTCTCAATTATGTAATATCAAGAACTAGCCATATGATCTAGATGTGAAATTTGGTTTGGTAACATCTGGAATGATGTTATATATGATGGTAAAATTAGATCAGAGTACTTCTACTAATAGGGTAGAAACCAAAATAGATTTGAAACCTTAGAGCTAATAGCTAGACATATGATTTAAAGGTGAGAATTGGTTTGATAACATCTGGATGGATGTTATACATGATGTACTAAACAGATCAGAAAGAGGTCTCACCAAAAGGAGACTTCTACTAATAGAGTAAAAACCAAAATATGCTTGAAATATTTGAAGGCAATTTTGGAGGCCGAAATGTATGAATTAGGCCTCAAAAATGTGCAGATTCCTCCCTCCCTAATGATGAAACGGTTAGCCCTCCCTCCCCCTACTTTGTTTTGTCAAGAGCTTTCAAATTGTACCTCACCCACATGATTGTGAGATTCCTACAAGAAGATTCCTTAAAAGATTCCATCTGGTCAAAGCTTGTTTGACCAACCAAATAGGACCAGGACTGACATGTCACCCATCCAAGTAAGTAATCCAAGGGTAGAGCTTGCTGACATGTCACCTATCTATGTGCCTAATCCTTTGGTGGAGCTTCCTTGGAGGAGATCCTCTTTGTCTATATAATAAAGAAAAGGTGCTCCTTTGGAGCATGGGATGATTGAGTGTGAAATTTGTGTTTTCTCTCTTCTCTTGTCCTCAGAGTATTACAATGGTATCAAAGCAACTATTTTAGACCAAGAGAGTGGATCACCCGTCTTGGAAGAACATGAACTACTAAAATTGAGTAATTTGAGGTAGAAAACAGAGTAATTGCTAGACTTAGGAAGGACTTTAGAGAGCAGATGGGATGGATGCACCGGGAGGAAAATTTCCCACACCTAGCTTTCCATTCTTGAATCCATTCCATATCAAGGTTATGTACATCCAACGTGAGCAAATTAGAGTATTGCTAGTTTATCACTTTGGAGCAAAATTCATGGACAAGGTGATGAACTCACCAAACTCGGTGATTCTACCTATGGTGGTAAATGATAGAGAGAGTAGGATTTGACAACCTACGTTCTATTATGATGTTATGGAAATGAATATCCCAAATCCTCTTCCTTTCAACATTCAAGTAGAAATTTGTTATGTAGTGAGACCAAAAGTGGTGTTTAGAGATTTTGTGGTTAGGAATTTTGGTGAGGAGTATTATCAACAAGTGATAGCTTCTAAGTTCCCAATGGTAGTTTCAATAGTTTGTGTGACTTCTAGAGTGATCATATTGACTCTGTATTGAAGTAGACATTAACAATCAAGTGTTGTAGGAACCATGGATCCGCAATTACAAGAGTTGGTGCAAGAAATGCAAGGGATGTTGAATGAATTTCAAGAGATTAAGATGACCATGGAGACATTACAAAATCAAGTGCATATCCTCAAGAATGATCAAGCAATGCAAGAAGAAGAGCCGTCTCAAAACCCAATACCTACGACTAAAATACTTGGAGAGGCACCTGTGCCTATGAACACTATCAATAATGAAGCCACATTGCTACTCCGGATGAAGAAGACCTACAACATCAAGCCTTACAAGGAGCAGTATATGATGAGAGTAGTGGAAAATTGGATCTTGAGAATGAATCGATATTTTTGATTGTTCTCAATAGAGATCATGGAGCATTCTGTAGGCGTGTTTGCATGTGGGTACTTGATCAATAAAGCCATCACATGGTACAATGCTTGGGAATGATCCATGTTGGCAGAGAGAAGGGAGGTCACGTAGACACCAATGCAAGAAGGATTGCTGAAGGATTTCCAACCGGTGGATTCCATGCAGATGGCTCAAATCCAACTATAGAGATTGAGATAGAAGAATAGCATACAAGAGTATGTGGAGGCATTTCTAGATCTACAAGTCGCAATAACCAACATAAGTCTAGCAAAGCTCTCGACAATTTCAAACAAGGGTTGAAGGAGCGGATTTGCCAAGAAGTCATGGTGCAAAATCCTCACACGGTATTTGAAGCCATTGCTTGTGCACAAAGAATAGCAGAGGCATTGGGTGGAGGTAGAGGAGTAGCTCCACCTCAATATTATCAGGCAAAACTGCCACACATGGGTGGACCAGTACCAATGGAATTGGGAAACCTTTGATTTCAAGATTGAGGAGCACAACCGCATCAAGGAGAGCATGGATGGGTAGAAGATCAAAGAGATGGAGTCTCACTAGGAGAAGGAACTCAAGGAGAACAATTTCATTGTTACAATTGTGGCCGTATTGGGCATATATCTACCAATTGTCATGCTTGTTTCCCTAAAGACCCTCAGCCTTCATATAGGTGATCTTTGAACAACATGGAGAGGCGCACTAAAGAGGAGGAGGTGGAAATCCCTTTGGAAAACAAAGATTGCCATTAAATGTACCTTGTGGCCTTATTGGCTCAATAAGGAAGCAAAGAAGCAACAGAAGGAAGAAGATGAACATGCAAAGGTCCCAAAAGGCAACCTCACAATTAATTGTTGTAAATGGAGTCCTAGAAGGCAATCAAGTGAGAGTATTTATAGATCTGGGAGCAACAAAGAAATTCTTGTCTCGCTTTGTTGCAATAAGATTAGGAATGGATCTAGAGAGAGATGATAGTGAAGAAGTAGAGTTACCTAACGGGCAAAAAGAGAGTATTGAATCATTACCTAGACAAGTAACACTCTCTCTAAGAGAATATCAAGAAGCAATTGAATTGAGCAATAGCTCATTATGATGCAATCTTAGGCATGCCATGGATGGAAAATTACAACCCTATGGTAGATTGGAGGAAGAAAGTAGTGAGAACCTACCAATGGTCAATCATTGGGGTTAAATAAAAATCACACAAGCAAGAATTGCCTTTGTATATCATAGAGACGGCATCTATCTATAAGACCAATAGATGTTTCATGGGTCTAATAAGAGAAGTCTAGAGTGCACAACTTGATGGACAAATTCTTGAGAAATTGAAAGATGTGGTGGATGAGTTTCAAGATGTCTTTCCCAATGATCTACCCTCATGATTACCACCAAAGAGGAGAGTAGATCATAAAATCAAGACACTCCTAGTGAAGACACCTCCTTGTAAGGTCCCATATTGCCTATCACCCCATGAGTTAGAGGAGTGTAAGACTCAAATTGAGGAGATGCTGCATAAAGGGTTCATCTAACCTAGCATATCACCATATGGGGCTTTTGTCTTGTTTGTGAAGAAGAAGGATGATACAATGCGCATGTGCATTGACTATTGGGGTCTCAATCAGCACATAGTGAAGAACAAATACCCCTTACCTTGCATGGATGACTTGTTTGATCAAATCCATGGAGCAAGATACTTCACCAAATTGGACTTGCGGAGTGGTTACCATCAAATATGAATTGCAGAGGAGGATGTGTACAAAACTGCCTTTCAAACCAAGTTTGGCCACTTTGAGTATCTTGTGATGCCTTTTGGCCTCACCAATGCACCTGCCACTTTCAAGAGTCTAATGAATGACATATTTTGTCCATACTTGGATAAGTCTATTATTGTCTTCTTGGATGACATCTTAGTATACAGTAGCACAATGAAGGAACACAAACAATATCTATGAGAAGTCCTCTAGATTCTAAGACAGAATTGATTGTATGCCAAAATCTCAAAGTGCAAGTTTGGCAAGTTTGAAGTAGACTACTTGGGGCATGGAGTAAGTGCAGAGGGCATTCAAGTATTGACAAATGAAATTGAGGTCATTAAAAAATAAAGTGCCCTAGAAGATCAGACTCAACTCAAGAGCTTCTTGGGGTTGACAACATTCTATCGTAGATTTGTCAAGGATTTCTCCAAGGTTGCACAGCCTTTAACGGCACTACTTGGCAAGGAGAAGAAGTGGACATTGGGAGCCGCACAAGAGTTGGCCTTTCAAGAATTCAAAGTCACCTTGCTACATGCACCAATCTTGAAGTGGTATGACCCAAAATGTCCAATCAAGTTGGCTATAGATGCATCAAGCGTAGCAATAAGAGCAATCTTACAACAAGAGTGGCATGACGGATGGCATCCAATTGCATATTTCTCTTGAAAGTTGTTACCGGTAGAGTGCAACTACCACATCACAAAATGAGAAGAGTTGGCCATCGTTCTTGCAACCAAGCATTGGAAGCACTATTTTGGCAAGAAGGCATTTGTAGTAGAGACAAACCATGAACCTTTAGTCTACCTCGAGACATAGAAGGATCTATCTTGTTGCCAAATTTCATAGGCAAAGTGGCAACAATGCTTCAATATGACAATCACCTACGTGGAAGGTAAGAAGCAAAGGAAAAGGAAGAAGGGACCATTCAAAAATGACGGTCATTTGCGTGAAGGACACTTGACAATGATAGGAGCATGCAGGAGGTGTGATTTCTTGGTAGAAACTCAAATTGAAGAAAGATGGAGAAGGTGTGACTTTATAAAAATCAGGCTAAAGACAAAGCGATGAAAAGCAATTTTCCATCGCTATTAAGAAGTCATCTTGCAGGAGATTGTGGGAAGGGAAGTAGAGTCGTAGAGAAGATTTCCTCTTTACACTATGTGTTGGTGTGTAGAGAGGAAATTGAGAGAGTTAATCCGGGAATCAGTAGGAAGAATAGTCCCCAGCCCAAAGTGGAAGAGAGAAAGATGGGAAGTCGGAAGAAGAACTCCAAATTTGTAGTAAGAAATCATGCAATTTAGAGGTTAGATGTGACCGCAAGAATTGAGGTCTTGAACAGGCTTTGGATCACATTCTTGGCATGAAATTGGAATGTTAGCTTTACAGGGTTCATGATTGAGATCATCAAGAGTAAGTGTCTTGATGGCCTTGAGGAGGAAGGAAAGAGTGGAAATCCGGCTCGATGGACAGAGTTGGATTGGAGGTTAGTACTCAAGAGAGAAGTAGACACAAAGCATGGTGCCATGTTCTTGGGAAAGGAAGAAGTAGCTGAAGAAACCCAAGAAGTGAGAAATGCCTTCTCTTTGAAGTGCACAAAGAATAGTTATAGAGTAGAGAGCTACAAGGATCTTGTCTAGAGAGGGATCGTGAGTGCTCTAATGGCAATCTTGAAGCCGGAGAGAACAACTTATGTGATGAAGCACCAAGCGGTGTTCTTCCATGAGATGTTTGCATGAGAGCCTATTAATTGGGCAAAGTGTCTTCATGGGAGAATGAGATAGATGGTATGGAATTTGCGGGACAAGTCACCTCCACATTACATTGTGCCGTTTGCAGCCCATTTCTATCTAGGGCTGAACTTGCTCAATGTGGCAGAGGATAATAAGATGGTGTTGCATTTCCATCCCAACTTAAGAAGAGATGTCGATGTGGAGAAGTAGCAATACATTCTTCAGATCAGGAGCAATGATGAGTATGACGCGCAGACGGGGCACAATGTGCAGTTGGAAGTAAGTTGTCGGGTTGTCATATGATTTTTGGAGTATAGTGGTGAGTATTCCCGCCTATCATGCGGGTAACCCTGGTTTGATCCCCGACAGCGGCGCCAAAAATCATGTGACAACCCGGCAAATATCACTTTTGCGGTGATCTAGTAAGTAAAGTTCATTCCCGCAAAGATAAGATTCAGAATTGGTCAAATACAAAGTCAAATGTCACAATGTAGATCTTCTTGGTTGCGTCTTTAATCTCTTAGGTAGAAACCACACCCAGAAGAGAGTAACAAGCACTGATTTGTAGTCTTGTCATGACAATTTGTCACACTTAATCACAACTCCATCAAATCTTTCCAAACAATCTTGATTATGATGATTCAGGCTCTCCCAAAAATGGCACTTCATTGCAAAATGACTTTGCCTCAAAATTGTGTTCCACCCTTCTACTGAAGGCACAACTTCCTTGATCAAATTGCTTCACATCAACTTTGCATTGTACTCACAAATGCAGAATACTACCAACACTACAATTCCTCTCAGATTTGTCAAGGCATTGCTCCAATTGCACTTCACTTAGGATCAAACACATAGAATGAAGATCAAGGCTGCAGAATCCAACATCCAACAAGCACACTGATTTGCACTTTGAATTTCTCCACACACTCACAAATACAATCACAAAATTGATACTCAGAATCAAGCTCAAGCAACGAGCACTACTTCACAGCACTTTGCTTTATCTATTCTCAGAAATTATGAGCACTAAACAACAATTTACTATAAATGCCACTCTTAAATAGTGAAGCAAACAACAATTCTAACTACTATATAGTTTCCTAACACTCTTCTAACCTGCAGATACAAACTGACAATATAACTCTTCATATCTACCTCTTCAAATCTCAAAACTATTTCTAATCCAATCCAATGTCTACTTCTTCCTCGGCTTTCAATCCTGAAGTAACTTGTCACGCTATTTGTAGTTCCGCATCTAGATGCTCGGACACTGGAGTTCCAATGATGGTAGTTAGAGTTATTCTAGCTGTTTCTCAGGGACTACTTTCCGATGGTTAGATTTTGTGTTCGGGGTACTGACTTCACGGTGGGGCCCACCGTCACTTTGCACCGTTTGCACCGTCGAGTGTGCCGTCAGCGGGACCGTTAGGGTTTCAGGGCTAGCTCGAGTCCAGGGGGTATAGTTTCAAAGTGAGCTCCAGAGAGCTCACTTCTTTGATGTTGAGCCTTCGAGTTCCTGGCTATGGTGGACAGAGGCCGGCGAGCGTCACCTGGATTCTCTATGCTTGAGTGGGTGTGGCTTGACTGTAATCAGTGCCCAGTTGTTGGCAGTTTATAGAGTGACAGATCAAGTACTGATCTGAGTTGAGTTGAGTTGAAAGTGTTAAGCAATCTGATTACATCAGAGAAGTGAAATCAGGGGGAAATCGGGTGCAGGAACGTTGAGTGTTGGTGGTATCTCCAAGCTCGGTGGATCATGGTAGCTTGATTCAGGTTCTATGTTTCCCTAGTGTGCAGAAGCTCGTGTAGTTGATGCAAATTTGGCAGTTAGGCGGACGGTGTGCGGAAGCGCTGGCCAAATTTTGAGCAAAGAAGGAGCAATTTTTGAGTAGTGTTGTGATTTTGAGCTCAGGAGGTGAAGGCAGGACCAATTTGCTGCGAGTTGGGCTCAGAAAGTGAAATTGAAGGTGGAGTTGGAAAGCTCTTCTCATGAAATTGTGATTTGGAAAAACCCGTTTTGTCAATTTGGCTCGAGTGGAAAGTTAGCGGGGGATTTGGCGGACATCCATCTTTAGGGTTTACGTCAGATTTTACATCAGATTTTGGGCCAGAATTGGAGGAGTTTCGCTGTTTGGCCAGATTTGGAGAACTTTCGCTAGTTTGGAGGAGTTTCGCAGATTTGGAGAAGTTTCGCCAATTTTGGAGGAGGTTCGAAGTGGCAACAAGAAAGGCCTCATTTGGCTAAATTTTGGCGTTTAGAGGCTTCGAGGCATAGGGCTGTGGGCTATGAGAGGCTACAAAGGCCTAGAAGGGCCAGAAGGGCCAGCTTGCTGGCGTGAGGCTAGCTAGTTTAGTGTAGATCTTGGTCATTGGTTGGCAAAATCTGCCTTTCTTGCTAGATTGTGCGCAACAGGGTTTGACCCCTAGATCTCTTGTTCCTAGACTGGTGCCCTAGCCAACTGGTCCACCCTCACTTGTTGTCATAGTGACTGTGCCACTGTTATCTATACACATGTAGCTTTGGCTAGGAGAGGCAGTTTGATCCCATTCTTGGTGATCCTGGTAGCTTAGGACTTAGATACAAACTACTTTTATGTCAAATGCCAAATGGTGGCAGAGTCAGTCTCGTGTTGTGTTATGAGATGGAGGGTTTTCGTTTAGATTTCTTGTGATTGGATCCCCTCCATTCTCTGCTTCCTGTTTGTGCACCATGTTTGTGTGAGGTGCCTTGACTTTTGAGCGTTGGTGCTCTGGCGTGCTCTCGGTGGTGAGGCTGGAGTGATGACCAATCAGACTACCTTTGTTTCTCTCCGGTGAGGCAGGAAGTGATGACCTGCAGACCGTGAGAGTGCGTGTTATGATGGCAGGTTACAGGTTGCCCTTCTTCTAGTGTAGTTATCTCGGTTAGAGTTACATTAGTAGGTGGTGTTTTAGTTGGTGTTGGCACGTGGTGGTATTGGCACTTGGTGGGATACTTGCGGTTGCGACTTGCGGTTGCAGTTGGTGGTTCGGGTTTGCTGTTGCAGTTACGTGGTCACGACGGAGTTCTTTGGAGATTCCAGAGGAGTTAGCCCTGCAGTACGCAGTGGGTTTACTCGGAGTGGTGCTCGGTATCAGCCTGTATCTCAGGTCCCAGTGAGGGAGGAGATTGACTCTGAGTTGGAGTTCGACACAGGAGTTGATTCAGTTGAGAGTGCACTTGGTGTGTCCGCACCGTTGTTGTGGGACATGGACGAGATTTATGGGGCCTCCAAAGGCCCTAGGCGTTACTCTGGTACAGTGGGTACTATTGAGTTGGATGATTTCATCCAGGAGTTTGATAGTTGGTGTGATCTGCAGCAGATGCGGAACCCGACTTTGTTCACACCCTTCATGGCATGGAAGGGGTTGTTTCAGCACTTGGAGGGTCCACCAATGGACGACTACCATGAGTTCAGGAGAGCTCATTTGGAGGAGATTGAGTTATGGAGACAGTATTGGTCTCCACACTATGTCTCCATCACTTCAGGTTCGGTGGCCAGGAGTAGGTCGGCTGTACCTACGAGTTCTAGCTCGAGTAGTGTTGGTGGAGCTAGTGGAGGTGCACTAGCTGGAGATAGTGCTACTACGAGTGGAGGTACCGCTGCAGGAGGTGGTGTGGTACCGGGGTTTAACCCTATGGTTGAGTTCTTCCTATGTTTGAGGCAGAACTACCAGGGAGTGCGGACTGACAAGCTGAGGAGCTTGCAAGAGTTCCAGCGGAAGGCTGGAGAGAGCCTACGCGAGGCATACACTCGCATGAGGCGGCTGATCAGTTTCACTCAGGGAGTTACTGAGGCCCAAGCAGTCCAGTTTTGGTATGGGATACTGGACAGGGAGTTGCGACGTAGAGTTCGTGATGCTACGTTGTTGCAGGCTACTTCGCCCACTTTGGCAGTAGTCTTTGGTTTGGCTGAGCGTATTGAGCTCAACATGGTGGAGGAGAGAGTGGTGACAGCTGGATTTGGTAGAGAGACCTCATCCACGGTTGTGACTTCTTCTAGAGTGCAACAGAGTGCACCACGCCCAGTTGGTTTTCGAGGATAGGGTGGATAGCCCAGATCCTATGGAGCGAGTGGAGGGCCTAGTGGAGTTAGACCCTTACCCTCATTTTCGGGTCAACAGCAGCCACTGAGTGGTGGTGTTGCTTGTTGGACTTGTGGTGGACCTCACCATAGGAGAGAGTGTACTCAGGGCAGCGGACCTGATACCTCTGGTGCATCACAGCCAGCACAGAGGCAGTGTGAGCATTGCCATAGATTTGGTCATACTAGTGACCGGTGTTTTGACCTACACCCGGAGTTACGGAGTGGTAGGGCTGCTATGGAAGGTAGTAGAGGAGCTCCAGTTCATGGAGGACGAGGTGGTAGAGGTGGTGGTAGAGAATCTACACCTAGTAGGGGTGCGGTACCTGCCCTTACTTCTGACACAGCTATGGCTACTCGGATTGAGCAGTTGGAGCAGAGATTGGCTAGTATGGCTATTGCTCAAAGGAGATCAGATTCGGGTGCTGA
The DNA here is from genome assembly GCA_948567375.1 of Lunularia cruciata. NCBI lineage: Eukaryota > Viridiplantae > Streptophyta > Marchantiopsida > Lunulariales > Lunulariaceae > Lunularia > Lunularia cruciata. The sequence goes on along the minus strand of OX419761.1, from coordinate 60,133,517 downwards.
GGCTTCCACCTCATATGCTGGTGATAGAGATGCTTTGGACTTCATGTGCGGAGCAGCACAGGTGGATGCATCTGCAGCAGTGACTAGGAGTGCAGTACGTGCTCCAAAGCCTAGAGGAGCATCAGTGGAGTTGGACCCACAGAGAGGAGAGGTTGGGAGACAGGTCAGACTTCCCCAGTCTTTCACGCTATCTGAGGCATTGCAGACGACATCCATGGTTCCTAGACGTCCCAGTGCAGGTGTGGTAGGTGGTGATGGAGTACATGATGGACTACCTGCTAGTCAGCCACCTGCTACACCGACTGAGTCTAGCATGATGTTGGGGGCGGCTCAGCTGATTATGCGGCATCCTTTATTTTCAGCCAGTGACATGTTTACATTGGAAGTTGACCCAGCCCCAGTGTTCCGGTTGGCTGCCACGTTGTGTGAGAGTAGGGATGGTGCGGTTCCTACTACTAGAGCAGAGGTGGTTGGTAGTAGAGCTGACTTGGTTGAGGAGCATGGGATCCGTTCAGCGACCAGTGGTTTATGGCAGGCAGCAGCGGCTAGACTGGAGGAGTTGCTAGCTAGACCGGCCTTTGAGAGAGCGCGGTTTACACCTGGTGTTGTCCTATTGGATAACCAGAGGGGGATCTTTCGTTTGGTGGGACCTTCAGGGAAGGTCTATACACCACAGAGAGTCTTGTTAGACTCTGGTGCGCAGCCCCTTATGTTGGGGAAGGCTGCAGTTGTTGGTCTGGAGTTACGGAAGACCGATGTGGAGAGGTGTCCATTTCAGATCCAGACATCTCTTGGTGGTGGTTCGACACAGTACATCACACGTGGAGAGCTTGTTGTCCAGGTTCAGCCTGGTCATCCGACTGATAGCTCGGTGGTGAGAGCTCAGGCTATTGCGACGATAGCTGAGTCATATGATGTGCTAGTTGGGGGAGCAGTGTTATACCCTATGGGTTTCAGTATTGACTATTGGGAGGAGATAGCCTCTTATAGACCTGGTTGGCAGTCTGGTGAGGGACGGGTATGTCGCCTACCAGTACGCTTTAGTAGTGGTAGTCTTGGCTCACTACAGTCCGGGACCATGGCAGCATCAGTTTTGGCTTTCAGCGGTGCAGTTACTTGGCCTGGTGACTTGTTGGAGGGGAACGCCCATGCAGAGGATACTCCAGTACCAGAGGAGATCACTCGGCTATGGAGTACGAGTGGGATTGTTCCATCCACCTTGGATGTTCCATTGTGGAGTTCAGAGAAGGCATTGCAGCAGCATGCAGATCAGTTGGTGCAGCAGGCTTGGAGTGGAGCCTTCGTACCATCAGGGGATGAGTGTGAGGATGAGCCTCCAGAGGCGATTGCTTTGACACCTCTGGATACCACACTCATTGCTTGGCAGTATCCAGTAGAGGGGATATGTCTATTAGAGTTGTTTGGTGGGATCAGCACCGGACTAGCTGCGGTGTTACAGGCGGGTATTCGAGTACAGAGGTACTTGTATGTAGAGAGAGATGAGACTGCTAGGCGAGTCTCTCTACATCATGTGGCACACTTGGCCTATCGGTATCCAGAGTTATTACCGATGTCAGCAGTCAGAGGTTACCAGAAGGCCTTACCATGAGACATTTCCTTATTGGGGGCGCATGACCTAGAGAGACATGGGCCTATTCACTTGGTGATTTCTGGATGGCCATGTCAGGGACATACACGTGCGGGCCGCGGTTTGGGTCTTCAGGATCCTCGTTCTGGTGTGTTTTGGGAGATGTTACGGATACTACGACATCTCCAGGTTCATCAGTCTGTTTCTCCAGCTTACCTTTTGGAGAACGTTCCATTGATGGGTGATTCTTGCACTAGAGTGGTGGCGAGTACACATTAGGTCCATTCTTGGATGGGACCTGCTGTATTGTTAGATGCAGCCAAAGTGGGATTACGGGCTCATCGTCTTTGTCTTTGGTGGACGAACCTTTTACCCAGAGAGGTTCTACAGCGTAGTTATGATGGGATTCAACGACTTGACCACATCCTTGTTGATGATATCTTGGATGTTGGGCGTCAGTCTCAGACAATGGTAGTGGCTGATAGGTCACCTATGGCAGTGGTGAACCTAGTTGGACAGCCTAGAGCTGCATTTCCCACACTCATGAGTTTCCCAGGCTCTCATGCTTTTCGAGAGGGAGGACCTGGACTTGTTTGGGACTCACAGTTACAGCAATTGGTGGAGCCCAATGCTGATGAGAGAGAGTGGGCGATGGGTTTTTGCACCTGTATTACCGCTGTTCCAGCAGTGTTAGAGGCATCCAGGCGTCAGGTGTTAGGTCAGGCTATGGACCTGAACTGTTTGACCTGGATTGTGAGCCTTGGTTTGGCAGAGCAGCGTAGGATGCGCTTGATAGGCATCACCACTCGGACACTTGTGAGCCCTGTGCCTATCGAGACGATTCAGGCACATGCTGGGGGCGACGGACCGAGTGGACATGGTATTCTTGGGACACATCCAGTAGCTACTAGGGAGAGTGGTCTACTTGGAGTCCATCCAGGTGAGCGTGGGCTACTTGGATTACACCCTTGGTCCACATGGGATGCAGCCAAAGGACGTATGGAGCTTGCAGCCAGAGTGGAGGGAGTTTTTCACACAGAGGTTGGGACCTCTAGTGGTCGGGAGCATGACACCATTGCTCCCAAGGGCCCAGTGTAGCAGCCAGTCAGTACGTCTTCCACTCCTACTACAGTTACAGAGGATACTTGGGAGCCAGATCTTGGACCCAAGCTTATTGGAGAGGAAAGACGGAGGGTTTGGAGGTTCTTAAGGAGTCACACGAGTTGTTTTGCCTTCAGTATGAAGGATTTGGGTGCTCTAAAGGGACCTGGTATACGGATTGAGCTGACTAGCGACACACCAATTTTCCAACGTCCTTATCGATATAGTGATATGGAGAGGACATTGATTTAGAGCCAGAGTAGTAACCTTTTTGAGGCTGGTTTGGTGGAGATTTCACATGGAGAGTATGCATCAGCGACAGTGATGCCAGCCAAGAAAGATATGCATGGCAACTATACAGATAGGCGGATGTGTGGAGATTACCGTCCTATCAACCGACAGACCAGGGCTGATTGGTATGCCATGCCTACACTGGAGGAGATTTTTGATGCGATTGGGCATGCAAAGGTCTTCAGTACTTTGGATCTTCGAGCGGGATATCATCAGTTGCCGATCAGGGAGGAAGATAAGTCCAAGACAGCATTTTGGGCTATTGATCCTCACGGCAAGGATGTGTTATATCAGTGGAGATTCTTACCATTTGGGTTGAAGAATGCTCCTGCTGAGTTCCAGAGGATCATGGATAGGATCCTAGCTGGACTGGATTTTGCTCGGTGCTATATTGATGACATTTTGGTGTATAGCACTACTGTGGAGGAGCATAGAGACAGTTGTTGGAGGTGTTTGAGAGGTTGAGATCTCATGGACTCAAATTACATCCTGGGAAGTGTAGGTTCTTCCATGAGCAGGTTGAGTATTTGGGTCACACTATCTACCCTGGAGGACTTGGTGTTCAGCAGACCAAGGTGGAGGTTATTGCACGTATTCCTCGGCCTACGGATGTGAGCAGAGTGCGAGCATTCCTTGGGTTGGCAAACTTCTATCGCCGCTATGTTAGAGGATTTAGTGCCATTGCCAAGGCCTTGACGAAGCTGACCAAGCTTACACAGGAGTGGTGTTGGGGAGATGAGCAGGAGAGAGCTTTTGTAGAGCTCAAGGAGAGGTTGACATCTGCTCCTATTTTGAGGAGACCGATCAGAGGACGACCATTTCAGGTTCACACTGATTGGAGTATGTTGGGGCTTGGAGCGGTGCTCACCCAACATGATGATGAGGAGAAGGAGTTTGTGGTGGCCTATGCTAGTCGCTCCAACAATTCAGCGGAGGCGAAGTATAGTTCATATGAGGGAGAGTGCTTGGCAGCAATTTGGGCAGTAGCACATTTCCGATGTTACCTATTTGGTAACCCCTTCACTCTCATCACTGATCATCAGCCGCTGAAGTGGTTGATGGAGTCCGACAAGCTTTCAGGGAAGCTTGCACGATGGGCTTTGATTTTACAGGAGTATGATTTCATGGTTGTTCACAGACCTGGAGTGGTGAACCGTGATGCAGATGGGTTGAGTAGAAACCCATGTCCCAGCCAGCAGGATCAGACCGGAGCACGTTGGCATGGTGAGACAGATGAGGAGATGGTGCCAGGTTGGCATGCATTGGCCTTTCTGTGTATATTTGCAGAGACTTTGGTGGTATCTCTCTCAGCGCATACAAGAGGAGTTATTGAGGTCACAGATCCAGAGAGTGAAGATATTGGTACAGTTCAGCGAGACATTCATGATGATGTCTTAGTGATGGACTATCTTCGCATTGGTGTTGTGGGTGGCACAGTTGGGGCAGGAGAGAGACCGTGTTCTTCAGCGAGCCAAACGGTTCAGATTGGAGGGTAGACACCTTTTGCATGTATGGGAAGATGGTAGAGTGCGAGTAGTACCACTTCCATCACAGAGACCACAGTTGGTCCGTCATGCTCATGAGGAGCTAGGACATTTTGGAGTAAAGCGTATATATAGCTTACTCCAGAGTCATTATTGGTGGCGCGGTATGCAGACCGAGGTACAGCAGTTTGTTGCCAGATGTGTGGTTTGTGACCGAGTTAGAGCATCATTCAATGCTCCTACGCCACAGTTACACCCATTACCTATCATGGGATTGGGTTACCGTTGGAGTTTGGACTTCACCGGACCTTTACCGCTGACTGTAAGACATCATCGGTATGTTTTGGTGATGGTGGAGCACTTCTCCAAGTGGATTGAGTTGGTGGCACTTCCTGACAAGTCTAGTGAAGGGACAACTTACTCGTTCCTGGATTGAGTTCTTAGTCATTTTAGTGCACCAGCTAAGGTTTTGACTGATCAGGGTACAGAGTTCTTGGGAGAGTTTCAGGTCTTGTGTGACAAGGCTTTGATTGATCATCGTACTACATCCCGAGATCACCCTGAGGCAGATGGCTTAGTAGAGAGAGTGGTTCAGACGGTGAAGAGAGGATTGCAAAAGTATGGTTTGCAGAGAGGCCACTTGGGAGATTGGGATCTCCAGTTACCTTGGTTGGCCATGGGCTATCGGTTCAGCCGGCAAGCCTCCTTAGCATCCTTCTCTCCATACTTTCTACTCTATGGACAAGATCCAGATTTACCTGCAGCCATTTGTTGAGATGCTACTGTAGTTTTGGACTTGGATGACCCTGATGTATGGATGAGCGCATGTTCTCAGCAGGCAGAGATCTTTCGGAGAGTGATGCCGATGGCCTTCGAGAACTTGGCGATTGCTCAGCATAGAGATACTTTACGCTATGCTACCATTCGAGGAGGAGGTTATAGACCCTCGATCCGTCGATTTCATCCAGGCGACTATGTATATCTACAGCAGACAGCACCGACGACACTTGATGTTTCTACAGGCCGCACTATCTTGAGAGTGCGCGAGGTTTTGCCATCTGGAGTCCTTGTGTTAGAAGGACGTGATGGTGTTGTTTGGAAGGATCATGTGCGCAATTGTGCGCCATGCCACCTCCCAAACATTGATGGTACTATGGACCCAAGCTTGGCACTTGTACGTGCAGGCTTGAGGTGTATGTTATGTGGCTCTTCTGGTGGAGCTGCTACTATGTTAGTGTGTGATAGCTGTTCGAGAGGATGGCATATGGCATGTATGACTCCTCCCCTCACGGTGGTTCCTCAGGGACAGTGGTTATGTCCTAGATGTACTTGACCTATAGCTAGTTCATTCTTTATATGGTATAGATTGCAGACATGCGACTAACGATGGGGCTCCATAGCACCCGGCCTCCTGATCTTTGCCCATTAGAGGGTATACCATATACTTAGAGTAGATGGCTATCTGGAGTTAGAGGGACCTAACCGCCAACTAGGGGGGCGATTGTGGCACTTTAGAGTCTATGTATGACTTATGTGTGAGTTGTGCTTTGATAGTGTATGATGTTGACCGCGATGTATGTTGTGTAGCGATGTATATACGCACGACAGCTATCACGCCATTTGTAGTTCCGCATCTAGATGCTTGGACACTGGAGTTCCAGTGATGGTAGTTAGAGTTATTCTAGCTGTTTCTCAAGGACTACTTTCCGATGGTTAGATTTTGTGTTTGGGGTACTGACTTCACGGTGGGGCCCACCGTCACTTTGCACCGTTTGCACTGTCAAGTGTGCCATCAGCGAGACCGTTAGGGTTTCAGGGCTAGCTCGAGTCCAGGGGGTATAGTTTCGAAGTGAGCTCCAGAGAGCTCACTTCTCTGATGTTGAGCCTTCGAGTTCCTGGCTATGGTGGACAGAGGCCGGCAAGCGTCACCTGGATTCTCTATGCTTGAGTGGGTGTGGCTTGACTGTAATCAGTGCCCAGTTGTTGGCAGTTTATAGAGTGACAGATCAAGTACTGATCTGAGTTGAGTTGAGTTGAAAGTGTTAAGCAATCTGATTACATTGTGGCACTTTAGAGTCTATGTATGACTTATGTGTGAGTTGTGCTTTTATAGTGTATGATGTTGACAGCGATGTATGTTGTGTAGCGATGTATATACGCACGACAAACTTCACTCACTACTACTCTATCCTCAAGTTTCACAACTACTACTTCCCCTAACAATTCTAACGCTTCTTCACTCTGATCTACAATTACACTAGTGGGTAATCTATCTAACTCCTTATCTCCCGACCCACTCTTCTCTAATGTCTCCAATGGTAACTCTAAAGACATCTACACTCCTATGTTATCTACTTTGGGTTTTGCTCTTACATCCTTCCAAAGTTTATCTATCTTTAATTTCACTAAGTCTAATCTAATTGTGATATTGTTTTCTACTTCCAATATCTTTCTATCTACACGAGTTTTGAGACTAATGAGTAAGGCATTCAAATCCTTATCCTTTGCATTTCTCCTCCTCATCTCTTGCACCAAAAACTTCAACTTGTACAGTCTTGTTTCTTCAATGCGCATGTTGGCCTCTGTACTCAGCATCACATGCATCTTGATCACAATCTCCTTCAATGGCTCCAATCTCATTTTTCTCTCATGTTCTTGATCTGCAAGCCAATCTTCTCTGTACATTGCCAATTTCACTTTGAACTCGGCTTTCACAGTTTCCTTCTCCTTCTCCTTCTGCACAATCTTCTCCTCCTGATTGCGAAGTAACTCTCTCAACCTTTCTTCCTCTCTATATCTCATTGTCAACTCTCTTTACCAGAACTGCTTCTTCTCTTCTACACTCTCCATCACTCTATTGAGCTCTTGCTCTTTCTTTGCTACTCTTGCCGTAGCATGGATAATTTCTAATCTCAAATCAGCAAACTGTTGCTTCAAGATTTCATACTCAGCTACTTGTCTTTCCCTTGCTATGTCACTCTGTTCTATGAATTCCTCTCTATTCCTTGCTTCTCTCCTCAAGTTCTCGATCACTTGATTCTGTACTATTGCATCTACTCATAGTGCAATGGAGGGGATACGTGCAAACAAACGTATTAAGCAAACAGAGTTGGGTTTTAAGCAACAGGAACAAGGTTGAAATCTATTTAATTCTTTAAGATAGCACAAAGATACAATGGATGCCCAAACTTTGAAATACCTAAAACTCTTAAAAGAAAGCTATGTACTTCCCTTTCCTCCTCACCTCGGATTATACTCTTCTTTAATTCCAAGTTCTCTTCTTCTAATCAAGCTAACACCTGCAATATAGTCTTCACCTCCACACACTTTGACTGCATCTCCTTCTTCCGGTGCTCTAACTTCACCAACAACGGGCATACAACCTCCCGCAAATACTCTACTCCTTCACATAGAGTTACCTTAGCTTGCGGACTTATCCCCTTCTTCACCTCTTCCTCATTGGACACTTGCCTTCTAAGCCACAGTCGCCTTATAGGTATGGATTCTTTGCTCCCTAAACTTCCATCCTCCTCTTCTCTTACCTTACTTGGCCCCGCTCCACACTTTGCCTTTCGTCTGGAACAAACTCCCCTTTGAATTGTAACTCTTTTCTCCTCTTGCTCTGGAACTTCTTCTTCCAGTTTCGAGTTACTTTTCTCCTCCGTCTCCATCTTGGCTTCCTCTTCTTTGGGTACTGATTTTATTTCCACTCCATCGTCACTATCACTACTTGTATCTCCACTTTGCAGTGTGAACTCGGGTTCTTCCTCCCTCTCTGAATCTTTGGACTTGCACTTGGCTTCTCCTTCTGATTCTTCTTTTGAAGATGCAATTACCACCAACTCTTTCCTTGGGTTTACTCTTCTAGCCTTCCATGGTCTCGCTTTCTCTACTTCTTCTTCTCCTTGTAGACTCCTCTTCTTTGACTTTGGAGTGCTTACTTCCAACTGCACACTTTGCCCCATCTATGCATAGTACTCATCATTGCTCTTGATCTGAAGAATGTATTGTGACTCCTCCGCATCGACATCTCTTCTTAAGTTGGGATGGAAATGCAACACCATCTTATTGCGCTCCGTCGCATTGAGCAAGTTCAGCCCTAGATAGAAATGGGCTGAAAACGGCACAATGTAATGTGAAGGCGACTTGTCCCGCAAATTCCACACCATTTATCTCATCCTCCCATGAAGACACTTTGCCCAGTAAATTGGCTCTCCTGCAAACATCTTATGGAAGAACATTGCTTGGTGCTTCATCACATAAGTCGTTCTCTTCGGCTTCAAGATTGCCATTAGAGCACTCACAAACCCTCTCTTGACAAGATCCTTGTAGCTCTCTACTTTGTAACCATTCTTTGTGCGCTTCAAAGAAAAGGCATCTCTCACTTCTTGGGTTTCTTTGGCTACTTCCTCCTTTCCCAAGAATGTGGCACCATGCTCTGCGTCTGCTTCTCTCTTGAGTACTAACCTCCAATTTGACTCTGTCCATCAAGCCGGATTTCCCCCTTCCCTTCCTCCTCAAGGCCATTGAGACACTTACTCTCGATGATCTCAATCATGAACCCTGTAAAGCTAACATTCCAGTTCCATGCCAAGAATGTGATCCAAAGCCTGCTCAAGACCTCAATTCTTATGATAACATCTAACCTCAAGCATGATTTCTCATTGCAAATTCGGAGTTCTTCTTCCCACCTCCTATCTTTCTCTCTTCCACTTTGGGTTGGGGACTATTCTTCCTACTGATTCCCGAATTAACTTTCTCAATTTCCGCTCTACACACCAGTGCATCTTTGACTCTACTTCCCTTCCCATGATCTCCTGCAAGACAACTTCTTAACGGCGATGGAAAATTGCTTGTCATTACTTTGTCTTTAGCTTGATTTTTATAGAGTTGCACCTTCTCCGTCTTTCTTCAATTTGAGTTTCTACCAAGAAATCACACCTCTTGCATGCTCCTGTCACTATCAAATGTCCTTCATGTGTATTACTGCCATTTTTGAATGGTCCCTTCTTGAATGTCTTGCCCCGAAGGAAAGTTGTTATATTGTCCTTGCCTTGAGTTGAGCACCCTTGAGACAAAGACTCCTTACTTTGGGTTGTATGCTGACAAGGCCATTCCGAGTACCTCACCTCATGATCCAAAGTCATGTTACCTTGGGTTTCATCCCAAGGACACTTTTCTTTGCCTTCTTCGGCCATATAGGCGCAATTCAACTTCTTTGTACACTTCTTCTTCAAAATTTGAGAAAAAAACAAAAATGTGGGTACCACAACTTGTCTTGAGTACTTGTCATCGACAAAGGCACTCAATTCACTAGTTTGTTTTGGCAAACACTCTTTGGTTTCTTCAAAACCAAGTTGGCCATGTCCACAGCTTACCACCCACAAATAGATGGACAAATAGAGCAGGCAAATCTCACTATTGAAGACATGTTACACAATTTCACCTTAGAAGAGCAAGAGAGGTGGGACACCCTACTCCCGTTGGTGAAATTTGCTTACAACAATTTAGTGAATGAATCCACCCAAGTCACTTCGTTCTTCCTCATGAATGGTGAGCATCTTTCATACCTTCTAGCTTTATGAAGATCCATCTGGTGGCTACCAAGGTCAACACAATCAACACATTTGTTTCTAGAATCCAACAAGGTGTGGAGAGTGCCAAGCACAGATTACAAATTATGCAAAATTGACAAAAGAAGTATGTTGATGCACACCATAAGCACATGGAGTTCAATGTTGGGGATCAGGTGTGGCTATCGACGACAAACCTCACATTAGTTGGACCTTGTAAGCTCAAACCTTGTTTTATTGCGTCTTTCTCTATTCTTGATCGAGTCGGCACTATGGCTTATCACTTGAGCTACCACCACACATGAAGATCCATCCACGGTTCCATGTTTCCCTACTATGTAGACATGCTCCCCAATCAGGCTAGTGCCATTCCACACACAATATTTGACCTTGTTTGACACTCATTGATGGCATGGAGGAATATTAAGTGGAGCGTATTCTCTAAAAATGCATGCGTGGTACTTGCCATCCGCGGTTGGACTATCTAGTATAGTGGAAAGTTTACCCCCTCTATGAAGCAACCTGGGAGCATGCTGCCAATATGACACATGCACTGGTGTTGGTGCAAGTATTTGAGTAACAACTGCACAACGCAGATATTGCGTGTTAAAAGGAGGGAGGTCTATAATACCAAGAGCTAGCCATATGATCTAGATGTGAAATTTGGTTTGGTAACACCTGGAATGATGTTATACATGATGGTCAAAATAGATCAGATAGAAGTATCACCAAAAGAATACTTCTTCTAATAGGGCAAAAACCAAAATAGATTTCAAAACCTTAGAACTAATAGCTAGACATATGATTTAAAGGTGAGAATTGGTTTGGTAATATCTGGATGGATGTTATAAATGATATACTAAACACATCAGAAAGAGATATCACCAAAAGGGGACTTGTACTAATAGAGTAGGAACCAAAATATGCCTAAAATCTCTGAAGGCAAGTTGAGAGGCCTAAACGGATGAATTAGGCCTCAAAAATATACAACTCCTCCCCCTCCTCCCAAACAAAGGAAAGGTTAGCCTTCTCTCCCCCCTGCTTTGTCTCATCGAGAGCATTCCAACCGTACCTCACCCACATGATTGTGACATTCCTACAAGAAGATTCCTTAAAAGATTCCCTCTGGTCAAAGCTTGTTGGATCAACCAGATAGGACCAGGACTGAAATGTCACCCATCCAAGTAAGTAATCCAAGGGTGGAGCTTGCTGACATGTCACCTATCTGTGTGCCTAATCCTATGGTGGAGCTTCCTTGGAGGAGACCCTCTTTGTCTATAATAATAAAGAGAAGGTGATCCATTGGGGCACCGGATGATTGAGTATGAAATCTGTGTTTTCTCTCTTCTCTTGTCCTTGGAGTATTGCAGGTTGCTAAGTTTGTCTATAATAATTTAAAGCAAGCAAGTGCTAGATTCTCTTCCTTCTTTCTTGATAAGAGCCAATATCCACTTGATCTTGATTCTCTTTTTGCTTTGCCATTGTTTTAGGTCTCTCATGCTTCCACCTTCTTGTCCATGTTATCTACTTTATTACACCAAGCTAAGTCTCATCTTTTTATTGCTCAAAATTATCAAAAGCAACATGTTGATCAACATTGTTATGATCTCAGTCACTTTCAAGTAGTTGATCTCATGTTTTTTTATAGTAACCTTGATCCCCCTCTTGACAACCAATTTCATAAACTTGTTGCTCATTAGATTGGTCCATTTGATGGATTCATACCATCTCTTTCATTGCTTACTAGTCATTTATGGACCCATCTCCCATGTTTCAAAGTAAGAACCATTTATTTCTAACCCATCTTCCTTTGCTGCTTGAGCTCAACCTCCTCTTCTTTCAGTCCCTATCAATGGTCACAAAGAATAAAAAGGTTGACCACACTTGCTTGTCATGACATCCAACTTGAACACCAATGACACACTAAAAATAAGATCCTTTGGAAAGTGTATCCTCTTCATGATGCCACATGGGAGTCTCTTTCTCATCTCACAATGCACAAGCATTTATACAAGAGTTCAAAGATTCCATGGTGAGGAGGATATCACCAATTAGTGGTGGGGGAATATGGAATTATATGGAGTTAGAAAAAGCTAATATGGAGTTAGTAGGAGCTACATATAGCTAAAAGAGGTAGAACTATCATATATCTAGTAAAATCTACAGAATGTTCTAAAAAACATCCATGAAGCTTCTTGGTGAAAAGCTTTTAGGAACCTTCTAGGGATTTTGTAACTTGTACACCAAATTGATGGCTAGCTTAGCTCATATGCCAAGTAAGCGGCTAGCTTAGCTTGTAAGTAACAATAAAGAATCTTAACTTAGCTAGCTAAACTCCAAGTAAGATGGCTTCTAAAAGGAATATTCTTTTGAAGCTTCTAGGGAACCTTGTACCCTAGTTACCTATAAATGCCAAAGCCTAAGCTCCTACTATGCATTTAGAGTTTCTCTCACTTGAGTATCTCAATGTGATTCCATCTTGATATTCAATTCTCCTATTTCTCTCTAGGTCTTTTATAGGTTCTTACCCAAGAAGTTAAACAAGTAACAATAGTGACACTTCTCTTCAAATCTAGCCATTTTCAAATTGTGTTTCTATAGGACTGACATGTTTCTTGCTTGTTATACCGCAATTTGCTTGATATTGGGATATCACAATCATATTTAGCACCATTCACCAATCTCATGGTAAGGATATTAAACCCTAGTAAGGTGACAAAGTGAATTTATGCTTTATAAACTCAAGGAATTTGCATCAACTTGCATGCTCCTAATAATCATACAAGCCAAAATTATTTTTGTGGTTAATTATGATACTTTAAACTTTATTAGTAGAATCTTGATATAACAAGAGCTTAGAAATGTATCACACTTGATTTTGTTTGCGTTGTTGAGATTAAATTCAAGTGAGATAAATTTTTATATTTGTAATCAAAAGAATTTATCTATAGTTTATGCTTTCAAATAGCTCTTCATATTATGACTGTTAGAAAAAACATAGAAAATCCAATATTAGTATAATAATATTCTAAATTCTCTCTCTTATTTCTTATATTACACAATAATTTATAAATTCCTTATCATAAGGATTAGTATACAAAATCAACACAAGTTCAATAGAAATTAAGATGATATTCATCTTCTAACTCTTTTGACTCAAAATATGGTCAATGGAAGTAAATAGGTTTATTTTTCCATTGAGAATGAAATTTTATATGGAGACATATTTAAAAGAATCCTAATTCTTGTTTGGCTCTATTTTAAGAAACATATTCTTCTTAGTAGAAGGCAAGATCAATCATCTTCTTAAACATTCTTCAACATTGTAGCAAAATATAGATTGTTTATACTTTTTGTATAGAAGTTATTAAAGATACAAGATTTAATTTCAAACTAACTTGCCTTGTTTGACCATTTATATTTCTTCTCAAACCTCATGTTGGAGCATATAAACTTAGATCTCAATCCATTGTTCCAATCATCTCTCAAGGTTATTTAGAAATATACTATTTGTTGACAAAAGAAGCAAGTAAATTCACTTTGCTCCCATGATTGACTTAGTGATTACACCTCAATTGGCAAAGGTCTAATTTCATATATATATTGTTACTATACACCACAAAGGATAAACATATTTTATTGACCTCCGATGTGTACGGTTTGCTATAAAATCTTATAAGATTCTTGGAGCCAAACCAACCATATATATATATATATATATATATATATATATATATATATATATATATATATATATATATATATATATATATTCCTTCCCATCTTCTAAAATGTAGTCAAACTAAATATACAAAACCTACATTAGAATATATATACTTGGTGTATTGTTGAACATACACCAAGTCATTAGGATATTCTTTGTTGAGTTGAAAAGTTGACAAACAATAACTCCAAACAAGCAAGTATTAGATTACATCCTTTCTTTGTAAGTGATAATCAAGACTTCTTAGTTCTTAAAGAAACTTATATTCTATCATGTTTTCTCCTTTCACTTTCTTCTATACTATATCTTCTTCTTTGTAGCAGGAAAAATATTACCTAATTGTGATTTGGAAAAGAAACACATTGATATGTTTAATCATAATATGTCTTTTATGATGAATGAAAAGCTTATACTTTCTAGATATTCTTTACTCTTGCACCTTTGTACTTAAGTTTGTAAACCATCTTCTTATTTAAATTACCTCATTTTTTCTATAAGAAAAAAATTTCAACTTATTCCAACTTGTTATTATAAATTTGATTAACTTCATCACATTTTTAGAATAAAAATTTCAAGTTCAAGCTTATCTTGTTTCCTAGATTCTTGACAAACATAGATACTTGACCAACATTTATAATTAATTGTAGTAATAGATAACATATTCAAGACATGCATGTACAAAGTTATTTATAAACATTCCTTGCTTCATGATTCAATGTGAACAAGATTGAAGGATTGTACAAGTAGAAAGAGGTAAAAAAATGGAAAATTTTAGAGTAGACTCCAAAACATGCTCAAGAAGTTCCAAAGATAAATATTTTTTAGTGTATACATAAACCTTCTTAAAGATCTAGTAGCCTTCCTATGAATATTTATAAATTATGACTATAAGGTGTTGAAGAACCTTCTTAAATATTAAATAACATGGTTAGGAAATCAACAACTAGCCTTATTGTGAGTATTTACAAACCTTGACTATAAGGTTTTGAAAACCTTCTTTGATTTTAAATAACATGGTTATGAAATTAACAATTACTTTCTATAATATGCAAGATATAGTCATATGAAGTGTATATAAATAAAAAGACTTTGGACATAAGAATAATATAATTGTCTCTATCTTCATATATTCTAGTTGAAGTTGATCCTAAATTTCAATTTGACTTTTGAGATTCTCTCATACAAAGAGATGTAACAAGATTTGAAGTCCTCCTTGAGATCCATAACCACCTCCTTTGTCTTTGCTTGCACCTTGTCAAGATAGAAAAGCAAGCATACCTAGCAAGCATACCTACCGTAACTTTGTATTTCACTTCAAGGGCAATTATTGAAGTAACTCTACTTGAGAGCTTCTAATTTACTTCTTATCAACCATCAATGTAAAGTAATGTTAAGAAATTGGTTGAAGTCAAATTAGAGTCAAAAGGTGGCTTTTGAATTTCCATCACTAACTTGTAAGCCTAAAGGAAGGTTTATGTGTAAATTGCTAGACTGCTTTTTTTAATCTTTCTAGTTACTTTTTTGGTATCTTTTAGAAGTCTCTAGTGATATACAAATTTTTTTATTTCTACTTTATTTATTTTAATAATCTGGTAATCACCATAGTTATTAGATTCACTTACGATACATATTATCACATGAAATCATGGTAATTACAATAAATAATTATGGTATTTTACTATCTTACTTTTAATAAAACCTATTGCTTCCAATCATACAGAGTTTATACTAAGTATCCCATAATTATCATGCAGATATGAATACTTAATTATGGCAAGCAAAGATAAGATTTACCATTTGGACTTGAATAGAAAATACACTTCCCATGAACTAACCTACTTCTTCTTTCAAAAAATCCCAAAGTGGATCTAAAATCATTAAATTTATATTAAAATGATTTATCCTTCAATATCCTATTCCTTCTTTTACTTGAATGACTCTTTGATCTTATATGAATTTCAAACTATGTGAATGTTCATATTAATGTTTATTAACATATGTATAGATCCATATCACTTTCTTGCACTTTGCTTCAATACATTAGTTTGAAAGATCTAAAGTATTTAATTAATGATGGACCAACTTTCATCTTATTAATACACTGGAGTGTATTATGTGTGGCTATCAACACAAGATATCTATGGAGAATTTATACTTACATAATACCTTTTATTGCAAGATTGTTGCCCTACAATAGTGCAGGTACACTCACCGTGTGTAGGTGAGTGTACTTTTCATTCTCTAACGAGGAAAGAGCAGTCACCAATTTAGGGTAAAGTTGTAATAGTAATATATTGAGGTGTATATTCACATGGACGGAAGGAAATGTAAATGAAAGTTTCTTAAGTCCTCGCTGTTTTCTTATAGATTCATGATGAATTGGGCTTACACTAGATTATTTTTTGACTACTAACACGGAGCTTACTCTAGAGTAATGATGATTGAAGCAAAGAAGAAATTGAAATGGAGATCATTTCTAGGAATGGTGAAATTTGACAAAAAAGTGTAAATAGCATTAGAGGTTTATAATAATTTAATTAAGTTAAAAGGAGATATAATTTATGAATATATCCAATTTTTATTTATTTTTATTTGTATATAAATGAATTAGATTGTACTAGAAATTTAATAAAAGATTAATATATGATAGAAAGATGATTCTCCTATTGTGCAAGAGCGGAAACGGATGATACATCAGATAATTCACAATCTCACCTTTTAGAACTTGCTCCTCTGGCTTCTTCTCGATAGGAAGAACCCATCAAGCCATACAAGGATGACACAAAATGGATAAAATGTGGCTAAGCACCAATAAGCTAAGCTCCTCTTGAAGCAAGTTCTGGTTTCACAACACTCTCTCTCGAACAAGGCGACCGCGTAGGAAAAATGAAGGATGGGAAGACCCCATCAAGCCGTACAAGGGAGAGACAAAAAAGGTAACATGGGGCTAAGCCCCAATAGAGTCTGTATGAGAAATCTGCCCTACCGCACCTAAGATATCCGAGCTATGCAAGTCGTACGGTCTACACACAACTGGAGCATCCGAAGAAACATCACCTCTCCGGATCTCTCTCCGGATGACAGAATATCCAAATTTCAGTCTACAATTTTTGGAAACCTATGGGATCATGGTGAAATTTATGCTTGTGAGATGATCTGAATCAATATATTTTGAATTCCAGATGTTTAATTTGTTAAAATTTTCATCTATGGAAAATCTGGGCTAACATATTTTGAATTTCAGATGTTAAATTTGTTGAATTCTTCATCCATATGGCATGGAAAACTTGTGTTAATATATTTTGAATTCATGATTTTGAATTTGTTAAATTCTTCATCTATACGGAATGGAAACCTGGGTTAATATATTTTGAATTTCAAAATTCTAATTTGTTAAATTCTTCATCCATACGAATTGGAAAACCTGGGTACCCTAGGTTAAGGACGCCCACTCCCCGCCCTGAGATTTAGCAAACAAGTACCTGATGTCTTTTCACAACAGGTGTATTACCGTACTTTCCGGTCATTCAGGTCATTAGCCACCGGCTATAGGAACGGCAATTGTGTTTTAAAGGTAAGTAAGATTGCATACATTCAGGACCCTCTGCTCCCCCTGTTTAATCTGGAGCGTTCACACTCGCATGACGTGTACACTTCTATGTCTCGAATACGAATGTGGTAGCCTCATCGTTCCAGGAACAACAGTTGCTCGTGACTGTGTTTTCAGCCTTGATGGGAAGACGGAGTTGTGGTAATTTGGCTTTTTGAGTGCTAGAAACACAACCCGAGTGCAAGAAGATGAATGAGCTATGAATGTATCTTCTTCTCTTCCAGCAGCAACCCGGCAGGCCAAGCAAATGTCCCGGTACGCAGGGAAGTGTGCTCAAATTCTGGGCGGGCAGTGGCTGACTTCTGGATCCGGCCAAACAATTCAGGTTTCGCATTCTTATTTCCTTCACTGGTCGAAAACTTGCGCTCACTCTGAAGTTCTTTTTCGCTCATTTATCACCCTGGCTAGCCTGAATTACTAGCACATCCCTAGCCAGTCTTGACATCCGAATTCGTTTCAGGCTCAGAAGTCAGCGATGGTTTTACCTTCTTTCCGCGGAGGAGAGAAACAGTACGATCCTCTAACATTTACGTCCTATTCCTTCACTCGAAGCTCATTATTGTGAGAGTATGCGCGTTGGCAAAACAATCCTGACCGGATGTTCGGGAATTTTGCAGGATTGCGATAGGGGACTCCACATCCTGTCACAGCTGACGCATGTGGGCATAAGAGGAGCTTGGGAGCGCACGAGGCAGGATGAGATTTAAAGAGATAGCGCCGCCAGTCCGTACATTCTATAGAAGATTGTATCAGGATCGATTTGATTGTGCATCCTTGGCACATTCATACGTTCATGGAACAGCAAGAGCCGACCAAAGGGGTGCAACGCCACTGATGGTTTGGCGCACAGGGATCGGAGGTTTAGGATCCTGTAGTTTGACACAGGGAAATAACAAAGGGCTTTTGGAGCGGCAGAGTAAGCATTGTGGAGACGGTGACAAGATGAGTTCCCCTGTTTCCAAAGTTTGTCACAAGGGTAGTGGTGGTCAATTGACTCGGTTGATGAGGTCGAGGTTTTCCAGTTCTGCTACGGATAGTGGAGGCCCAATTCCGGGAGACCCAAGGTAGATTCTTACCCTTCAGTTATTTGGAACTTCAACAGGGCTCGTAGTTGGCCCTCTGTTCTGGTTCTTGCCCAATTGCATATATACTCTTGCACCTATGGTACTAACCCCTGTATGCACACATACACATTCTCACCTCTTTGTGTAACTTACAGTATGACGATCTCTACTATGTTACTGTCAAATGTCAGAGTCAGTCCGGTCAGACGTAGGTATGGAACTGGGTGTTTACAACGTGTTGTATATTCCACTACTCAATATACTCTTGCAACTAGTACAACAGATGATAAAATAGACGATGTGATGTAGAATTGCTTGTATACACTAGTAATGTGACTGAACTGCCACATACCTTTCGAGCTATAAGGGAAGGGTGAGCACGAAAATGAAGTAAGAATAAGTCCGGCAGGTTGGTCCTTGTTGTAAAACCGAATTTGGGGACATCCAAAATGGGTTGAAGATATTACTACGTGCACGTAGCCGACAAGCGCAGCTTTTCTTTGCGATATTATTCTCGTCTTATCGTGACGGATGATCATGTTTCCCCCCCTTCCCCACAACAAGTTTTCCCGTAGCCACTGCGGAGTTACTCATATTCGTTTTCCTACCTACGTGAGTGATGCAAGTCATGCAGTAGTTACATGTGCATGCACACTGCCTATGGTTACAAATCGTAGATTGGATCCAATTACGGGGTAATTTCAAAGGTGGTGCATCTTAAAGGAAAGGAGTATTTCTTTAGCTAGGCAGCGTTGACGTTCTAAGGCTATTCTGAGAGAGGTGTTCCTTTAGTCTTATTGCCTCACCGGTAACGCACTGTTCATAGTTAAGAGACAACTCGCTTGTAATAACTTTTGGTCCTTTTTGCTTATTCTCACTTTATGCGGAAGAAAGGTTTACGGTCCTTTATCTCGACAAGGTAGCCTGACCTGAGCAGTTGCAATTCAGTATCTATCAGCAAAACTTCCACATGCATACCCTGTTTCCGTGCTATGACTACAGTGGACGGTGGAATTCTAATATAGTCTTGTGACACGGTTGGAGCTCATATTCAACCCGGCCAAGACGAGGAAGTCGCAGATTCGTCCTTGTGGCTGTATATGTCAAACGTGTAGAGATTGGTATCTTGGGCATCCGCTTATAAAATAAGTTGTCTTTTTGGCTGATGCAACCTGAATATATATTCGTGTTTTCGCTCTCATTCCCTTTTACACTGCGACCCATTTTTGTAGTCACATCATCTGAGACCCCTTGTTTTGTTCCACTCCTCCATTCCACAACTAATTCGCTCCATAGTACTTTCCCTTCCTTCGCTGTCTGATTGCTTCCTGCTTCACCCTCTCATGCCTAAAGTGTTCCTACCCAACTCCAGCCCACGTTCTTTCTAGTTGTTCACGCACGGCTTACTGGCAGGTTCTTCATCGTGTCCACGCACTGCTTACTGCTGGCCTTTTACATCATGGTTTCCTATTCCTTGCTATGGTTTGCATAGATGCTCTCGATTTAATGCCCTTTACTAGTCAGTTATTTTCAATTTGTTTCAATGATGCTTTTGCTACAGGTTACATTCGATGCCTGCGTTACATTCGATGCCTGCTACCTTAGTGCTTTAACACTACTATCGTATTGTGATTCATGTACATATTGCTTATCGATCATTTGCACTTCATGAGTTCTGGATAACCCGTTCCCAGAACGGTTTCTGTTCTCGTATACCAATATATTCGCGTTTTCCTTTCAGCTCCGTGCTCAAGGAGGAGGACTTCCATAATTTGGCTGAGGATGTTCTCCATCACTTGCAGGAGAAGATTGAGGTTGCACACCTCACCTTTTCTCTTCATCAGGTTTACACGTTTATTTTGATTTGTAACTAACACTGAAATCATTGCGAATCCAGAAGAACCGGAGATTGCTTGGTGTGCAGTTCTGATTTATGGGCATGTCGTTGGGGATACCATACCGAGGTTTTCATTCCTGAATTTTTTTTGGGAACTTTTGGAAGATCTATGCGTCCATATCATCAGTTTCTGTGGATTCTGCAAGCGCTATCCTTCAATAAGTTCGGAACTACGCAGCCATATTGTCTGAGATCCATTCATGTCTTCCCTAAGTCATTGTTTCATCATGCCTAAGCTGTATCGTTCACTTCTGACTCTCCTTATTTATTCTTCACTGTCAGATGTCATTGTTTATCTCTTATGTGATTGTGAAGAGGTTGAAAAGTTCACATTCTGGATAGACAGTATATAATTTCCGGAAAGTGGAAGTTCATAACATATCCAGGGATAGATGGGAAGGATACGAGATGATGCGTCAGGGTCAGCACGACTGGAAATGTGATTTGGTTGTTAAATGTGCAGATTGGTGGAGACGATTTAGACGTTGATGGGTTGGACTCAGTATATGCTGTAAGTCATGGTGACTGCCTCCTTGATTTTGATCTGCATTACATGAACCGCGTTCTTGATCTATCTCACTCAAGTGATGGATACTGTAGAATACTTAGCGAGAATGGTTTTTCGTTGCAGGGAAGTAGAAGGACGTATTCGAGCAATAGAAAGTCACCTGAGCGTAGGCACTATGGTGTGACAAAAGAAAAGCTAGACCTTAGACGACAAATTATCGGGAATCTCGTAAGCAATATTCTCAATCTGAAGGATGTAAATCTAGTTGGGCAGGTATTGAGCGATTGGATAAAGGCCTTCGCTTGTAAGAGAGACCTTTTGGCGAAGCTAGATGCTGTGAGTAGGAATGAAGGTTGCAGAAACCAATACTCGTCAAGTAGGTTTGTACCATATACAGAAGTTGCCCGCATAGTACATGCGGTTATGCAAATTGTAGGCGAGGAAGGTAATCTTGAAGGTGCATTAGAGATTCTACGATGGATGGAGAGGCAGGGTTGGTGCAAGTTGGATCCACATATGTACACTACAGTTATTGATGCTCTCGGAGAGGCTGGTTGCTTAGAACTTGCCGAGAGAATATTTAGTAGCTTGAATTTGTCTGAAGTAGAAAAGGATGTTGCCTTATTTAACGCAATGATCAACGCACGTGGGAAGGCCGGGCAGATAGACTCCCTTGAAGATCTATTCGAATCCATGAAGAGTAGCTTTTGTAAACCAGACCTCGTGACTTATAACACGGTCATGAACTCGTATGTAAAAGCCGGCATGGGGCTTGGAACAGTAGTTTCCATTTTTAAAGACATGTATACACAGGGAATCGTCCCTGATATTGTTTCCTTCAATATCCTTCTTGAAGCTTGTGTCTCCGGCAGGCATGTAAGTGAAGCTCAGAAGATATTCGAGAATCTGAAGAGAAGGGCGTTGAAGCCCACCGTGGTCACTTATACAACCCTGATTGATGTGTACTGCAACTCAGGTAAGGATATACTTGTTCAGTCGTGACGATAACTATGCAGCGCGCTTTATATAGTGATTGGATAATTTGATGAATACTATTAACAAGCACGTGCAATCATTTCAATGTGTTTGGTGTGTTCATCTGACTCTGTTCTATTTCAAGTTACGGACAAAGAGAAATTAAAATAGATTCACTCAAGTATGTTCGCGATATGAAATTTACATTTACTGGGTCACTTGACTGGATGATGTCATCCAGGTCGGAGCAGTGATGCTCTAAGGTTGTTGAGCGTGATGTTAGCTCACGACTGCCTACCCAATGCCATCACATTCAGCTGTTTAATAGCGGGCTGTGTGCGCGATGGAATTTTTGATGAGGCTGAGAAGCTCTTTCAAGTTATGAAGGACCTCGAAGTTGAGTCCAATGTTGTCACCTACAATGCGATGATCGATCTCTACAGGAAGCGCGGTGATTTCGGTTCAGCAAAGCACTTGTACGAAGAAATGAAAGTCTCTGGGCTTCAACCGACCAGCGTAACTGCTGCAAGTTTAATGGCGATGTACAAGGGTTTGGAGGATTATGTTGAGGTGAGGTGCGGAGGTAGCAAGCATTGCCGCTAAATTGCTGTTTTATTGAATGGCAACCATGATTATATGCAGGATGGCTGTACCTTTCTTTGAGAAAATATTCATTACTCTGTATCGCCACCATTTGGATCTGTTCGAAATGGTGACAGGTAATTGCGGTGATGGAATCACACGATCTTTCTTGGTTGGTTGAGCTAAACAAGAATGGAATAGTAAAGGAAGGAAGTGATTATGGGATGTTTTGCATTCTAACACATCTGTCCCATTGTACAGGTCTTTGCAATGTACGAAGAGGCCAAGCAAGAAGCGATCTGCAACGAACACGTTTTTACAGAGGCCATAGATGCTTGTATCAAGAGCGGAAATATGCAGCGAGTTGCAGACATCCAGTCTGAGATGGCAGCGATTAATTGTCCTCCAGACGTGGTTACGTGTAGTGTTGTCCTTTCCGCCCTAGGCTCCAAATGCAGCAGTGAAGATGATGCGTGCGTTCTCGTGGACTTTCTTCAGGCTTTTGAGTCCGATTTGATGGTGAATTCTCGTCGCATGCTACTGGAACTCATGACTACGGATGAAGAGGTCAGTGAAGCTCCAGCCGACCCTGTCTTCCCCTTCTCTACTCTGTCAAGGTTGTGATTCTTGTTGGAAGGTTTATGAGGTGAGCAAATGTTTCATCTTTGAGGGCGTAGATCTTAAGCCTCTTTACTCTTTTTCGGCTTTTGGAATTTCCCTGGTATTGCACATCTGCCACTGAATCTGTTATTACTTATATTAGGATCTGATAGACTGTGTATTGTACAAATAGGTGCAAAAGAGTATACACAAGCTTTACACACTCCTAAATAAGGAGGACTTGAAGACCTGGACAATTTTTAGCTGTGCACTTGTTGATGCTCTCTGGGCTCTGGGCTGGTATCGCCGAGCTACATTGGTTGTGGCGTGGGTTATGAATAAGGGCCTCTTTGAAGACATATGCGTCATAGATTCACGGGAATGGAAACTGGATTTAAGGCGACTGTCTAGTGGAGCTGCCCTAGTCGCTTTGTACCAATGGTTGGGACATCTGGTTGTCGTTGCGCGACACCTAGAGTCCGTAAAAAGGAAAAAACTTGACAAGGAACAAAGTGTCAATAGTACTATTAAGAGAGATTTTAGACAAGACGGGATCTCTGATGAGAGTGTGAAATACTCCCAACCTCAGTTTCCAGCACAGGTGGAAGTTCTACTCCCTCTTCTACCTCTACTGGTAGACTTACTGCCTGACAACGGGTCTCGTGCAACGAGAAGATCTGAGAATAGTGCCCAATATCCACCATTAGTCACTGTTGTCACAGGGTGGGGAAAGTTTAGCAAGGAAGAAGGTTCATCCATCGTGAGAGATATGGTGCAGAAAGAAATTCTCAAACTCAGAGCTCCATTCAAACGTTCTGCAGACCGTGGTAAATGGATGGCCAGAGGTGAAAGTTTGATACATTGGATGATGAACCCCGCGACAGCAGCTCGACTGGTTCTTGCTGACTTAGTACCGGAGGCAGAGCGCACACAGTGAGTGTCTGGTACTCGAGACGCGAAAATTGACCTGCTACCAACCAGGCACAGCAAGTGAATTGTCACTATGAAGGACATGTCTTCCAAGTTACGTGTGTACAGATCTACCCTGGTAAGGACATTGCCAACATATGAGAGAACTCTGAATCGTCCTGCCCTTGAGTCTCCAGTTCCCTGATCTGGAAGTTCCTGTCTAACACCGTAACTGTCATCTCTTCATGTAGTTTTAAGTTGTGTAGCCTGATACTAAACTTAGTTGACTAGTTGATGATACAAAAACTACTGACTTCTTCACTTTTGACACGTATCCGAATTCCTGCACAGGTAGGCGTTTTGAAGCAAAGGAGAAGTCAGGATACGTGGTTCGATGGCACTTACGCTTACATCATTCAAGTAGACTTAGAAATGTACAGGAGCTTAATGTTAGAACCTGATTGGCTTCCACGACTAAAGTTCTCCTCGAACGGTTTCCTACGAGCTTAGACTAGATATGTCCTCATGAACTACTAAATTACACCGTCCATGGCTGTCGAAATTAGGTAAAGGAATTGCCCTGCTAAGAAGTTTCCGGATAGTGAAGAAAAGTTGAAGGAAGCGAAGGTCAATCTTGTCAGACTGATACTTTGACTACATACAGCATGCATAGGAAACCAGGACGAAGATATGGTGAGCTCCTTTGTTTGCAAGTCTTTGGGTGGGAGATTTATGCTGATGCTCACCATCGTCCGGTTAGTTTCAAGATGATTTTAAATGCAAAAGGGTGGATGTTCTTGTATCAGTGTTAGATCCATGATGGGGGAGTTATGTCAAGATTAGCTTCTAGCTGACCAAGTTCCAGAAATATGAGGAAATGGCAGGCAAAGACGATGATAATCAGGGCTTTATGCTACGCAAGCGGAAACGGAATGCTGGTAGACAAGCAGTTCGCTGCAAATGAGATGCAATTCTACCCTGTTGTTTCTTGTGTCTGGAACAACGGACTGTGCAGATGTTTTGGGAGGACTCATGTATGAAATTTCAATACTGCCGTGATGATGAGTTGTGACGGGGTATGTTCAGCCAGACGATTGGGTACATTTTGTGGCTGTCTGATGAGTAATATGGCCCCCCGAGGAGCAAGGAAGTGATCAAACTTTCGTCTTGGATTGCATGACATCTGTTCTTTGTTTGGCAGCATACTTCGAATGTTTTATTGGGATGTAGTAGCTTACCCCAGTGCGGTTTAGTATGCCTAAATGCAGAGGTTATCATGCTATCTATGCATTCTATGCAGAACGCAGCGTTTTGTTATTTTAAATGAAATGTGTGGCCCTCTTTCCTCTTAAATATCGCTCTGGAGCCCCGTATTGTGAGCGTATATGCACATTACGCAGACTGTCGGGAGTGTCTTGTTTTAACGCGGTGATACTTTCTTTACTTCTCTTTTAATCTGAACACATCTCAGTCGTTGGAGCCGTCCATCAGCGCGCAGAGTCTAAAGACCGAAAGGCTTCCAAACACCACTACCTGAGCTGTCTCTCACGTTGGAGAGTCACCTCTGCTACGATCTTACCCGCTCCAAGTTTCATTCAAGCTTCATCGTGGTACGAGTATATTTGATGAGGTTAATTAACAAGGGATCTAAGAGAAGAGGGAAAGGGAAGGTGCGTGGACAGCTTGTACCGTACACGCCTTCTACCCAAACTAAACATGCAACATCGAACTTGGAGATACTGTAGCGGATAACAGCGGAAGAGTAATTTGCTCTGCCCTACGAAGCATGAGTTGAGCATTGGCAATAATGGTGTCTCAAAGAAATTTCTGAGAAGTGAGACCCCGAAGATCATTTACTTGGACTGGCAAAGAGACTCCCGAACTGTTTTAAGCTCGCACAGAACTAAGAACGTATACGAAAGTGAAGTCTTGAATTGTGTTAAGGACTCTAAAGCGAGTGTCGATTGAACTCTGAAAGTCTCTCGGCCACCATAGTACGACTAACTCCCGCATGTTATCTTTAAGTAATTCCAGACTAAACCGGGCGTGGGGAGATTTCGTCACAAGAGCCACGTGAGAACTACCAAGGGGTCTGGTGCCTATGATAGTCAGCGACAACTGCCTCACCTATTGTTCAACAAAACGGATAGTGATGTCAAAGGAAAGTTTCCTTGAGTAAGATGTGCCTCTGGTTTGTGCGCAGCGGTCGTGCTATTTCGAGGTATCACAGAACTATAGTTGCCAATCAAGCCAGGCTCGAGGGTTGTATTCATTTGGGTAAAGTACACACCACGTCCTACGAGGACGGCATTCCAGATCAAGTCGACGTCGCCGATCGCCTGCAGAACAAATCTCAACGCCTTCTCTTTCAGGAGCGGTGCCAGCGAGTCGCAGGAGAAGGCACTTAGTAGCTAAAGAATAGCAAGTCAGATCAATTCAAATGGGGCATTCAAGGGATTAGAGGTCTTTGAAAGTAGGTTGCGGGGTATGTTCATCACTAAGCACGTCGATATTATATCTTGCACAACGGGCGGACGAGGGTTAATGTGCAATTAGCTCTGTGCAACAGGTATCCATTGCAAAAAGGAGCCACCAACTATAGCAGCTATGGCATCAGGGTCCTACGAAGATAAACCTCATGTACGATTCGGAGGTGGAGAAGATGAAGACGATGAAGAAATCGATTACACAAAACCTAAGAGTTCGAAGAGCGGATTGGAGTCCCGTAGACCAACTCCGGGAGTGTTCAAGCACATCAAGCCATTGAAGCAACCCAAGAATATTTCCACCTCCTTCGGAATAGCTGCTGCTTTTCCAGTGCACACCGCTCCGAAACCTCCACCTCCAAAAGTTCCACCAGAGGATGAGGTAACCAGACATGTAGTCTACACCAGTTCACTCGTGCAATCTAGACCCGAATTTCTGACTAATGGTTTAGCGCTAATAATGTCATACACCTTACACTATCCAAAGCATGAAGAGGAGAGGAAGGGCAGCATGCAAGACACCCCGACACGTGGATAAATCGGTTCCAACTATGCTTGTCTACTCGATCTGTACCAAGAGGGTCATCAGAATTGTTATTAGGTTTAGGGTGCTATGAAGAAAAGCGAGGGAAAAGATAATGCGCACCAGCAACTACGTACCGTATAAGGTTAACTGTCACAGCGAAGAATGCATTCCTGTGCAAGCAGAGAAGATGAGGGATAAACGGTTTCTTGAAGTCACAACGTGTCCTGTCAATCAGAAGTCTCGCAGGTGCATAGCGATAACAAAATACATATCATTACGAATCTGCAATGACGTATATCTGAATGTGGTTGCTTAGGAACGATGCTACACATATAGAGGCGGTACATACTACACAACAATCCCGTTGTTTAATATGTTGGACTGGCAGCTTGTTTACATGTATTACCACTTAAGATTCTGCGTTCTCGCTCTCGAAGTCCTGACATGAACAGATCTAACTATCAAGATTGCATTTAGTAAAGCAATCCCCAATTTTGTGTATGAACATTTAGAGGTTCACTGAGCCAATCCCAAGTTGTTTCACATCCCTGCTACCTGATACATGCAGCAGCTAAAGTAATGGCTCAATAGTCAATGGGTTGGCATCTTAGCGAAGAAATTAAGATGAAAGTACGGCAAAGAGACAATATTTTAGTAGAGTCTACCTACCAACTGGGAAATTTTAGTTCCAGCGTTTTGCGCGAAGGAAAGAAGTTTTGTTATAGAAGGAGAGACGCTACGAAACATATTGTCAATGTTTTGCCTCTCGCTCTCACTGCATGATGCGTTTGCTCCAGATGAAAGAGCTTCACAAGAAGTTCAGGATGATGACAGCCAGCCAGAGACATTTCCATGCGGAGAGTGAAACTGTTCTCCGAAGGCAGAGGGCACTTTTGGATACTCTTTTATCCGACAACCGGAGTGTACAGCAACAAATTGATCTTTATTATAATGAGGTCATACATGTCTGCCGTCCTCGAGACGCTCTATGACAACTATTCGGTAACTGATATCTCGTTAAGGTGCAAAGATAACAAAGTCAGCAAACTAGATCCCCTCCTAGAAATTGAATACCTAGAATTGGACCTCAAAATCTGACGCAGGTTTATTCGGAAACTTCTTCTGTGCTAGAAAGTGGAACTTTTGCCTCATGAACAAACCTTCAGCTCTCAAATACTTATTTTGAGCTGCCGCGAATCATGATTTCTATCGGAACAGGATGTACTGGCGGAAATTGCACGATTGAGGGAAAACGTGACATATATGACAGGGAAGATAGAGATGGAGGCCAAAAGACTTAGCGAGTTGGACCATGTCACTCTGGAGATGAATACAAGAGAATGGGATTCCAGGAAATTGATGGGTGGAGTTTTCGCTCCAAGGGACAAGGAACACCACAATCAAATTTATATCTGCATCTTGGAGAATCGGCTGGAGAAGGTCACTACCAAATACTTCAAACCATACTACCGTTGCCGCAAATCTGATTGATAAATTTATAATCGTTGGAGCTGAATGAAAAGGTAATAAAGGTTAACTTCTGAGTTTTGATATCAACAACCACCCTAGCAGGTCGAACTTGGTTAATCGTTGTTTTCGGTTGAAAGGCGAGGACAAGCAATCTACTTGCGCTTCGCATATCTCGTCTTTCTACCATCGTCTGCTTCTATGATATCCATTTCAGGCAATGGGAGACATGGATGCCTGCTGTTACTACAACAAATGCCTCCTAGCAGAAATGCAAGCTTTGAAGACAGAGCATGACATGTTCGACATCCTCAGTGCGAAACTTGAAATAGAGCTTCACCAAAAGATTGCACAGATGGCTGAGTTGGTTGAGGATTGCTATGCACTATATGAGCAACGTGATGACTATCAGCGTCTTATTTCTGGTATCTAGCTGATTCTTGGCAGTTCACATATCCTTAGCCGCGCTCGCTGCTTTCTCTGTTTTAAAGAACAAACGAGGGAAAGAGACCGTGTAATCAGCACTCCGCTTATACCACCCTGATTATACTTCCTGCATGAGCGAGGGTTAAACACTTGTATCACTGTCTATAGCTGTGGGCTCGTAGAGATGACAGTCCTTGATGCAACAAAAATCTGTATATGTAGTCGAGAATAGCGTCGGAACTGGTTTGAGTCTGGAAAAACAGAGATAGACATACTACTGATTAGAAATGTTGCGAGGCATTGTCACCCGACTAAGTATGGAATGCTGTACGCATAGGAACTGGATCAGCAGGGACGCCTCAAAGGATGTATTAGCAGCAGTAAGGAGAGTAGATTCCAGTACCATGAAGCACAGGACTTATGTCCTGAACGAAACCTGACCTGTCACCTTGGTTGCCTTGAAATCCAGAGGTGCTTGAGATGGAGGCAGAAGGAGAGTCATATAAGAGGTGGCAGCTCTACGGGAGTTGGATTGGTCTTGATGGCAGACCACTTGCCGAGACGGCATTTAAACTAGATGAGAGGCAGCAGAAACGATTGAAGATGAAGAGACTCACGCTACCTTTGACAAATGTAAACTAACACTCCACTACAATGTAAAGGAGACGTGATTGACTGACTCTTCCCTTAGATTCGGTCAAACTTACTAGCTTCATTGTATCTGGGGATGAATTCTCTTTACCTTAGTGCTTGTCTTCATTTGTTTATATAAGCCTTTTATTTTGGAGATGTAACCTTGTACGCATTTTATGCTTGGAGATGCAAAGGTGGTGCGTTCTTATTCACTGCATTCTAAGGATGCTAATTCGCTCTTCGTGCAGGAGGCAAGTCTGAGGGAGATATTTAGTATCCAGGATGACGATACCTTGATCAAGTTCGTGTCGAAACCTTATACCAAGAAATATGAAAAGATTATTGAAATTAAAGCTTTTATGAAGACTCAAGAAGTCCTGGGATTTGAGACAAAAGATGTGGATCCTGTTCTACCGGCCCTGCTTGCTGCGCGGGAAAGACATGCAGAATTATTGCGCAAAGTTCAGGCACTGAATGCGGTATAATTTAATGAGCTCTACCTAACACGAAATCCAACTCGAGAGAGCAATACTGTTTCCTGTCTTTCCAATTTGAGACGAGGGTGCTCATACACTTGTTCTTATTAGGCTTATACTCCCAGGAGTTGCACACTATGTTGAACTGGCTTGGGAATTTGGGAATTTGCTATTCATAATGTCCAAGGTCTAGAACTAAGTAACCGCTTTGATGAATTAGTCTTCCTTAAATAGTTCGTGAATGAATTCCGAGAGTTCCTAGAATTGGGGCTGGGGGTGGTGGTGGTGGTGGGTGCAAAAGCTTGGAATATTACCTTGAAAAGGTGCAAATGCTCTACAGTAGATATCTCAGCTCCATATAGCCTACTCACCCCGTGCCCATCCTATCTCTGCTGACAAACCTTACCAGATATAAGACATGATCTAGTGAGAGTACTTATAATCATATAATTTTAAACGACGTCCTTAAAGTACTGGTGTCCATCAACGGACAGTTTATATTAAGGTGTTTGTAGAGCCAGGGTGAACGGACCAAGTATCTGAGACATGCTCTGATCCTAGCCTTCTAACATTCTTTATTCTAGTATATAGCTATCGTCTTATTGATCATCATCCATGCAGCCATCCAGAAGTGCTCTATCACCTTGAGTCTGCTACAGGTACAACGTACAACTACAGTCTTGTTCACAGGATTAGTTCTGACGGCGAGATATATACACGCTGACAAGCAATTATATTTCACCTTAAACGGGTGGCAGTTGAGGAAGTTCATCTGCTAATAACACTTGATAGTCACTTGATGGTACCAATGTCAGGAGGATGTAGAGACTCGCCTCCAGAATGGTCCAATTTAATGTGCACTCTTCAATTTCAATTCTGTTTCTAAATAAAGCTTTTGTGAACGGTGCAGGAGATAGAGTCGGCCGCGGCAGCAAGACTAGGATCATTCATGGATAGTGACGACGAAGAGGAAGACAATCAATATGATGACATGTTTGCTCAGTTCACCGAGAATGACTTTTTGAGATTGATTAGGGAGCTCAAGCGTCAGATATACACAGTTTTCAAAGATGCGGGTATGATCTTTGATCCCCGTACAGATCTCCCTGCCGACTACTTTAAGCAATAGCTTAATTAGTCTTCGAAATTCCATCCTTCCTACGGTAGTTTAGAGTTCAATTTTTTGCCTTCTGTAGTGAGTGGTTTGCGTATCACGACCTCAGAACTATTAATAACATACACAATCTGCATTCGTCCATCCAAAAGAAAATCAGAAACAGTGACCTACTCTTATTTTGCTTGAAAGATTGAACTGAATTATAGACTTCCCACTGTATTCAGGTCTCTCGACTTTTGATGAAGGTTTGGAAACAGCGATAATGGACGGGACAGTTCACGATGATTCATTGGAATTTGCAATCACAAAGCTGTTCAGTAAAACCGAGACTTTCATCGAAGAGATTTCAGAACCAGCTGGTCTCAATGAAACCAGGAAAGTATTAGTATCTAAAGATGGTTTGCAGTTCAGTCCTCCACAGCCTTTCGCCGTGACAGCCCAAACGAATGCCCAAAACAAGGCCAAGCCATCTTCAAAGCCACGACCAGCATCCCGTTGACGTCCTTAAAATCTGAACCTTCTTTTCCTTTTCCACTAGAGTTCGAAGAGGTTTTCCTCTCACGCAGTGCACACTGTTTCTATGAGCATTCTTCTGTCGAGTATTTCAGAGGCGATGGTTTTGGTTCAGGCTCAGTTTTAAAATGGGTATTGGAGTTTGTTTGGTAGGTTGTGTTTGTTCTCTCCTTCTTCATTGATATCTATGAATAAACAAGCCATTCCAGGAAGTCAATAGGCACACGAAGACTATCGCCATAGCGTTTTCGCTAGACACAAGCTGTCAGCCCTTCCGCCTTGCCACCTGAAGTCATTAAATGGATCGTCTGAGAGTTAGGCTCCACTGCCTCAACAAAAGCGCCTTTCAGACTTACCCTGCCCAAAAGACTCCTATGTAGCCTCACCCTAGCTTTGAACAATACGGTTAATTACTTCACTGCACTCTAGAGGTATGACAGAAACTTGATGTGAGGGCTCGTGGCACTTCTATCCAGCCACTTCACTATAAGGGCGCTGATGGAATCAATGTGTTTCCTTCCAGACTTCTAGTGAAGACTTGGCTACTGCTGTTCGCTAATCAGTGAGAGATTCGTGCTGGCATCAAGCACGTCATAATCAGGATAACTAATGTCTAGTCCTGATAAACTCCGCTCGATATCTTTCAGTCAGAGACACAGGCGTTCTTTGTTTGGACATCCTTTTTGCTTGTTGCTGCTACTATCTTTCACCAGATTCACGTTCGCAATTGAGTTACGGCCATGCTCGTGTTGACTGATAGTTTTATGCTCGCGATGACTTTCTGTATATATCCTTGTCGATATCGTGGAAAGTCCACTCCAACTTTAAGATCATTCAGTTGAATCATTTGTAACGATAATTCAATCAGAATCGATCTATTGCACGGTTATAATACTTCTTATCGCTATCTGTACTCACGAGACAAGGTGCAGGAGAATGGAAACGGCGTCAAGAGTCAATCCTCGTTGGCGTGAATTGGCTCTTAGGGGAACTTACAATGGGTCTGAACTGTTGTGATTCTGTTGCGTTACCTTTGAGTTCTTATACTTCAGTGATCATAGTTCTTTGAATGGCCTTTTGTCCTAGCTTTCTCATATGCGATGAAGCGGATAGGTTGCTCAGATTTTCTGTTTTAAGGTTCTCATGTTTGATTTGCATCAGTATGTCAGGTTTTACAAAATAGGATATTTCCTGAAGCTTTCTGTTGCGAACCAGAATAAACGGGTGGTTGCCTAAGATGGAAAACCTTAAGAAGGGGACATTAAGAACTAGGATTCAATCCTTTTGCTTCTTTCTCTTACTGTTTCTATTTGTCTCAGAGCGTTACGTCGAATAAAAGTTTTTGGATTTGGATTTGGCCCAATCAGCCGATCTCATATGTCATTGCCTCAGTCCTCTACACGTGTTTTAGCTCATTGATATTTCATAAAGTGGTATTGTCGTCTATTATTTCTGGTATAAGGTTTTATCGTTCTAGCACAAGCTTTGATACATTCCATGAAGATCGTCCTAAAGGTCTTCCTTTAATATCAAGAAACAGTACAGAACGATGTTAAATTCGACTAACTTATTCTAAAAGAAGTATTGCAGACAGTAACGTTGAATGGTAACAAGTCTTGAAGAAGTCTGCGTTCTTATTTCCCTGGCTTTGTCTCTTGTGATTAAAAATGCAGTGATTCCTTTGACAGTGCCAAACGAACTCTCTTCATGCGTTTAAGCGTTGTTCTCCTCATTTGGTAGAGAATGCTATCACTTTGTTCTGTTCCGGATAGACTATTGCAGTAAGCTGATATTGTGTGATAGCAACTGTTTTCCAGATACTCCAAACGGGGTAGTTTGATAAGGCCTCGAACCGACTTCAAGTTTCATGTAGTATGATCTCAGCAGCTGACTTTTGACTTTTGTATTCCACAGCATTCGGAGAATCCTGCGAGAGAGTATCCAAATGACTGCCAGTTTGAGGGGAATGACGTAGTCTTGCTATGGACAAAAGGCTCTTTATTCTCGCGGTTTGGAGGATTCTTCCTTTCGTGAGTATTCTTGAGTCTCACTGTTGCCGCACAAACACTTCAGCATGGATCGACCACAACGATGTATATCATTCCGTTCTTAGGAAATGTGAGAACTATTACGGGTATGATATGCGTGCGTGTGTGTAGCATTAGTGTGAATTGGCTTTGGTTCTACAAGCAGGACAGTAGAAACAAATGGATTCTCATGCCCTTCCCGTCTTCGTTTGCAGGTGCTTTAGAGATAAACTGAGATAAAGAGCGCCTCTAAAAAAGCACCCTAAACTCTTTCAATCTTCTAGTTGCTGCGTGTATAGAATCATCAGCTGTATATTTCCTTCGGTACTCGAGTTTCAAAGTTACTTATTGAGGAGGTTAGATGTACAGGTAAGCATTACTCCCACGTGCTTGTAGTTTTGCAGAAACACCGGCATAAATGTGTAGATATGGTACGTAAACTGGTGCTGTAGCTTGAAAGCAGCCCTTCAAAAGCTGCAAGGGCAAAGTGATATGACAGGAAGTCCAGAGAGGTAAGCTGCGTTCATAACCAAATATTGGTCGGCGGCTTTTTTGAATACTCTAATGTAGATAGTAAAGTATTGAACCAAAAACATGGCTAGCTCAAAACGCAGTGGGCTAGATAGAGACCGCCATATCCCCGTTTGTGACCCGTTAAACATGTAAGCATTTTGTTGTAAATAATTGAAACTTTTTGAGATAATTTGTCGGTTCTGATGTCCTAGTTTTCTTTGTACAAATATCGGAAAACTAGAAATTAGGAGCAAATTTATGCATGCGAATTACAAAGCACAGCGAGGATTTACAAGGGATTCATACAAAGTGAACAGAATTTTCGATCACACGTGGTCCAGACCGCTGCAGTTTGGGCAAACACGCTTTACAATAGACCTGCAGTCTGCTACACATTCAGAGCCATCTACTAACCTTAAACAGCGCATTTTGTATGTTTAGTACTGACATCCACAGCCATACATCTAGTTGATGGGCCTCAGACCGTCCATGAAATTCCATTCCTTGATATAGTGCCCCAGTGATGCAACCACATGTGGACGAACCTAGAAAGGCTCGTTCCATGCAGAGCACAGCCAAATTCTCGAGCAGAGGAACACGACAGGATTTGCATTAAGGTTAGAGCTCGAGCTTTCAAAATCGAACTTCAAGTATGACACGGTCTACGGCGCAATCTGTCCAAAGCGAGTATTTTGCTGACACAGGCTGTGTGTAAGGTACTACAAAGGTGCATGGATCAACGGAAGCTTTTGGCTGCTCGGGAGCTCACCTCGCCCCAGAAGCTTAGAAGTACGAAGGTCTTGGCGTTGCCAGGTTCTTGATCGATGTCCAAAGCACACCTATGCCAGAGCACCAGCAAATGAAGGTTGCTCACAGTTAAAGTGCCTCCGTTTTAGAGACGTTTCCGACGTGAAATTAACCTTATTCATGAATCTATATAGAGCATTTCTGCCTCCTTTGCACTATTCTACCAACTACTACTATTTGAGAATAAATCTACGAATCACGCTTGCGAAATGTTGAATGAATGACATGAGATTGAAAGCTTTTGATAACTTGTTTGACCTTAACTCACCACCATGGATGCTTGAGGAAACGGTGTCCATCTTCTACTAACCACATCAACGTCCTTTGGTCATGTTCTGATCTT
The DNA here is from genome assembly GCA_948567375.1 of Lunularia cruciata. Classification (NCBI taxonomy): domain Eukaryota; kingdom Viridiplantae; phylum Streptophyta; class Marchantiopsida; order Lunulariales; family Lunulariaceae; genus Lunularia; species Lunularia cruciata. Next base: position 60,098,277 of record OX419761.1, on the reverse strand, counting down.
GACTTCCCTTCATGTCAGAATTGCGGTAGAGATACAAGGTAAGCAAGAACACTTAGCTGCACTCTGGCACGCAGTCTTTGTCGTCATTATGGTGCCTAACAGAAACACGATGTACCTCTCTGTCTACCAGTGACTTAAGTGGGGGAAAAGTGAGATTCCAACACGGTGATTATTTCTTGAAGACAAGACCTTGGCATGCGACAAGTCTCTTCATGAGATGAGAAACAAGGTAAGCTCTAATGATCGCGGGATCATGAGAGATACGAGGTATCTACACAACAGATACGAGGGAGATAAGGTACTCCGAATACTATCTCCCCTCGAAGAACTTCTGTGCACCGGTTGATTTTGAACAAAATTGTCCACATTACAGCAACTAAATATTACTTCCAATTTCATGGTTCTCTGGAAGTTTCATGCTCACGTCGGACAGCTGGCATTGACCACTGGATTGCATCAGAAAAGGGAGTTTATCTGATGAAATGTTTATCATCTAAGAGAGCACGAGCAAAGTCGTTGCCTCGTGTACTGACAATGAGTTGACAATGCAAAACATAGCTGTATCGATGTGTAAGCCCCGTTGTTGTAGACCCAAGAAAAGTTAATAATGACATCCGGGGTTCAGAATTGAATTAGCCTGTTTAACTCCAGAAGCCGCGCCAACATGCACGCGTTTCACAATCCTTCTAAGGGGTGCACTGGTTAGAGGCGAAGAAAAGCTAATGTGCCAGCGACGTCTCGAAGATGTAAGCGTGTAAACCGGTCGGTTCTCCCGCCTGAACGCGCTTCTACCGTGGTGAATTGCTCTCGGACACTATCGTAGGATGCGTCCAGCATGCCATTGTCATCAATGACGAATTTTTTTGACACAATTCGCATCTCTGCACACGGTGGATCAAAGGAATTCGAACCACCTTCCCTCCTCATCAATTCAGCGCATAGATTTGATTTCGAGCAAAGAGCAAGCGCCGGTTGTTACGCTTGCGCTCTGTTCTGGAAGTGGTAGATCCAATTAAGACGTGTAGGCTCACCAGAGATATTGTCAGCTTCGCCTGTCGTCGCAGACGCTCTCGGACTTCACTGGTCTCACATTCAGTGAAACCACCTGTTCGTGTCATTCAGATCCGCTCCCTCCCATGAATCTCGAGATGGCAAGAACCTTTGACAGTTGACGAGGTGCTTATAGTGAACCGCGGCATCGTCTACTGATTCCTGGTTGCAACAATCATTCGTGCAAAAGATATTTCGTACGCTGCTCCACTGCAGCTCGCGAGCGATCAGGGTCACATCGATGATTTCAGTAAAGCGTGGCCTTAGCAATCACACGACATGAGAAAATGTGAGCTTTCCTACGCAGAAAACAACCGAACTTTTCCGAATCACTAGCGCGTTCATAATGTAGCGAGCCCTGCTTTATGAACATGAAATTAAGTTTGTAGTTCTTATAGGTTATAGCATTACTTATAGCATATAAAACAAAAGTCTAGACTATTTTCGATTCAGTAGTTTCGTTTTATCACTGCATTGCAGAGAACAGCTCAATTGTAGAGTAATTGTATGATGCACTATACATTATTCTAGATAATGAGAAGGCTTTCATTATATTAAATCAGTGTATATTTGGTCCATTATGCAAGTATTGAAATATTCTTTTCGTTTTCTGAGAAAGAGATAAAATATCAGGTGTATGCACTGGATTTGGACTTAATTGCACATATTTTGGAAGTACAGAATCGAAGAAAGTTAATACAATGTGTCTGTTTGATATAACTCGAAAAAAGTCCAAAGACTTGTAAGGCGATGAGATGGGGAAAAGTCGACCGCCTAGAAAACAAGAAGGATGGAAAGGACAAGCCGTCAACAAGCCGAACAAGGATGCGATAAGAAAAAGAAGGTACAACGGGGCTAACCTCCAATCTCAGAAAAAGAAATCTACACCTGGGGGATCCCGTGCTATGCAAAAAGTACGGATATCCTAGGCTTAGCAATGCAGATTTCTTATTGCACATAGAAAAGTCTACCCCGTTATTAAGAATATTCTGATAAGTGTCATTTAATGTGATTGCTCGTTTATGGATTGTACTAGTCCATGCTCTACTTAGAGTAATGGACACACGTTATGCTACAAAGTACAAGAGTAAAACTGGTATCTAATGGATGAGTATTGTTTGAAATATTCTAGGCTTAGTAATGCAGATTTCTTATTGCACATATTAAAGTCTACAAGTTATTAGAATATCTTAATAAGTGTCATCTAAGGTGATTGCTCTTTTATGGATTGCACTCGTCCATACTCTATCTAGAGTAATGGACACACATTATGCTACAAAGTACAAGAATAAGAATGGTATCCCATGATATCTAATACACCATGCTTTCATGCACTCCCTAACAATCATGTCGGGGATGCAGTTTCCATGGCTCCATATAATTCCAAGGCTAGAGTAATAAATAGGTCACATCACTGTATACTCATGTACTTGGAGACTTGGTTCGTCGCTTGCTCCGCTCTCCACCATGGTAATCACTCCCTTTGAAACTACATCATGCATGTCCATAACTACAACAACATCTATTGTTATCTGATCATCTTAGACCAAGTATAAGTATGTGTACTAATTTTGCCTCCAAGCAAAATATCTACTCTCTCATACCATAGCAAGTACTATATCCTTAATGGCACCATGGGTGCATCTCAGATCAAGTATAAATCTGCAAACCAACTCTCCCTCCAAGCAAAGTATACACTCTCTCATATCATAGCAAACATTATGTACTTAGTGGCATCATGGGTGCTATCCTCTGCCCTCCATATGAAATATGGCATTGGCATTCTTGTACAAGTACTTGAGATCAATGTCAAAGTAGTAGTTTAGGAAACATGCATAAGAAAATTCAATCAAATACAAAATTATACATTATTTTTATATATCTTGATGTTTACTTTTACCCATATGACTTAATAGGGATTTCCTTCAAGTCAAGACCTTACAAGATACCTAATGATGATATTTCTCACGTAGATCACATATGTCGTGCGTATATACATTGCTACACAACATACATCGCTGTCAACATCATACACTATAGAAGCACAACTCACACATAAGTCATACATAGACTCTAAAGTGCCATAATTGCCCCCCTAACTGGCGGTTAGGTCCCTCTAACTCCAGATAGCCATCTACTCCAAGTATATGGTATACCCTATGATGGGCAAAGATCCGAAGGCCGGGTGCTATGGAGCCCCATCATTAGTTGCTTGTCTGCAATCTATACCATATAAAGAATGAACTAGCTATAGGTCAAGTTCCAAGCTTGGGTCCATAGTACCATCAATGTTTGGGAGGTGGCGTGGTACACAATTGCGCACATGATCCTTCCAAACAACACCATCACGTCCTTCCAACACAAGGACTCTAGATGGCAAAATCTCACACACTCTCAAGATAGTATGGCATGTCAAAATGTCAAGTGTCATCAATGTTGTCTATTGTAGATATACATAGTCACCTGGATGAAATCAACAAATTGAGGGTCTATAACCTCCTCCTCAAATGGTAGCATAGCGTAAAGTATCTCTATGTTGAGCAATTGCCAAGTTCTCAAAGGCCATCAACATCACTCTCCAAAAGATCTTTGCCCATTGAGAACATACGCTCACCCATACATATGGATCATCCAAGTCCAAGACTACAATAGCATCTTGACGAATGGCTTTAGGTAAATCTGGATCTTGTCCATAGAGTAGAAAGTATAGAGAGAAGGATGCTAAGGAGGCTTGCCGGCTAAACCAATAGCCCATGGCCAACTAAGGTAATTGGAGATCCCAATCTCTTAAGTGGCCTTTCTGCAAACCATACTTTCACAATCCTCTCTTCATTTCCTGTACCACTCTCTTTGCTAAGCCATCTGCCTTAGGGTGATCTTGGGAGGTAGTACAATGATCAATCAAAGCCTTGTCACACAAGACCTAAAACTCCTCCAAGAACTCTGTACCCTGATCAATCAAAACCTCAGCTGGTGCACCAAAATGACTAAGAACGTGATCTAGGAACGAGTAAGCTATCCCTTCACTAGACTTGTCAAGAAGAGCCACCAACTCAATCCACTTGGAGAAGTGCTCCACCATCACCAAAACATACCAATGATGTCTCACAATCAATGGTAAAGGTCCAGCAAAGTCCAAACTCCAATGGTAACCCAATCCCATGATAGATAATGGGTGTAATTGTGGCATAGGAGCATTGAATGATGCTCTAACTTGGTCACAAACCACACATATGGCAACAAACTATTGTACCTTGATTTGCATACCGCACCACCAATAATGACTCTAGAGTAAGCTATCTGTACGCTTGACTCCAAAATGTCCTAGCTCCTCATGAGCATGATGGACCAACTGTGGTCTTTGAGATGGAAGTGGTACTACTAACACTCTACCATCCTCCCATACACACAAAGGGTGTTTGTCCTCCAATCTGAATCGTCTGGCTTGTTGAAGAACATGGTCTCTCTCCTTGGCCCCAATTGTGCTACCCACAACACCAGTGCAAAGATAGTCCATCACTAAGACATCATCATGAATGTCTCGCTGAACTATACCAATATCTTCACTCTTTGGATCTATGACCTCAATAACTCCTCATGTATGCATTGAGAGAGATACCACCAAAGCCTTTAAAAATATAGACAGAAAGGCCAATGCATGCCAAATTAGCACCATCTACTCATCTGTCTCACCATGCTAATGTGTTCCGGTCTAATCCTATTGGTTGGGACATGGGTTTCTACTCAACCCATATGCATCACGGTTCACCACTCCAAGTCTGTGAACAACCGTGAAATCATACTCTTGTAAAATCAGAGCCCATCATGAAAGCTTCCCTAAAAGCTTGTCAAACTCCATCAACCACTTTAGTGGCTAATGATCAGTGATGAGAGTGAAGGGGTTACCAAATAGGTAACATCGGAAATGTGCTATTGCTAAAACTGCTGCCAAGCACTCTCCCTCATATGAACTATACTTCACCTTCGCTGAATTGTTGGAACAACTAGCATAGGCCACCACAAACTCCTTCCCCTCATCATCATGTTGGGTGAGCACCGCTCCAAGCCCCAACATAATCCAAAACAATATGAACCTGAAATGGTCGTCCTTTGATCGGTCTCCTCAAAATAGGAGTAGATGTCAACCTCTTCCTTGAGCTCTACAAAAGCTCTCTCCTGCTCATCTCCCCAACACCACTCTTGTGTAAGCTTGGTCAGCTTTGTCAAGGCCTTGGCAATAGCACTAAATCCTCTAACATAGCGGTGATAGAAGTTTGCCAACCCAAGGAATGCTCACACTTTGCTCACATCCGTAGGTCAAAGAATACGTGCAATAGCCTCCACCTTGGTCTGCTGAACACCAAGTCCTCCGGGGTAGATAGTGTGATCCAAATACTCAACCTGCTCATAGAAGAACCTACACTTCCCAATATGTGATTTGAGTCCATGAGATCTCAATCTCTCAAACACCTCCAACAACTATCTCTCATGCTCCTCCATAGTAATGCTATAGACCAAAATGTCATCAATATAGCACCGAGAAAAATCCAATCTAGCTAGGATCCTATCCATGACCCTCTGGAACTCAGCAAGAGCGTTCTTTAATCCAAATGGTAAGAACCTCCACTAATATGACACATCCTTGCCGTGAGGATCAATAACCCAAAATGTCATCTTGGACTTATCCTCCTCCCTAATCGGAAAATGATGATATCCCGCTCAAAGATCCAGAGTACTGAAGACCTTTGCATGCCCAATCACATCAAAAATCTCCTCCGGTGTAGGCATGACATATTGATCAGCCCTAGTCTGTCGGTTGATAGGACGGTAATCTCAACACATCCACCTATCTATGTAGTTTCCATGCATATCCTTCTTGGCTGGCATCACTATAGCTAATGCATACTCTCCATGTGAGATCTCTACCAAACCAACCTCAAAAAGGTCTCTACTCCAGCTCTGAATCAATGTCCTCTCCATGTCACTATAGCGATAAGGACATCAAAAAACTGGTGTATCGCTAGCCAACTCAATCCGTATACTAGATCCCTTTAGAGCACCCAAATCCTTCAAACTAAAGGCAAAACAACTCGTGTGGCTCATCAAGAACCTCCAAACCCTCTGTCTTTTCTCTCCAATAAGCTTGGGTCCAAGATCTAGTTCCCAAGTATCCTCTGTAACTATCATAGGAGTGAAAGACGTACTGACTAGCTACTACACTGGGCCCTTGGGAGCAATAGTGTCATGGCTCCGACCATTAAAGGTCCCAACCTTTGTGTGAAAAACTCCCTCCACTTTGGCTACAAGCTCCACACATCCTCTAACTGCATCCCAAGTGGACCAAGGGTGTAATCCAAGTAGCCCACGCTCACCTAGATGAAATCCAAGTAGACCACTCTCCCTAGTAGCTACTGGTTGTGTCCCAAGAAAACCATGTCCACTCGGTCCATTGCCCCTAGTATGTACCTGAATCATCTCGATCAACACAAGGCTCACAAGTGTCCAAGTAGTGATGCCTATCAAGCACATCCTACGCTGCTCTGCCAAGCCAAGGCTCATAATCCAGGTCAAACAGTTCAGATCCATAGCTTGACCTAAAACCTGACGTCACTATTGGAATAACGGTAATACCGGTGTGAAAACACATTGAACGCTCTCTCTCATGAGCGTTAGTCTCCACCAACTGTTGTAACTGTGAGTCCCAAAAAAGTCCAGGTTTTCCGTCTCAAAAAGCATGAGAGCTTGGGAAACTCATGAGTGTGGCAAATGCGGCTCTAGGCTATCCAACTAGGTTCACCACTACCATAGTGACCTATCAGCCACTACCACTATATGAGACTAATGCCCAACATCCAAGATATCATCAACAAGGATGTGGTCAAGTTGCTGAATCCCATCATAAGCACAATATAAAACCTCTCTACGTAAGAAGTTCGCCACCAAAGACAAAGATAATGAGCCCGTGATCCTACTCTGGTTTCATCTAAAAATACAATAGGTCCCATCCAAGAATGGACCTGATGTGTACTTGCCACCACTCTGGTGCAAGAATCACCCATCAAAGGAACGTTCTCCAAAAGGTAAGCTAGAGAAATGGACTAATGAACTTGGAGATGTTGTAGTATCCTTAAACTCCAGATTGACTACTACAGCCTTCCCCAACATAAAGGGCTATGCACCAGAGTCTAACAAGACTCTTTGTGATGTATAGACCTTCCTTAAAGGTCCCACCAAGCAGAAAATCCCCCTTTGGTTATCCCATAGGACAACACCAGGTGTGAATTGCGCTCTCTCAAAGGCCGGTCTAGCTAGCAACTCTTCCACTCTAGCCGTTGTTGCCTGCCATAAACCACTGGTTGCTTAACAAATCCCATGCTCCTCAACCAAGTCAGCTCCACTACCAACCACCTCTACTCTAGTAGTAGGAACTGCAACATCCCTACTCTCATAAAGCGTGGTAGCCAACCAGAACACTGGGGTTGGGTCAACCCCAATGTAAACATGTCATTGGCTGAAAACAAAGTGCACCACATAATCAGTTGAGCCGCCTCCAACATCGTGCTAGACTCAGTTTGTGTAGTAGCAAGTGGCTAACAAGTAGGTAGTCCATCATGCACTCCATCACCACCTACCACACCTACATTGGGACATTTAGGAGCCATGGATGTTGTCTGCAATGCCTTAGATAGTGTGAAAGACTAGGGAAATCTGATCTATCCCCCAACCTCTCCTCTTTGTGGGTCCAACTTCACTGATGCTCCTCTAGGCTCTCGAGCACATACTGCACTTCTAGTCATTGCTACAAATGCATCCACTTGAGCTACTCCACAAATGAAGTCTAAAGCATCTCTATCACCAACATATGAGGTAGAAGCCTCAACACCCAAATCTGATTTCCTCTTAGCAATAGCCATACTAGCCAATCTTTGCTCCAACTGCTCAATCCGAGTAGCCATAGCTATATTAGAAGTAAGAGCAAGTACTGCACCTCTACTAGGTCTAGATCCTCTACCACCACCTTGTCCTCCATGAACTAGAGCTCCTCTACTACCTGCCATAGCAACCCTATTACTTCGTAACTTTGGGTGTAGGTCAAAGCATCGGTCACTAGTGTGACCAAATTTGTGGCAATGCTCACACTGCCTTTGTGCTAGCTGTGATGCACTAGAGGTATCAAGTCCACTACCTTGAGTACACTTTCTCCTATGGTGAGGTCCACCACAAGTCCAACAAGCAACACCACTACTCATTGACTGTTGCTGACCCAAAAATGAAGGTAAGGGTCTAGCTCCACTAGGCCCTCCACTTGCTCCATAGGATCTAGGCTATCCACCTTGTACTAAAAAACCAATTGGGCGTGGTGCACTCTACTACACTCTAGAAGAAGTCATAGCCATGGATGAGGTCTCCCTACCAAATCTAGATGTCACCACTCTCTCCTCCACCATGTTGAGCTCAATACGCTCAGCCAAACCAAAGACCACTGCCAAAGTAGGCAAAGTAGCCTATAACAACATAGCATCACAAACTCTATGTTGCAACTCCCTATCCAAAACAACACGGGATTGACTCTACCACCATTTGGCATTTGACATAAGGGAAGTTTGTATCTAAGTCCTTACCTACCAGGATCACCAAGAATGGGATCAAACTGCCTCTCCTTGCCAAAGCTACAAGTGTATAGATAACAATGGCACAATCACTAGGACAACAAGTGAGGGTGGACCAGTTGGCTAGGGCACCAATCTAGGACAAGAGATCTAGCGATCAAACCCTATTGCACATAATCTTGCAATATTGGTAGATTTTGCCAACCAATGACCAATATCTACTCTAAACTAGCTAGCCTCACACCAGCAAGCTAGCTTGCTGGCCTTTGTAGCCTCTCATAGCCCACATCCCAATGCCTCAAAGCCTCTAAATGCCAAAATTCAGCCAAATGATGCCTTTCTTCTTGCCACTTTGAACCTCCTCCAAAATTTGGCAAAACGCCTCTAAACTTGCGAAAGTCTTCCAAATCTAGTCAACCAACAAAACTCCTCCAAATCTGGCCAAAATTTGACATAAACCCTAAATTTGGCTGACTGCCAAATCCCCCGCTAACTCTTCATTCGAGCCAAATTGAAAACACAGGTTTCTCAAAATCACAAATTCACAAGAATAGCTTCCTAACTCCACCTTCAATTTTTCTTTCTGAGCTTAACTTGCAACAAATTGGTCTTTCTTTCACCTCATGAGCTCAAAATCACAACCACTACTAAAAAATTGCTTCTTCTTTGCTCAAAAATTGGCCAGTGCTTCCACACACCGTCCACCTTATTACCAAATCTGCATCAAGCAATGAGCTTTTGCACACCAAAGAAAAATTGAATTTCAATTGAGCTACCAAAGATCCACCGAGCTTGGAAATACCACCACCACTCAAAGTTTGTGCACTCGATTTCCCCTTGACTTCACTTCTTTGATGTAATCAGATTGTTTACAACTCTCGGATCAACTCAACTCAGATCAATACTTGATCTGTCACTCTATAAACTGCCAACAATTGTGCATTGATTACAGTCAAGCCACACCTACTCTAGCTAAGAGAATCCAAGTGATGCTCTTTGGCCTCAGTCCACCATAGCCAAGAACTCGAAGGCTCAACATTAAAGAAGTGAGCTCTTTGGAGCTGCACTTTGAAAGTATACCCTTGGACTCAAGCTAGTTTTGAAACCCTAACAGTCCCATTGACGGCACAATTGACGTTGCAAATGGTGCAAAGCGACGGTGGGCCCCACCGTGAAGTCAGTACCCCAAACACAAATCTGACCGTCGGATAATAGTCTATGAGAAACTGCTGAAATAACTCTAACTACTATCACTACAACTCCAATGTCCAAGCAATCTAGATGCGACACAACAAATAGCGTGACACATATACTACTGTTATAGCTAAATATATGAGAGTTCATACAAGAACCTCTTCAAGTTTTGGAATTCAATTGGGGCTAGTGTAAGTAACGAGTCGTTACTTATATAGATAGAAATTTGCTGGTTACAATGAAAAATAGACATAATAAGACAAAGAAATCAATCTTTTAGTAGATACTCTACTCTCCTAATTTGAAGCAGTTTGAAACATATGTTATTCAAAAATGTCAAATTCCAACAAGTAGTAATAATAATCTATAAGGTATCAATCATCTCAAGATGAGTTTAACTTTCTCAACAAGTTCCATAAGGTGTATATCATATTTAAGTTTATGTTTGTTTGAGCTCATATACACGGATCTAAAGTTAACATTTAAGTACATTATAGGGAAATTCAATCATGTCTGATAAGGTGTAGGTTTTATGCACATGCTTATAGGACCTTATTTCTTGAATCTTGAATAATCTATATTGGTTGGATAGTTAAAACACACATCCTTAAGACTTTTAAATTGAGACAACTATATGAATGGATTTGGATTTTGGAAGTACAGAATAATAGATAATATAGATGTATATAAAAATAATAATTATAACTGATTATTTATGGTTATAGAAAACACATAATAGTAATACTATAAATATTCAAAGATAATTTTAGAGATACAACATCCAATAGACACATTCAATCCAGAAAATATATAACTTATTTGGATTAAAAATGAGAATTTTTTTGTTATTTTAAATTTATTAATACTAAATATATATAAATTTTATTTATATAAATTTTTTAATCTAAAGATTTTTGAAATGAAAATTAAAACATATCAGTAAATGGAACATAAATTTTTTCTAATTTAGATTATATTTAGCATGATATATATAAAGAAAAAATCAGTATATTATTAAAATTATTAGCATATATTTACATTCCATATAAATATTTTATATCAAATACTATCTTAAAGTTCAGAGAATTTTACTAGATGTGCTTTTAAACCATAGGCTAAGATCATCTCATTCCATCAAACCTTGAATTATTTTGTTAAATATAACATAAGGTCAAGTTTAGTAAAAGTTCAAAACAATGAGTGTTCAATGCAATTGAAAATTTATTCTTTTCACTAGAGCATTTATTACATTCTTAGTTACCTTACTTCTCCTCCAATTGAGCATTGTTAAAGTCATCTTCTTCCTCATCATCCTTATTTTCATCATGGCTCTCATATTGTAGCTTATCTTCACCTAGAACCCAATCTCATACAATATGAGTGAGAATTGTCCTATGAAAATCTTGTTAAAATGTCTCACTTTAGATAATTCAAGTGCCTCTTTAACCTATCCAACTCTATTGAAACAATGAGAATAATAAGCTCAGCCCAATCATAATCCTCAATGGGAGACCATGCAATCTTTGTCTTCATGTAAAGGATGATAGGTCAATGCACCTCCTTTTGTCTCCTTAATGCAATGAATATTGCACTCAACATCTAAAAGAAAGACCTCCAAGCAAATTAGGCACATTGTCTTGCAACATGCTTCCTATATGTTAAATATCTGATTAGGAATCAATCCTACACTAAACTATGCTCTATGGCTCTCTTCTTCCCACTCCTTCCTTGCAAAATTACAAAGGCCTCGCTTATCAAGGTTACGCTCAATCTCCGGTCCATCCCTTGCACTATATCGATCAAAGTATCTTAGTCCCAAGTCCTTATAAATTCCATAAAAAAACTAACCTAGAGAGAATCATGCAAAAAATATCAATTAGACACCAATAACTCAAATATACTCCAAGCCTATTGAAACATAAAACATGAAAGCTTTTGAATTTTTTTTTCAAAAAATTCTAAAGCTTTAGAGAATCCTCCCTAAACATATACATAAACATGTTAAATGCCTAAACAAGAATAAAAGGTTAATGCACTAGCATGGAGAGTAGACAATGGGTTCTTGGAAGCATGGAAAGGAAACAAGCATGGCACCTCAATTAGCAAGATGTAGTACTCAAGAACCATGCTCATGCACCTTGCTTGGGTGCAATGCTTGAGCCTTATGCCTTGCTCAAGCGCCAAGCTTGGGTGCCATGTTGGAGTGCTATGCCTCACTCAAGCGTTGTGCTTTGGTACTATGCTTGAGCAAGAGAGAGATGTTGTGCTTGGCATCGCGCTTGAGTGCTACACCCTGCTTAGGCACCAATGGCACCTAAGGTGAGGTTAGAGAGAGATTTAGAGGTGAGAGAGAGACACACTTATTGGAGAGTGAGGATCTTGCTATTGAAAGGGATGATTTAGTCCAAGAGAAGCTGGAACTATTCTTATTTGAGCAAGAACTTAGGGAAGAAAGATTGGCGGAGTTAGACATTATAGTCAAGGAGAGAGAGATTGGCAAAGGAGTGGAGATGCATGAATGAACTTTATCTTAGGGAATTTACACACATAACTATAACCATAGATCAGACTAGAGCTTAGTGATATGAGGCTAGGATACAAAGTTCTTGCATTGCACATGATGTTGGGATGCAGATTGTAGTTGAAATGCATGCTCATAGGACTCAAATAGAGATGCACACTTTTGGAATTCAAGCTACAAAGAAAGTGATAGAGACTATAAGTAGAGAGTTTATGACTCAATACACATAAACTTCCATAGATAGTCCTATAACATTCATAACAATAATGCTTGAGCATGGCACATTTCTCAAGCATGGCACCAAGTGTGGTGCTTCCATCTTGCTCAAGCGTGTTGCTTGAGTGTAGTGATTGAGTGAGGCATATTGCTCACATATAAAATACTCTGAATGCCTCGTATACTTGGCAGGTTGAGAGGCAGTCTCTAGCACGGTGCTCAAGCTTGGTGCCTAAGTGAGCCATAGGGCTCAAGCACAACACCAAAGCACAATGCTTGAGCAAGATGATGCATGAGTCGCTTGAGTGAGGCATCCAAGCATGACGCCCTTAACCCTAAATAGAAGCATACAAAATTAAGGATTTAGGAGGATTTTGAGTACTATGGTTCTCAAGTTTCTGGTCCATGTGGTGCAAGGCAAAGGGCACAAGGATAGAACTAAACATTCAACAAGCAAAATCTGAACCAACATAATGAATTTGATAAGGAGAAAGACAGTTCACTCACATGTGGAATTGGATATTGTAATCCTATAGTGAACTTCAATTTGAGTAGATCAAGATCAGCTTTTTCTATTTTTCCATGGCCTATATAATTTTTGATTTATCCATCCTTGTCCATTTGATAAAGGTAATGCGTTCCAAGATTGAATGAAGATGAACTAACCAAGGTCCAATACTTAGATCCTCCATATTTCTCTTTGTCAATGACTCTCTTATAATCTTCCATTTATTCACTCTAGCTCAAATTCACTTGAAAGTATTCTCTTGAAATTGCACTCATCTCTCTCAAACCACTCACTCATCTATAGTCAAAGGAACTCTCTTGAAATTACACTCAACTTTCTTGAGCCTTCTGACTCCTCTACAATCAAATAGAAACTCCACTAAACTCTTTGAGATCTCCCACTCCTCTATGATAGGAAGGTGAAATTTGGTACACTCAAGAAGAATGAATAGTACTATCTTTCCTTCCTTCCTAAAATTATTTACCATATTATAAGGTCTCATGTATTGAAAATTTATTGCAAAAATGGTAACTATAGCTCCAAATGTTCATCATTCTAGGAAGTTTCTCAGGAGCCATGTCCTCTCAAACTTATGGATTGGACTATAAATGCATCAAGTTTATTGATAACTAGTTTTTCCCAATAGATACCAAGAAGCCTCTCCAATTGGTATAGCCAAAGCAGTTTAGCAACTTTCTCATTTCAAATGGTCTTTGAAGTAGGATTGAAAAGTGTCTCTAATATCTCTTGTGGTCATATTCTCTTCCTTGTGTCTCCTTGCCAAAAAAAAACTCTCTCTTTCCTTTGGAAGTCAAATTTCTTAACAAAAAGCACTCCTTACTTTGCACACAAAAAGTACATACCTTATAGACCATGTGTGTTTCACCCAACATACATTTGCATGCTCCACAGACACACCCTTTATCACCCTAAACACTTGTGGATAAACATTCACCTCATGGTTGAACCTATATACACCCAAAAGGATACATTTTTTGCATGAAGGAGTCAACTCTTTTTGGATAACAAGAGCACCATACATACCATAACGCAACAAATATCACCTTAAAACATTTCAAACAACAATTAAGCTTAAAAATCGAGAAGATTTAATACACAATCAAACAAAACACCAGCTGTTATGTCATAAACCTTTACAAAAGCTTTTATAAAAGATATTTCATTGTTGGAATTTTTTTCCTAAGTTGCAGATTGAAAGCAAGGAACCTTTTGTAGTGCCATTAGCTAGATAAATCAACTAAGGGTAAAAATTGGTTTGGTAATATCTATTGAAATGTTATACATGATGGTCTAAGTCTAGTGGATAGATGAGTGACCAAAAGAGTACTTCTATTTATAGGACAAAGGCCAAAAACACATTGAAAACTTTAAAGCTAATTTTGGATATCTAAGCAAAAGAATTAGGCCTAAAAATAGAATCTTATTGCTCTTCTAAGAGAAAAGGCATTTATTTTACATCCCATAGTTTATCTCATCAAGCTCTTTCAAATGATACCACTTCTATTCTATTTTGAGCTTTTTACATAAATATTCCCTTTGGTCAAACTTGTTTGACCAAGCAAATGGAACTAGGATTGACATGTCACCAATCTATATATCTAATCTAATGGTGTAGCTCCCTTGGAGAGGATTTTCTCTAGTATATAATAAATTGGAGTGCTACTTCAAGGCATTGGAGTATTAGTGATTTCAATCTCATGTTCTTCTCTCTTTGGATGGTTACACTTTTCAATGACAATTGTTCTTGTTTTCTCTTTGTCATCTGCATTCTCTTTACCTCTAACTAGTTCTGTTAAGTCTTTATTGCACTATCTACTCCAAAATATCCATCCTTTTTGACCATACATCACTTTGGTTGGTCAATAAATTATGCAATATCACACAACTAATCTATTTTAACAAACATGGATTTCTAGTCCATGAATTAAATTTACTCTTTAACACCTTCATCAAATGCCATCCAACTTTGAGAATTGCAATACATTGCTCATTCAAAATTTGAATTTGAGCTATATACTTGTTGAATCAAACTTATCATCAATGGAGGCTAGATTGAAAGAGGGAACCACATGTGAATGTATCCTGAGTACCCTATCAAGTATTGATTGCTATCAAAATAATAACATACTCCTCTCAAATTCAAGTGAGTACACAATGGAGAATTTTATTTATACAATTCAGTCATGACATGATCCCAACGTACTTATATATATGCACTAAACAAGGATGAGCAACTAAGCACAATTGTGCTAAGTTCAAAGTACATTTAAAAAATCAATTTAAAACACATTTTTTTGCATAAAGTACTTGCAAATCTCTACTATTTGTAGACTTACCTTCTAAAAAAATGAATAATCCTCTTCTTGTCATCACATACAATATTAAAATTGATTAAATAACTCACTTTCCTACTAAAATTTCTTCTTCAATGGCACATCTTTGAGCTAAAGGGAAGATCAAACTGTCCATAATCCCACACACATTGTAATCCTTTTTTTAGCGAACCTCAAGGATATTCTTGCTTTCTCTCTCTCTCATGTCCTACCACTCCACTTCTATTCCCATATATGATAATATTGCAATGATCACTCTACCCATAAAATGCACCGCTGATCTTGCACTAAATCCCCAAAGATTGAATACTCTTGCTACACATGTTCCATTTCAATGGTGTCCAAATATATCAAGAGCAATTGCAAGTTGAATGGAAATAGGGGTATAATATATATGTGACCTATTGTAAAAAACATGATGATCTTTTATTTGATCCATTATCAACTTAAAGGATACCATGTCCATATGGGATCATGGATAACTTGCCTAAAGGACCATGGATCAAGATTCATTAGAATGTCAGGGAAAAAATCATTATTGTTGTGTGAGTTTGCTCTCTCGTGGAGAAATCTAGTTGCCTTAACAACCTTCCACCACTTCAATAAAATTACTCTTTTGTCTTTATCTTCATCTCCACTCCATTCATCTAAATCTAAATTCATCTTGTCATGGTTGTAAATCCATTTAAGGAAGAGGTCCACTTGGGCCAGTCTTGGATTTGTACATTCTTGCATCGCCTTTATAATTGTGTGAAGCACTTCTAAATGAAGACTTGTCCAAGGCATTGACAAAAGTAGAAATTTTTGACAAATGGAGAATTGGATTTGATCAAAATTGCTCCACACTCAAAATATTGGAACAAAGTATACCAAGGACAATGAGGTATGAGAACTAGCACCCTAGTGAGGAATGTATGTTACTTGATAGTTTTTGTATCTGTACTTGAATTAATAAAAATGACTCAATTTATAAACTATTCTCACTTATATCCCAATCGCCGTGATTCCAATTAACCACTGTGAGAGATCATAGAAACAAATTTTGCATTCAGGCTGATACAAGAGAATTGCAATAACACCCACGATGAGAAATTTGCACAGCTTGCCAAACTAACTCACACCCTCACCACTGATAGTGAAGAGATATCACAAGATCAAATTTGTAATCGAGTAAGAAAAAATCATTGCATGGGATCGATCAAATTTGAAAATGTTTGCACAAGAGTAAAATTGAAACTCACAACGAATAAGAAGAAAAAGTATAAGAGGATTGAAGAAGTGAAGCTAAACGAACCAAAGTACGGAAAGGGAAATGACCGCTTTCAATTTTCAAATTCAAATTAACTCACATGTCATTACTAATGCTAATTAAAGTTTACGGGAGATCTCCTAACTATAAAATTTCATGGGTCACCTCGAAAATAAAATAGCTCCCCGTAGTTAATCCCGTCCCACCAATAGTCATTTCCATCAAACTCCATGTAATATTCTATGGAATCTTAACGGGACAGCGGAAAACCATATTTGAAAACCCCAGTATCGACTTAAGTTCCGGAGTAAACTTGTAACCCAATCGTGTCATTGACGTTTAAATGGGCAAAGCTTGTTCGTGGAATCTGCTTTTGCAAGGCGGATTTTTTATACCAATACTATTGGTGCTTAGCCCCTTTTGCCTCGTATAAATATCCTTGTAAGGGTTGATGATGTGGTCTTCCCATCGTTCTTGTTATTCTACGCGGTCGCCATTTTCTTGAATCTACATCCATATTGATTACGGCACACGTCGGATTTCCCCTGTACCTATGAGGTGGTCATACAGACTTCTCCTAAGACGCGGTGGGCTTGACTTTTGATCCAGTGCGGGTCCTTCCCCGGGAGATTCTTGGAGTCTTGCGCTCCTTGTGCTCAAGTTGCAACTGCATCAGGAAATCGTCACATTACCAACTGCGTCAACTCAGCGTTCCTTAATAATCTCATACGCCATGGTTAACACAATGCGGTGACGATACGTTCAGTTGGGAAAACGTCCATGGTGGTACTCCGCGCCTTCGTGGTTGAGCAATCCCAAACTGTCGATGTTCTTCCAGGTTCAAGATATTCCTCGAACGTTGAGGGATCAGGGTGTGATGTCACCTTTAGTTCCCTCTTTAGTAACCTGCTTGAGAGTGCATTTTATATCTGTACTTCAGCTCATAATCAATTGCTCTAGAATCTTCAAAGTACAAAGAGAATGCATTTTACACAATAGAAATTCCCAAGAGATGTTATAGAGTGATAGGTAAAGTTGCCTATTTTCTAGACTTTATATTTGTAAGCTTGGTCGTACGGTCTTCCACTTAAGATTTACTTTAGTGTATTAGTATCGCGTGAATACAAAGTTTCATTATGTTTGAAAAGAGAATTCAAGTTTGTATAAGAAAGGTTAGTAAATTGACATAGTAGTAAAAGTCTCAAAAATAATTCCTCTTTTCGAATCGAGTATAGCTGATTCGTGTAATACAGAGGAAAGGCGACCATATAGAAAACATGAGGGATGGGGTATAGCTGATTCATGCAAGACTCACCATGGACATATGCATATGGGGAAAAATAGTCTCTTGAACACATTCAAAATTAAACCTAGAAACAAAATTTGGGCGAATCGAACCAAACACAAAGAACAAACAAGAGAAGCTTTGTTTTCTTCAAGTTGTATTTTAGCATTGAATACATATTTGAACCATATACCGGGAATAATTTGCGTGAGAGTATATATTGCCTATTTCCTATAATTATATAGAGTACAGAATTGTTTATTGCTTGTTTACTCAGAACCGGTATAGGTGCCCCGTTTCGTGAAAGTCGGTATCTCGGCATCAGACTTTCAAGGACCATTCAATTGTCATTTTTGACAAAAATTACACTCATTTCATAAAGCAGCATACATTGTCCAAACACATGCTCATGACGGAAGATTTGACCAGAACTTTTTGCTCTATACCGTCATCGAAGGCCCTAGGACATCTTTACCGGAAAGTAGTGCACAGCAGCTATCAGAATTTACGTTTTTGATCAGGATTCTTCAACAGGTGAGGAAACTAGGGGAAGCACAATTTCGACTTTGTTCGCTGAAGATAGTTTGTTATGTGGAGCAAAATCAACTTCACAAGACTCTGTAATGTACCTATCTATCTATACGTGAGAACTATCTTTGAAGCTGAGATCACTACTCGTCAAGCTGTGATATGCCTGCCTATCAGACAGTCAAAAAAAGAGGGGGGATTTGCAGAACTCCTAGATGATCTTTAATCAGAATCAGTTGATTGCAGTGAATTCAAAGCAGAATCTTTTCCTCGACGGGCGATTTTCACTAGAAATGCTTCCAAATTGCCTTAACGGTCCGGTCCGGTCTCGTTTAAGGACACTGAATCCAGGAAATGCTATTATTCCTCAGGTCTTGTATGACATTGGCGTGAGTTCGGCCTCTAGTTCTCTGTCGTTCCGCTTTGGCCATTTTTGCCTCTTCGGGCAATCCTTTTCTCGACTAGGAACTTAGGACACGACAAATCCCTCCACGCGCAAAGCAGTTGACTTTTAGACTCTGTTACTTCTGCAATACTCTACTCTTTTCTCGATTTCGTCGCGCATTCTCCACGAATGAATCCTGAGCAAATGTTGCTCTCCAAGTTCAGTGAACTTGGAGAGCCAGCATGTTCAAAATCAACTGGTAACTGATGGTCAGCTAGAACTATCAAAAAAGTCGATGGTTCCTCCACTGATCTGATTGTTACGGAAGATGATGTTGAGGCAGGAGTCGAACTTGCAAGTTTGTGTGCTATTTTCCCGTTCAAGACCAAAATCCTGAGCCTGACAACTAAGCTGATTTCAGTTTTCTGCGCTCCAATAGAGACATGGTGGATATTGTACACTTGGACCGCATAGATCTTATGGACGAGTATTTCAAGGTGGTCCCTGCATCTAAAAACGTAAACAATCCTACCATTTACCGTGCTTCGGAGAGCTTGACGAGGGGAACACTGTACTCTCCGAGATATGTGTCTCTTGGACTTTACAACAAGGATGTAAAGGATTCGGCCACAATTGGCAGGAGTAAGATTCAGACCAAGCTCGAGATGGCTAAGGTGTTCAAGGACACTGTCAAAAAGAGTTGGAAAGAAATATGTGATTTGGTGGTCAAGGATCCAGAGGACATGAAGAGGATGTATGATGATTGCAGCATGCATGAGACGGAATCTGTCCGAAATTTGCTCACATTGGACGCAATCTTTGTCACCTGCGTACTTCACACACTTTGGGACGTTCACAATTGCGACAGGCACTCCGTGTTGCGTCGCTTTCAGGGTATAGGTAGAGTGGTTCAAGACCGGGGTTTGGACCAGGGTAGTGGAATCATACTGGACATACT
This sequence comes from Lunularia cruciata, assembly GCA_948567375.1. Taxonomy (NCBI): domain Eukaryota; kingdom Viridiplantae; phylum Streptophyta; class Marchantiopsida; order Lunulariales; family Lunulariaceae; genus Lunularia; species Lunularia cruciata. Next base: position 60,078,419 of record OX419761.1, on the reverse strand, counting down.
AGGCATTTTCGAGAATCAGATTCCCTTTGCTTTGATCATCAGGGTCGTGGAAATGATGTACCCGAATCCGACGATGAATGGAAGCACGTCCAGTGCAGAGAACAGGGACCTAACATCTGGATACCTTACAGATGCCGGCAGTGTAAACAGTGTCGAGTCTCTGCACTCGAAGTCAGATGGAGAACGAGCAGGTGTGGTTGTCACTGGTATCACCGAAGTGGCCTGCGGATTGATGCGATACCATCTGCCTGGTCGCATCGATCAGCATATTTCGAGCCCATTAGGGAGTACCGAAGGTTGCAGTCATCTTCTGGAGTGCGTGTATAGAGGTGCTCTGCAGCATATAAAGCCATGGTTGTGGCCTGAACTCGGTGATAATACTCGTCCAATCGCCACAGCCACACAGCTCAAGAAGGCCGGAATCAAAATTGTAAGGGGATCCGAGAATATTTCGGATGTAAGGTTCAAGAAAGGATTCCTAACGGCGACTCTTACCCTTCCTCAACTCCGCATTACTCCATGGACGGAGTCGGTCTTAAGAAATTTGGTAGCTTTCGAGAGCAGAGTGCTGAAGAAGGGAGATCTGATGTGCTACCTAAGCTTTATGGACCAGCTCATCGACACTGAAGAAGATGTTCTTCTCCTTAAGCAAAGTAAGCTGTCCGTGATAGAATTCTCTCATTTGAGCTCTGACGCAGAGGTAGCCGAACTCTTCAACTCTCTGTTACAGAATTCCATTGCTGTTCCCGTATCCAAAAAATGGGCCAATTTGCGTAAAAATATACACTTCTTTTACAACAATGACAAACGACAATTGTGGATAGAGTTCGTACAAATCAATTTTGGCAGACCTTGGATAACTGCTTCCGTACTTGCGGCGGCTTCCCTTCTCGTTATGACTTTTCTACAAACGTTTTACACTCTCAAATGTCATTAGAGCGGGATACTATTGGGGCTTAGCCTCATTTTACCTCTTGTGTTTTATCCTGCGCAGTCGCCTCTGTCTATTATGAGCGTGATTGAACCGCAATTAATTTACATACACTAAACATCATGAAGGTCTTCTGGTCGTTAACCTCCACGGAATCTGGTACATTTGGACTGGAATTGTTCAAGACGAGCAGAAAGATCTTGTAGCTCTTCGGTATCATGCACACAAACCATGGTCAAGTAGATCGAAGCACGTAGATGGTCTACACCTCGAGCATTTGCAAGGATGTAACATAATGTGATATTTCTCTCGAGTCCATAATTTGCGATGAAACTAAAAATTCATACTTAAAACCTTTGTGGCTGTACCAAACGTGAGAACGGCCACTACCAATGATGGATCTCATGCGTCCTTTACCAAACACACATGATCTTCATCGCATATAGAGCAAGACCGGTTTATATGACTTTACTCAATATACTCAACACGGCCAATTCACCATTAAAACGAAACCACAGATTCGAACAATTCATCATGGGCACAAGAACGACTTGCCATATTTATGAATAGCACTGGGATGTCTAAAGTACCAAACATGAAAAACGCATTGAAGCAGAAGTCCTAGCTAATCAACTTAGAACATTAGCTTGTTTCGATCACTTAGTAATATTTCAGACATAGAGCCAGAAAAAGTTAGGTTGAGAGGATCACTCCGAATACCTTGTATGCATTTTGCAACCAAGAAGAGGTCTGAGGCATCCCTCAAATAAGAATGAAAGGAAGTCAGAATAAGAAGAGGTCGGAGAATGTTGATTAAAGGATAGCACTTTTCACATCAATTTATGCAAAATAAGGATAGATATTTTCTTCCTCATATTTGTGTTGTATTCTTTAAATTTCGACAAGTTAGGTGTTACAAATAACATAGCCACTAATGTCAAAATTAGTTACTTGTTGGGTACCAATGCCATGCCTGTATCAAATTACTGCACTAAAATGCAAAATCTTGGAGAGAATGACGAACGAGTTGGTTAGTGAGATTGTTAAAATGTTTCCATTCTTGCTTCTAAACGCATCTCAGATTTATCATCCATTAATTTAACGGATTCATAGGGCCCCTATACTGGCATGCTCGTGTCTAGACCTGATCTTCTGCTAGATGTCATAGATATCATCCCGAATTGATTTGGGGGTAACATTTAGTAATTGTGTGTTCCGACAGTTCGACGACGGTAGGATCCCGTAGCCGGTCAGAATTGGGCGGATACCGCAGAAGTCTCTCATAGAGGAGTCACGGGAATCCCACTAACATAAGCCAACATCGCTTTCATTTCCGTGCTGCATATTGTTTCTTCGATGTGTAAGGAAGATATTCAACGATGGCAAGACGTGCAGGTGAAACTACAATCGGAAGCTTGTTGGGAAGGTGTGTGAGGTCTGAAGCGCCATCGTCCTCTCTACGAGTCAGCAATCCCTCTTCCAGCGGTAAGAGGGATACAAGAAGTTGTTGGGTTTCAGAAATCTTGGAGAAAGACTTGGAATGATCGCTGGACTGTTTGTGCCGATGGAATTGTACAGATGTTGCGGGTGGAGAAGCGGGGATCCTTTCTTTTCTTTTTCGACGCTGGGCTACGAAGAAGGCAGGAGGTTCCACGCAAAATGGCCGTGACTCCTTGCCGAAGAATTTGGGAGTGAAGAAGTATGGTGGTCAGGTTAGTGCTATTGTAGATAGGAATGCTGTTGAGCAACTGTCAACTGTCAAGGTTTCCTGCGATCCAACGAGGTAATCGCAATTACACAAGTAACTCGCCAGCTACTTAAGCCTCAGAATTCTTCGAACATTCGCTGTGATACCAACGCTGATTAGGTCAGAGCAGAATTGTTTCCACTCAAATGATTTCCTATGGCGCAATGTGACTAGCGGCTCATCCGATTTCTCCCCAATTGCCGAGAGTTCTGCCACCGGCCGTGAAGGTTTTTAGGTATTGAGGATATCAAGGAATTATTCAACGTCCATTAGCGTAGAGGAATGTTCACCGTTATCTTGATTTATCCATGAGCTGGCTATTGTGTTCATTCTACCAGCCCAAGACGTGAAAGATGCATGAATTTCTCTGCTTCCTTTGCTGACAGCGGGAAATTTGCACTAACTGAGGAAGGTTTTCTTTTGCAGAAAGTGATTCCAGGTAATATCATTGTTCGTCAGCGAGGCACTAAGTTTCACCCCGGGAATTTCGTGGACATGGGAAGGGATCACACATTGTTTGCTTTGGCAACAGGGCAGGTGCGCTTTGAGAGGAATCGGTATACCGGACGAAAGTGGGTGCATGTGGATCCTGAAGGTGGCATGCCGATACACCCAGTCTATGGGAACTCAAAATCTGAGACGAAGGACAGTGTCACTTCAGAGGACATAGCTGGATAGATATCAGAGGTGTTGGTAGTTGTGGTTGACGATCTAGTTCTAGCACTGAAACACCAAGTTCCATTCTGTTAATTTTGATAGACAGAGGAAAGGATCACACGCTGCTTCCTTTAGCAACAGGAACATGTGCTTTTCGACAAAAAATGATACACCCCTCGGAAAGGGGTGCATTTGGTTCCTGACGGTGGCATCTATCATAACGTAGTGAGCGTCTCTAATTGGGCAATATTGGGAGGAGACTGCATTCAAATGCTACCCTTCTCGTTAATTAGTGAGATATTTTGACGCATGCTGGAACAAGGAAGCAGGTGCTTGCTTCATTCCAGACAATTAACGTATAAGGTTTTGGCGGACAAGTGTGTATTAAATGAGTGCACTCATTTTATGTATACTTAACATTCTTGCAAGGTATCCCTTACAAACTTTCATGTACTCCTCTCCGTCATGAACGTGAATTGCGAACGTTCTTTGGAATAATTCAGTTCGAAGCTGTACATCGAACTCTAGTGTGGTTCTCTCTCTTATCTCTGAAACTCAGAGGAGTCTTTCATATTGCTGGACATATTGCTTCCAGGACATCGTTGTCCTTGCTGGTGTCCGATGCCGCTACAACACGGTAGAACAAGTTTCTCCACAACTTGTAGAGTTCAAGCTCCTCATTTAAGCGAAAACAGTGGTCGGTGTGATAAAAGTATTGTACGACAATCCATTCTTCAAACTTCGTTGACAAGAGATAATATGTTTTGTTGTAGACGGTGGAAGTCCAGTTGTTAAACCAAAACCTGTCATAAATATGATCAATCTACAGCAAGATACAGTTTTGATGGTTAGGGTATCTCCAACGCTACACAGGCTGGGACCAGAGTGAAGGCGTCGTAAGAAAACTTAACAAGCCTAACAGGGAGACGACGGATGACCGAACACCGTACCGTGACACGGTTTGTCTCAACTTAAGTTTAGAAGAATCTAGCCCCCAGTTACAGTGGGATTGCACGAGTGCGGGTTCATGGAAGAGGTGGTCTCTTGGAGGACTACGGTACCAGTTGCATCGTGATGTCTTGAGCCAGAAAACTTGACTACTACTTTCTAGTGTTTTTAGCCTGAAAAGGCTTTATGGCAATGAGACTTACCGGATTTCCTGGGGAAGAAATGAATTTAGATTCTGTAGCTGCTTTAAAGTGATTGACGGGCCACGGTGTGGATTCCAAGCAAGGGGAGTAGTCGCAACGCATCAATGAGTGAGTCCGGTGAGTCCGGTAAGTCCTTGGATCCAACATGGTAGTTTTTCAGCTGGTGCGCCAAAGAGAAAGATTCCCGCCTTCTTTTTTCTACCTAGTCGGGGTGCGTTCCTTGTACCCCTCAATGGTCAAATTGATGGTTTAAGAACTCCAAACATCTACTGTAGTGTTCGGACAATTCTGAATTTCTTTCAATTTGAACGCCCGAAAATCTTGTGGGGGTTAGTCTAAAAGAGAAACTAGACAATGAAGAGAAGAAAGAAGAGGAAAACTCCACTCCGCCACTGTCAGGTGCCACAATGCCAACAGAGTGAAATGAGGCGTTGAGTTAGACCAAGCTTGCATGTACCACATCCGGGTTTAAAGAAGAATTTGTGGAAGCAATGCAGTCCAATTTCGGATTCGACTTGCCGCCATCGAGCAAGAATGTCGGATGATTCACGAGGAATTGCACTTTTCCCTCTTAGAGTTGCTCTCCATTCGGTAAGGAGCGGTGAATGAGGAGCGAACCGACAGAAAGCTGTGTACAAAGTCAAATTCAAAGGGTATAGGGCTTTTCTCGCGTACCAGGCAAATCACCCAATTGTGCAGGTATAGAAAAGGTGTAGCTCTAGTTTAAAGATTTATGTATGCTGTTCAAGGCTAATCTCTGTATTGTCTTTCCGACGTAGATGCGTCTGAAATATCACCGCCATTGGAAACCATGAACCTGATTGCGGAAATGGCTGCTTTGGGGCTGCCCACTTCTTTTGTCTCGAGGTCGAATATTCATGAGAAGGGAGTCAAGAAAAGTCGGGGCACTCCGTCAGACAAGAGTAATGGACCGGAAGACGCAACAGAGGCAAAGCCTACCCCTCCAGTGCTCTTTCGGGCAGTGGAACTGTTCAGCACGAAGGACCCAGCTTTAGAGGAAATAACCCTGGATCGCCTGAGAGGTCTTGAGTACCAGTGCCCAGCTGTAGAAGCTGAAACCCTCCTTGCAGACATTAAAACAAGTCTGTTGCATGAAAGCTATCGACTCAATGACGTTGAACTCGGAAAATCTGCCGAACGTCTCAATGCTAGACAAGTCACTGCTGAACTCGAAGTTGCCAAGGTGACTGAGAACAGATTTACATGGGAACCCATATGGGATGAGCAGTACCAGCGCTACTATTTCTGTAACACTGAGACTTGGGAGTCGACCTGGGATCCTCCATTAGGTTATGAACATTATGGTCTGAATTCCGCAGAGTCAATTGAGTGCTCGACTGATGGGCAGAGTCAGCTTCCTGAAAGTTTTGACCCCAGTTTTATAGATAAAAGCTCTTCCGAGGACGGGTATGGAGTCTGGAGTAGTTCCAGAATGGCTCGTATTGCATCTTGTTCCGTGGACAATGTTGAAGCATTCGAGGGCCACGCCGATCATGCTTCTGCTTTCATGCTTCACGGGGAACTGGACGAGCTTGATGGTTTCGAGAGAGCTGACACCCAAGAGGTAAGCCCGGTGGACGGTAACCAAGGGCTAAACCCACTAGAGGGCCACAACCTCCGGAAGGTCGTTATAGGAGGTAAAAGTAAGATGGTAGAAGTTGAGCAGTCTTCATCAGTCGTTTCTAAGACTCTCACTGCCGCACCTGCAATTTTCAATGTGATCCTCGAGGAAGTCATCTGCCGAGAATCTGAATTTGAGAGCTCAACGATGGCAAACGGTGACAGCAACTCTGCTGAGAGGTGAGTTGAGGAATAAGTCAACTGGGCAGGAACGTACACGTCTTGGTTGTTTTCACGCTCTTCATATCTCTGTAGTTTCGTTTTAGAAAACTTCGTATGTGTACAGTGGTGTCGATCCACGTTCAAACTATTTAGTGATTGAAAGATGGGTTGCTAGGGACTTGGAAGCTTGACTCGTGCCAGAAATCATTGCGCTACTGAACGCTGTCCATTTCCAATGTAAAGCATCCCCTTTATGGGACTTCATGTCCTGGCAATACTGAATTCTTCCCAAAGCTGATCTGTCGCTTGCGATTCAGCAACATCTTCGCTGGAATGTGAAGGACGAGCCTGCTTTGGATATGCAGTACAAGGATACTTAATGCGAAATTACATTTTTAACTCCTACTGTTGGGTTGAATTGTAATTCAGCTCACCCACCTTTTCACCAGCGTGCGGATCCCACATTAGATTCTGTGACAGTGATGAAAGTAGTGAAACAGGAGACTATGAAGGGGTCAACTGGTCGGAAATTGAGGTGAAGCAGTCTGTAGTTACCGCGAGTGATGGTCGGCAGGTAGAAGTTGACGCTTGTTCTCTCTCCTTGGATAATGAAACATCTACAGCTGTGAGACGATACGTCCCACTGCCACGAGAGGGTTCGAGAAGGAGGCGTGTACAGAGCTTTTCAGGTATTGCTAATGAAATGCTGCTGGGTTTACTCACAATTTCTGCTGTACGAATCGTTTGGTCCTATGGTTCCTTAAAGCTTCAGACACTAAAGAGACAAACCATCCATCAGGGAATTTTTTGCCGATATTCATGATATGTTTGAAGTCCTCTTGTCCAACTGCCGCTCTTGAAACTTGTAACGAATATACGATAGTTTAGAGCACTGAAAGAGCGGAAATGATTTGTTGCGTGGATAGAATCAGAGAAGTTGGAGAAAGTATTACTACCAGGCATGGCAGAGGTGATGAGTAAGAGCTTGATCAAGTATTGGCTTCAGCGGTACAGTCTCTTTTCTAGATACGACGAAGGCATCAAACTGGATGAGGAGGGTTGGTTCTCCGTGACTCCAGAGGCTATTGCTGCGCATCACGCTTTTCGGTGTCCTGAGGGCATAGTAGTTGACGCATTCACTGGAGTTGGTGGAAACGCTATTCAGTTTGCATTGAAGTAAGTGTTGAACTCCCACTTTCATGATATTCTCCCCCTTCAGAATCACGTCCATTCTTCAGATGAAAGTCCCAATTAGTATCGCAGATTCCTGATTCCTAGTGGCAAGTGGTGTTACGCTTATCAAGGTCAGGAAATTTGCATGCACTTCTGGGTGGTCATAGCACTCAAGCTCCATTGCTCCTCCAGAATTGACTATTCCTTGTGATGCATACAGCAAGAACAATTACGTAATTGCTATTGAAATCAACCCGGCAAGACTGGAGCTTGCACGACACAACGCCGAAATCTATGGCGTTTCTGACAGGATAGAATTTATCTTGGGGGACTTTTTCCTTCTTGCTCCTTTGATAAAGGTGATAGATCTCTGCCAAGCACTCTTTAGCTGCTAAAGAAATGTCGGCCATGTTTTAACTCTCCTCTGGTTAAGAGATGCGTAGTAAGATAATTTTTGTCTAAATTGACATCAAACTTTGTGATGTGTTTTACAGGCTGATTTTGTGTTTCTTTCTCCTCCATGGGGTGGTCCGGAGTATCTGAATAAGGAGAAGTATAATATCGAAACTATGCTTCAACCAAAGGATGGGTCAGTTTGCAACTTCCGAAAAACTGCTTGCCCACTTTGAGACGAGCGATTGGCCTCGCAACTTTTACCGTTACTATCGGATTCATGAGCTTTGCACTGCCGAGCTTGTATTTCAACTCTACTTCCTTATCAATCTTTGCGGGTTACAAGTGTCTTTACTCAATATTGTATTGCAGATACACTTTGTTCAAAATTGCGAAGACCATCGCCCCAAACGTAGCACTGTTTCTGCCACGCAATGTTGATCTGATCCAATTGCAGGAACTTTCTTGGCTGACCAGTCCTCCTCTTCCATGCGAGGTAAACACTAGAAGCTTCTTTTGAAAGTCATTCAGCATCCCATATATTTGTAAGTGTGGTATTGACCATTGCTTTGTTATGGAATTTCTCGTCAACAGCGGTGTTGGGCTATTCATCGTTGTACTTTCGGGCTATATTGCATGTTCGACTAATGCTGTCATCCATGGATGTGGATGCCCGTTCTCTGATCGGTTTCTGTATTCATTACACATTACACATACTGGTATGGAACTGGGTTGTTTACAACGGGTTCTATATTCCATTACTCAGATATGTTGGTAACTGTTACCCCAAAGGCCCTGCACTCACCCCTAACTGTAATCTTACTTATAACTACTTCTAATACGTATCTTACGGTATTCTGTTTGGTTGTACTCTGTATGATAGGAGCTTTCGTTTTCTTGCATGTGACTAATTTGTCACTTGCCTCTCTTCCTCAAACATCTCTCGCACACTACCTCTCACCGGTCCCCTGCTTTTCTGTTGTTTCGTTACACTAGGCGGTAGTACAGGCAACGCTTCTGGGACCCTGCCAACATCCAAGAACAATCTCTCTAGAACATAATTTCTATAGGCATATCTTCTACAACAAGGTGTATTGTCATGCAGTCGTGTAGGAAGGCTGTGTAAACCACTGTCCACTACTCCTTGCCTTATAATCCGTAGTGCACCAAGAGCAAACTAGGGATTATCAAATCAGACTCTGAGAAATATAAGAGAGTATGTAACTCCTTGCCCTATAGTCCCTAGTGCACCAAGAGCAAACTAGAGATTATAAAATCAAAGTCAGAGATATTAGAGTGTAAGTTTTAGCTGGCTACTTGGAGAATACTTGCAGATACTTTTTTGCGCGGAAAACTATCTGCTTCAACTCATTAAGAAAAAGTTTCACACTCTTCGCTCCAGTCCACTATTCTCCTTTCTCTTTCGTTGGGTTCCCATGTTTTCTCCTTTCTTCGTGTTTATTTGCTCGACAAGGCTCGCTTGTTCTTCCCAAATGAATGTGGTTGTTGTACACCAGGTAAGTATTCGTTTCTGTTCTCTTACGATTCCGTTGTTGCATGGTTTCGCGGTTGCATGATACACATATTAGTATTTATTGTATTTATTTTCGCTTTTGTGCTCTAACGATTTAGATTAGGTTCCATTTTGTCTTTGCTTACTTACCTTGTCTTTTTGGCATTCCTCATCCCTTGCTTGCATATGCATGTGTCAAGTGTCAAGTTCTGTCCTAAGTGGGTTCTGGATCACCCGTTCATGGTGCTTCTTTCCCACTACTAAAATTTCCCACTACTATTGGTAACTGGGACGCACATTCGCACATTATAATACATAATATGTATAGTGCATATCGTGCATATGTGTATAAAATACTTTTTCAAATGTCATCTAGCGTTTTTCCTTCTCTTGTTGTATTTGCGGATCAGATTTTAGCGCCGTACATATCTGGCAACGAGAGTTGCCCCTCCAGGACTTCAATTAGAAATATAGATGTTCATTCTGGATCCTATGTTTTGCGATCTTCCCGCAATTATCGTGACTAAGCTGTTCACCCAACTGTTTGTAGATCGAGTTAAATCAAGTTGATAATAGAGTGAAAGCTATTACGGCTTACTATGGTGAAGTTGCGGGCCAAATGAGCACCCATGAGAGTTCATCCAGAGTGGCCACTGGAAGTAAGTATTATTGCGTCCGACTTCTACGACCTCTGAGATTTGAGATTATATGTAGTCGTTCATGTATTTTACGCAACACTTGTAAAACATATCTGAATACTGGTTCTACATAACTGCAGGTTGACAAAGTTAACGCCGATAATGGTACATTTCAAGATTGATGAATGCGTGGGTCGACTTGAGGATAGACCCCCATCCTTGAGTTGAACTTGGGTGGACGTTGCATTTGTGATCCGATGTATATTCGCCTCCGTGTTGGTCCCAGCATGTATAGACAGCATATATCCTCCAGCATAGACATTCTTATTTCCTAAAACGAGAGGCAACTTTACCAATCACCAGATAGTCCGAGAGTATGATCTTGAGTTGTAAGCTATGATAATCGGCCATCCTTGCAGTTCGTTTACCGACTTTCTGAGATCAGTCGTTCAAATCGATGATCATGACCCTTAGATCCCGAAAGCATGTATAAGTTACGGCGGATGTCATCGAAGCCCCTTTGAGTTCCCTAGCTGCTCAAGAATGCATCTTGTAGTTAGATGAATGACTGACATGACGTTAGAGGCAATTATTCATCAGCAGAAGCAAGCGTATCAGTTGTCCAAAGGTGCTGTTGAGAGCAAAGTCAAATAGTGATACTAAACAAGTAAAGTTTCCCTTGTTATCCACTTGAGAGCCATACTGCACAGACAATTTCCCCCACAGTGCGTATGCGCATTACATGGATAATGTTAAATAGAGCCTGCTCGTGGAAGTCGACAGAAAAACTTAAACCGTATAAAGAACATGCATGGGGGAACTTCTGCTGCTACTCAATGCACGCGTTTCAGAAGGATCAGTTACCTCACAGGTAACAGGTTAAAGTTAGCTTGCCTTCAGCTGTCGATAATTCGCGTTTAGAAACAGCAATCAGTTCCCCCACCCTGCTACTGTTTATGTCACATACCTGGGTGAACCATTGTGACCAAATCTTTCGAACATCTCGAAATGTTCTTCCAAGGATTCTTGGTTATCTTGTGAGGTGTTTCTTGGAAAGATTCTTCTTGTTTATGATGAGCGCGAATTTTTGTCTCTTTCAGTTGCGCTTACTGCCTGCGCTTACTACCCACTCCTTTTGTTCATCTCTGAGCTTCATATGGACATCGCGTTTACTGTTCTGACCAGACAGAAGATGACACGGAATTTTGCTGTTGCTGTTGCTCTGCTGTCTGTTGGTCTGTGTAGATTGCTGCTTATCTTCAAGTTCCAAGTTGCAAGACTTTATTCACGCTCGAGCGGCAAGCAGAACTGTCATACCGTCCAGATCAATAAAACTCTGAAATTTGATGGGAAGAACTGTCATATCTGTACCTTTTTCTCCTCGTCGGAATGTATCAAGCTTCCGTTCGATTGTGTTGGGGCAAGAGGTTCATTCACCGGAAGTAATGACGTGAACGTCTTTTGGACTCAAATCTTCTTCTTGCCAGGTTGAACCTTGTCTAGCCTAAATGTTGGAAAGGAAAGAGGGCATTTAACCTTTGGGGGAGATTCATCCCATCCGGCTGCAGTGACGAGGAGAGAGAAGAAGATAGTCACTACGGCGTTGCAAACTCTTTTAACAACTCGGTTTCAAGTGTGAACTAAGTTGAGGATATTCCGTAAAGGTCTCAGACTGTAACGCAAGATTAGAAGGCAAAAGCGATGTCATTATTCAAGGTTTGGCAGAACTACCTTTAAACCCTAAAAGTTTGAATGCGTAATGCTACGGCTAAAAGTTACATAACGCTCGACCATTAACGTTTTAGCAACCTTTAATTCCAGCTCAGCTTGCAGTTGTTGGTACATATACTGAAGTGGAGGCATGCAACATTTCAACGTTTGTTACGTATTACGAGCCTATGCCCGTGGGCTTTGTTATTCTCACGTGCAGAAACGTCCTCAAAATAACGCTTCAAGCGCAAAAGCTGTTCACAACTAAGGGATCCCAACACCTGGATTCCGGTTCCATGGTCCCCATTATGTTGACGTGAATCGTGAATCCTGAATCGCGAATTCAGTGTTCCAGGATTCACGATTCCGCATGGATTAGCCTTTATTCTTGTAGTATCGGACGCATATGTTAATCATATATCGCATTATAGAGTCAGACGGACCTGGGCAACCGGGTACCTGCACCAGCGACGTATCGAACTCGGAACCTCTGTAGTCCATGTTCGGGAGAAACCGCGGGCTTGTGTGTTTGAAACATCCTGGACGTATCTAATTGATGGTCTGTCACGTGTGGATGAGCTCGTGGGTCAGGACACCAACAGATCTCGTTATATGGATGATTCCTGGATTTGGATGGGCCAAGCACAGCAGGGTGTTAACATCCCCTGTACTCCCTTCCATGGTGAGGCCTAAGCTAAAGTCGACGAATTGTAGGATTACATGACACCTTGTCTGTAGTCACTTCCGCTAGCTCAAGGTCAGAATTTCTCTTCTTTCTACGACTATACGCCGTTGATGTCGCTCTGCCAATGTAAGCCTTCCTCGGTCGGTTGTTGAGTCCTTGTGAATTAGCAACAGGCATTGGCGAGTACTGTAGTTTGCTTCTTCTAAAATTCGAGGTTTCATCTCAGCGTTCGTACGAGAGGTACTTACTTACGGAACTCTAGAATTTTGAACACAATGCTATTGCAATGCCTCTTGAGTAGAAAATTCGAAATCGGCGAGCACCTTCACACCAATCATTTCGTCCTGATTGTTGCTGTGCAGATTTGAGAGGAGCTTTAAGCTGTAGTTGAGATTTTCGGATATCTGGGAAGCTAAAGGATTCTTCTTAGTCGGTGAATTCGACTAAAATGCAGGTGGCCACTAGAAGTATGGCCTGTGCTTCACCAGTGCGTCTTTTGAATCCGCTTCATCTCAACCGCAGGAAGTGTGTGCGCTTTCTGTCTGGTTCCCAATTTGAAAGGAGTGTGCTTAAACCCTCTCCTGGGCACCGCGCGCCCCAGTACTACATTTTAACGCGCCAGAATCGTAGCCTATCGACCCCAGTTGCCCTCTTGGACCGATCACAGTTTCAGTCTTCAAAGAAGGCGGATGTACAGGTTTCAGACAGCAGTAGTAATAGAATTATCCAAAACCCATGGTTCTCTGCGGGTACTCTGGCAATCTTGGTCAGTGGCGGTTTGACTTTCAGTACTGTAGCCGCCCTGGCCGAGGAAATTGTGGTTGATACATCAGCAGAAGGAGGTGCGGTTGTGACTGACAGTCTTCTCAGCTTTTTATTTATCGCTGCCTTCATCGGCCTCAGCATTCTCACGATTGGCGTAAGTTCGTACACCTCAACAAGCACAACGAAGCACTCAGTTAAAGGAAAGCTTAAATTGTTGTCTGTCCTAGCCACCTTTGCCCTTCTAGTTCCATATAGACGCCCTCTACTTGAGTATGCCTACATATATGGTAGATGAAGGAAATTTGCCCCGAGTGCCGGATCGACTACCTATGCCCAGTGTGTCAAATGGAGTTAGCTGCTATTGGAAGGATCTGTGAAGGATTTTCCACTTATTAAGAAGCTTCTCATTAAGCTCACAGCCTTTTGCTCCGTATACAGCTCTCTTAAACCTTGACAAGTAAAATTGTTTATTAGTTACAATGCTTATTCGTGATAGCCTGATTCTGGAAGGGCATCTACTTTCCACATCCTAAATAGGGATAAAATACTTCAAGGCCCTTCAGAAAGTGGATGCGAATTCAAACAGTTTGTTGATGTTTACCGGTTAAGTCACGTAAAGAGAGAAGCGTGGATCTAGACTTGTCATCTACACTGCAAGTATTGAGCAGGGAAACTTACTAGTATCTGTACTGTGTTTTACAGGCTTCCTTAAAATACTGAGTTCTGAGAATTGTTGTGTAAGTGTCAATTTGGACATCGTGTGAACGTTAAACAGGGGTTAGATATCTTCAGGATACCAGCTTTTCATCCTTGTTCAATCCTAAAGAGAGAAACACTGAGAAAGAGTTGGTATCCAGCATCAACTGTGCGCTGCCATCCACCCTCTACCAAGTCTTAGAGTCATGTGGAATCTAATTTGGCCTCCGGTAAGTAATGTTGTATAACACAGCAGCTTGTGCCGTGAATCTTGTTGGAACAGGTTATTTACCTATCAGTGGTGGATTTCCTCGAGAAGAGGGAAAGGGATGCTATGAGCAAGGCAGCTGGATCTGACCAAGAAAAGCTGGGTGCGCCAGTGAACCCGAAAGGAGACCGTCTTATGCCCAAAGGTTTTGGCAAGAAGGTTGAAAAGGTTGAGAAGGAAAAGAAGGTAGAGCAAAAGAGTTGAGGCATTATGCAGGCAAGCAAAGGAGAGCAATCACAGCAATCACACTAGGTGCTGTGTTTGTGTGTTTTAGGATGCTCCAATGGTGCGCAGACTATTTGGCTTACATAGCTCTAACATTCTAGGTGCGACAGGACAGATTTCTGTTTCGGATGGTAATTGGGATTCAGCCCCATTTTACCTCTTAGGTTTTATGCTTGTACGGCTTGATGGGTGTTCCCATCCTCGTTATCCTATGTGCGTCGCGTTTTCTTTGTAGGCAAGGAGGTGCAAAGGCTGAGAAGCAGAGAAAAGCAGGCAAGAAGAGTTTAGCCATAATGTCGTGAGGAAGTTTTATCATTCGTCTACTTTTTAGGGTTACGATTTCATTTGCCACACGGATCATGGTGTTTCATTGGGGACCTTCCCTTAGTCCTACACGAAAGAACGTCGTACAGAACGGACTGCATATAATTGGTTTCAATACAATCGTGTATATACAATACATTCAAGATATGTTCCGTGTTGTCAGAGATTTCCAAGGATACAGCGGACTTGCAAACACAAATCTATTGTGATAGCTTGATCTTCTGGTCCGTGAACTTATTCTGGTACTGGATTGTCTTAGCAATTACTCTTCAGCAATTAAATAGCAATCAGTGGTTTGCATACTACAGATTGTTACAAGTCTTCTCCAACACCATCAGGTATATAGCCACCCCACAACTTCCCATCCTCTTCATGAAGGTTTCCACAGCAGGAGGTCCTGTAAGTTTACCATCGCGTCCTGATTCATGATGGCTACCCTACTGCTTTTGAAAGTCCCAACGCTGGGCTGCTTAGCTAGAGGCGTACACTCGGGAGATAAGACTAAACAGACCCCATATAGACTTTGAGTTTACAGATCCCCAAGGTGCCATAAGGACTCAACAAACCTCTTGAAGGCCTTGACGGGGTCTGTTGAATCTTATGTGGCGTCAAATCTGAGTCTCTGTTGTCACATAGGACCGTTCTGTGTGGCAACAACATCACAATGAGTCGGATTGTCGTTAAAGTGGTCACTATAATGAATGCATAGATTTTGTATAATGAACATCACAGTCCATGATTACCTGGTTTGGGTTAAATGAACGTGGTAGATGATTGCCAAGAAAAATCTCTCCGTTGTTAAGTGGTTTGCAAATCCGAAACGCATTTCCAGTTTTAGAAAGAGGATCTCCACAGAAGTGACTATCGACACAGAAGATGAGAACAGTTTGAACATCGTCAAATATCAAAAGAGTGAAATACAGAGCATAAGGGGTTGTGGGTGAGAGCGTATGGGATATTACATTTACATGGAATTAGAGCCTTGAGAGATATATCATTGGCTATCGATTGATGATGTACGTCAGAAGATATCAAAATAATTTAATTGTAACTTTAAACAATATTATAATCTTTGAAAATTGAAAAACTTTTTTCTTCGTTTTTGGAAACAATAGTTTCATGTTTGGGTTGAACAATTTAGAATTTTAATTAAAAGTTTCTTTAAAAATTCACTAAGAATTTGGAGGAGTTAGGTCTCACAATATCAAAGGGGCTACAGCATTTGTTATGCCAAGAGAGAACAAATGATGTATCATATGACTTTCGGGTACTAATTGTATAGTGTGAGGTTAGAGGCGTTGCGAGATATACCGTTTACTAAAGATTTACTAAAAATTTGTGATTCGTACGTCAAAATCCGATCGGTCGTAAACACCGTAAGCCGCTTAATTTCGCAAATCCCAGCATACTCCGAAGCCTCTTCAAATTACACCGCTGAATCCCCAATCCACAGCTTGCATGCAGTGACAGTACCAATATTAACTAATCGTTGTTTCCAGATACGGTTGTTGGTTAACATTTCTTCTAATGTCAATACGAGAAACAAAGCATTGAGAAGGATGGATATCCAGTTTCATATTCTTTACAGGTTTTAATATTGTATTGGATTGTAGGTATGTTTTGATTCTTCATTCAAGCTTTAAACTGAAAGTAGAGCACATAAGTCGCGTTAATATTTGGAAATCTGGTCGGGGCATACGCAAGAGTAAAAGTGGATAAAGAGCTAATTAAAGTAGAAAGTCATGAAAAGAAATCATGGTCTAGATGATGAAGTAGACGAAAGTCAAAGAAAAGAAACGTGGGAAGACAAACTTTACCAAACACAAAATTTATCGCTCGTTTCCCAATTTCTATATATGTATACTTCGATAGAAACTTAATGAAAGTGGTGACCTAAATTCAAAAGTTTCTCATTCATTTTCAAAGTTTTTCTTGACTTCTAATTGCATTTCCCATCAAACGTATATGCTTCGCGCAAAAAACTTATGCTTGCTTTATCATAAATTACTAAGACTTTGTTCTATATGATTGATGCGCTCTTTCTAACATAGACCAAATTCTAATATGTTATACGAATTTGGTCTTTTCATCATAGTTGATCCACTTTTTTTGATGTTTATTCATTTTTTCTGTAATAAAAAAGCTAGTAGTTTTATTATTTTATAAACTAAAAGAAGCAAAGGCATCTAAATAAACCTATTCTTCTTTAGTTTTGCTTTAAGAGAAGCATGGCTATGGTCAGCTAGCACATCTCCTTCTTTATTTAGCATATAGCTATGTTGTGCATAGGTGTGCATAAGAAATATACATACGGTATAGCTTGTACGAGTCTTTCTCTTTATCTAATTGCTTCACGGAGTCAAAAGAACTTAAGGAGATAATATGGGGTTTTAGAGATAGTTCTCCGAAGCTTTGTACATTTTCATGTAAGTTTTACAAAGTGTTAAAATTGGTACGGGGTTTGGGTGAGAGGAAGAAGGGGACACACTATGGACTTTAGTCCAAGTTCCTTATTATTAGCAAACTCCATAACACGTGGTTCATAGGAAATAGGGATATGAAGTTTTCTGTTGGCATACCATAAAACATTAAAAACAATTTAGGGTTAATGAAGTGCCCAATTTAACTTGAATCTAGGTGCAAGCCACCGAAGTAGGAGATGGTTTTTCTCTAGATCTAGAAATCAAGAAATTGACTACGGGTGGGAAGGATGGGGAGTGAATTCAGTTGCAGCACAATCCAATCTCCACAATTTACTTGCTTGAAACTGTCTCTTTACCAATGTGAATTCATAACGATCAATTTATTGGCTTGAATGCGGTTCTCTTGGTCTAGAGAGTGTGGATTTACTTGCTTGAGTGGTCTCCCTACATTTTAGAGAGGGTGAATTCATACTTATTCATTTTTCTTGAAGAATCTCCTTTGAGTGTTCAATCTACAAAAGATATGAAGAGAGTGTCAATTTACTGTGTTATTTTGCATGTGTATTCAAGATTGAGTAAATAGAGTAGAGCATGCCAAGAGGTGGTACTCATGGAGAACTAACCAAAAAAATTAGGAAAATGTTTGCAATGGATTATCCAATTAAATTTGGAGATAAAGTTGGATGAACAAGAAGATGAAGAGTGAGATTTAGATATGATAGAACTATTAATTAGTGGGTGGGAGTACGCACATACCCATAGGGACTTAGAAGCCAAATTTATGTACCCTTATAGTAAAGAATTTGTGAATAAATATTTTAGAGGCCTAGATGTGAGAGCATTTTGCCACCAATCGACTAGAATGGACGTTGATTCTTTTTCAACATTAGTAGATCTGATAAAGGCTCAAATTGTATTTCAAAAGAACTACCGGGGGAGCAAACACCGGTGCGGATCCAAGTAGCTCTCACTCTTGATAAATTTGGGTATCACTATAATGGAGCTTGTGTTGCAAGGGGGTTAAAAATTTGGGGTATTAGTGCGGGTTCAAAAATTGCCTTTATAGATTGAGTCATGATAGCCATATTAAATTTGATGAAGAGTCAAGTAGCATGGTCTAAGCACAAGGAAGGAATGAGAATATCAGCAGGTTTTGCACACAAAGGTTTCCTTAATTGTGTAGGTTTGGTAGATGGAACATTTTTTCCTCTCACACTCAACCTATTGTTGATGGAGAAATATATTTCACCCAAAAGGCTCCTACTCTATACACGGCCAAGTGATTTGTGATGATAAAAGGTTATACGTTTTATAGGAGGTAAGTGTTCAATATCTAATTCTTCCTTTGTTAGTTGATTACATTTTGTGCACCTTCTTATTTTGATTTGTTTATTTTCAATGATTGATTCAAACTTGGATTTTTTTATGACATGATGTGTTTGAAAAAATTATCACTATGGAAGGAGATGTCTTAGTTTTGAGACCAAAGAGTACCTTTTAGGTGATTCTGGCTATGTACTCATGCCTCACCTAGTCCTTGCCTTCAAGTAGGCCCAAACGGAGGACAAACAAGAGTTCAACAAATATTTGGCAAAGGCCAGGGTGATAAATGACCACTGTATAGGAGTATTGAAAGCCAGATAGCATTCTCTTTGGGAGTTGAGAATGCAACTTAAAGACGAGAAATGCATATTTGTTAAAGTGTGCTTCAATTTTTATTATTTTACATAAATTTTATATCAAAAAGTCTGATGTTTGGTTGGAAGCCAATGGCGGATTTCTCAACAAAACTCAAGTAGATACAAAAATTTATTTCAATGGAATGGAGCTTGGTAGGGAGGAAAGTAGATCAAGGATGATGCAACAATACCTTGCATTATCTTGAGGATATAAAATAAGAACATGTTCCTTTGTAATATAAATATCCTTTATGATAAGGACTAAGTCCTTCTCTTATTCTTCTTCATGATCTAGTATTGTTTGGAGAATGTTAAGCACTAGTCTTATTCCTATGCATGAACTTGTTTTATTTACAATATAGTATTTTATGAATTCTATTTGTGTTTACAATTTAGTATTCCAAGTTTCATACCGGTTGATTGCTGCCTATTGATGCTTGTTGCCATCTATTGATGTCCTAGAAAAGGCCCTTTTGATTCATCAATATTGGTTGATGCCCAAAGTGGATGTTAGAAGACACTAGGTGACACCTAATGTGAACGGAAAGGCATAGGTTGGTAGGCTAGTGCCAGTTGATGCCCAGCATGGACAAGAAAAGATGTAAATAGACATTGGTTCTTGCTTGGTGAAGATGGAAAAGGGTTTCCAATTTAAGGTTGGTGCCTATTGCCACCTTGTGTGGTGTGTTTAGGTTTAGGATAAAAAGTTAGCACTCGTCACCGCATGATGGTACAAGTTGGTACCTATTCTTGAGGCAATAGTATGGGTACACCAATTGATAATGTGTTGTTGCATGTTCTCATTGATTGCCGCTCAAAATTTGGTAAATTTTTTTTCTACAATTTGTGGTGAAATGTGATTTTTTCCAAGCAAATTATAGATTTAGGATTTCATCTTAACGGCTATATAAACTTGCACCTACTGCAAAGAAGTCATCATTTTGTACATTCTTGGAGAGCTATTTGGATTTCAAAGAAGTAGGGTATAGGGTTCCTAAATTCTTTTTTTCAACGAATGGACTTTGTGTTTGAAGACTAAAAATTTTGGGTTTTTGAAGGAAGACTACCATTCAAAGGAGTGTGCAAGTCAAGAGAGCACCTTAAAAATAGAAGGAGAGTAGAAGGAGTGCAATTTTGGAGGGATTCAAGAGAGACTTGTTGTTATTTGGGACCAAAAGGAGTGCAATTTAGGAAAGGTTTGAGAGAGAAAGGGAGATTGAGAGGCTTGAGAAAGAAAGAGAATTGAGAGAGGGAAAGCTTCACATGAGAGCAAGTGAGAAGAAAGAAAATTTCAAAAGAGATCAAGTGTTGAGAGGAAAGCAAGTTTATAAGTGCAGACAGAAATTTCCCATGGTAGAAATTTAGGGTTATGAGAAGATTGTTGACAGGGAAGATATGATCAATACTCAAGAAGGAGATTGGTTAATTGGTTTTCACATAATTCAGCACCTAGCTACCTTCATAAAATGGTCTTGGATGGATAAAAACCAAGTTCAAATTTTTGCTTAAATCAAGGAGGTTGATTTAGATCTTCTTGACCTGAAAATACTTGAGACTTGAGTTTTTCCCTTATGTTTTTTGAGTCAAATCATCAGCACCTATGAGCATCACCTGATGCCAACCTGTGTCACTTGCCCTATCCTGCAACATCTATGAGCATCTCCTAATGGCGCTTGGCTTGTCCCATAGCATCTCTAGGAATCATTGTGCATTGCATGGCCTTACACCTTAAAACCCTACATAGCGTCAACCAGCGCCACATGATGTCTTCCAAAATTTCCCTTTTTGCTTGCCTATTTTGCAATGTTAGGGAGCGGCTTCTTGCGGTCTCAAGCACCATTCCTCTATCCCTTAGTACCCACTTGTGACTTCTCATGGCATCGCATGTTATTTTCCATTGTTTGGGAGCATCATTGGGTGGCATCCAATGGCTTCCTTGATGAACTTACATGCTTACACTTGTTTGTTGGTGACTTTTCCAAGTCCTTTCATGTATGGAGTTTGTGCGTTCTTGGGACAAGAATTCTTGCATATGGTTGGCTAAAGGGAGGCAGTTCTAGTCAACAAGGGATATAATTTGAGATGCACTTGCAATGCCAAGAGAGAGGACACCAAGAAGGAAGACGGTTTTTACACAACTATTTCAGATTGGTTTCCACAAAGAGATAGGGTTGAAAAGAGGTATTTGGTAATGCAATGTGTGTATCCTGCATTTATGGCTTTCTTCCAGATGATGGAACTTATGGCATCAACTATTTGGCCCAAGATTGTACATGGGCATTTGGTTCTCAACACCAAAACAAAGTTAAGGAGATTCAGTGTGGAAGATTACGATTGGGAGAGTTAGCATTTTGAGCTATTACTATAGAGGTGGGGAGTTTTAGAGCTAATTGAGGAGACTTATGGAGCATAAGTTAAGAGTCACCTTTTGTGGGCAGATACTCACTCATCTCTTTGTGAAGAGAGGTTACATTTGTGAGGAGGAAGTGCACTCTTGAGTGAGGGAGAGGAGGAGATTATATGCAATGGAGAGGATGATGATGATGATGATGATGATGATGAAGATGAGGATGGAGAGGATGAGAACAAGCACAAGAGTGCTGATGAAGGGGAGGATGAGAGAGAGGATGAGCACGGTGAATGATCAATTAGATAGTTTTGGTGTATTTAGTTTTGGCATATTGTGTATTTTTTCATTGTTGGAAAACATACAAAGTATTTATTGTATACACCATTAACAAATGAGTTAACTTAACATGACTTAATTAATGAACTTGTGTATTAAATTGATTGAATGTAAGTTTTACTTGACGGATGACTATATGTACCTATTGTGAATATGTGTTCAATAGATTTGTGTTGAGACACATGCCTTACCAATTGTAAGAATATAGAGTTTAGCGATGAAGTCAGTCAGGCTCACGAAGTAGCACATAAGAGAAATTAGCCTAGAATATTCCAGAAGTATCTAGGAAGCTTCTTGAGAAGCTTCCCGGTTAGCTTAGCTTGCGCCTTAAGTAAGTAGCTTCTAGAAGGAAGCTTCTAGAAGCTTCCAACTAGCTTAGCTTGCCCGCCAAGTAGGCGGCTTCTAGAAGGAAGCTTCTTGAGAAGCTTCCTAGTTAACTTGGCTAGCACTCTAAGAAAGCGGCTTGAAGAAGCTTCTTGAGAAGCTTCTCAAGGGCCTTGTATGCTACCTATAAATATCAAAGCCAAAGCTCATGCTAGGCATTTGGAGTTTTCTCTCATTCAAGTGTCCCAATGTGAGTTTCCATTCTCCTATTTCTCTCCTCGGTTTTGGTTTTTTACATTGGTATCAGAGCAAGAATGGGATGGATGGAATTTATGGACCACCAAATCCACTTCCACCAAACCATTGCGACTTTCATGTCTAGATATTACCAAAGCATCATTTCACACAATTTATCACCTCACATTTTGGGCAGGATTTTCTACATATGATCACCGTGTCAGAGGAACCCTTGATACTTCCAGTTGTAACTTATGGAGAACGGTGGACGTGTTGTATCTATGTGTTAATCAACTAGATAAATTGAGGGTAGTGGAATAGAGTAGTAGCAATGGCGGCAATACCGGATGTTATCCTTGCAATGCAACAACAAATCGAGCATCTTACTCGATTGTTGGATAAACAAGACCAGCAACGACGAGAACAGATAGACAGAGCGCCAGTTCAAGATGGAGAAGATCGCATTCGATTTCTGAAACCCAAGGTGTTTGAAGGCAAGAATCTTTCAGGCACAATGGAGAATTTTGTGTTTGATTGTGAACGTTACTTTGAAGCCACCAATCTTCAAGACAAGCGGAAACAAATTCTCTTGGCTTCTAGCCAATTGGATGGCGTGGCAAAACTTTGGTGGCGATTCCGAGTAGAAAGAGCTGAACGACAAATTGTTACTCCAATTTTGACATGGGCAGAATTCAAGGATGCAAGTCGATTTTAGACTATAAATGCCACCCGAGCTGCACAAGATAAATTGGCAGAGTTGAGGCAGATTGGCTCAATGAGAAGCTACATCACACAATTTCAGAATATCATTATGCAAATTCCAGATATCCAAGAAGGTGAAGTTCTGGATCGATTTGTGCGAGGATTGAAGTCACGAACCAGATTGGAGGTGACCATACAAGAGCCACAAAACGTAGAAGAAGCCATGCAATTGGCTGAGCGTTTTGATTCCTTAGTTGCGACAACTTGGTCTCGACCTTGACCTACACAAAACCTACCAATACCACGAGTGGAAGAACCAGTACCAATGGAGATTGATGCTATCCAACGAAGACCACTTGGCACAGCAGATAGAGAAAGATTACGAAAAAATGGAGGTTGCTTTTATTGTCGCCAAGTTGGACATCGTAGTGCTGAATGTCCACTTAGGAATGGGCAACCTTGACAAGTTGCCCAGATGGAGATTGTGGAACAGAATGATCAGGGAAACAAAGAATCCCAATAGGAGATTTTGAGCCACCTATTGGGAGCTTGATTAGTTCCAATGGGATTGAAGGCTAGACCTATGCAAGTTTGCTTCACTTGCAAGGTATGATATCTAATCGGGGTTGTAGGATTTTGGTTGATTCTGGAAGTTCAAAGAATTGCATATCTATGCAAGTAGCAAAGGAATTGGGTATTCCTATCAAGCCAGTGATTGGAAGTAGTTTGATGATGGCGGATGGTAGAAAAGGTTCTGCATTCCGCACCTCGCATCCTGTTACCTCAAGATTGGGAAGGAGTATTTGGAGTGTATGAGGTTTGTAGTGGCACCTCTACACTATGATATCATTCTGGGTCTACCTTGGCTTGAACGTCATAAGGTTCAATTTGATTGGATCCGACGTCAAATTCAAGTACAACACCAAGGTAGGAATTTCTAATTAGGTTGTCTGGCACCTTTGAGTAAGACACCTAAGAATAGTCAGTCCCAAGATGGGAAGTTTGTTGAGAAGATAGCCATAGAGCAAATCCGGAAGGGAGATGAGTCCCAAGATGGGAAGTTTGCCAAGAAGGCAACCATGGAGCAAGCTTGGAAGAGAGATGAGTCCCTTGAAGGGAAGTTTGTTAATGAAGCAGCCATAGAGCAAGCTTTGGAGGAAGATAAGTCTGTATTTGCGGTGTGGATCAAGCCGATTGCACAAGAACAATCTGAGGAGGGCCAGGTGCCGCATCAAGCAATGGTTGATTGGATAGTTCAAGAGTTTGCAGATGTGTTTCCGGATGATCTGCCAAAGGGATTACCCTCTAATCGAGGTATGCCCTTCAAGATTGAGTTATTGCCAGGGAGTATTCCAGTGAGTAGACCAATCTATCGGCTCTCACCAAAGGAGTTGGAGGAGTTGCAAACAACACTTACAGAGTTGTTGGAGAAGGATTTCATATGACATAATACCTCTCTGTGGGGAGCACCGGTACTATTTGTTCCAAAGAAGGATGGAGGACTTTGTTTCTGTATTGATTACCGTAGGCTCAATAAGCAAACCGTGAAGAATGCATATCCCTTGCCTCGGATCGATGACCTGCTTGATCAATTAAGTGGAGCTCGCTACTTTTCCAAGCTAGATCTTTGTAGCGGCTATTGGCAAATTCCTATTGAAGGAGAGGATGTGCAAAAGACTGCCTTTCACACAAGGTATGGACATTTTGAGTGGAGAGTTCTACCTTTCGGACTCACTAAT
The DNA here is from genome assembly GCA_948567375.1 of Lunularia cruciata. Classification (NCBI taxonomy): domain Eukaryota; kingdom Viridiplantae; phylum Streptophyta; class Marchantiopsida; order Lunulariales; family Lunulariaceae; genus Lunularia; species Lunularia cruciata. The sequence goes on along the minus strand of OX419761.1, from coordinate 60,053,950 downwards.
GCTCCAGCAGTCTTCATGGATTAGATGCATCGGGTGTTGGAGGGACTATTGGATCAGTCCGTGGTAGTGTTCTTAGATGATATCTTAATCTATAGTAGGACAGAGGCAGAACACAGGAATCATGTGCGAGAAGTCCTAAGACGACTACAACAGTGGAAATTTTACTGCAAGAAGTCAAAGTGTGCTTTTTGGCAGAAGGAGGTTACCTTCTTGGGTCATAAGATCTCATCAGAGTGGATGAAAATGGAAGAAGAGAGGATCAAGGCCTTTACTGATTGGCCTACCCCAAAGGATACTACCGAAGTACGAGCATTCAATGGATTGGCCAGTCTTTACCGACGTTCATCCACTATTATGCTCACGTGGCTACACCATTGACTGACCTCTTGGGAAAGAACTCGAGCTTCCAATGGACCACCAAGCATGAAGAAGCATTCCAGAAGTTAAAGCATATGGTGTCTCCAAGACCCATTCTTCAACCATATGATCCTCAACTACCTTGTGTGGTTGATTTTGATGCTTCTAACTTTGCAATTGGAGCTGTGTTGCAACAAGAATTTCCAGATGGACTACATCCTATTGCCTTTGTGTCTCACCGACTAAATACAGCTGAAAGAAATTACTCTACTCAAGATCGGGAACAACTTGCAATGGTATATGCCACCAAGGTATGGAGGCATTACCTCTTAGGGAAACAAGTGATCATGCAAACTGATCACAAGCCATTGTTGCAGACCTTACACCTAGAGCACATGAAGAGTCGACATCATCGATGGGAAGAGCAACTCCAATTGTTTGACATCAAACTTGAGTATAAACCAGGTTGGTTCCATGTTATCCTTGATGCTCTATCACGACGACCTGATTTGAAGTCTTCCTCTCATCGCGATAGCAATTACAATGGTGTCAGTTGATCCCAAGATTCATAACGAGTTTCGGTTAGCTCTACAACAAGATCCCTTCTTCCAAATGGTACATGGTTGGCTAACAACAGGTGACAAAGAGTACAACACCTTCTCCTTCAAGGAAGGCCTTCTATTCCATGCGAACTGGATCTATGTTCCAGCCAGGTGATCATCTACTTGTGCGCCTTCAAGAAGCCCATGATTTACCCATCGCTGGTCACATGGGTGTGGACAAGACCTTGGGTACCCTCCAACATCAATGGTGGTGGCCCAACATGACACGGGATGTTCAAGAATTTGTCCGATCATGTGAGAGATGCCAACGTAACAAGGCCAACAACTAGAAGCCGGGTGGACTCCTTCAACCGCTTGCCGTTCCATCAGCTCGTTGGGAGCATGTGAGCTTGGATCTCATCACATCCTTGCCAAAGACAAAACAAAGACACACTGCCATCGTGGTGTTTGTGGATAAGCTTAGTAGCACCAACCTGTGATACTATGGATGCTCCAACCTTAGCGCAAATCTACTGTGACAATGTCTTCAAGCATCATGGAATGCCACGCGTACTCATCTCCGACCGTGATCCTTGCTTTACCAAGAAGTTTTGGCAAGCACTCTTTCAGATACTTGGCACCAAGATTGCTTTGTCCACGGCCTATCATCCTCAAACTGATGGACAAACCAAACGTGCAAATCGTACATTGGAGGATATGTTGCGTACCTTTGTCAATGTCCACCATACCAATTGGGATGAATGTCTTACCGCTGCCAAATTTGCCTACAACAATTCCAAACAGGCAAGCATCAGATTCTCTCCTTTCTTTCTCAATTTTGGCCAAGATCCGCTTGTTCCAGATTCTCTTCTTGCTCCCCCTCCATCTCAAGTTCCTCATACTTCCACATTCTTGACCACTATATCCCAATCTCTCCAACAAGCCAAGTCTCACCTCCTTAATGCTAAGAATTGCCAAAAACAATATGCGGACCACCATCGTCGAGATCTCACCTTTGAAGTCGGTGATAAAGTCATGCTATCCTCTAGTAACCTCCCTTTCCCACTTGATACCCAAGTTTGTAAACTTGCCCCTAATTGGATAAGACCCTTTGGTATCACCCAAATTGTCTCTCCTGTTGCTTATTGTCTTGCCTTGCCTTGTCACATGCATATCCATCCTGTCTTTCATGTTTCCAAGTTGAAACCCTTTGTTCCTAACCCCTCTTCCTTTTCCTCTTGAGTCCAACCTCCCTCTCTTCCTATCCCTATCAATGATCATGAGGAGTACGAAGTTGATCGTATCCTTGCACGTTGCCACATTCAACAAGGCCGTCGCCAACATACGGAGTACAAGGTCCTTTGGAAAGGGTATCCCCTTCATGATGCCACATGGGAACCTCTTTCTCACCTCCACAATGCACAGACGGCCATCCAGGAATTCAAAGCTTCACTGGCAACGAGGACGTCACCAACTAGCGGCGGGGGAATATGTAACAATATGGAGTTTAGCGATGAAGTCAGTCAGGCTCACGAAGTAGCACATAAGACAAATTAGCCTAGAATATTCTGGAAGTATCTAGGAAGCTTCTTGGGAAGCTTCCCAGTTAGCTTAGCTTGCACCTTAAGTAAGTAGCTTCTAGAAGGAAGCTTCTAGAAGCTTCCAACTAGCTTAGCTTGCACGCTAAGTAGGCGGCTTCTAGAAGGAAGCTTCTTGAGAAGCTTTCTAGTTAACTTGGCTTGCACTCTAAGAAAGCGGCTTGAGGAAGCTTCTTGAGAAGCTTCTCAAGGGCCTTGTATGCTACCTATAAATACCAAAGCCAAAGCTCATGCTAGGCATTCGGAGTTTTCCCTCATTCAGTGTCCCAATGTGAGTTTCCATTCTCCTATTTCTCTCCTCGGTTTCGGTCTTTTACACCAATAGTGAGGTTAAGGAATGATAGTTTTCTTGAGAGAGTTCCTTGTACATCTTCATCCTTTGAGGTAGCTCCTTCTTCCTCTTCTTCCTCTTCTCTATCCCTAGAGATTGCACCTCACCCTTTGCACCCAAGAGTCTCTTCCTCCTCTTGTTCTATTGACATAAAGCTTGTATTAGATGACTGTGTCCAAGTGGCTGAGGAGCAAGAGCAACTTGTTGTTGAGTGAAAGAGTAGATTAGATAGTGTAGACGAGTAGGAGAGAGTAGTGCAAGAGTAGATAGGAGAGCTTGGAGGAGCAAGATAGATCATTGTTTGAGAGAAAGAGACTCATTTGTGAGCAAGAGGACACTCTTGCTACAAAGAAGGAGATGCATCTAACCTTTACCACATATGAGATGGAGAGAGAGCAAAGGTTACCTGACTTGGACTTGGATATCCTAAGTGTTGCTACCATGGTTGGTTATAGGGTCCAATTATAAAATCATGCATGAGAGTTAGCATTTGCTATGGAGAGGTGCAAGAGTGTAGATGTTTAGGTAGAGAATAGTGAGGGTAGTCTAGCTCAAGTGAGGGCTTATGTGGCTTATCTTGGACCGAGACTAAGTACTACTACTTGCTAGACCTACACAAAGATGTAGACCTAAAAAAATGCCATGCGTTACCTTGTAGTGTTGTGACTCAAGAGATCCATAATTTTGCCTCCCATTCCTCACCTTGTAGTGTGGTGACTCAAGAGACTCAAAACGGAGTTTAGAGAGAGACTTTATTTTTCAAGAGTTTATATTCCATGTATTCTCTTCTCAAGAGTCCTACAAAAGAAGATTATTGTTTTGGATGTTACTTGTTTGGCATCATTATAGCTTTGTGGTAGCATTGGTTACAATGTGTAGAAGAGCTTGATTATTAGGCATGGCTGATGTTCTCCCACAAAATCCGGGCTTGTAGCATGGGTAGCACATCTTAGTGTTAGCCATTTCATTTAGTTTTGTTTGTTACACTTTGAGGTTATTTTGTTGATAAATCTTCCTCCTAATGGAGTTGAGTAGTTGCTATGTAGTATGTGGTAGTGGTTGAAACTCCCATAGGGAATTCACATTGGGTCTTGCCTCATGGCCTATTTATGTTCTACAGATGTATAACAAGATGAATTCAAAGGACTTAGAGCTAGATCCTATGAGAATCTCACTTCATTAGGTTTACCTCTTTAGGATCTTTTGACCTTGGATAGTTATGTACTCTCTTAATGTAGGAACCATCCACATAGTGCAATCTATCCTCCCTACTTTCCACCTTATAGGGCAGAGAGATCTTCATACACTTGGTCATTTGACTCCTTGATGATAGCTTTGGATAGATTTGTTCATGATGATAGTCTTGCTATTATTGTGCAGAAGAGGAGTGTTTTTTCTCCTTTGTTGGTAGAAGAAAATCTGATGAACCAACTATCAACTCTTGGAGCGTAGCTTCAATGAACTTGTGATCTATCTAATTTGAATTCCTTAAGCTTTTTTTCTTCTAAGCATGTTGGACATGCTGATCAGAGTCACTTGGAAGAGGTTCATTCACAAGCTTGACCTTTCTCTCCACACTCTTGTATGTGGTTTTTATCCTAGCCTCAGAACCAAAAAAGAAAGACTCTATTGTTGCATAGAGCTACCTCAAATGTATTTCCACCACTTGATCCTCATGCTTATGCTCAGGCTCCATCCTCTTGAGCTCTCCTAGAGGATCCGCCATCCCTATCTCCATGTACATTCTTGATATGGTGTCATCCTCTTCAATCAACCCCACTCTTTTTAGCTCTCTTTCTTGTTCTTGCTCAACTTTTTGCTCCCATTTGCACAAATTGGTAAGTTGTGTATACATACTAAACCCACTTTGAGAAAACCTCATCACTCCTATTCATAAGGTACTTCCCCTTTGAAGCAAGAACAAAGTCTCTGATGTACCACTATATTCTTGCCCTATAGTGATACTTGGAGAAAATCCTTGAACTCCAAAATCACTTTAGGTAGAGTACCACTCCTCAAATAATCTCAGTTGCACTCATGGTTTGTTGGTACAATGAGGAACTGCATTGCTTTCTTTCCATCTTGGCTTTTGATCCAAGCATAAGAAAAATTGACATCAAGGACTTTGGTTTCCATCCTTACCATTGTAATGAACGGTTGTCCAAGGATCAGCGGGTATAATGTAGTCTCTTGAACAAAGAAATTTTGTTTGGTAATTACATCCCCAACCTTCACTCTCACATCTGAGTAGCACCATAAAGCTCTCCCTTGGTTCTTTTTGCTACCTTGATCACATAACCATACTCTATATCAATTGGCCATTGCCCACACTTGTAGAGCTCTTTGGAAACAATGTTGATTTATGATACGTGATCAACAGGAGCAACCATGGGATCTATCATGTTGCCAATATTGAGCAAGGTTTTAGTGGTAGATTTGCCCAATGCCTTCTAGTATAGTGACTAGAGATTCCATCATCATCACCCTCATCACCTACAAATCTGACCTTACGGTTGTTGCAACTTTTGTGGACTGCTACTCCTCTTCCCTAACCCTAGTATCAAGAGTGTTTGATAGAGCAATTTATCCTACCAATTGCCACTTTTCTTGATGGTGTCTATGATGATATTATGAAACTCTTTCTTGGCAATCCCAAGGAGTAAACTCCACTTTAGCATTGAGTACTCTCTCTTCTAGTACTCCTTTCAAGTTAGTAGCTACTTCAATATTCTAATGAAGCTTGTAAGTGGGTGGTTTACCCTTCTCCTTCCCCTTTCCCTTCATTGGTTTTTTAGAATCAAAAGGTAAGGTATCCTCCATGACCTCCTCCCACAAAGGTACCACTCATTGCCTTTGAGGAGCATCCTCTTGATGGAGCCTATCTTCTCTCAATTGTCTTTTTTGAGTTTATTTCTCATCACTAAGCTCTATGTCTTCTCTCCTTTGTTTTTCTTTGATGAGAGCTTCATGTTGGTTTCTTGCCAAATAGGCATGAACAGATATAGTATCCACTGGATCAGCCTATTGAGTGGCATTCCTGATTTTTGTAGCAGCCCGTAAAAGTTCTTCTCTTGTGGTTTTCCCCTTTTCCATTGTATGTAGAGCATTGCTCCACATGCTTCTCGTATCTACATGCTTCAGAAAAACCTCTTCTTCATTTTCTAGTATCTCTACTCCATAGGTAGCAACCTCAACTGATGTGGTAGCTTGTAGTGACAAGAAATCCTCCAACAACTTCCGCATTCCTCCTTTCCCAAAATTGGTTTAAGGATTTCCACCATCTCTTTTGATGCAATCTTCCCATCTTTCCAAAAAACCACTCCTTGCTGAATATTATCAGCAAAACCACCACACTCCTTCCTAGTGTGTTTAGTTCCATCACACCAAATAAAACTTTTTACATAGTCTTGCTTTGTCACCGTTCTGGTTTCGCAACCATTTCCTTTCTTTTCCAACCTCACTAATTTGATTTGCAAATCTCTCATCCCTTTCACCAGATCATAGATGGTGGTTTTTTGTAATGGAGTGGTGAAAATTAGATTAGGGATATTTGGTGCTATGGCAATAGGGATCATCAATTGTCTTGGAGCCCTTGCAACACCAGTGGTATTGCTTCCTATCTTACCACCACTTTTCCTCTATGATATTCTTGCTTGGTAAAGATATTCACCACTTCTAACACCTTCCTCCAATCAGATGTAAACACAATATTCTTTGAACCATTCTCCAACAAGACCTTCAATTCTCTTTGTAACTCACTATCTATTGATTGAAGGAACAATTCTACCTTGTCATTCTCAAGTGGGAGCTTCTCCATTCAAGACAATTGTGAATATTGTCTCTCAAACTCCTAAAATAGCTCAATTGCACTCAGCTCCTTGATAGCTTTGTTCACCCATTCCATGAATGACTTATTTGTTACCTTATCCACATCCTCCAAGCAATATTTCTCTTTTAGATGAAGAAAAAATCTCTCCCAACACTTACATGAGTTTGAATGATCTCTTTTATGTGTACACAAAGCACCAAGATAACTATATGCTCTAATGTGTATATCATCTTCCATTCAAGAACCTTGTTGAACTCCACTTCCCTTGAGTAATACTTTAGGTACTTTCAAATATTCCTCCAATCAAATTGATCCAACATCCCCACAACCAATTGCAAGGCTTTAGTTACCAATACCTTCTTACGTTTACCTCAACAACTTGGTGTTGTTGCATATATAGTGCAAATGCTTGGAACATTTGTGCTGAAGCCAGATCAAGTTGTAATGTGGGTGTCTCTACAAAGCTATTAGCACCCCAATCCCCTATGCTCTTGTTTGATCTCCTGTCCATGTCCACCAACAACCTCTTTCTAACTCTCCACCTAAGAAGTTTCACGTCGAGCTCACCAACTGTTATACTTTGCCTTTCTTTCTTTGGGAACACACATGATGCCTAGCTAGAGAGCTTATGGATAAGAGGTTGTATGTATATCTTTCCCTACTAATTTGAGAAGTTGGGTACCCAATCAATAGAACCGTCCACTATTGTATCTGAGATTCTTTCTACCAAGTGGTGAGGTAACGGGTAACCTAACCTATCATCATAACATGCACTCCTGGTTTGTTGGTCATCACTTCCAACATTTCCAAGGAGAAATGCACAACACTCCTAGAACAAAAGAACCTAAGCACAACATATGCATACCAATCTAAGCCAATTGGGCATACAAACAAGCATGCAAGCCTAGAGAAGATCCAACCACAAGAATTCAACAACTCTTTATGTTGTTGTTAGAAATCAGCTTCAAAGCCTCTTGCTCTATCCTTAAGCTGATTACAATATTTACTCCAAGTTTCTTCCAATCTGTACTCCAACTTCCAAACCAACTTGTCCTTAAAGTGGATAAATTCTACGTCTTTTAGACAGGGAAAACTTTGTGCAACTCACATGGGCATAATTTTCTTTGTGTGATTTGGATTTAAGTGTTATAAAATTAAATAGAAAGCCTATATAATAATCTTCCAATTATGTGAAATAAGTCACAATTGGATTGCTAAAGCTCTCTTGAAAAACTCTCAAATTGGGCCAATTTTCTATAATTTTCACCTTAATTCACATTTCAAAATCCCTAATTTAAGGTTGCTATTGATTCTTGGTAACTTTAGGAAAAATTTTGGATTAGAGGTACAATTAATCCTCAAAACAGTCCAAAAATCTAAAAACCTGAATCATAGTCACAAAAATTAAGAGAATTGATATTAATCCATGATTGAAGATAGAGATGTTCTATTGAATTTACAATAATTTTTTTGGTAGAATTTGTTGCATCAGCTCTCACTCTCCATAGACCCAAAGCCAACCAAAATTTACCAAATATTTTTTTTTGCCCTTGTCTAAATCCACGCAAAGGTTGATAGCCTAATCCAATCCCAATCCCTAAATATGGATTGATTCTTGAGTTGGGCTAACTTGTGAGTACTACAAACCCAAGTATGCTTGATCCAAGACCTTGAATTCTTTATTGGAGAAATTCACAAGAAAACTTTGCACAAAGATGCAAAACCTAACCATAAAAAATATTGAAGATTTTCATAAGGTGATTCAAACCACAACTTTAGGAGTGACCAAAATTTGAAACCTGATCAACATCTCATCTCCAGCACCTTACGTCCCAAAGCTCCAACTTCAATTGCCCATATCTAATTTGAGATTGATCAAAACCTAGAATTTATTGATCTTAACACTACAAACACTCTATCTTCTCTTCAATTCCAATGACAAATTATGAAGACATCTCATGAAGCTTTCCAAATTGTCTATTTTTTGCTCCTATGTATAAATTCTACCCCCTTGATTCAATTGATCATATCTCCTACATAATCTGCTCAAATTATTTGCCTTCTATCTTCAAATTGTACCCTGTCAACTCCTCTCTCCAAATGTGGTCCTTTCTCCATGAATGCCTTCCCAAAATCCTTTGATGGTTGAAAAACCTAGACTTCTTTTCTTTGGATCCAATCACTTGCACTTTTTTGTCATTTAGTTTCTTCACTTTTTGACAAATAGACCCCACAACTCCACCTTGAAGCTCATAAGAAAAATTAAGTTATTCTCCATCTAGAAGAGCACATAGATTGTTAAATCCCAGACCTACTCATAAGTAAGCACCAAAAGGATGACAAGATCTGGGTTTTCCATCACCAACTCCATGAATGATGTCCCAAAATGTGTCACCATCCAGTCCTGTAAGTTGTCATGATGTAGAATCTGGGGCTTGATGAGAAAAGGATTCAAGAGTGGTAGATCAAGAGCATGAAACATCTCTTTCTCAAACACTTCATGCAATGCTCTTATGCTCATGCTTTGCTACAACTCTCATTCCCAACATCCTCCTCCCACTCAAGATTCCTCAAACTAAACGCAGACTTTCTCTCAACTCTCCACCACACATATACATCAAAGCCCTTGAAAAGGATAAGATCATACTCCACATCGCCAACCACTTAAATGCACATAGATTTCTCACATAGCAATAGCTCAATCATGGGATCCATCATACAACCTACTCCATCTTTATAGAGATAAACCACACTAGTGTACTTTTTCATGGGCTACACAAACCACAACATGATATCATGATAGCATGCTACCCGCTAATAGTGGGTATTATCATGCACCTCCCATACCCAATTGGCATCATTGTGCACTACCCTAAAACTTGCACATGCTTTGGTGCATGCCTTTGAGTGGAAGTGGGTATTGTGTGGCATTGGGCATTCTACAATTGGGTATCAACTCACTTACATTTGGGCATCAATGTGCACCTATGTCCACTACCCACTAACACATGCACCATTGCATGCCTCATATACCAAATTGGCATCATTAGACACCATAAAAAAACTTACACATGCTTTAGCATGGGCCATTGTGCGGCACAAGGCATTCTTTAGTCGAGCATTGGCAAGGATCCTTGTATGAGTGGATGATGGTAAGCATTGCCGAGAAGCAATGCGTGCCATTTCAAAGATTAATTGGGAATGTGTTGCTCTTTTGAGCTCCAATGGGTGACTTAAGATGGTGCTTTTATTTAACAGTTTAGAGTGAGAAGTCCTTGTTCTAGCAACTTCTAGAAGTTACACAAAAATCTCAAATCTTATAAATTAATCACAATACATAGTCAATATATAAAGATCATTTTTGATTATAAACATACTTGGGTTACATGGAAGTGCCTTTAGTGGTGGTATCATATTCATTTTCACTAGAATATGAATTTGGAGTTGGATGTTTTGGCTCGAGATTGTAATGTGTAGCAAAAGGCTTGATTTTGTACCAAACTTGAGTTAGCACTTTGAAATACTACCTTATTTCCTTGAGAGATTTTCCTCCTTGCAAGAGACTCATTTTGATTTCATGAGTGCGCTTTGATTCTAGACGCATCTCCTTGAACCTATGTTTTTATGCCCTAGCTTTCTTTTTATCAACACTCAATTTCTTCTCAATTTCAACATTCATCTTCTCTATCTCTAATCTAACATGCTTAGTTTCCATTTTTATCAATTTTTTCACTTTTCCTCAGGTTGGTGGCTTCTAGTTCAGCTAGTTGTAACCTCTTCCTTGATTATATAGTGTTTTCCTTCAACATGGTGATTTTTGCTAAATCTTGAGACAATGACATACTATGTGATATTTTAGATACCTTACTTATGGATGTTCCAATTTTTCTCCTCTTTGGATCATGTTTTCCTTCTTTGTTGAGGAAAGTGCACTTTGACCCATCACATGTAGAAGCTAGTGGAGTTGGTGTAACAAAATGTGAGTCCTCAACTAGTGCAATAAATTGGGACTCCTTCTTGGATGATTGGATTCCATTCTCCAAGCCCTCCATGTAAATACTAGGTAAACTTTCTACCCCTTGGGTGTTAGGGGCAAATTGGGGCCACAAGTCTAAGAGCACCATCTTTGAAGGAAATGGGAATTGAGAGTCAATCAAGATGGTTTCTTAGGATTCATGAACCTCCTTGAATTGGGATTTAAATCTCCCAAACTTACCATAGCAGATGGAGTGTAAAAGACCAAGAACAAGGAGAGAAATAGAAGAATGGAAGATCAAAGTGAAAGATCACATTAGGACTCTTGAATGGGGGAACTTTGAATGCCTAACATGAGCTTAGGCTTTGATATTGAAATATATAATACTCTTGAGAAGCTTTTCAAGAAGCTTCCTAAAAGACACCTACTTGGAGTGCAAGCCAAGTTAACCGGGAAGCTTCTCAAGAAGTTGCCTTCTTGGCGTGTAAGCTAAGCTAGCCAAGAAACTTCCCAAGAAGTTTCTTCCTTGACATGCACATCACCCATCACTTAGAAGGTGCCAAGTAGCTTCTTAGATACTTCTAGAATATTCTTAGCTAATTTGGTCTATATGCTACTTTGTTAGTATCAACTTACTCATCAAGAAGCTCCATATTGTTACATTGTCCCCCATTGCTAGTTGGTGACCTCAAATTCCTAGATAGTCATTTGTGCATTTTGGAGATGAGAAAGAGTTTCCCAAGTGGCATTATGAAGGGGATACCCTTACTAGAGGACTTTGTACTCTATATGTTGTTGGTGGCCTCATTAATATGGCGACATGTAAGGATACAATCAACTTCATACTCATGATCATTGATAGGGATGGGAGGAGGAGGAGGTTGGACACAAGAGGAAAAGGATTATGGATTAGGAACAAAGGATTTCAACTTGGAAATATGAAAGATAGGTAGATTCACATATGACAAGGCAAAGCAAGTCAATAAGCAACATGAGGAATGATTTAGTGATATCAAAGGATCCTATCCAATTAGGAGCAATTTTATGAACTTGAGTATCAAGTGGGAAGGGTAGGTTATTGAAGGAGAGCATGACCTTATCACCAAATTAAAAGGTGAGATCACAATGATGGTGGTTTGCATATTGTTTTTGATTTTGAGCAACAAGGAGATGAGATTTGGCTTGTTGGAGGGATTGGGATATGGTGGCAAGAAGATAGAAGTATGAGGGACATAAGATGGAGGAGGAGCAAGAAGGGAATCTAGCACAAGTGGGTCTTGGCCAAAATTAAAGGAGAGAATATGGTGCTTGCATGTTTGGAATTGTTGTATGCAAACTCAATAATTGTAAGACATTTATCCCAATTGGTATGGTGAATGTTAACAAAGGCAGAAAGCATATCTTCCAAGGTGCAATTTGCTCGTTAGTTTGTCCATCAATTTGAGAATGATAGGCCATGGACAAAGCAAGCTTGCTTGCCAAAATTTCTAACAATTCAAAGATTACAATTGGAGATGAGTACACAAGTGTAATACTCCGAGGATAAGAGACCTGAAGAGAAACATAGAATAAGAAACACACAATTTCACACTCAAACCTCTGATACCCCAAAGGAGCACTTTGATTGTACTATATAGCAAAGTGGACGACCCCGTAGGAAGCTCCACCCTTGGATCAGATACATGGATGGGTGATATGTCAATGATCTCTATCCTTAGATTAGTTGCATGCGTGGCTGACATGTTGGTTCTGATCCTATCTAGTTGGTCAAACCACCTTTGACTAAAGAGAATCTTTGGGGAATCTTCCTATAGGAATCTCCAAATCACACGGGTGAGGTACCATTGGAAAGCTCTTGATGAGACAAAATAGGGGGGAGAGAAGGCTAGCCTTTCCTTTAAGAGGGGGGGAGGGAGGAAAAAATTTGCACATTTTTTAGGCCTAATTCATCCGTTTAGGCCTTCAAAATTGGCTCTAAAGTTTCCAGGCTATTTTTGGCTCCTACCCTATTAGTAGAAGTCCTCTTTTGGTGACACCTCTATCTAATCTACCTAGCCTATCATATATAACATCTTCCCAGATGTCACCTCTAGCTAATATGTTTAGCTATTGGTATTACAACTTTAGGCTATTTTTTACTTCTACCTTATTAGTAGAAGTACTCTTTTGATGACACCTCTATCTGATGTACCTAGCCCATCATACATAATATCCTTCCAGATGTTACCAAGCCAATTTTCACCTCTAGCTAATATGTCTAGCTTTGGTATTACAATAAGATATCCCATGATGCTTGAAGATATTGTCAAAGTAGATTTGTGCCAATGTTAGAGCATCCATGGTATCAAAGGTTAGTGCCAAATGGATTTGCTTACTAAGCTTATCCAAAAAAAACCATGATTCTTTTGTGATCTTGCTTTATCTTGGGCAAGGATGTAATGAGATCTAAGCTCATGTGTTCACATTGAGCAGATGGGATGGAAAGTGGTTGAAGGAGTCCACTTGGTCTTGGTTGTTGGCCTTGTTGCACTGGTAGCTCTCACAAGATTGGACAAACTCTTGAAAATCTTGTGTCATGTTGGGACACCACCACTGGTGTTGTAGGGTACCCAAAGTCTCCTCCACACCTATGTAACTAGTGATTGGTAAATCATGGGCTTCTTGAAGGTGTACAAGTCGTAGACACCCTTGGCTAGAATTTAGATCTGGCTCTCCTAGAATAAAAGGCCTTCTTTGAAGGAGAAGGTGTTGTATTCCTTGTTATGTGCAGAAAGACAACCTTGTACCATCGGAAAGGAAGGATCTTGTTGTAAAGCGGTACTAAACTCAATTTGGACCTTGGAATTGATTGATATTGTCATAATTACCGATGTGATGAGAAATAGAAACTTTAAATCAGGTCATTGTGATGGAGCATTGGAGATGACATGGAACCTACCAGGTTTGTACTCAAGTTTGAGGTCAAAAAACTATAGTTGTTCTTCCCATTGATGATGTAGACTCTTCATGTGTTCCAAATATAATGTTTGCAACAAGGGTTTGTGATCAATTTGCATGATCGCTTGTTTCTCCAAGAAATAGTGCTTCCATACCTTGGTGGCATATACCATTGCTAGTTGTTTTAATCTTAAGCAAAGTAATTCCTTTCTATGGTGTTTAGTTGGTGAGATACAAAGGCAATGGGGTGTAACCCATTTGGGAATTCTTATTGCAATATGGCTCCAGTTGCAAAGTTAGAAGCATCAAAATCAACCACACAAGTTAGTTTAGGGTCATATGGTTGAAAAAGGGGTCTTGAAGACACCATATATTTCAACTTTTGGAATGTTTCTTTGTGCTTGGTGGTCCATTGAAAGCTCAAGTTCTTTCCCAAGAGTTTGGTCAATAGTGCAACATGAGCATGAGCATGATAGTGGATGAACCGTTGATAAAAAATTACCAATCTATTAAATGCCCATACTTCTATAGCATCCTTTGGTGTAGGCCAATCAATAATGGCCTTGATTTTCTTCTCTTCCATCTTGACTCCCTCTGATGAGATCTTGTGACCCAACTAGGTAACTTCCTTTTGCCAAAAGGTACACTTTGACTTCTTGTAATAAAACTTCCACTAACATTGTTGTCATAGGACTTCTCTCATGTGATTTGCATATTTTGTCTTTATCTTACTATAGATTAAGATATCATCCAAGAACACCATCATGTATTGATCCAATAGTCCATCCAACACCCGATGCATCTGATCTATGAAGATTGTTGGAGCATTAGTAAGCCTGAAAGGTAGAACTCTCCATTCAAAATGCCCATACCTTGTGCAAAAAGTAGTCTTTTGCATCTTCTCTATCAATGGTAATATACCAATAGCCACTTTGGAGATCCAACTTGGAGAAGTATTGTGCTCCACTCAATTGATTGAGCAAGTCATCAATTCGAGGCAAGGGATATGCATTCTTCATTGTTTGTTTATTGAGCCCATGATAGTCAATATAGAAGCAAAGTCCTCCATCCTCCTTTGGGACAAATAGTACCAATGCTTCCAATGAGATGTACTATATCATATGAAATCCTTCTCCAACAACTCCATAAGTGTTATTCAAAGCTCACCCAACTTCTTTGGTAAGAGCCGATGGATTGGTCTACTCATTGGAGTACATCTTGGCAATAACTCAATCTTGAAGGCATACCACAATCAGAGAGTAATCCCTTTGGAAAATCCTCTAGAAACACATTTGAAAACTCTTGGACTATTTGATCAGCCATTGCTTGATGATGCTTTTGGTCCTCCTTAGATCTTCCATGTCCACTCGGCTTGATCCACACCACAAAAATAGACTTATCTTCCTCCAAAGCTTGCTCTATGGCTACTTTACTAGACAAACTTCCCATCTTGTGACTTATCTTCCTCAAAGCTTCCTCTTTATGGTTACTTTCTTGACAAACTTATCAATCTTGGGATTGACTATTCTTAGGTGTCTTACTCAAAGGTGCCTGACAATCTAATCAGAAATTCATACCTTGGTATTATACTTGAATTTGTCATCAATTCCAATCAAATTGAACCTCATGATGTTCAAGCAAAGGTAGACTTTGAATGACATCATAGTGTAGAGGTACCACTACAAACCTCATACATTCCAAATACTCCTTCCCAATCTTGAATGTAACAAGATGTGAGGTACAGAATGCAAAACCCTTCCTACCATCCACCATGATCAATCTACTTCTAGTTAGTGGTTTGATAGGAATACTTAATTCCTTTGCTAATTGCCTAGACAAACAATTCTTTGAACTTCCAAAATCAACCAAAATCCTACAACCTCAATCAGATATCATACCTTGCAAGTGAAGTAAATTGCATAAGTCGAGCCTTCAATCCCATTGGAACTAATCAAGTTCCCAATAGGCAGCTTGAAATCTCCTATTGGGATTCCTTGTTTCTCTTATCATTTTGCTCCACAAACTCCATTTGGGTGATTTGTCAAGGTGTCACATTCTATAGTGTATATTCAGCAATGCAATGCACAAATTTGGTGATAGTAAAAGCAACCATTATTTTATTGCAATCTTCCCCAATTTTTTATGCCAAGTTATCTCTATTAGATGACATCAATCTCCATAGGTGCCAACTCCTCCACCCATGTGTAATGTGTTGGTAGGTTTTTTGAAGGTCGAGGTTGAGCTCAAGTTGTTGCAACCAAGGAGTCAAAGCACTTGGCCAACTACACGGCTTCCTCCAAGTCTTTTGGCTCTTGTATAGTCACTTCTAATGTGGTTTGTAACTTCAAGCTCCTCATAAATTGATCCATAGCTTCACCATCCAATATATTTAAAATTTACATAATGGTGTTCTGGAATTGTGTGATATAGCTTCTTATAGAACCAATCTGCTTCAACTCTGCCAATTTATCTTTTGCGGCTCATGTGGCATTTATCACTTGGAATCATCCAATTATTTCACTCTTGAATTGCTCTTGTGTCAAGATTGGTGCAACCATCTGCCATAAAGCTCGCTCCACTTGGAACCATCACCATAGTTTTGCCACTCCATCCAATTGGCTTGAAGCTAAGAGAATATGTTTCCTTTTATCTTGAAGATTTATAACCTCAAAATAACATTCATAGTCAAATACAAAATTCTCAATTGCACCCAAAAGATTCTTGCCTTTGAATACCTTAGGTTTTGGATATTGGATTTGCTCCTCTCCTTCTCAAAATGGTGCTCTCTCTATGTGCTTTTGTCATTGATGATCTCATTCTTCTAACAATTGAGTAAGGTGCTCAACTTATTTTTGCATAGCAATGATAACTTTGGGCATTTTTGCCATAGCTACTACTCTATAATCTATCTAAATTAACAATTTGATGCAACACGCCCACCATTCTCTATAAATTACAATTGGAAACACCAAGGGTTCATCAAACAAGGTGATTGTATTCAAAAAATTCTGCCCAAAGTGTGAGGTGATGAATTGCATGAAATGGTGCTTGGGTAGTACACAAACACAAAAATCCCAATGGTTTGGAAAAAATGGATTTGGTGGTCCATCCATCCCATTTGTACTCTGATAATATTAATGTAAAAGACCAAGATCGATGAGAGATATAGGAGAATGGAAGATCACAGTGAAAGATCACATTGGGGCTCTTGAATGAGGGAACTTTGAATGCCAAACATGAGCTTAGGCTTTGGTATTATAGGGAAATATACAAGGCTCTTGAGAAGCTTCTCAAGATGCTTCCTAAAAGCCATCTACTTGGAGTGCAAGCCAAGTTAACTGGGAAGTTTCTCAAGAAACTTCCTTCTAGAAGATGTCTACTTGGCGTGCAAGCTAACCTAGCTAGGAAACTTCCCAAGAAGCTTCCTTCTAGAAACCACCTACTTGGTGTGCAAGCTAAGTTAGCTAGGAAGCTTCCCAAGAAGCTTTCTCCTTGGCATGCACATACACAACACTTGGAAGATGCCAAGTAGCTTCCAAGATGCTTCTAGAATATTTTTAGCTAATTTGGCCTATTTGCTAATTTTTTTAGTCTTGACTAACTCGTTGGTAAGCTCCATATTCTTACATGGAATAATGTTTGCTCTATTCTTGAACATTGCTTCCATCCTAGCAAAATGTGTGCACATTCCATTCAATTTGTTGTTTATAGTTCTCCACCCTTTGTCATATTCCTTTTCTATGAGACCTCCAATAGACTTGTTTTTCAACTCCCAAGTTTCTTTGTATGATTTCATATACCTCAGCCATTTCTTGTCCAGTCTATCACCAGTCATAGAAGTAGGAAATCTTTACTCCTACCGAACCAAATATATGGCCATGAAACTAAAAGCAATGGATTTCTAAATTGGCTTTTTTCAATTCTCACCATGAATCTGTGCAAAATGCTCCAGGTCTTCCAAATAATCCAATATTTGGACAATATTTGGCCATAATGGTGCATTTCCGTGTGGAACAGTCTGTCCTCTTTTTTTTTCTAAGCATGGAAGAAGCCATCCTCAAGACTTTTCCAAACTTCCCTAATGATTGTATTGGTTGTTAATCCAAATATGAGTCTAATTGTCTTGGTTCTGAATCCAAATGTAAGCATGCACTGCAATCAGATACTTGATCTCACATTGCATAATTTGTATTGCACTTTTGGAGTAATATTCCTCAACCCTCAATCAATTTCTTGGTTGCCATAGGGCAACGGGGATCATTTTCCATAACTCGCTATCTTCCTTGCCGCAATCATCTATTGATTAGTGCAGCAAGAGAGACCACACAAATTTGAAACTACTAAACCCGCCATTTAGTTTACTGACAAGAGCATTCACACACCATTAGCACACAAATGGTGAAATTGGATTGAATAGTTGAGGATGGTATATTTTGGAACACATGGTATTGCATGAAAAACATTGCAAAAATTGCACAAATCACCCTCCAAAAAACATGGCAACCCTATTAGGAAGTCACGTTACCTCGTATTACTAACATTTATTTTGATAGGACACATCTACACATCCATAATATGTGGCCATTTTTAGAAATGAACACAACTTGCGCTAAATATCCATTACATCATTCATTTGTTAGCAGTTCATCCCGTTCATGTCACTAAAAATAGTTATGAAATTTGTTATTTATCCCTCATACATCCATCCGTCAAAACTATTTCTGAGACCCCTATAATTCTTCTATACTGTACGTAGCTTTCTTCACATTCCTCAAAACCTAAAGTTGAGTAATGAGAGGTAGAGGCGTCATCTCTTGATATACAATTTTGAACATGTTTTCATAAGTTAAAAGATACTCAAATTCAGATGTCTGGGCGATTTTGAATATCTTTTTCAAAGTGGTATTCTTCAACTCAAAATTTGAGAAGGAAGAACCATACCCATTGTCCAGCATAAAAGCAGCCTTTCACCTCGTTCACGTAGACACGAACCAAGAGATGACGTTCTTTAGAGATGTCCACGGGGTACGTGCAGTTCGACTGTCGGACAGTACTGGGAAGCAACACAGCGGTGATTGTCATGATTCTCATGAAGACACTTAAAACTCGGAGAAACGGATGAGTATCAGATCCGAAATAACAAGGACTTGCACTAAGGCAATATCGAAGGATGAGACCCTAACATGCCCAGTCAATGGCCTGTGCGATAGATAATCAATATACACATTTCTGTACGAGAGCTGTTGAAGGCTCATCTGATTCATGATCATTTACAAACGTCAGTCCGCGGCAGAAGTGCGTTAGACAGCACTTTCCCAGCACATCAGCAAGACGCTTTCCTGAATATACTCCTGGACTTAAAACCTCTAAACCTCTAAACCTCTTAAAGGCCTTCACCTTCGTAGGTGCAAGCATCTAGAATGAGGAGGTTTTGCTACAGTATGGTGTGATTCGGGCCAACTCTCGACAGTAATTTGGAACGCCAGAATAAAATTACAATTTGCACCTGTCACACATCTATGGCGCCATCATCATCCATGGGTGTAGACAGGGATAGTGCGCCTGGAAGTTGTTAAGGCGTAGGGCATGGCTGCTAATTAAGTGACCGAGTAATAGGATTTACCAAGGCGCTCCTCTCAAGTTCCACAGTAGCATAGAGTAGAGCCTCCAAAATGCGAGGAATTCTCGAGATAGGCCGGCACACACCAGAGTCTCCTTCATGTGGCAGATGTTAATGCTGTTCTGTGAATCATGTCAAGAACAGCTGGTGCCAGAGATCTGGATACTCTCCGGAACGCAAACGTACGGAAAGCACAATTATCATAGTACAGAGCTTATCTACAGCTGCTCCGGTCGGATGCAGGGTCTTGATGCAGTGTCTTCTTACCAGGTGTGCTAGTCTAGAGCCATATTTGAGTCGATGAAAGCGATCACGTCTGCCAGAGCTCTCTCTCCCAACTCGTTGCCTTCAAAGGCGTAGAATGAATGAAATCCGCCAGCGTAAATCTCATACCTTACCTGCTTATTATGCTTTTCCAGTTTCTTGACGTAACGCATCTGCCAGTCCTTCAGTATGTCAAGAGTACCTATTACAACAAAAATGGGAGGCAATTGGAGCGTAGAGATGTCCATAGAGTTGGGTCCGGAGACATTGCAAGCCGGATGATCCCTGTCAGCCTCGATGGGCAGGAACGCCTTCCAAGCCCAGTCTGCGCGCTCCACGCTCAGGATAGGTGGATTCACGTTGAGCTCTGCCGGACTGCGGTCTTCCCCACCAAAAAATGGCTGCAGCAAAACCATTCCCCGCAGATGAACGGGGGTTATGTCGCTCTTGGCTGCCATGCAACCCACGAAGTGCACTATGTTTCCCCCCGCGCTGTCACCTGCCAAAAAGCACTGCGAGAGATCGGCTGCAGTGGGAAGCTCATCCCGCGAATCTGTGGATTGAAGCCACTCCAGAACCTTGAAGGAATCCTCGTACGCCACGGGGTAGCGGTACTCCGGTGCCCTCCGATAATTCACGGAAATGACCACGGCGTTGGCTGCCCTCGACAATTTTCGGCACAGCTTGTCGAAAACAACCACGTCGGCGCTCATGCTGACGAAGCCTCCACCATGATAGTAAACGATCACGGGAAGTTTCTTCTCTGACTGACCATCCTCGGCTTCATATTCGGAAATAATTTCTTGATCTGGTGTGAAGATTCTCGCCCACACGCCCGTAGGAGGGTCGATTACAACATCCTTGGTGGAAACTCCGTTGACGGGCTTTGGATTGGCCTTGACTTTCACCTCGAAAAAATCTTGACGGGCCCTATTAACGCTGCCATCCTTGCGGTAGACCCAGGCATCGATGCGCCTCAAGACAGCGCCCACCATCCTCACACTCATCGGTACAGCTTCCTCCGGCTCTGTAAATAAGACATGCTACAGGCGTCACGTACTACACCAGTGCGGGAAACATACCAAAAGCTCTCATAAATGGCAGGCCTGCATTTAGTTTTGGTGCGACTTGCTGATTACTTTTACATCGGTTAGAACGACTTTCATCTTGCACCGTGTGTGTCTTGTTGATCTCTTCGCGCTGCGTCCAGCGCTCTAGTGTCCAGATTTCCTCTAGCAGCTTGAATTGCATAAATGAAAGAGCTTGCAGCAAACGACGCCCCGTAAAGCCGGAATTCTCACGTAGCACAGGTATCTGGACAGTGCTGTCTACAAATACCTTCGAAAGCAATCGCTGAGTTTTAAATTGATTAATACCCATCAAGATATTGCCTGTCTTTGGCTGTAGGCATCCTTATCAAGTGCATACTGGGAAAGTTCATTTTCCTGCCAATCATGCTGGATCTAACGTGTGGAATACTTCTGAGAGACATTTGAACCAGAGGTCGAGCAACGGACACAGATATCCGACAAACTAATTATGGAGATCTCTCTGGGGATGCTAACGAAATTGATCCGAAATGAACATGTTTTGCACACAGTCGGGGAGGCTGACCCCAACAAACAGAATTGAACCTTCAACGTCAGGTTGATGCACTCTCACACGCAATTCAGCAAGAACGTCTCCCCTTTACTCTAAAGCCAAGCCTGATCAGATTCGATTCTACAACAGAAAACGTTACTTACTAGGTGTAATTTTAGCTGGTGTAACCTCCATATTCTTGCTGGAACCCGATCGCGCAGGAGGCATCGACATCTCTGCTTTGCAAGATTAAAATCCTCCTCAAGAGGCTAACTTAAAATGCGTGACATCAATTGAGGATATGAATGTCCACTGCTTTCTTCCTTTCTTGCGATTTGAAAACGGTGAAAAACCACCGCCTTGGTCACATTTTCACCCGCCAGGAACGGAACGAACGTCTGCTCTTACAAAGTCGTTCGACAAAACGTAAGGGTAACTTCTAAGGCTCAATTGCGGCTTTTAATTTTTCCTCGTGTCGGGTTAGCATAATGCTTTGGACTTCTGACTCCTGTTACCGACAACTGCGCGAAGAGTCAAACGAACCTTCGGACTTTGCGCATGAAACGGATCTAGGAGATAACGAACTGAGGCGAGTCCAGGAGATTATTCAAACGCAGGAGGGCTGGAGTGCTGGAGATTCGCTGGTAAGTGATCTCCTGGTTTCGTTTCAGATATTGCTCAGTCATGGAGTTTGTGCAAGAGGATCCCCTATCCTCTCTAAACGACGGATACGAGGTGTTGCCTGAACGTGCCTACAGGGAAGGAGTGTGGGCCTGGCAAAGCAAACAAAGGTGGGTGGGACTTTAATGATCGCCTCTCGACCTCCAGCAACTTGCGGCTTTTGGTCAAGTCTGTGCAAATGGTGTAGACTTCATCCCAGCGCAGTTGGATAACTGCGGTGGTAGTTTGAAGGTAGATTCAGATACCCACAGTCGTTGACTCGTATCACGTAGTTTGTTTGATGTAAAACATACTTGCCCAAAGCGAAGCACTGGGGGCGTACAAGGCCATGACTGCAGTGAAAGTTAACAATAATCACAAGGGCCGAATTGGGGGGCTGGCCACCACTGGGTTTCTCAGCGCCAACTGAGATGAGAAACAGAAACTATGGGATGGCACAATCATGCCTCTCGCCGCGAAAGGACATAACAACTTTGGGCATTTGTTTGACTTGCTTAAAGTACTACGTTGACTTGATCCAATATGTTCAATCCCTGAATTTAATCCCTTATGTTTCTGAATTTAATCCCTTATGTTTCGAAGCTAAATCAGTTGAAGGTTTCAATTGGGATTCGGTAGCGATTTAGTGAATTTTTTTATGCTTGGTCTCGTAAATTATTATAGTGTAAGGAACTCTTATAAAATTAAGAAGATGTATACAATACAATTATAGAGATATAAAATATCCGTAGTTTAATCAGTATTTTTTTACCGGAAACCATAGATATATATTCACGATAAGATCAATTAGATTATCTATCAAATTAAAAAATTTAAGAAACTGTAGTTTCAAATACCATAAAAAGCAGAAATGAATTTCCCTCGCAATCTATAATAGTGTGAATCACACTG
Organism: Lunularia cruciata; assembly: GCA_948567375.1. Taxonomy (NCBI): domain Eukaryota; kingdom Viridiplantae; phylum Streptophyta; class Marchantiopsida; order Lunulariales; family Lunulariaceae; genus Lunularia; species Lunularia cruciata. The sequence continues at coordinate 60,031,343 of OX419761.1, read as the reverse complement.
TATTTTTCTTATGAAGCTCAATCCTATTTAGAAACAACTTGTCGGTAAAATTCAAACTAACACTTGAACTTCATATACTGAATATTATACTAAATTAGTACGGCACCCATGCCAATTAATACCACCATTCTTATAATTAGTGCCACTTGTATTAGAAAAAGGCATCCATAAAGACAGCTTTTGCTTAGACTAAAATCCTCCAATTCAAACTAAGTTCAAGAGGATATGATTTTTGTGGATAGATGCTTTTGTAATATTTTAGTGGATTAGGAACTTGTTTGAGTTAACTCATTTATTTAATGGTGATCAAATTCACTTCTTAAAAGTATTGTCTTCTTGGTAATGGGATGTTCTAAATTAAGTCAATTTTTGAGTTTGCGGGATTCTTCCATATGGATACAGATATATGGATATGGATATATGGAAGAATCTCATGTGGGGCTTAAATTTTCACAAAAAAATTTCTTCTTGTTTGTCAAGAGTATGACAAAATAATTAATTATTTAGGAAGGAAAAATTTGTACTTGAAGTATCCTTTAGAGTTGTGGCTTTTTATGCAAAGGTACAAATGGAAGAAGCTCAAAGCAAAGGCATTTGGAGGGAAGAATGTCAAATTAGACATGACCATAAATGTTGGTGGGAGGCAAAGAACTCAAGTTTGAGTACCTTCAGACTCAAAGACTTTTGTACTTGAGTACCTTTAGAGCAAAATATTATAGACAAATTTGAATGTGCTGCCACTTGGGTAAAGAATTGCAGCCAAAGACCATTTTCATTCAAGGAAAATTGTTTTCATTTAGCAAGGACTATGTATTGTGTGGGAAAGGAGTGCTCATCAACTACTCATCATTGAAGAATGATGACTAGACCACCTTTGGTAGAAAATATGGTGTTTTTTTAAATAGCTATTTCATTCTAAGATTTCAATAAGCTTAGACTTTCTAGATCTTTGCAAGCCTTTGTAGTTCTTACCACCTTTGTAGTTGTCCATCCTTTTCCTTTGTACCTAGACTACCTTTGGTAGAAAACATGGTCTTTGTTTAGAAATCCATGAGGAAGATCCCCAAAGTCATTCTTTGTAGTCAATCAATAAAAAAATGGGTGATCTATTGCAAATTGTGTGCTATGAGAGGCTACAAAGGCCAGCAAGCAGGAGACTAGCTAGTTTAGATGATTTTTGTTGGTAATTGTTTGGCAAAATCTACTCACCATTCTAGATTGTACGTAACCAAGTTTGAACCCCAGATCTTTGGTTCCTAAATTGGTGCCCTGGCCTCCTTGTCCACCTTTGCTTGTTGTCCTAATGATTATTCCAATGATACCTATAACATGTAGCTTTGGCTAGGAGAGGCAATTTGATCCCATTCTTTATGATATTGGTAGCTTAGGAAGTAGGTAGATACTCCTATTATGTAAAATGCCAAATGGTGGCAGAGTCAGTCTGGTGTTGATTGATGAGAAGGAGAGTTTTGTTTAGACTTCTTATGAGTGGACCCCCTCCATTCTCTACTTCATGCTTGTGCACCATGTTTGTGTGAGGTGCTCCAAATTTAGAATGTTTGTGCTCTGGTGTGCTTGTGGTAGTGAGGTTAGAGTGATGACCAGTAAGACTACCTATGTTTCTCTCCAATGAGGTAGGAAGTAATCACTTGCAGATTGTGAGAGTGTGTGTTGTGATGGTAGGTTACAGGTTGTTCTTTCCTCTAGTGTAGGTTTTCATAGTTAGAGCTACATTAGTGGGTGGTGTTTAGTTAGTGCTGGCACTTGGTGGGGTGCTTGTGGTGGTTATGGTTGCGGTCTAAGTTACAATGTCACGATGGATTTCTTTTGGGATTCTAGAGGAGGTAACATTGTAGTACATAGTGGTTTACCCAAAGTGGTACTCAATATCAATTTGCTCCTTAGATCCCAATTAGAGAGGAGATGACTTTGAGTTGGAGTTTGATACAAGAGTGATTCAACTGAGAGTGCACTTGGTGTGTCCGCACAATTGTCATGGGACATAGATGAGATTTATGGGGCATCCAAAGGCCCCAAGTGCTACTCTGGTTCAGTGAGTACTATTGAGTTGGATGACTTCATTTAGGAGTTTAATAGTTGGTGTGATTTGTAGCAAATGCGAAACCTAACTTTGTTCACACCCTTCATGGCATGTTTTAGTACTTATTGGGTCCACTGATGGATCACTATTATGAGTTTATGAGAGATTACTTGGAGAAGATCAAGCTATGGAGACAATATTGGTTTACAAACTACATTTCCATAATTTCAGGCTTGGTTGCTAAGCATAGATTGGTAGTACCCACAAGTTCTATCTCTAGTAGCATTGGTGGATCTAGTGGAGGTGCACTAGTTGGAGATGATGCTACTACAAGTGGAGATACCACTACATGAGGTGGTGTAGTATCGGAGTTTAATCCCATGGTGGAGTTCTTCTAGTGCTTGAGGTAGAACTACCAAGGAGTAGGGACTAACAAGTTGAGTAGCTTGCAAGAGTTCCAACAAAAGGCTGGAGAGAGCCTACACAAGGCATACACTTACATCAGATGGCTAGTCAATTTCACTTAGGGAGTTACTGATGCCCAAGCAGTCCAATTTTGGTATGGGATCCTATATAAAGAGTTGCAACATAGACTACATGATGTTATGTTGTTATAGGCTACTTCACCTACTTTGGCAAGGGTCTTTAGTTTGGCTAAGTGCATTGAGCTCAACATGGTGGAGGAGAGAGTGGTGACATTTGGATTTGGTAGGGCAAACTCATCCACAACTATTACTTTTTCTAGAGTGTAATAGATTGCACCATGCTATGTTGGCTTTTGGAGATAGAGTGGATAGCCTAGACCCTATGGAGCGAGTGGAGTGCCTTGTGTAGCTAGACCCTTACTTTCATTTTCAAGTCAGCAACAACTAGTGAGTGGTGGTGGTAGAGGTGGTGGTGGAGGATCCACACCTAGTAGGGATGTAGTACCTGCCTTTACTTTTGATATAGTCATGGTTACTTGGATTGAGCAATTGGAGCAGAGATTGGCTAGCATGACCATAGCTAAGAGGAGATCAAATTTGGGTGCAAAGACTTCCACTTCTTATGTTGGTGATAGAGATATCTTGGACTTTATGTGAAAATCAGCATAGGTAGATACATTTTTGTGATAGAGATATCTTGGACTTTACGTGCAAATCAGCATAGGTAGATGCATTTTTGTGATAGAGATATCTTGGACTTTACGTGCAAATCAGCATAGGTAGATGCATTTTTGTGATAGAGATATCTTGGACTTTATGTGCAAATCAGCATAGGTAGATGCATTTTCGTGATAGAGATATCTTGGACTTTATGTGCAAATCAACATAGGTAGATGCATTTTTGTGATAAAGATATCTTAGACTTTATGTGCAAATCAGCATAGGTAGATGCATTTTCCACATTGACTAGGAGTGTTGTATATGCTTTAGAGCCTAAAGGAGCATAGTGGAATTGGAATAATAGAGAGGAGAGGATGGTAGACAAGTCAGACTTCCCCAATCTTTCACACTCTTTGAGGCATTATAGACAACATCCATGGCTCCTAAACATCAGAGTGTAGGTGTGGTAGGTGGCAATGAGGTGCATGATAGACTAGATGCTAGTCAACTACCTACTACTACACATATTGAGTCTAGCTCAATGTTTGGGGAGGCTCAATTGAGTATGCGCTTCCCTTTATTTTGAGCTAGTGACATGTTCACATTGGGAGTTTACCCAACTCTAGTGTTCCATTTGACTACCACATTTTATGAGAGTAGTGATGATGTGTTTCATGCTTCTAGAGCAGAGGTGGTGAGTAGTGGAGTTGCCTTGGTTGAGGCGCATGGGATCTCCTTAGCGACTAGTGGTTTACGGCAAGCAACAACATCTAGATTGGAGGAATTACCAATTAAACATGCCTTTGAGCAAGTGTGGTTTACAACTGGAGTTGTCCTATTGGATAACCAAAGGAGGATTTTCTATTTGGTGGGACCTTTAGGTAAGGTCTATACACCATAGAGGATCTTATTAGATGTTAATGTGCATCTCTTTATGTTGGGGAAGGCTATAGTTGTCAATATGGATCTACGGAAGACCAATGTAGACCAATGTAGACCAATGTGTCCATTTCAGATGTATGCATCTCTAGGGGTGGTTCTACACAATACAACATATAAAGAGAGCTCATTTTCCAGATTCAGCCTGGTCATCCAACTAATAGCTTTGTGGTGAGAGCTCAAGCTATTGCAACAATAAAAGAGTCATATGATGTGCTAGTTGGTGGAGCAGTCTTATACCCCATGGGTTTCAATATTGATTATTGGGAGAAGATAACCTCCTATAGACTAGGTTGGCAATCAGATGAGGGACATGTATGTTGCCTACCAATACACTTTAGTAGTGGCAATCTTGGCTCACTACAATTAGGGACCATGGCATCAATTTTAGCTTTCAATGGTTTTGTTACTTGGCCTAGTGACTTATTGGAGTGGAACACCCATGTAGAGGATACTCTAGTACAAAAGAAAATCACTTGGATTTTGGAGTACGAATGGGATCATCGTATCCACCTTGGATGTTCCACTGTAGAGTTCTAAGGAGGCATTGCAATAACATGCAGATCAGTTGGTGTAATAGGCTTGGAGTGGAGCCTTTGTATTAAGAGACTAGTGTGAGGATGAGCCTCCAAAGTCTCTCATGTTGTCATCCTTGGATACCACACTCATTGCTTGGCAATATCTAATAGAGGGATTATGTCTATTGAAATTTTTTGGTGGGATTAGGATTAGACTAGTTGTAGTACTACAGGCAAGTATATGAGTACAAAGATACTTGTATATGGAGAGAGATTAGACTACTAGGTGAGTCTCTCTGCATCAATTGGCACAATTAGCATATCAATATCTTGGATTATTATTGATATCAACAATCAAGGGTTACCAAGAGACCCTACCAATAGATATTTCCTTGCTAGGGTGTAGGATTTGGAGACACATGGTCCCATTTATTTGGCAATTTTTGGATGGCCATGTTAGGGACATATCCATGACGGCCAAGATCAAGGTCTCTAAGGTCTCCATTTTGGTGTGTTTTGGGAGATGTTATGTATACTATGACATCTCTATGTTCATCAATCTGTTTTTCTAACCTATATTTTGGAGAATGTACCTATAAAAGACCGAAACCGAGGAGAGAAATAGGAGAATGGAAACTCACATTGGGACACTTGAATGAGGGAAACCTCCGAATGCCTAGCATGAGCTTTGGCTTTGGTTTTTATAGGTAGCATACAAGATCCTTGAAGCTTCTCAAGAAACTTCCTTGAGCCGCTTTCTTGGAGTGCAAGCCAAGTTAACCAGGAAGCTTCTCAAGAAGCTTCCTTCTAGAAGCCGTCTACTTGGCGTGCAAGCTAAGCTAGTTAGAAGCTTCTAGAAGCTACTTGCTTAGGGCGCAAGTTAACTAGTTGGGAAGCTTCCCAAGAAGCTTCTTAGATGCTTCTAGAATATTCTAGGCTATTTTGTCTTATTCTCTACTTCGTAAGCCCGACTAACTTTGTTGCTAAACTCCATATTGTTGTAGTACCTTTGATGGGTGATTCTTGAACTTGGGTGGTGGTGAGTACACATCAGGTCCATTCTTGGGTGGGACTTGCCATGTTGTTAGATGTAGCTAGAGTGGGATCACGGGCTCATCATCTTTATCTTTGGTGGATGAGCCTCCTACCCAAAGGGGGTCCATTATGTGCTTATGATGGGATTCAATAACTAGACCATATAACTATTGATGACATTTTGGATGTTGGGCACTCATCTCAGATGGTTAATAGGTCACCTATAATAGTGGTGAACCTTGTTGGATAGCCCAGAGCCGCTTTACCCATACTTATGAGTTTCCCAAGCTCCCATGCTTTTTAAGAAGGTGGCCTTGGACTTGTTTAGGACTCATAGTTATAATAGTTGGTGGAGCTCAACACCAATGAGAGGGAGCGGGTAATGGGCTTTTGTACTCGTATTACCATTGTTATATCAATGTTAGAGGCATCCAAGAGTCAAGTGTTAGATCAAGCTATGGACCTAAATTTTTTGACTTGGATTGTGAGCCTTGGCTTGGCAGAGTAGAGTAGGATGTGCTTGATAGGCATCACCACTCGGACATTTGTGAGCTCTATGCCTATAAAGATGATTCAATCACATGCTAGGAGCGATGGACCAAGTGAGCAGGGTATCCTTGGGACACAACCAATGGCTACTAATAAGAGTGGTCTACTTGGGGTCCATCCAGATGAGCATGGTCTACTTGGGATGCAGCTAGAGGACATATGGAGCTTGCAACCAGATCAGACAGAATTTCCACATTGAGGTTTGGAACTCTAGTGGTTGGAGGCATGACACTACTACTCCCAAGGGCCCAATGTAGTAGCCAATCCATATGTCTTCCACTCTACATCAGTTATAAAGGATACTTGGGAGCCAGATCTTGGACCCAAGCTTATAAGAGGAGAAAGACAGAGAGTTTGGAGGTTCTTGAGGAGCTACATGAGTTTTTTGCCTTCAATATGAAGGATTTATGTGCTCTAAAAGGACCTGATATTTACATTGAGTTTATTAGTGATACACTCATTTTTGGACGTCCCTACAAATATAGTGACATGGAGAGAGCATTTATTCAGAGCCAGAGTAGTGACCTTTTGGAGGTTGGTTTGGTGAAGATTTCACATGGAGAGTATGTGTTAGCTATAGTGATGCCAGCCAAGAAGGATATGCGTGGCAATTGCACAAATAGGCAGATGTGAGGAGATTATTGTCCTATCAATTGATAGACTAGAGCTAATTGATATGGCATGCCTACATTAGAGGAGATCTTTGATGCAATTGGGCATGCAAAGGTCTTTAGTACTTTGGATATTTGATCAAGATATCATTAGTTTCTAATTAAGAAGGAGGATAAGTCCAAGATAGCATTTGGGGCTATTGATACTCATGGCAAGGATGTATTATATCAATGGAGGTCTTAATTTTTGGGTTAAAGAACACTCTTGCGAAGTTCTAGAGGGTCATGGATAGGATCCTAGCATAATTGGATTTTTTTTGGTGTTATATTGATGACATTTTAGTGTATAACACTACTATGGAGGAGCATGAGAGACATTTTTTGAAGGTGTTTGAGAGATTGAGATTTTATGGACTCAAATTACATCCTAGGAAGTGTAGATTCTTCCATGAGTAGGTTGAGTATTTGGGTCACACTATCTACTCTAGAGGACTTGGTGTTCAGCAAACCAAGGTGGAGGCTATTGCACATATTCCTTGGCCTATGGATGTGAGTAAATTGCAAACATTCCTTAGGTTGGTGAACTTCTATTGCCAATATGTTAGAGGATTTAGTGCCATTGCCAAGACCTAACCAAGCTGACCAAGCTTACAAAAGAGTGGTGTTGGGGAGATAAGCAAGAGAGAGCTTTTGTAAAGCTCAAGGAGAGGTTTAAATTTGCCCTTATTCTTAGGAGACTGATCAGAGGACGACCATTCTAAGTTCACACTGATTGGAGTACATTGGAGCTTGGAGCAATACTCATCTAACATGATGATGAGAAGAAAGAGTTTGTGGTGGCCTATGCTAGTTGCTCCAAAACTTCAGCGGAGGCAAAGTATAGTTCATATAAGAGAGAATGCTTGGTAGTAGTATGGGTGGTAACACATTTTTTATGTTACCTATTTGGTAACCCTTCATTCTCATCATTGATCATCAACCACTAAAGTGGTTGATAAAATCCGACAAGCTTTCAAAGAAACTTGCATGATGGGCTCTGATTTACAAGAGTATGATTCTATGGTTATTCACAAACTTGGAGTGGTGAACCATGATCAGATAGGTTGAGTAGAAACCCAAGTCCTAGCTAGCAAGATCAGACCGGAGCATGTTGGCATGGTGAGACAAATGAGGAGATGGTACTAGGTTGGCATGCATCTACCTTTTTATGTAGATTCTCTAAGGCTTTGGTGGTATCTCTCTCAATGCATACATGAGCAGTTATTGAGGTCATAAATCCAAGGGGTGGAGATATTAGTACAATTCAATGAAACATTTATGATGTCTTAGTGATGCATTATCTTTGCATTGGTGTTATGGGTGACACAATTGGGGCCAAGGAGAGAGACCATTTTCTTCAACAAGCCAGGTATTTAGATTGGAGGACAAACACCTTCTTCATGTATGGGAGGATGGTAGAGTGCAAGTAATATCACTTCCATCTCAAAGATCACAATTGGTTTGTCATGCTCATGAGGAGCTATGACATTTTGGAGTAAAGCATACATTTAGCTTACTCCAGAGTTATTATTGGTGGTGCGGAATGCTGACCAATGTATAGCAATTTTTTGCTAGATGTGTGGTTTGTGACCAAGTTAGATCATCATTTAATTCTCTTATGCCACAATTACATGCATTACATATCATAGGATTTGATTACCATTGGACTTTGGACTTTGTTGGATCTGTACCATTGATTGTGAGCCATCATTGGTATTTTTGGTTATGGTGGAGCACTTCTCCAAGTGGATTGAGTTGGTGGAACTTCTTGACAAGTCTAATGAAGGGACGGCTTACTTGTCCATGGATTGGGTTCTTAGTCATTTTAGTGCACCAATTGAGGTTTTGACTGATCATGATACATAGTTCTTTCAGGAGTTTTAGGTCTTATGAGACAAGGCTTTGATTGATAATCATACTACCTCTCAAGATCACCCTAAGGCAAATGACTCACTAGAGAGAGTGGTTCAAATAGTGAAGAGAGGATTATGTAAGTATGGTTTGCAAAAAGGCTACTTGGGAGACTTGGATCTCTAGTTACCTTGGTTGGCCATGGGCTATTGATTCAGCTGGTAAGCCTCCTTAACATTCTTCTCTCCTTACTTTTAACTCTATGGACAAGATCCAGATTTACCTATAGTCACTCATCAGGATGCTACTATAGTTTTGGACTTGGATGATCCAAACGTATAGATGAGAGCATGTTCTCAATAAGCAAAGATCTTTTGGAGAGTGATGTCGATAGCCTTTGAGAACTTGGCGATTGCTTAGTATTGGGATACTTTATACTATGCTACTATTCAAGGAGTAGTTTATAGGTTATCCTTGATCCATCAATTTCATCTAGGTGACTATGTATATCTACAACAAATAGTACCAACAACACTTGATTTTACTACAGGCCGCATTATCTTGAGGATGAATGAGATTTTGGAATCCTCATGTTGGAACAATGGGATGGTGTTGTTTGGAAGGATCATATTTGCAATTGTGTGCCATGCCACCTCCCAAAAATTGATGGTAATATGAACCCAAGCTTGGCACTTGTACGTGTAGGCTTTTGGTGTATGTTATGCGGAGCTATGGTGTATGTTATGTGGAGTTGTTATTATATTAGTGTGTGATAGTTTTTCAAGAGGATGGTATATGGCATGTTTGACTCCTCCTTTCATGGTGGTTCCTCAAGAATAATGGTTATGTCCTAGATGTACTTGACCTATGGCTAGTTCACCCTTTATATGGTATAGATTGCATACAAGTAACTAACAATAGGGCTCAATAGCACCCAGCCTCTTGATCTTTGCCCACCATATGGTAGACCATATACTTGGAGTAAATGGCCATTGGAGTAAGAGGGACCTAACCGCCAGCTAGGGAGAGATTGTGGCACTTTAGATTTATGTATACCTTATGTGTAAGTTGTGCTTCTATAGTATATAATGTTAACAATGATATATGTTGTGTAGTGATTTATATATACAATCATGATATTTGTGGTGTTAAAGCTAGATTGCTCAGACATTGGAGTAGTAGTGTTAATAGTCATAAGCACTTTGGTAGTTACTCATGAACTAGTTGTTGACTGTTTGATTTCATGTTAAGGCTATTGATCACATGGTGGGACTCACTATTTGCATTGTTGGATGTGCCATCAATGGTGTTGTTAAGGTTTGAGACCTAGGTCAAGCAAAGGTGTATACCTTTGAAGTGCAGCTCTAGAGTGCTCACTCCTTTGATGTGGAGCCTTTGAGTTCCTAGCTATGGTGGTTAGAGGCCAACAAGTGTCACTTGGAGTCTCTTAGTTAGAGTAGGTGTGGCTTGACTTTAATCAATGCCCAATTATTGGGAGAGTGTTGAGTGAATGATCAATTTGAGTGTGATTTGAGTTGAAAAAGAACTGATTATTGTAGCACTTTAGAGTTCATGTATTGTCTTATGTGTGAGTTGTTCTTCTATAGTGTATGATGTTTACAATGATGTATGTTGTGAAGTGATGTATATATGCACAATAGTGCAGTTACAAAGACCCATCCCAAAGAGCAATCATAGAAGCAATTATGAAGTTGTTCATGCATAAGTCAACGACTTATCTTACCAACAGCTAAGCCATCTTCTTTGAGTACATTTACCAAGGAGAACTTGTCAACTAGGTGAACATGTTTTACTTCTAGGCAAGGAGTTTGCATGGGGAATTCAAGGAAGAAAATAGAGCAACTTACTTGGCCTCCCTTGCAATACATTTCTATATGGGGCTAAATCTTTTATCAAGGGACAAGCACAAGAAGTTCCTTAGCCATTTTCACCTAGTAGGATACTTTGCCTTGCAATTTGAAGGGAGGTCCATGATCAAGAAGTATCAAGAAGTAGATACAGTGTATGCATCGATTGGAGAATTCATACTAGTGGATGAAGAAGGTGCCACCACCAAGACAAAGAAGAAGAAGACACCTACAACAAAGTCTCCAACACAAACCAAGAGATAAGGAAGAATCCTCAAGTCATAGAGGTATCTTTGGAAGAGGAAGTTATAAACTCCAAAGAAGAGCACCAAGAAGAAGAAGTAAAAGAAAAATAATTTTCTTTTTAGACGTATGTAGTAGGAGTAGAGGAAGAAGAGCAATACAAAGATGCTCAATCAGCTCCAAATCCAAAGCCAATGAAGACCAAGAGGGCCAAGAAAAAGAACAAGAGGAGATATTACACCAAGAACCTTTAAGCCCCAACCAAGAAGTGGGTGTTTAATAAAAAGAGTAGATGAACACCAAAGACCAAGAAGAAGAATAACTTTGGCCAAAGTTTAAAAAGAAGCCAAAGACCATTGGCCAGAAGTAGACGCAAAAGTAAAAGTTGAAGTAAAGGGAGAAGGCAAAGACCTTTCAACGGAAGTGCAGGCTGAAGTAGGAGAAGAATCCGCCCAAGTGACTTGAGTACCAATAAAGAAAGGAGTGCACTTTATCATACACTCAATTTATGGAGCTCTTACTACCCCAATACCAAGAAGACGTTATGATGTGGTGGACTACATCACTTTGATGTGCAAGATGCACAAGGAGATCTATGCTTGGAAGACAAAGGAAGAGATGGCCAAGGTGTGCAACTTGTACAAGGAAGAGGTAAAAGAGTAAATGCACTTGAGAAGAAAAACTTTCAGATGAAGAGGTAGAATGCATTCCTTGCAACTTCTTATTTTTGTAAGGGAGAATTGAGGTCTATTGCAAGGGAAATTGAGTGCACTCCAACTCAAGTAGAAATAGAAGGAGCTTGGGTACAAAGACCAATTAAAGGCCAAAGATGAAGAGATAGTAAGCATTTGTAGAGAATTAGAGACTTCCAAGATTTTGTTAGTAACTTCAGAAATATTGATAGCCAAGGGTTGCAAGAAGGTGGCCATCTAATTGGAGCACTTGTCCAAAAAGCTAAAGAAAGAGAAAGAAGAGAGGGAAGTGGATCAACCCCATATGTTGAAGGAGATGAAGAAAGAAGTAGGAATCTTGAACCAACACTTAGAGGAAGAGAAGTTAAAGGCCATCAAGCAGTTGGAGGAAGCCCAAGATTAAATTTTAGGGATATAGAAAGGAGAAGCTAAAGGGAAGGCAACAAAAGCAAAAATTATGAGTGGAAGTTGCAATTTGTGCTCCTCAGCACATTGATTTGGAGCATTGAGAGAACCACAAAATCAAAAGGCAAAGACAGCCAGCCAGTGCAAAGATGATTTTGGAGTAGTGTCTTTGGAGAAGAGTAGCATGAAACTTTCAAAGTTAAAGTCTTTGGAGTGAAGTGAATCACCACTTCACTCCAAAGATTAATTTAGAACTTATTTGTAGCAAAAGTGATCTTTAGTTTTTCCTTTTCTGTAGTGTGCCATAGATGGTAACACTAAATTCTTTTCGGAGTAAGTCTTGACCAAGAGGTTAACTAGGGAATAATAAACAAACTGCAACATAGCCACATTTCCCTTTCCTTCTAGTCATTTCTGACTTGTATTATGGAGGGAATTACTTGTTGTTACTGAATTTTCTAGCATTTGGCTGACATTGACTCACCACAATGATAGGATTGCTTTAACTTATTTTACTAATAATTATTTCTCTAGTTATAGTTCCTATAATTTTTCTTATTTGAAATGTTTAAGAGTACATACCAATTATCAAACTCATTATGATTCTCTATTTCAAAGTCGTAAATAACTCACTAAAAACATTAAAGGTTGAAAAGAGTTTTAATATACTTCTTATAACTCATTGAGTACAATAATTTAAATAGACCGATGTTATAAGGTATAAAGTGAAAAAATAAAGTGAGAAGAACTTTTGAAAAATATTTGTAAAGGATCATTAGAGAAAATAGCTCATTCACATCTATTAAAAAAAATAAAGATGGAAGAATATATTGATTTTAATTTACATGATTCTTCAATAAATAATTCAGAAAATCTAAGTGCAGATATTATATAAAAAAACTGTTGAATATGATAAGATCCTAAAAAGAAATCTTAAGGATATACTTTGTATATCCTTATCCTTATTCTTTGCATGAAAATAAGATTTGAAATGGAATATTCATATCCTTTTATATCAAATTTATGATCAATTTAAGCATTATAAGGATCTAAAAAATTCATCAACCATAGTACAAGCCAAGAGAATAGCTTATTGCATGGAGTTTCCATCTCACATTAAATAACATAGGGAATTTTCATCTCCCAAAAGAAGTATTCACCACACTTTACAAATGTATATTAGCTACCATTCTTATCTCAAATTGAATAATACTATGTCATTGATGAACATTGAAGTGGAGCAATGAAAAATAAATATACAGCCATTTGGAATCCTTTACATGGTAATTAGAGACCTTTTGAGAACTTGGTCCAATGGAAGTTAAGAATAGAAAAGAAAAGATATCTATTGTATAAACTAATACAAGCACTTTATCCATCTAGACCAAACACAAGCAACAAGCATGAAATATACAAGTTAATACTATAATCCAAGCCTAATATAAATTCATAATTTCATCAAGAGGTATGCAAAAATGTAGAAAGATCAAACCAGATCATTTTTGTTATACAAGTGTCAATGCACTGAATTGAGGGACTTCATCTTCTTTAAATCATATAGATGCTCTATTAGTTGCAAAACTATGTAAAATTAAAAATCAACTTATACATCAAAAACACGTATTTAATCTTCAAGATTATATAACCAAAGCAAATCATAACATCTAGCTTTGAAGATGATCATGTAGTATTTCTTATGTTGAATTGGATTTGCATCAAGACTAGTTCTTGTTAAAGTTGTCAAAGTGCTAATCGGATAGTAGACATGGTTACAAGACAATGCAAGCATACCACCAAAAATGAAATTAATTATTGATAAAACTCACACATTGTAGAGAGTAAACTCATATTTTTATATTTCTAACTTATGTTTGCCAATCTATTTGAGCATGAAATATACTCTTCATTTTATATATAGTCTATATTGTGTAGCATCTGATGTGACAAATGCAAAGATTGATTGAAGATTGGATCATTGTATTTAAGCTTAGAATATTATATCATTTCATCCAATAGCTAACAATTCACTTGGCAACCTAGGTAGTGGGTTTTTGTTTAACACTCCTTCTCAAATCACTACATGAATACATAATTTAGCAACATACCAAGCTTGGACCTGAATAATGTGAATTTTGGTCTCACTAGTGCTTTAGTGAATCAATCAACAACTTTATCCTCTATTGAGATATTATGTAGTGCTATTGACTTACCTCCTTGTTCATGGACAAAACAAAACAATACATCAATGTGTTTCATTCTTGTTTGATCTATAATATTTGTGCTTGAAGATTATAACTCTCATTATCAACCAAAATTGAAGTTTGTTCATTTCATTGGTAGCCAAGCAAGGAGAGCTTGCATATCCATACAACTTCCTCTACCACATGGAATATTTATCTTTGGTATATTTAGCATCTACGAAAGATAAAGCTACTATCTCTTGTTTCTTGCCGCTCCAAGATATCATCCATTGTTTTATTGGAAGTAGTATCCAAATAAGGATTTTCTATGATGTAGGTCCTAGCAAAATTTGAATCTGACTAGTGATTATAGACAATATCACTATCACCATTGTAGTCATCTTTGAACTCAAGCATATATTTTTTAGTTCCTTTAAGCACCAAAAAGTCCTCTTCATTGCTTGCTGATTGACAATCCCTAGGTTGGCTATAAATTTATTAAGTTTGGACATTGAGAATTTAATGTCAAGCATGGTGCCAATAGACAAGTACATGTGGTTCCCTACTACTTTCTTGCAAGGTATCAACCTCATTTTACTAGCCTTGTCTTTGGTGGATGGGGACAAAGAGGTCTAGAAGCGTACATGCCTCCATTGCTTGATCTAGCAAGTGGCATGTGAGCATCTCATATTTCTTTAGTATAGCAAGTATATATTGAGCTTAAATTAAGGTGAATATTCTTTAATATATATCTCAATTGATAATAATCCCCAAGAAGAATTTGATGTCTCCTAAGTTAGTCATAGCAAATTTATTATTGAATGCAACCTTACATAAAAAAAGTTGTTCCATATTTTTATTTGTTGAGACCTTTGCATAATATTGATATTTATTTATGTACAACTTACCATCCTTGAGTTGTTCCTTTATTTTCCTTTAGAGTGCCTTGTCTTGAATTGTGGAGTAGTGAGAGGACATGAGGTATTTACACTACACATTGTATGATTAGGGTTTGATGGGAAGCCATCACCACTTGGGCTAAGAGAGAGAGAGAGAGAGAGTAAGGTATGAGCTAAGGAGACTGCTTGAGTGGAGAAGGAGTACCTTATGCTTGAGAGGGAGCATACTCTTGTTGAGCTGGAAAATCACTTCATTATTATATAAAGGACTAGAGCCTAGACAATGGTAGAGCTGGACAAGCTTGTATCTCATAAAGAGGTGATGGTTGAGGATTTGAGGACTTCTACTATTGAGAGTTGACTACTACTAGGGATGTAACAATATGGAGTTTAGCGATGAAGTTAGTCAGGCTCACGAAGTGGCACATAAGACAAATTAGCCTAGAATATTCCGGAAGTATCTAGGAAGCTTCTTGGGAAGCTTCCCGGTTAGCTTAGCTTGCACCTTAAGTAAGTAGCTTCTAGAAGCTTCCAACTAGCTTAGCTTGCATGCCAAGTAGGCGGCTTCTAGAAGGAAGCTTCTTGAGAAGCTTCCTAGTTAACTTGGCTTGCACTCTAAGAAAGCGGCTTGAGGAAGTTTCTTGAGAAGCTTTGCAAGGGCCTTGTATGCTACCTATAAATACCAAAGCCAAAGCTCATGCTAGGCATTTGGAGTTTTCCCTTATTCAAGTGTCCCAATGTGAGTTTCCATTCTCCTATTTCTCTCCTTGGATTTGGTCTTTTACATTGGTATCAGAGTAGGAATGGGATGGATGGAATTTATGGACCACCAAATCCACTTCCGCCAAACCATTGGGACTTTCATGTCCAGATATTACCAAAGCATCGTTTCACACAATTCATCACCTCGCGCTTTGGGCAGGATTTTCTACATATGATCACCGTGTCAGAGGAACCCTTGATACTTCCAGTTGTAACTTATGGAGAACGGTGGAGGTGTTGTATCTATGTGTTAATCAATTAGATAAATTGAGAGTAGTGGAATAGAGTAGTAGCGATGGCGGCAATACAGGATGTTATCCTTGCAATGCAACAACAAATCGAGCATCTTACTCGATTGTTGGATGAACGAGACCTGCAACGACGAGAACAGATAGACAGAGCGCCAGTTCGAGATGGAGAAGATTGCATTTGATTTCTGAAACCCAAAGTGTTTGAAGGCAAGAATCTTCTAGGAACAGTGGAGAATTTTGTGTTTGACTGCAAACGTTACTTTGAAGCCACCAATCTTCAAGACAAGCGGAAACAAATTCTCTTAGCTTCTAGTCAATTGGATGGTGTGGCAAAACTTTGGTGGCGATTCCGAGTAGAAAGAGCTGAACAACAAATTGTTACACTGACTTTGACATTCATAGATGCAATACTTGGTCGATTTCAAACTATAAATGCCACCTGAGCCGCACGAGATAAATTGGCAAAGTTGAGGCAGATTGGCTCAGTGAGAAGCTACATCACACAATTTCAGAATATCATCATGCAAATTCTAGATATCCAAGAATGTGAAGTTCTGGATCGATTTGTGCGAGGATTGAAGTCACGAACTAAATTGGAGGTGACCATGCGGGAGCCACAAAACGTAGAAGAAGCCATGCAATTGGCTGAGCATTTTGATTCCTTGGTTGCGACAACTTGGTCTCGACCTCGACCTACACAAAGCCTACCAGTACCAATGGAGATTGATGTTATCCAACAAAGACCACTTGGCACAACAGATAGAGAAAGATTACGACAAAATGGAGGTTGCTTTTATTGTCGCCAAGTTAGACATCGCATTGCTGAATGTCCACTTAGGAATGAGCAACCTCGACAAGTTGCCCAGATGGAGTTTGTGGAACAGAATGATCAGGGAAACAAAGAATCCCAGTAGGAGATTTCGAGCCGCCTACTGGGAGCTTGATTAGTTCCAATGGGATTGAAGGCTCGACCTACGCAAGTCTGCTTCACATGCAAGGTATGATATCTAATCGGGGTTGTAGAATTTTGGTTGATTCTGGAAGTTCAGAGAATTGCATGTCTATGCAAGTAGCAAAGGAATTGGGTATTCCTATCAAGCCAGTGATTGGGAGTAGTTTGATGATGGCGGATGGTAGAAAGGGTTCTACATTCCGCACCTTGCATCCTGTTACCTTCAAGATTGGGAAGGAGTATTTGGAGTGTATGAGGTTTGTAGTGGCACCTCTACACTATGATATCATTCTGGGTCTACCTTGGCTTGAACGTCATAAGGTTCAATTTGATTGGACCCGACGTCAAATTCAAGTACAACACCAAGGTAGGAATTTCCGATTAGGTTGTCTGGCACCTCTGAGTAAGACACCTAAGAATAGTCAGTCCCAAGGTGGGAAGTTTGTCGAGAAGGTAGCCGTAGAGCGAATCTGGAAGGGAGATGAGTCCCAAGATGGGAAGTTTGCCATGAAGGCAACCATGGAGCAAGCTTGGAAGAGAGATGAGTCCCTAGAAGGGAAGTTTGTTAATGAAGCAGCCATAGAGCAAGCTTTGGAGGAAGATAAGTCTGTATTTGCGGTGTGGATCAAGCCGATTGCACAAGAACAATCTGAGGAGGGCCAAGTGCCGCATCAAGCAATGGTTGATCGGATAGTTCAAGAATTTGTAGATGTGTTTCCGGACGATCTGCCAAAGAGATTACCCTCCGATCAAGGTATGCCCTTCAAATCGAGTTATTGCCAGGGAGTACTCCAATGAGTAGACCAATCTATCGGCTCTCACCAAAGGAGTTGGAGGAGTTGCAAACAACACTTATAGATTTGTTGGAGAAGGATTTCATATGACATAGTACCTCTCCTTGGGGAGCACCGGTACTATTTGTTCCGAAGAAGGATGGAGGACTTTGCTTCTGTATTGATTATCGTGGATTCAATAAGCAAACCGTGAAGAATGCATATCCCTTGCCTCAGATCGATGACCTGCTTGATCAACTAAGTGGAGCACGCTACTTTTCCAAGTTGGATCTTCGTAGCGGCTATTGGAAAATTCCTATTGAAGGAGAGGATGTGCAAAAGATTGCTTTTTGCACAAGGTATGGACATTTTGAGTGGAGAGTTCTACCTTTTGGACTCACTAATGCTCCAGCAATCTTCATGGATCAGATGCATCGGGTGTTGGATGGACTATTGGATCGGTCCGTGGTGGTGTTCTTAGATGATATCTTAATCTATAGCAGGACAAAGGCAGAACACATGAATCATGTGCAAGAAGTCCTAAGGTGACTACGACAATGGAAATTTTACTACAAGAAGTCAAAGTGTGCTTTTTGGCAGAAGGAGGTTACCTTCTTGGGTCATAAGATCTCATCAGAAGGGATCAAGATGGAAGAAGAGAAGATCAAGGCCATTACTGATTTGCCTACCCCAAAGGATGCTATAGAAGTACAAGCATTCAATGGATTTGCCAGTTTTTACCAACAATTCATCCACTATTATGCTCACGTGGCTGCACCATTGACTGACCTCTTGGGAAAGAACTCGAGCTTCCAATGGACCACCAAGCATGAAGAAGCATTCTAGAAGTTAAAGCATATGGTATCTTCGAGACCTATTCTTCAACCATATGATCCTCAACTACCTTGTGTGGTTGATTTTGATGCTTCTAACTTTGCAATTGGAGCTGTGTTGCAACAAGAATTTCCAGATGGACTACATCCTATTGCCTTTGTGTCTCGCCGACTAAATATAGCTGAAAGAAATTACTTTGCTTGAGATTGGGAACAACTTGCAATGGTATATGCCACCAAGGTATGGAGGCATTATCTCTTGGGGAAACAAGTGATCATGCAAACTAATCACAAGCCATTGTTGCAGACCTTACACTTGGAGCACATAAAGAGTCGGCATCATCGATGGGAAGAGCAACTCCAATTGTTTGACATCAAATTTGAGTACAAACCAGGTTGGTTCCATGTCATCCCTGATGCTCTATCACAACGACCTGATTTGAAGAATCTTCCTCTCATCATGGTGGCAATTACAACGGTGTCCATTGACCCTAAGGTCCATAATGAGTTTCAATTAGCTCTACAACAAGATCCCTTCTTCCAAATGGTACACGATTGTCTGACAGCACACGACAAGGAGTACAACACCTTCTCCTTCAAGGAAGGCCTCTTATTCCATGCGGACCAAATCTATGTCCCAGCCAAAGGTGATCTTTGACTTGTGCGCCTTCAAGAAGCCCATGATTTACCAATAGCTGGTCTCATGGGAGTAGACAAGACCTTGGGCACCATCCAACGCCAATGGTGGTGGCCCAACATGACACGTGATGTTTGAGACTTTGTCCGATCATGTGAGAGTTTCCAACGGAATAAGGCCAGCAACCAGAAGCCGAGTGGACTCCTTCAACCACTCGCCATTCCATTTGCTTACTGGGAGCATGTGAGCTTGGATCTCATCACATCCTTGCCAAGGACAAAACAAGGACACACCGCAATTGTGGTGTTTGTGGATAAGCTTAGTAAGCAAATCCACTTGGCACCAACTTGTGATATCGTGGATGCTCCAACCCTAGCGCAAATCTACTTTGATAATATCTTCAAGCATCATGGGATGCCACACGTACTCATCTCTGACCGTGATCCTCAATTTACCGGGAAGTTTTGGCAAGCACTCTTCTAGATACTCGGCACCAAGCTTGCTTTGTCCACGGCCTATTGTCCTCAAACTGATGGACAAACCGAACGTGCAAATTGTACATTGGAGGATATGTTGTGGGCCTTTGTCAATGTCCACCATACCAATTGGGACAAATATCTTGCAGCTGCAGAATTTGCCTACAACAATTCCAAATAGGCAAGCACCGGATTTTCTCCCTTCTTTCTCAATTTTGGCCAAGATCCGCTTGTTCCAGATTCTCTTCTTGCTCCCCCTCCATCTCAGGTTCCTCATACTTCCACATTCTTGACCACTATATCCCAATCGATCCAACAAGCCAAGTCTCACTTCCTTGTTGCTCAGAATCGCCAAAAACAATATGCAGACCACCATCGTCGTGATCTCACCTTTGAAGTTGGTGATAAAGTCATGCTATCCTCCAGTAACCTCACTCTCCCACTTGATACCAAAGTTCATAAAATTGCTCCTAACTGGATAGGACCCTTTGATATCACCCAACTTGTCTCTTCTGTTGCTTATCGACTTGCCTTACCTTGTCACATGCGTATCTATCCTGTCTTTCATGTTTCCAAGTTGAAACCCTTTGTTCCTAACCCCTCTTCCTTTTCCTCTCGAGTCCAACCTCCCCCTCTTCCTATCCCTATCAATGATCATGAGGAGTACGAAGTTGATCATATCCTTGCGCGTCGCCATATCCAACAAGGCCGTCGCCAACATACGGAGTACAAGGTCCTTTGGAAAGGGTATCCCCTTCATGATGCCACCTGGGAACCTCTTTCTCACCTCCAAAATGCACAGACGGCCATCCAGGAATTTGAAGCTTCATTGGCGACAAGGACGTCACCAACTAGCGGCGGGGGAATATGTAACAATATAGAGTTTAGCGACAAAGTTAGTCAGGCTCACAAAGTGGCACATAAGACAAATTAGCCTAGAATATTCCGGAAGTATCTAGGAAGCTTCTTGGGAAGCTTCCCGGTTAGCTTAGTTTGCACCTTAAGTAAGTAGCTTCTAGAAGGAAGCTTCTAGAAGCTTCCAACTAGCTTAGCTTGCACGCCAAGTAGGTGGCTTCTAGAAGGAAGCTTCTTGAGAAGCTTCCTAGTTAACTTGGCTTGCACTCTAAGAAAGCGGCTTGAGGAAACTTCTTGAGAAGCTTCGCAAGGGCCTTGTATACTACCTATAAATACCAAAGCCAAAGCTCATGCTAGGCATTCGGAGTTTTCCCTCATTCAAGTGTCCCAATGTGAGTTTCCATTCTCCTATTTCTCTCCTCAGATTCAGTCTTTTACAAGGGAGATGTTAGATGAGTCATCAAGAGATTTTGAGGAGTCCAAGGAGATGGAGATAGCAATACGTAGACTCAAACCAACCTTATACAAAGTGGCACTCATGAGACTCCGACCAAGAATATATAGAGTGTCACTCATGAGCTTATATATATATATATATATATAATATTTTCACCCATATTCATATTTTCCACCCATTTTTATTAAATTGATATACCCCATTTGTTTTAGTGAATATATTAATGTGAAAACTTGTGAATGTATTTATGTTAGTGTTAAAAATTCTAAATATGTTTCTATTTAGGATGATATAGAGAGCTCTTTGAAGCAAAACATAATCAATACTAGGAGTGAGCTCTTTGAGCTATCTTTGACACATAAGCCATGTTAGGAGTAACATAATCACCTTAGAGGACAAGGTATTACTTTAAGGTAAAGGTAAAGGGAAAGGGAAAGCAAGCTAGGAGAGACAAGCTTGCCATTTAGGTGAGTGAGCCCTTGCAACAAGCAAGCAAGCTCTCCACAATAGGTGAGTGAGCACAAAAAGTAGGAAGCAAATCCATCTCTCAATTAAGCAAACTCCTTTAAAAACCCCACTTCATGCAATAAAATCCTTATGAAAACCATATTATTTGAAACTTGGTGATCTGGACAATGGATCAATTGTAAAAAGAAGCAAAAGTTTCATTTCATTTGCTTTATTTATTTGCTTTGCAATTTTTATAAGGGCAAATTGCTATAATGTGCATTGGAATTGCAAGGAGTACATTCAAGGACTAGATTCCCAATAGACATATGAGCCAAATGGGCATATAATTTTAAGAGCATCATGATGACACTCTTGATTTCTTCAGGGTGTTTTCCTTTGCCTACAATCATTGAATAAATTTGTTTTTCAATTCTCTCCTTGAATCTCAATTTTTATGTTTTTGCTCTCTCCTTTGCTTTAATTTTAAGTCTCAACTTTCCTATCTTGGTGCCTGTTGAGTTTTGATGTTTTCAAGTTTACACTTCTCTTCTTTAGCCTCTAAAGAATAACTCCTCAATTTGGCATGGCTTGCCATGTCTTGAGTAAAAGAAGATAATGTAGGGATAACTTTTAGATTTCTATTTGAGGATTTCCTCCTCTTGTGCAATTCTCCCTCTTACTCTTACTCTTACTCCTTCCCTCCTTTTTCTTGTGCCCTTGTTGGAATTTCCTCTTGGGCTCTTATAGTAGTAAGGACATCCTTGTCTAACCCTCAACTTAACTCATCTGTCTCTTCTTACATGCCAAGAATTGTAAATGGTATGGAATTGGAAGTATTGAATGGGATAGTATTAACCAATGAATTTCATGACAAAGGAGTGCCTACTGCAAAACTTTCTTCCTCCTATTTTTCTATACTCTACCTCCTATTTCATCTTCTTTGGTCAAATCTTTAGAAATGTTCATTTCACTACCACTCCTTGTGCTTACAAGGAAAGGTGGGAAAATGTTTGCTCTACTGCAAATAAAGCATCTATTATGTGAAAATGAAGATAGAGGTGATTTATATTATGGTATATAATTTTCCATCTGTCCTTTATCCCCTTCTAAATGAGACTCTCACCACCCATGTGCTTATCTTTCCAATCCCTTGCTTGTTTTCAGGATTTCAGATAACATGTTCATTTTTTCTACAATCTCTCTCCACTCATGGACCTTGGAAACCCTTTTCCAAATCTCACAAGAAAAGTGGGCATATAGCTGAATGTTACACTCTTTTGAATGGTTTTTTGCAAGTACCACTATGTATCTACTTAAAGCGCTCAAGATCCTCCAAATAATCAATGATTTGAGAGAAATGATAGAGGACCATTGTGAAACATTATGAACCTATCTTCATCACATTTTGCTTTGCTTATGGAGGATGAAGGATCAGACTAGGAAGGTGTGGTGTATATAGATGACACCATTTGCAAGAGATCTTGAAATCTTATACTCTAAATTGGTGAGTGATTTGCCAAAATGAGAGTTGAATTAGGACTAGCCTATAAGAGAATGGAAGGCAATAGATCTATGTTGCAAAGGAGAGAGTAAGGAGGAATGGGAGGAAAAAAAAGATTTGTGTTCTCAAAGTTTATGTACTCTATGGTTCACTAAACTCAATTCCAATTCCAAGATTTTCAAGTAGGCATTGTATGAATTTCTTCAAGTCGTTTTCCCTTCCCCTTGAGATAATCTTGTGGTTAAGGGATGGAGGTTTCTCCCAATTGGTTACTAAACTTAATCAGTAGTTACTTTTAGATACTTAGCAAGAAAATTGAAAACTTTTTGGGAGTTACCAAATTGAAGGTCCTACGGCAATAGTCACATGAATTAGGATCATGACAATATTTTCCAGAAGATGAGGTTTGTGGTACTCAAGGGTAGGTACACAAGGGAGATCCTAGTCAAACTATTTTTGGATGTCATATTCTCAATTGGAACAAAATTTAGATTGATGGTGCCAATATTTCTCCTAATCTCCAATTTGAACATTTTTGGGAGTAAGAATTTGAACATTTGGATTATGTATGGTGCAAACCTCACTAAGCAAATCTCTCTCTGACACTACACCAACTTGAATCGCACAAGCTTGGATTTCTTCCTTGAGAGTAAATTAGGAAAGTAGGAAGTGCAATTCAATGTTTGCAATAGTCTAGGAGAGCATTGCCCAAGTTTGAGGGTCTCACACTTCTTGTAGCTCACATTATTGCCTTTGAATGAAGCAAGAGAAATAGAAGGAAGTTAAGTATTTTGATAAGACCTAAAAATTACAAGGGTTCAAATTCTTTTGTGTGAGTGGATTAGGAGAACAAGGCAAGAGATGCAAGAGGGAGAGAGAAAGAGATGCATGAGGAATTGGTGTTTCATTGGTTGGTGCAAGTGAGATGAAATAGCAATTGTGCAATAGTACTCAATCTCGGTAGATTGATGGGAGAGGGAGAGTGAGATACTCAAAATCTAGGACCAGACACCTAGGACAAGAAGGGCATAGGGACACATTGCCTAAAACCTTAACTGACAAGAATAGCTAGATAGAGGAGAAAACCCAAATTGAAGAAAATGCTTGTCAAGATGATAACCCGGTCTTGATTTTTCACTTAGACTCAATCTCAACAAGTTAACGCATGTAGTTCCCATTTCCAAGGAAGAACAAGAAAAACTACATGAGGACCTAGTGTAATGTTTCAAGGATAAGAGAAAACCCAAGAGAAACATAAGAGAAATAGAAGGCTTCATCCCTCAATACTTTGATGCTTTGAAGGAGCACCTTATCTTTATTATAGAGCAAAGAGGATCCACTCAAAGTGAGTTCCACCCTTAGATCAGATACATGGATTCATGACATGTCAGCAAGCTCTGCCCTTAGATAGTTGCATGGATTGCTGACATGTTGATCCTTGTCCTATTTGGTTGGTCAAACAAGTTTGACTAAAGGGAATCTTTAAAGAACCTTCACATATGAAACTCAGAATAGCATTGGTGAAGTACCATTGGAAAGCTCTTGACAAGACAAACAATGAGAAAATTCTATACTTATTATTCCAAAGGGAGATAAGCTTTCATTTTTTAAGGATTAATTCATCTATTTAGGTCTCCAAATTAGCTCTAAAGCTTTTAGGGTGTTTTTTTACCTCTGCCTTATTATTGAAAGTACTCTTTTGGTGACATCTCTATCTGATCTACTTAGATCATCATATATAACATCCTTCCAGATATTATCAAGCCAATTTCCACCTCTAGATAATATATCTAGCTAATAGTATTACACCTAGGTACCATTGGATGTGCACAATTGTTGGAATTGCCATGGAATTTCAAGACTAAACCCATGGTAATCAAACTGATTAATGGGCAAGTATCCATAGGTATGAACCTTGATATACAAGAAAATCTCAAGGAGTGAGAACTAATAAGTAGTGCTTGATGCCTACCAATTGACTAATGAAGGGGAAAGCCTGCCACCAACAAGAGCAACATTAGACAAGGCTATTAAATAAGAATTTGGAGGAGATCAATACAACTCTAGTGAGGGATATTGTTTCACATCTATAGTAAAGCTCAGATTTACAAGGACCTTTGAGTTCCTCCTACACATTCTTTACCCCAAAACCCTAGCCAAATCAGCAAGGTTTTGGCAACCACTACTATTAATACTTGGTTGGAGAATCAAGTATTGAATTAGTGTAGGCTATTACATGAAAGTAACTACAAGTTGGCATGGAGTAATAGTAAGTCTAATATTTTTTCCTACATCTTGCCTTTTCTTTATCATGTGTATCACCAACATAATTTGATAATGCCTAGGAAATGAGAAGAGTGGGATAGGCAAGCCAAAGCATGGGGGGAGCAAGTCTTGGTGGTGTCTCCAATTGAATAAGGAGAGCAAGAGAATTTGCACCAAGGAAATCCAAGTGATCTAGCTATGGAATGCATTCCTTTCCAAGAGCCAATTCTTCCACAGTTTGGCACTCAACAAACATGTGGCACTCCCTAATGCATTGCAAAGGTGAATAGTGAAATCCACTATTCCTTGAGACCTAGTTCAAAGATATATACCAAGGTATATTACTATTGATAGACTAGTGTGCTTGAACCACTATAGTAGTGGAACATATAACCTCTTTGGTAGAAGAGAGGTCCAAGGATGGCCAAGCTTTATTAGAGGCCATCTACATTATGGTAGCAATAGCTACCCAAAAAAGAGCTCTTAGAAGTTTGATGTAAAAGATCAAGACTGAGGAGAGAAATAGGAGAATTGAAGATCAAAGTGAAAGATCACATTGGGATTCTTGAATGAGGGAAACTCCAAATGCCTAGCATGAGCTTGGGCTTTGGTATTTATAGTGAAGTATACAAGGCTCTTGAGAAGCTTCTCAAGGAGCTTTCTCAAAGTCGCTTTCTTAGAGTGCAAGTCAAGCTAATCGAGAGCTCCTCAAGAAGCTTCCTTCTAGAAGCCATCTACTTGGTGTGCAAGCTAAGCTAGCTAGAAAGCTTCCCAAGAAGCTTCCTTCTATAAGCTACCTACTTGGTATGCAAGCTAAGTTAGCAAGGAAGCTTTCCAAGAAGCTTCCTCCTATAAGTCACCACTTGGCATCCACATTACCCAATAATTGGAAGGTACCAAGTTGCATCCTAGATACTTCTCAAATATTCTAGGCTAATTGGGCCTATTTTCTACTTTGTTTTTCTTGACTAACTCATTGATAAACTCCATATTGTTACATTTGAGTTGAATAGGTCCAATTCTAGTCAGAGCTAGAAGAACTCAAAACAAATAAAGACATGATGCAGTAAGGGAGTTTTTGGTAGTTGATTCCAAATATGTTTGCTTTGGTCTAGAAATAGGAAGAACGATAGGAACAAAGGAAACCAAGAGATGCATACAATCATGAGCGTGTCAATGCTGTTTGGATGAAGAGGCTCAAAGTGGTAAAGAGTCTACTTAGGAAGTTGCTAGCCTGGTTCTAGCCTATTGTCATAAGCATAGAACCAAAAGGACAAAGAGATGAATTACTCCATCTTGAATCTACAAATAGACCTTGGGAGACTGACTTCTCAATTAATCAATTACTATAAATCAAAGACAAAGAGATGAAGGAGATACTCAAAGGATTGTATATTCACTAAGATAGACATAGGAAATGACCATGGTTGGAGGTGAGGAGCAAGTGGTAGAACCCACAAGAAAGCCTTTTCAAAAGACATTATTGTTTACCTTGAAGTTGGTATTGAGAAAAAGAAGAATAGAGAGGAATCTGTTCAATTGATTGCATAGAACAAAGTGGAGGAAGTGGAAGAGACTTAGAAATTGGCAAGGGAATCCAATGAATTAGAGAGAAGGCAATCCATTGATGGTTTTTCTACGCCTTAGAAAGAAATAGAGGATATGGGGAATAATTTTTATTATAGGGACAACTATGGCACAATTCATGACCCTACAATAGAAATGGTGGTTTGGAAAAACAAGATGTCATCATTGCTCTGGTGCCTAGATAATCAGCAAGAGGCATTAAGGAGGGAGCACTATTCTATGATTATGAAGATTTGCTCTCTTGCTAATTGTAATTATTGTACAATAACATGTATAATTAGTAGATGCTTAGGGATATTAGGCCTAGTAATTTATGAATAAGATTGTATACTAACCACTTATTCCACAATCAAATGAAGGACTAAAAGAACTATGATTTGACCAAGTTCTAATTAGTAAATTGAAGAAAGGTGAGTGATTCTTGTGATTAGAATAGGGGGTAAGAGTATTAATGGTAGTGGGGAAGACTATCAACCCTCAACCAATTTTGAGACACCCTCAAGTTCACTTTGCTCAAAATTCACTCAAAGAATTGGCTAGCTATAGCCTAAGTGGCATGGATGAGAACACTTGACTGCCATTTCAATGCATGATGAAGAGGAAGGGTAATGATTGTATTTCAAGTTGCATTATATATAAATGTGAGATTAGCTCTTGGATGATATTTTAATCTATAGTAAGATAGAGTACAATACAAGAATCACATACAAAGCCCTAAGATGACTACACCAATGGAAGTTTGATTGCAAGAAATCAAAGTGTACCTTTTGGCAAAAGAAAGTTATAAGGTCTCATTGGAGGAGACCAAGATGGAAGAGGAGAAAACTAAGGCATTACCAATTGGCCTACTCCTCATGTTCATCCACTATTATGCTCATTTGAATGTACCATTGACCAATCTCATGGAGAAGACATCAAGCTTTAGGTGGACCACCAAGCACAAAGAAATATTCAATAAATTGAAGCATATGGTATCTTCATAACCCATCCTCCAACCATTTGATCCTCAACTACCTTGTGTGGTTGATTTTGATGCTTTGAACTTTGCCATTAGAGTTATGTTGCAATAAGAATTTCCAAATGGATTACATCCTAATTCCTTTGTGTCTCATCAACTAAACACCATTTAAAATAACTACTCCATTCAAGATCAAGAACAATTAGCAATCATATATGCCACAAAGATATGGAGATGTTATCTCTTAAGGAAACAAATGATCATGCAAACCAATCATAAACCTTTGTTGTAAACCTTACATTTGGAGCACATGAAGAGTTTGCATCATAAATGGAAGGAACAATTATAGTTTTATGAAATCAAGCTTGAGTACAAACCTGACAAATTCTATGCATCCTTGATGCACTATCACAACAACTTGATTTGAAAACTCTTTTTAAATCTCTCATAAAAATAGCAATTATGATAGTGTTAGTTGACTTGCAAGTCCAAATCAAGTTTAGGATTGCTTTATAGCAATACCCCTTCTTTTATTTGGTTAAGGGTCATCTTGTAGCACATGATAACAAATATAAGACTTTCTCCCTCAAGGAAGGCCTTCTATTCTATGAGGATCTGATTTATGTTCCAACCAAGTATGATCTATGACTTGTGTGGCTTCAAGACCCATGAGCTACCAATCAGTGGTCACGCGGGTGTGTGCAAGACTTTGGGTACCCTATAATGTCAATGGTAATGGCCTAACATGGCACAAGAGATTTGAGAGTTTGTCTAAACTTGTGACAACTACCAATGCAACAAAGCCAATAACCAAAGCCAAGTAAACTCCTTCAACCACTACCAATTCCATCTACCTATAAGGAACATGTAAGCTTAGACCTCATTACTTCCTTGCCAAAGATGGACTAGGACCATACAACCATTGTAGTGTTTGTTGATAAGCTTAGCAAGTAGATTGATTTGGCACCTACCATGAATACAATTTGATATTCCAAGATTGGCCTAGATCTACTTTGAAACATCTTCAAGCATCATGAGATGCCAAGACTTCTCATCTCTGATCAAGATCCTTGCTATATTGGTAAATTTTGGCAAGCTCCTTTGAACAAGCTTCTTTGGCAAGCTCCTTTAAACTCCTTTGTACCAAGCTTATCTTATCTACAACTTATTTGATTGATGGATAAATAGAACAAGCAGATTGGACTTTGGAGGAGATGCTACATGCCTTTGTCAATGTTTTCCACATTGATTGGGATACTTGTCTCACAATTGCATAGTTTGTCTACAATAATTCCAGGTAGGCAAGTGCCAACTTTTCTCTCTCCTTTCTTAATTATGGGCAAGATCCACTTGTTCTAGATTCTCTTCTTGCTCCTTTGCCATCTTAGGTCCTACATATGTCCACCTTCTTCTTACTCAAAATTGGCAAAAGTAATATGTTGATGAACATTGTTGCGATCTAACATCTCAACTAGGTGATAAGGTCATGCTTTCTTCCAATAAATTTCCTCTCACACTTCATACCCAAGTCATACTTCATACCCAAGTCAGTAAACTTACTCCCAATTGGATAGGTCTATTTGAGATTACTTAAATCATTTCTCCCATTGCCTACCAACTTGCTCTCCCTAGTCATATGCAGATTTATCATGTCTTCCAAGTTTCAAATTTAAAATTCTTTGTTTCTAATCCGCTTTCTTTTCCACTTGTATCCAACCCCACTCCTCCCATCACTATCAATGATCATGAGGAATGTGGATTTGATTGTATCTTTGTACGTTGTGACATCCAATGTGATTGACAATGACACATTGAATATAAGGTCCTTTGGAAAAAGCATCCCCATCATGATGCCATATGGTAGCCTCTTTCTCATCTCCACAATGCATAGACAGCCCTACATGAGTTTGAAGATTCTAGGGTGACGATGGCATCACCAACTAGTAGGAGGGGAGTATGGAGTTAGCAAACAAGTTAGTAGTGAGCTAATGAGTAAGTAATCTAAGCTAAATATAGCAAAAGGAAGTAGAACTAGCCTAAGAATGTGCTAGAAGCATCAAGAAAGCTCATGGGTAGAATATTCTAGAAGTACCTATGAAGCTTCTTGGTGAGAAGCTTCTAGGAAATTTCCAAGGGTAAAGTACCTTGTACACCAAGCTGACGGCTAGCTTAGCTTGTATGCCAAGTAAATAACTAGCTTAGCTTGCACTCAAAGTAAGGTGGCTCCTAGAAGGAACCTTCCTTGGAAGGTCTTGTATCCAAGTTACCTATAAATACCCAAGCCAAGCTCAAGCTAAGCATTTAGAGTTTCCCTCACTTGAGATTCCTAATGTGATATTCCACTTTGGTATTCTATTCTCCTATTTCTCTCCTTGGTCTTTTATGCCATGTCCGTGGTAAGGATAGTGCGCTCCAAGTTCCAAACCAAAATTTTATCCCTCAATCGGATCTTGACCAAACATTGCAAGTTTGTACCTGAGTGTAGAAGGGAGTGTAGCATACATGCCAAAGTGGGAAGAATAGGAGAGCAAAAGATTTTACAAAATTCTACTAGATGATCCAACTCCATAGATAGAGATTAAGAGCATAGGACGGGAGGATGAAATGGTTAATTCTCAAATTCAATTCAAGGAGGGGAAATTGGTTGCCAAAAAATTGGGTGGGTGGAAAGCAAGATTGGAGCTCTAGGTAGTGTAGAAAGTCACTTCATCTTTGTAATAGTAGAGATAATTCAACCAAAAAAATTTAACTTCAAAATCCCACTGGGTAGTGCAACTATGGTTACCTTTACACCAACTTGTTGTGTTGTGTGGTTCTCCATTTGGTAGTCTAGAAGATGTTGGTAGTTGATGATGTTGTTTCTTCTTCTATTGTTTGTAATCCTTAGTCTAGTAATCCCAAGTTTGTTATGTGTTACTTTATTGTAGCAAAAACCTTTTGGATAGGGAGTTTGGGGGGAGTTTTGGTGACACTTGGACTTGAACCCAAAGGACTCTGGATCTGTCATTTTCAAGATTTAACTTTGCTCCAATCAAGAGAGTTTACTTTGTCATTTGGGGTGGTAATATAAGCATGTTGGTTTATCTACTTTTTTTAGGCATACACCCTCTACTTGTGATAGAGGTTAATCAAAGTAACTCTCATTTAGTCAAACCCTCAAGAAACATCCTTGCTTTAAGGGACTTGTTTTCCCTTTGGGAATGGGTAAGGAAGCAAGTGCAAACTGCAACCAAACCCTCAACTAAACCAAATTGCATGGTGTGTCAAGGAGGATATTTTCAACAACAAGGCATAGATCCCTCATACCTTTAGAACACAAGTCAATCAGACTTTAGAAGTAAAATTGTCAAGAGAACAACCTTGAGATGCATTCTTATCCCACCTTATGTATTTCTTTTGGGTTGTTGAGAATAATTCCAAACACCTAACCTCCAAAATATTCAAAATTTGAAATTTGAAACATTAGCTTGTGATATTTGACAAGTTGTAATACTACTTGTTGTTTGCTAGTGACATGCAAGCATTGTTACTTAATACTCATTACATGGAATGCTTGCCTAATTGCTCTTGTGACTCCCTCATGTAAGCCTTTCCTCAAAAAAATGAAATAGTACATCACTTTTATGTGCTATCTTGGCAAATGACCAGGAAGACATGTCTGCACTTGGATCCTATGAGCCCTATTCTCATAGTGGACTTTGCTCTTCCCTACCTAGGGGGGTGCATCAAGATACTATAAAACCGCCTCTCGGATTCATCAGTTTTTGAGGGAGGATTGGTCAACTTTGCAAGAGGGATACATCATCCAAACCTTGGTAGTAGCTAGACAAATTACTAAGTACCATAACCTCATGCTCTACTTCCAAAGCATCATCATCTTTACCATTTCTTGATGCTAGGTCAAGTGGGGGAGTACCATAGAGCAGCCCAAGTAGTCTCACCTTCTAGGCCAACATCCTTCTCCATTGCTATATTATTAGTCCTAAAGAATCTCTATGCATAGGCAACATACTAGCTTTCCTCATTTGTCCATGATTACCATCTAGATGAGGAGTTACAATTTATTGAGTCCATCTTTGCTCATGCTCTACTTCACTCTTCACATTTCTTGGCAATGTGCCTTCAAGTTTGGTTTTTGAGCATTTACTTTATTGTCTCACCCTTGGCATCCTAGATTCTGGTTTCCTCCTTCTCTTTGCATTTTGTTAGTGCATTGCCTTGGTCTAGTGCTCTTGGGAGCTGCTCATTTCTTTGGGTATCTCGTCTCCTTGTTTTGTCAAAAGGAGACATTTGGTATTCATCCCATAGCCATTGGGGATGTTTTCTTATGTTTAGTTCCATGCACTACATTATGTGTACATGTACTCACACCCTTATTAGCATCCTCACGCTATTTTAGATAGAGTTAGGATTTTCTCTTGTGGAAACAAAAAGGATCTAGGGCATGGCTTTACGCCCCTCTTTTGAGAAAAGAATTTTGGTTCACTATGGAGGAGTTTACCATGGCACTTTTCCTACAAATGGAATTACCACATCCAACACTTCTAGGGCTAACAGACCAATGTGCATGGGGGACTGCAATTGATACCCAAGGCATCCATGTTTTGCATTTTGCTATCGAGGGAGAGTCCACCAAAGTTCATGATGCGCTCCATGGCACAATAGCTCAGATCTTTCCAGGTCTTGATTGAGCATTGGTTGCACCTGATCTGACCTCCTCCTTGTAGAGTGAGGACAAAAAAAGTTTCATTCATGGACGGCCATCGTACTTTATATGATGTGGTGGTTGCAAACTCTCTCCGACTAGAGTCCTTGTTTAGAGCATGTTCACAAGCGGAGCTGCAATAACTATTGCCGCCAAGGGGAAGGAGGGCCACTATGCTCCATGACTCACCTTTGACACCTTTTTCCTATTGGTGGTGGAAATCTTTGTCCATCTCCATCACCACTTTGACAGTCTCCTTGTGATGCATCACAAGGTTCCTGGCAGTAGAGAGGTGAACTAGCTATTTTATTGGCCATGCTCACCTCTTACTATCAGCCGCAGATATCTATCACCTTACAGCTTTTGCAAGCATTGGGTCTTCACTGATGGGGCATTGCAGTAGGAGCTCCCTACATGTCTAGACCCCACCCCTCCCCCTCTATCAGATATACCTTTGAGGATCTATATCATACAGTTCAGGAATAGGTTACTGGGTGGGTTGCTTAGGTTATTTCCCCATGTAAGACTTTGGCCTGTACTTCTCCTTGGCTTTGGGCACTTTTGGCTTGGGCCGCCAGCCTGGTTGCTCCGTATGCACTTCTACGTGCCTTCGGTCTCTCTCTATCGGGGTATTCCATTTGGCCTTCGGGTCATCATTTTATAAATCAACCTGGAAAACTTCTTTACAGTGCGTTCATTTTTACTGCATTGTTTCTCTATGGACTCCTGAAAAGTATTTTACAGAAATATCCCGTAACTTTCATTTTTTAAAGGCAATTGGATAAGATTTGTAATGTAAGGTGCTCGCTAGGCAAAGTACGATGGAGTGCAGAACAACTTCATTCTGGTGGACCTAGATGGATACTGGTAACGCACTGTGGTATCATACTACGAGATGCATACTTATGTCAGCACACAGTACCTGTCTTGTGGATGGTCAAACGGAATTTGGGCATTCTACCTGTACTGTAGTGACTTATGATGTGAGTCAGAGGATGTCATAGTGACAGATTCTTACATTTCCGGCGGCACCTGAACAACGAGCAAAATCACCCATCACCTGCAAACTAACACCGGCGCCAATTAAAACTGGAAGGAACATGGATCCTTAGTCATATTATTTTTTTCATCACCTCATAATTGGGACAGAGACAGGGCGATGAGGACGTTGGGGGGATGGAGACAGAACAGCAGTGACTCGAATAGCATAGTAAAAAAATCACACTTTTCGTCGGCGCCATTGTTGCTAAACGAGCAAGAGCAAATAGACAGGTGAGACAGTGTTTCGTGCATTCACATAGTTTTAGTAGAATTCATGACACGATTAAAATGGCCAAAATGGTCAAAAACATCAACAGTGTTGTTTAAGGGTTCTTGTATGTATATATGATGCTTAGTGAAACATGTGTATAGATCCAAAAAAAATTGAATCCATATGTATAATTTCTCAAAATGAAACTGTATTCTTTTTTATAAGGATATTCTTTGAGTGATGTATTGGACAGTATCTATTGTATGTTTATCTGGGGTATTGTTAAATCAACCTGCTCCATTCTTCTAAGATTCGCCTTGTGATTATGCATCACAAGAAAATATCCTATTTTAATAGGATATTTTAAACATGCAAGTGAACCGGAGAATAGGAGATGAATATAAATTACTCTGCTGTATGATGAGGCGAGAATAAGCAAAGTAATAATGGGAAAGGAAAAAAAAAAATAAAGAGATGAATATCTGAATCTGTATAGATATATCTCATGTTTTAGAAAAAAATTATAGAAACGTGAGAAATTACGTTAATAAAAAAATTTATAACAAGATCAATAAAACGAACAAGAAAAATAGTCATCTTATAATAAAGGCGCCACATCGTATCAAATGCATACTTTTGTAACTTTGCAGAAATTCCAAGTAATGCCAAGGCAAGCTTTAGGTCAAACTTTATGAGGGGATGTCTTTGACTTTAAGTGGACTTATAATTGTTCTTTCCCCTTCTAATTCCTGGGCCTCTTTCAAATCTATACTAGTCCCTATGCTAAGCCAACTCTCTATGTAAACAATAGGATACAGGGGACTGGACTGTTTTGTTTCTTTGTTAGTTATTTTCTTCAGCAATATTACTTTCCAATGTATATATAACGCAGGATATTATGCATGGATCCGCGTTGATACATATCATAATAGAATTATCATTTATTGGTAGTTATCCAAGTCTATTAGATAATTATCACATCCTCAGCTTGCAATAAGTGGTAGCTCTCAACAGTAAAACACATATATTTAATCCTCACTAAAAATGAATGATTTCCAGTCCAAAATCAAAACTCTAAATATTCAATATCTGATATATACAAATATCTATTTCAATGAAATCAAAGGTTGATCTCAATGAAATCAAAGGTTGATCTCAATGACCTCAAATCTCAAAATCTACCACCTAAATGTCCAATTTTACAAACCTGAGTATTCATTTCCTTAGACTAAAATGTTAAGTTCTACACTCTAAACGTGTATATCTATGAATTCAACTAATAGTTCTATGTATGAATATCTAATTTACCTTGTATACGAGCATATGAAACTACTTTGTGAGTCAAGTAATGCATATTATAACTATATTTTTCATATTAAAATGATAGACTAAGTAATTTTTACATAAAAAATATTTAATTAGCTATTTTCAATTAGATATTTATTTATGTAATTTTATCTAATAATTTTATCAGATATTTATCATTTAAGTGTATTGCTTTTAAAAATCAAGAACTTAACAAAATGGAAAATTTTGAAAATAATGATAATAAACTGAACCTCAAAGGATATTTAAGAAGGAATAGAGATATATTATATTATTATAGACTCATAATTTTAATGGACAATATATTCTTGGCCCTTAAGAGAATAAAATTTAAATAATCAAGAAAGGGAACTCTTTCCATTCACCAGATTTAACTCCTAGTCTACCACAAAAGGCAACCAACTTTCAAACTTTAACTTGTGAAGTTCAAAGAGCGGAAAGTGTAATACGTTCAGAATCAAAGTTGTCTAATTTTAAATGACATTTACCATTCTAGTACCTTCTTTGTATGATCATTTTACATATTTTCAAACATAATAAATGAATAGATAATATATTCAACAACTCCTTATAAGTCTAGAATCAAAGTTGTCCAATTTCAGATGATATGCCATTCTAGTCCTTCTTTGTATGGTCATTTTACATATTTTCAAACATAATAAATGAATATATAATATAATCAACAACTCCTTATAAATTTAGAATCAAAATTATTTAAATTTAACTGATATGAAATTCTAGTCCTTTGTAGTATAATCAATTTATGTAATTTAAAAATATAATTAAATAACTAGGTAATATATTTAACAACTCCTTATACATTTAGAATCAAAGTTATCCAAATGTAATTGATATGCCATTCTAACCCTTCTTTATTCTCTAATTTTACATATTTTAATATATAATTAAATAACTAGGTAATATATTTAACAACTCTTAAGGATATTTAAACCTCAAGCCACAAATAAACAAAACATAGCTAAACATACTTCCAAATTTAAAAACTATATGTTCATCTATTTTGAACTAAATTTCAAAATAAATATATTTTATAAGCCAATAAACTATATCAAACTAAAACCAAAGTGTTTATATTCTAACTTGGACAAACATTATAAAGGAATATTCCAAATATTTCTTCATGTTAGTCATACCAAGTTTCATGTTAAAGACTACATGGTAAGATTCTCAAGTTGAGATACTGTCTATTTCTCCATGTTCACAAAGAATCATTTTACATATTTTCAAAATATAATATCTGAATAGATAAATGTTATCCAAATCTATTTGATATGCCATTCTAATCCTTCTTTGTAGAAGCATTTTATAATTTTTAATATATGATTAAGTAGATAGGTATTATATTTATTAAATCCTTCAGGATATTCAAACCTTAAGCTACAAATAAACATAAAAGGCTAAACATACATCAAAATTTAAAAAGCTATGTATTTATTTATTCATGGTAGTTAGCATGTATTCAGATGCATTCGGATTGATTAGATGCATATAAATCAAAGAACGTGAGGAAGTTTGTGCAAACTCGTGGATAACCTAGAATTAGTGTTTATCTAAACTAGAGAAACTTCTAAATAAATAAAATTTTACATGCAGAAAATAGAACATCCAAGTAAGGTCCCTACTTGACCCTTCAACACGTTGTTTGGTCTAGACTGTCATAGTTCATAGTGTTGTCAAATTATAGTGTGAGACTCTCCACTCTTAAAATGTATCAGAAGGGGCAAAGATTACCGCAAATTCTCCATGATATATAGGGCAGATTCTGAAGGAAAATATCTGGAAGATCGAAATGCATGTTGAGCTGTCTAAAAGTTTTGAAATGATAGTCTAGGTTAATTGACCCTCATGCTAATTTATTTAGTGGTCCGGTCTTTCTGGGGTTTGAGCTTGGCCTTTTCTTCGCGGGGACTGTAGTTCTTTCTTTTATCATCTAAGGCATTCTTGGGTCTTGTTCTTCTTGAGATAAGTGCGTAATGCTCTATGGGGGACCAACGCTGTTTTCATTTAAGCGTTGCTTCCCGTTCTGGCACCCTGTTTTCTGTGTGATCTAATCTTTC
The DNA here is from genome assembly GCA_948567375.1 of Lunularia cruciata. Lineage (NCBI taxonomy): Eukaryota > Viridiplantae > Streptophyta > Marchantiopsida > Lunulariales > Lunulariaceae > Lunularia > Lunularia cruciata. The sequence goes on along the minus strand of OX419761.1, from coordinate 59,994,270 downwards.
CTTACTGGCGGACGCTGATCCTTAGAGAAGGGTCGGGCACCCACCTCCGTCTACTTCTTGTTTGCCTCCCACCAACCACACACAACAGACCGCACAGTTGGTGCCACCTCATGGAAACCGATAGCGACTGTGCGATAAATGTGTGCCCATCCATTTTCACTGTTCGTGGGCATCACAACCACGTACAGTAGCGTCAGTTTCTCTGGTAAAGTTCGCTCCTTTCTACAGTCACAGTAGCGGGCCCCACGCAAGATATGGCCGAAAGGACGCTAGACAGGCCTGCACGAGTCGTGAACAGGGAAGTCCTCCGCTGTCTCAAGGGTAAGGGAAAGGTGGGACCACGGAATATCGACCATTCTCGCCACGGCTCTGCTTCGAGGGTCTAAACTCAGTGCACAATGTTTTGCATCTATATGCAGTAGCAGCGATTGGGGCACAGGCGTTCCCTTGCCCCCTGAGCAAATTGGCTGAGCTTTGTCTTCGCTCTTCGTGGAGATCCAGACTGCACTAAAGCCGGTCTTTGCAAATGATTCCGGTCAAACCGTTGGTGAAGCAGAGCGAAAGATTTTCACGGCAGAATCATAGCGGGAAGGCGAGTTGTTTCACCCAAAGAGGCTTGGGCCAGGGTAGGTGCACACGTACTGGGAGTATCATCAGTTTCTCACAGACTGCTTTGAAATTTGCAAGGAAGGATTTCCTCAGGACCGAGAAGTAAGGAGATTCCGGTCATAAAGCTACCAGAACTCTGGAAATTGTCCGTCCTTTTAAGATGAAGTTCGAAGAATATCGTGAATTCTTTTGACTGTAGTGAAGAATGTCTTGCGAAGTGCGGAGAAAGCAATCGGCAAAATAGCGGAATAGACAAACACTACTCCTGAAAAGAAAAAACGTGCTGTTCCAGTGAGAAAACGGAAAGCAATCCTCGTAGATGGAACTTCGAGAGGAGAGAATGTGCTGTCGCTTGTTGAGAACAACTAGAAGACGCTCGAATTCTTGTTTTAACCATCGCGCTACGGAAAGAGTGCTCAGGGAACAGAGTGAGAGCCAGCGCGGAGATAAGCAGGAGAGGTGGAGGCGGGCCCCAGCAAGAAAGGAAGCACACCATGTTATGAACAGTAAGCTGTGAAGATGTAGAAAATAGATGGCAGCAGAAAATTCAGGGTGGAATACTGCCATTGTTTGGAGAGGAGAAAGTCGTGCGAACGAAGACTTTGCGGCGATGCAGATGGAGGTTGAACAACTTGTGTGAGGAACGACTTTGAGCTAGTTATCGATTCGAAGCCCGAATTCCGAATGAATCATGCCCCCTTGAGCACTTTGCAACATTCGAATTGAAGGGCCGAGAAGGAACGACCGACGGCAAATTGATGTGTTTCTAGACTGGATATCTGTGGTCTTAGAGCTGAAAAAGATAAATGAAAAACGGGAGACTTCTGAGGGAGGAGGCTCTGGAGAAGTCAGAATAGAGAGCAAGCTTCTGATCTTTAGTAGGTTGATGCGTTATCAGTTCGAGCGAAAATATGGACGACAGGAAATTATTCAATTGAGGAGAAGAATTTTGGCACAGTAATAATTAAAATCGACTCTGGTCAATACTGTGAAGGACTCAGACAGAGTTTTGGTGATCTAAAAGATTGGCACATTGCAAAAGGACCGTGAGGTTGGACGATGCTTCCAGCTCGGAAAGGTGGTGGAGACCAGCAGCAGGAGACCACTGCCATCAACTTTGACCCTTCCAGCTCATCCGGTGCATATTCCTTCCGTATACTTGATATAAATGAAGGAACTAGTGTTCCTTGGGGGACAACGGTCCTCAAGATTTGCATTGGAAGTGGTGATAAAGTCAACCCTCGATTAGCTTAGTACATTAGAAGCCGAAGTTCCGCAGAGGATCATGAGTGGTCTCTGAGATCGGAGACTAGCACGAACAACGGGGATCAAGTAAAGATGTCACCGCTGGAAAACACAGTAATGAGCTGATTGGATTGAGAAATATGATGCTTGTTGCCTGATCCGGGGTTTGTGATACTCATGGCTTCATTAACTGGTGATGACGGAGGAGTTCTGACCTGGACCTCACTCATCATCAGAACCCCAATAAACTGGTAGATCGCGAGGAGCTTATTCGTCTTTGTTAATGTCCAACCTGCAGGAGGAGGTGAATTTGGTGTTCCTGCATTGCAAGGATACACATTTAGATTACACGAGTCACGAGATGGAGTTCAAGAACTTGTTACGGAGCCATCCCAAGGAACTCTTGGAATGGCAACCTTGCCAGAATTTGTGGTGGATGCGGCAGGCGGGCAAGGTGTAGATGGGTCAGATGGTGAACACGGAATGCATGGTAACCTAGGTGCCAATGGGCAAGACGGCAAGGTAAACTCCGTGTACACCCTCTTTCAACTTCAATTGAGTCACCAAACATCCTTACCATATACTATCGACAACCTTTTTAGTGCTCATTGTTCTGCAGAATGTCGAGATTTAATTAATTGCATGTCTCCAAGTCCAAGCTGTAGGTTCCATCAGAAATGGAAATATTACGTTGACTATAGATCTGGTTCTGAACGGGCTTGTCCGAAGCGATTCCACTCTTTGAGTTGATATGGCTTTGCTATTAAGCTGATGTGACGTTCTCCGATTGACACTGCAAATGGGCTTTACACATGGAGTTTGTTGCCCCGCTTGTAACACTTTACTTGTGAGTGTGGACATCCAATCCCCAGGACGGTTATGGGCCAGGAAGACCGGGGAAGCCAGGGCGATCAGGGAAAGATGGTAAGCAGGGAACAGCGGGCAAGAAAGGGAAAAAGGGTACAAATGGCATGGCCGGTGGACGTGGATTAAATGTATTCTTGAGTCTTTCTGGCGAGGGCCCTGAACTCGTCGATATTACTGGGCATCTGGAACGAGTAGTGAAACAAATTGAGCCATCTGAGTCCACGTCGTGCGAGACTGAAGCTCCTGCTCCCCTCTTCGTCAAAGAACCCCTGTTACTCTCTAACCGTTTTGACGCTTATTGGTTTCAACCCTCTCTGTCAGAGTCAGGAACTTCTACTGCGAAGTAAGCGCCTGTCTATTCACCAAGCCAGCTTTGATGTTGCATGTCCTTACTTGGGGATTGTGTCGTTGAATCTGAAGCAAAGTACGACTACATCTGAAGAATAAGCTTCATTAAGCTTCATTTCATCTGAAGAATGAAATGTATAACATATAGAGCAAATATCGTAACTCTGTAGTGATGTGTCGAGGAGAAAATATTTAATTTGAAGACCTTGAAACTGCTGATATATATAAGCACACCCTCTTGTTACAGGAACCGTTCAATGGTGACAGTCGACAGTCAGGACGGTTCAAAACTTGGTTTTCGTACTACGACAGGCGTGATATTCATTGATGCACATGGTGGCCGCGGAGGTAATGGTGGTAACGGAGGCAAGGGAGGCAAGGGAGGTGACGGTGGTGATGGAGGTAATGGAGGGAAAGGTGGTGATGGAAGAAAAGGTATGAAGCCTGGACTCAGTGGAGAGAATGGAGGAAGGGGCGGTGATGGAGGGGCTGGAATGGCAGGAGCCCCCGGAGGTGATGGAGCACCTGCAGGGAAAGGTGGAAATGCAGGATCAGGAGGTCAAGTCACAATTGAAACCACGAAGCCCGAGTTACTTATGCTAGTGGAGGCCGATACACGAGCTGGCAAGCAGGGACTTGCAGGCAAGCCTGGTAATGCATATCTCTCTTCATTCTACGCAATGTCCAGAAAATGAAAAGAGTAGGGGATATTGGACGGATGAACTCAGAGATGGCCTCTTGCCTAGCCTGCACCTAAGCGACAAATTAGATAAGTCTAGAGATGCTTGAGCCCTTAGCTTCCAGAGGAAGTAAGAAACTCCAGTGATTGAAGTTTTGGCTAGTTGGTGTACAGCCACCCTTACCTTTTATGTGTGTACCAGGCTACTTTTAAGGACAAGTTAAATGCACAAGTGCCTTGTGAGGTGGGAGCTCAAGCAGAACCTTTCTCGCCAACCAGGATCTGCTTGCTTCAGGTGATTTTGAATACCACGGAGCAGCTCCTGCACCTCTTTTTTAATCTATGAAGTACCAGACCCTTAAGCCCTAGCCCTCCTTATGATACTCCCCTTACCTTATGTGGCTTTTGTAGGAGTAGGATGCTACGTACCGATCCTCCGGCATCAGGCCAATAGCAGATGATCATTCACATCATTTGCAGGTAGAACTGAGACGGTTGAAAGTGCTAACGTGAGAGTTACACGTTAACGGGTATTCGAACGCATGAACCGAGCCCAGAGTCCAAAGGTGTTTTCGCACTTCGCGTAGTGTTGTTGCTCATGTCTCTCAGTTTCTATCCAGGGAATGGCGGGGAAGGTGGCAAAGCAGGAATTGGAGGTCGTCCTGGACGTGGAGGGACAGGAGGGCCACCTTGGGATAAACTGTATTTGCCGAAGCATCACAAAACGAAGTATTACTCTGGTTGTGTGAAAGGTCGGGATGGAACATCAGGTCGTCCTGGAGGTTTGATTGGTCCTAAAATAGCCACTGCAGGCATCCAGGGGTCTACTGCACCTAATGGGAAGGATGGAAAAGACGGGAAGGTGAGCTCAGTACTGTCAGTTGGTGCTTATCTTCTTGCTTACTAAGTTACTGAAATAATCCAGGAGGAAGATAGACACGAGCCAACGCCACAGGTTGCTGAGTTCTGTTCTGGCAATTTGCAGGTCACTTGGATCCTTAAGTCACCGGAAGGTGAGGTCATAGAGAAAGCGAAAAACCGCTACAATTGTGCTCTCTACCAGTATAGAGTCAGATCGACCTCAAGCAATGGAATAATCTCTCCTGGAGGCATTGTCGTGATTGATAAGGTTTGGTCCACTTATTTAATCGATCATGTCAGTATGTCACTATTTATTAATTTAATTTAATTTAATTCGGACTCTGTAATCGCGGTGATGTAGAATATATTGTTATTGAAGTAAAGAGTTGCAAATGGCATGCATCGTCAGCAATCCTTTACCAGCTTTCCTGATTTTTAAGCGTTTCCAGGTCACTGTCTGCAATAATGGGGGTATGACATTGCCAGCGGGTACTCTTATCTCGTTCGGAGCGACAGGGGGTGTTTTAATCAGGAGCAAAGGAAATAATAAAGTGGAGATTTTGCCATCACTTTCCAAGAATAAGCGTCACAAATGTAACACCACTTTCTCAATAGCGCTGGAAAAACTTGAGGGTCCAGCAGGTGGAGCTCCATTCCAGGCATTGATCTCGGTAGCTCCATACCTTGAACTAGGTGGGAGAACTTTTCCTGTTGCTGATCAAGTTATGGAGGTAAGCGTTCTGTCACGTTTGACAATTGCAGTTATCAAGGAACTTGCGGAAAGCTGTACTCAATTATAGTCCTTCTAGGTTTTCATGCACGACTCTGTTTTGTTCTGGAACTTTTTGATCCAAACAGATTCTTCAGGACTAGATCTGATCTGAATTTATACTGAACAAAATGTCAAAATCTGCAGATTCCAGTGCAGTATCCAGTTCGGATTGCGGATGATGTGCAGTTCCCCCATACCGTGCATCAAGGAGCCATAGTTTCCTTAAAAGTTAATCTGCAGAATATTTCTTCTCGGACATATGGTGGTGGACGAAGCAAAAAGTAAAACTTTCTTCCGCTCTCAGAGTTCTTACTCATACTGGATTATGGTGAATGCTGGTTACATAGAGCAAACCTATTTCTGCCTTTCTTTCCGGATTCTCTCCGTTAAACCTGTTGAAACAGTATTGGATTAACTAGTCCAATTGCTAAATAAATGCCTAGTTAAATTCAAGAAAGACTTGAAGGAGAAGAAAACTTGGGAATTATCGTTTTGGAACTGATTAATGTGATCGTTTATGGATGGACAGCTCACTTGGGACTGTAACGATATTGGTGATACTCTTTCTTGAACTGGAGGGAGGAGAGAGAATAGATTATACTTGGAGACGTGAAGTCCCTGAAATTGGCGCAGGGCTAGATCACAAAGTCGAAGTGGACTGCCGGATAGATACAAATGCTCAGCCGTACTCATTACTTTCTCTACAAACACATCTACTTCTCAATAACCAAAGTATCGAATTTAGGTACGCACTTATAGCAAGCACGTATCGCAAATAAACTCAAATTATTATGTTTATCTCATGGATCACCCAGAGTTTGTTCTTTATTCTAAATTGGGACTGTTCTTAACATGGTCGCAACCATGCAGCCTTGATGACAAACCCGAACTGAGGAGCTAACGTCTCAATTCTCATGCGGACTGTAGGCACGTTGAATCTCGTGTTATTCCTGTTTATGGAGGTGCAGACATCGATGCAGTCCTCCTAACAGACACAGATTTTAGGCCCGGAGCTTACAAGCTTTGGAAGGGTATACTTGCCTTTCTGGGTCTAAAATGTGTGTTTTGGGACATCGGTTGGTATCGCACATATTCGATGGGAGATTTACCCTGGCTAGGAAAACACCGGCTTGTTATTTTCACGCATTTGCAGGAGGACAATTTCAATTCTCTCGCATACTGGATACGCAGTGTGTTACCCCCGCATATAAGTGCCCTGGGCGGTGCTCGAGGTGTGGACAACGCTGCAGGTAACAACTTCTCATAATTTTGCTGTTGAAACCATATGTGGAGGAGGTCAAGTCCTTCACCAGTACTCGCTTGCAGATTATGTCAAAAGCAAAGCTCGAGTTTTCAACTTGGACTTGAAGTACTTCTCGACATATGCTTGTTCAGATAGTCAGCTGCGAGCGATCCTTTGATAATATGGTTTACCTTTTTGAGTCTTTTTTGTGTGGTCTTGCCAGCTATATTTATTGGACCTACATATAAAGAAGTTGCCAGGGAGATGGTGGACTGGAATAACGGAGAGAGACTAAAGGACGTTACAACTGCGAACTGGATGACATCATGCTATGGCACAACTGACGAGGAAGCTCTCAAACAAGCCGTTCTCAAAGCTTCTAAGCTACAGAAACAGCTCAGGGCGCATGATCAGTTACAGGAGTACAGACTTGTCGTGGCTCCCATGAAGAGAGACGGTAGCAAGACAGTACCACTTGTGCTTTACCGAGAAACTTTACCTGCTCTTTTTAACACGAACTCCATACCTCTTAAGATGTATGAGGATCCAGCTGGTGTAGATCTACTCGCTCGTTCTCCACTCATGACGTTGCTAGAAGCTCCCGATATCTACTCTGGAATTTCAACAGCAATCGCTGGGCTTATAACTAATTCGAGCAGTGCACCGGTTCGCCAACCAGGAGGCAGTGGACATCCCATAGTTCTGGATGGAAAGTACTTAACGTTGGGTTACATGATAGCGGGGATGATTGTATCATTGCCTATACAGTTCAGGCTAGATTTACTTTTCAGATTTGCTGGCCACCCAGCTTCAGATATCCCAGTTCTCTCGTCATCAAGTGTTGCGTTTACAGAGGTATAACTCACATTGTATTTGACCTCGTCCGTAGTAAGAAAGAACCGATAATGAACCTTGTCCTTGTAGCTTACCTTTCGCTTAATCGGCAGTGCTCCTTTGTCCTCGTATGCCCTACGATGGCATCAATGTCACCTATTCCCTAGTTCGGTGTTCCTTATTTTAACTTCAGCTGATTGAGCTATGTGCAGGTCATTGGGATGAGCTTTTACTATGATCTAAAGTCAGACTGGCTGTGTCAACGACATACGTTTCCTCATGGACAAATTCTAGTCGAGGAGCTCAAGAGAGCTGCGTATACACGTGGCTTCATGACTATAGTGGAGATAAAGTCTTTTGTTATCCAACTTACCAGTGGATTGATCCTCTTACGAGAAGAATTTAGGGGTTTCACCCCTAGTAAGACGAAAGCTAGGCATTTGCTAAAGGGGATGCTTAAGGAAATTCAGATAGTCCTGGGTGGACCTCGCTCCATACATGTACCCAAGGTTGAAATGGTCAGGGCTCTACAAAAGAATTTGCAACCGACACTTCCTCCTTGGATGTTTGCCGCTGTTGACGAACTCGAAGTGATTCGGATTGTAGATGATCGCGGTAATCACTCTAAGAAAGAATGGTAAGTGTGTTCACATTTTTTATGGGTCGAGCTGATCCATTCATTCTCCAGATTGAGTTCGACCTCGATAGGTCTACAGAAGTTTCTAATATGTGTTTATTGAACAGTAGGTCTTTTGTTACGTCGATCTACACTAGCGTCAAACGGGCTGTTAGCGCGTTATCTCTTGGAGACTGTACTACCTGAACCAAATCCCTAGAGGCGATTCTTTGATGTGGGCAGTGGAGACCCTTACACTAGAAATTTATTTACGTGATGAGTTGGGACATGATCAAGTTGTCTCTCGTTTTGACAGTGGTTCTAGCTTAAGTATTGCTTCCAATATTGTCCCGGGACTTCTTTGACCTCAGATATAGCTTGGAAGCGATCAGGACATCAGATGTGCTCAACAGCCGATGGCACACTTGATGCCGTCCTCTCTCCCCATCACAACTCCGTCCAAACCTCGAAAGATAACTTGATGAATTGATGATCTGACTAGCGACACCAGTATGGGTCGATCTGTCTATAAACGTATCACAATGTAAATTAGCAACTTGAAGACAGACAGTGAAATTTGTGTAATTGGTTTAGAACACAGTGCAAGAATGAAACGGCCATGAGGGCTGTTGCCTAACCAAGCATCATACTGGGACCGAATTTCTCAACAAACACTGTAAGCTGAGACACAATACCGTCAGTATGAGCTCATTTTACGCAACAGAGATGTCGTGGATAGTTTTTGAAAGTGCGAATACGGGCACAATACACTGCTACGGAGCGTCGTAGAATTTGGATACTAATTGACAAATAGTGTGAATCTTTCACATGATACAAATTTTACAAATTCATCCTCTACCAGAAAACAGAAGTCACGTGTTACAACATAAATGTTAGCCTCATAACGCTGCCACTTTTGCATATCTGCTTTCCCTGACTCGTTCTTCCTCAACAAAGAGTGTACTATCGGGTCATCTCCTTTCAAGGAGCCTCAGTTCCCTCCTTGGGAAGACGCCTGAAGTTGATGAATGGTGCCAAAAGCAGCAATCTGGAGGACAGAGATGAAGTTAATTATTCTGAGCGAGGAAGATGCCATGATAGATATAACGGGACTCCCATCTTGTAACTCTCAGCAACTATTGAGCCTCTTCCATACCTTTACTAGCTAAGAAAATGCACTGTGCGAACAAAAAATTGCTCATAGAAATATTTTGAAGAAAAATGTGCATGCATGCCTGTTTACAGAAGCTTCACACGAGTATGAGGGATAAAATTTAGGTTAGTCAAGGACTGGTCAGAGACCTTCACACCACTTGGACATCCGAAGCGCATTACGTCCATAATTGAGATGGATAGGCTGTAAGTAATTACCCCGGGAAGAAAATGAACACCAACAGGAACTGGAAGTAAGTCTCCAGCGCGCTCCTCTTGTACCATCGGAGGCGTAGATAGTTATAGATAATAGCCTGGATAGAGGGAACGAGACTAGAATTGGCAATTGAGCTTGAAAGCCTTTGTCCTCAAAATATCGTAGACAGTAGCAGGTATTGAAGGTGCTAGGACATGACGAACAAAATAAGAGAAAGATTCTCAAAACGTTTCATTGTCTGCTCAGCAAAGTCCACGTCGATCCAGACACTTATCTGGGTATCACTACGTAGGGGTAACCGCTCTCTTATAAAGCACAGTACTACGGTACAAGGAAATGGTGTTGATGGAGTTCATGTTTCCACCATACATGTACAAAGGAATCTTGGACGGTGCAAGCCAACGCAAGAACCGTATCTCATGCATTATCAGATGGTTAAATCGCTAGAAAAGGCCAAATAAAGATCTTAGAGAACTCCCCGGTCACACAGTGAGAACAAAGAAGAATTCATGGTTGTATTCCACAGCCCGGACCTTTCACCGTCGGCTAGGATAGACCAAGGGACGTGGTAAGTCGATAAGATTCTGCTATCTATAGATGGACAATTTCAAGTGAGAGACAATTACCGGAACGACCAACAAGTATACAAAGGCAACAGCTCCACTTGTTAGCGCAACCTCCAACCAATATTGACCGTCATCCAACATCGTCCCCGGAACCACCTCGGCAAGTGAAGGGCCGGCAGTCTGATCTCGTCAAGAGTAAAGAAGAAAGTCAGATCACATTAAAACTTCACAACTTTCTCCATCCTCCTGACCACTGCAGCTTTTAGATGGACTAATCATCTCCACCTCGAATGATGGGTAAAAGTAATGCATTTGACATCTACGCGTAGGTCTTAATTTCTGTTGCTGTGACCATCAGCGACATCCAGAGTCTCACAAAGAGACGGAGTGAAATAGGTATGACCTGCAGGAAAAATGCTGCGGATGCCGCCATTGGTCCCAGTGCTTTCCCTACTTCTGAGCCCTTCGAAGTTTCCGCTCCTGATATGAAGTGCCTAGGAGCATCCTGGCAAAAAATTGGCCCATCATGCCGACTTCAGGCCACATCACAGGCCTGCAAGAGCATAGGTCCACCTTTCACCCTCCGTGCAACACTCTCCATATCAGGCAACAAACGAGACTTTGCACATGACTGACCCCAGTCATTCCAAGCTTGGTTAATTTTCATCTACTTGCAGAGGAGAAGGTCAAATCCGAGCGAGAAAGACATTCTTGGTGAGTTGTGATAAGCTCTTTTAGATGTAAATGAAACATTTCTGTTCCCTTGCCAACATTTATGTGCAGATGGGATGGATCATTGAACTGCCTGTAGGAGAGATTAGCAGAAAGCATTCACCGTTCTCGTATGCAACTTATACTGCACCCCTTGACTGAACCCTTGAGACGTGTCTGTACTTAAACTGCTCTAATGTCTTGATTTTTCATGACAGAAAGTGCAGGAGAGAGGGCACATACCTGGGTTAGCCGCAGCGCAACGGCAGAATGTTTGTCTCCAGTGGAACAGCATGACCCCCTTACAAGAATGGAGAACGCTTGACGGGTTCTCACAGTTTGCTTCACATTTGAAATAGCGCCTGAAGTGAACTTTCCCAGCCCGATTGGGGCAGCAATCATGGTAGTCATAATCCTCTCCAGGCCTATCAACCAGGATCCTTTCAAGTGGGCGACACTCTCGTCTAGCCTACAAGTATATGGATGAACAACCAATATCAATAAACTGACTTTTGAATTAAAGTAAATAAACAGAAAAGCGAAAATAAGATAAAAAAGAAACATCCAGGATCGCAAAAGCAAGATCACTTCCTCCCTGAAATCCAAGTTAATGACTGTCTCTCGGCGACGCTCCTACAGGAACAAATAATGAGCAACTGGAATATTGCCTATCAGCATACACATCACCTCCCAATTGCAAATCACGCTAATCAATTGTTAGGGCTGCAGTGCTCCAATGCTTGAACCAATTCCGTTGCCGACTGCGGCAAAACTGAGTGAATTTAAATTTTCACCAATAAATTCTATGGCTTGTCTTTCACTCAGCACTAGACCGTAATGTCATATTAAAACAGAGCCCAATATCTATTCACCAACGACCTCCATCTCCTAAAACACATAAGCATCAGTTGCATAAGAGCAGATGAAGAGACGCCAAGTCTATCACCTTGTAATTCTACATTCACCAACAACCCTCCCCACATCCTTCGACAGACGCAGAGTCACACCCAAGTTTTACAGTGATACTGCGCAAACATATCAACTAGGCAGGAACCCATAACGTGCTGTGCTGTTTCTCCCGTCTTATCATCTTACTAATTGCAGAATCTGGCACTGATGGACAAATCTGAGTGAAGAGTACAACTCACTCGGTCAGCTTCGGACAAAAGGATAATGACTACCAACGGTAAAAGCATCAGTAGGTACTTATTTGCTTAATTACGTTCTCCAAACAGCCACCAGCGATTGGCATATAAGCATGAATAGCTTCAATTTTCTCCTGGACTTTACAGCTCAGACCACATTCCCAATCGTCAACAACGCATACTCGGTCCATTCTAATCTCTTATGCAATTCCAGCAAAATCGGGGATACTATCCGGATCAACAAGCATCTTTTGTTCCCTTGCTGCACTCACAGGCTACAGAGAACAAATTCTCCACAACTCTCGTACATTCAAATTACCTCGAAAGACTTCAGCTAGCGTCCTCTGCCCAGGTCTATCCTCACCTCTGCTGCAATGTTTCCTCTCTTTCCTGGCTAGCTAGCTGCTGCTGCACACGAAATGGGCCACAGTGGCCATTCCCGTAACGACAGAAGCCTTAACCAACTCCGCTTCTTACCTTATGTTCCGGTCCAGAGTACATGTCATGCTGAAGCCATGGCCACTGCACTACAGATGCTTGTGAGCTTCCCTTTCCAAACGAGCGATGGACAACCAGATAAGGGCTGCTAACGGACAACGAATGGGAATGGGGTCTGACTCATTTCGAGGGTCTAAGGTTCCTCAACGGGGACTTGGTAGCAACAGATTTCATTAGCAGGATCTTCAAACTTCATTTTCTGAAAGTGAGTAGCAATATCAGTGGGGCATATTTACCGGCATAAGTGCACCACGTCTACAGTTTCCAGCACTTTCTTGTCTAATTTGATCGTGTCAACTCATCCCTTCTTTTTAAGTTCAGTGACCCTAAACTGGTCCAGTTGACATTTTTGAGTTGTGAAGAGCCGACTCTACGGCTCCAAGTAACATGAGAGATAAATAGCTAGAATAGATGCTGAGTCCACACCAATAACTTGAGCATGTTTTAATCTTTTGAACAGCACTTATTCTTTGCTTAGATTTTATTGATAGAAGTGTATGATGAGCAAAGCGATATGTGGGCATTTGGTCTAGTGGTATGATTCTTGCTTTGGGTGCAAGAGGCCGCGAGTTCGATTCTCGCAATGCCCCTTGGGCGTTCATCTCCGCCCCTGATTGAAGATCCGCATCTCATTTATTTTCACCCTGCTCTTGATTTTATTGTTACATCAAATTTTCATTGATCAATGGGAATATTTTTCGCTAACTAGCTACTTGACGGTCAGCTTTATTCCTAATTGGGTTTGACGTTGCGGCTTCTTGGCATTTTCAATGTCACCCGTCTTCTCATCTATGATGAGAATTTTCAGCCATCTAAGTGTTCGTACAAGTAATACTTTGCAAAACAAAACAGAGGAAGCATTATTTCATGGTTGGTAATCTGCGACTGGTAATCGATTTTTTCGTTTCAAGTCTAATCTTTTCATTCACGTGCTATCATCTATTGAACATCACAGACGATACAGTGGTTAATTTACAATGAACATCAAAGACGATACAGTTGTTAATCTTCATTGAATATAAACGATACAGTTGTTAATTTTCAAAACGAGTGCCAATCTTCTCACCGGGGTGTGGGTTTGATTGAGGTTATAGTTCGTTGCATTGAGGAAATAGAACTAGTTTAGAATTGCATTAATTGATCTCAGATTCAGTGTTTCAACCCTTTCGTTCAGACTCCATCTTCCTTAGAACATCAACGTGAAGGCATGTTACAGTGAAGAAAAGCTTTATGTTAGAATGGCATACTAAAGTATTGATGACACTACTTCAGCGTCATCGATACTTCCACCTCAGCTAGATGATAGATACAACCATAAGTACACAACGTTCAACGGGACTCTGCAGCGTGTAGCTTGAGAATTGGCTTTATTTACAATGTTTCGACCGGTGATAATGTCATGATTAGCATAGACAATTAGCTTGGAGCCATCCAGACCAAGTACACAAAACTGTTGCTGGGAGCCTATATTTCACTGATATTAGTGGTACGAGATGTGCCACTCATTTCGGGTAACATTTCAAACATCTAATTCCCTACTGCTTTGAACGTCCTGTGTTACGAGTAAGAGCTGGTAATAGAGTCTACATAGAGGTAAGCTTACGCGCGCTCTCCTCTGATCCGACGGGCAAGCTGAATATCCTTGGGCATGATGGTGACCCTCTTGGCATGAATGGCGCATAAATTGGTATCTTCGAACAAACCCACCAAGTACGCCTCGGCTGCTTCCTGAAGAGCAAGTACTGCACTGCTCTGGAATCTCAAATCTGTCTTGAAATCTTGTGCTATTTCTCTGACCAACCTCTGGAACGGTAGCTTGCGGATCAGGAGCTCAGTGGACTTCTGGTACTTCCGGATTTCTCTGAGAGCTACGGTTCCTGGTCTGTATCTGTGGGGCTTCTTCACTCCCCCGGTGGCTGGGGCAGATTTCCTTGCAGCCTTAGTGGCAAGCTGCTTGCGAGGAGCCTTTCCTCCTGTCGACTTCCTGGCAGTTTGCTTGGTGCGAGCCATCAGAGATATCCCTGCGCAGACAATGACATTAAAGTAAGAAATGGGGTCATGTTGCACCTCTCAATCTAAGCTGTGCGAACGGTATGCAAAGTATCACATCTTAATCGATCCAACATATACTCAAGCGAATGAGAAATTCAGATGATTCTCTAAGTCTTACACAGTCCTAAGCGAGAAGAAAGCTCCGTCATCCACAGGAACAGAAGGTAAGACCATTTCAAATAACGAGAAGGAATTCCCTCAACTTTGAGATCGAGAACTTACGGAAGACTCCAAACTTCAGAAGAGTAAGCGCAGAGGGATTGAATGGCAGGCAGATAGTATCATAGATCAGCGAGAACGATTATATAAGTTTCCCCACTCAGCAGTGAGAACTCGTAAATGAGATTCGCGGCAAGGCGAAACCTGAGCGGGTGTTTTTCAAACTCAAACATGTTCGCGATCAAGGATCTGACGGTCGGCCTGTGCGATCTGTGTGCTCGCTCGATACTCGTTGTCAAGAGTCCATCAATACAGTACTGTAAGTATACGCAGGCAGCCTCAGTGAAAACTTCTGTCTTCCTAAGAAATACAGGAAATGGTGCATCCTCAGGCACCATACCTAAGGATGGACAGCCCGCGACCTTCCGAGATAAAAATTTCAAACAATTTCTCTTTACTCCGATGATTCGACAATTGGGCCAAGCTATCAGAGAAGCAATCTTTGAGAACACCTTCATATCCAAATAAATATTTGGAATAAAGTTGAATTTTCTACTTTCTTTGGCGACGAGTGAACAATGAAAGGACTCACACGATGGGCGTACAGGCTCAGTAAGAGATCGTTAAAGGAAAGATGTTTGAAATAGGGCGTGGGCATTACGAATGAATGTGACTTCCCAACTTATATGGATGGACTTGCATCTTATGTTGACTCCAGAATCATAGCTACGATTGTGCAAGATCATCGCTACGTTTTGCTATAGCCATATTCTCTAGTTGTGGTAATAAAGCTTAGACACCAGTGAAGTACAGTATCGAACTCTCATTTCACGATGGACTTTTGAGATTTCTGTGTATTGTGGATGAGATCCATACGCGGTTATAAAGTGTAAACTTGCCTACCACATAGTTGAATCTGGGAATTGAGGTAAAAGCCTGCTTCTTCCGTACACGGTAGATTTCTCTTGAGAATGTTTTGTAATTTTCTGTTGACTGAGATAGGTGGTGTCAGAACTCTGAAAGGTTTTGGTGAAATATACTGTCCGGCTTTGCTCAAATGCAATCGACTCTCGCTTAAGTCTACGATGGAACATAAGACTTTGTTTGTTATCCTATAAGTTCCTACTGTGTTGGTCCCAAAGTTTCAATCAGCAATACTCCGAGTTGTGTAACCTGCCGTGTAACGGACAGCTAGTTATATGAAGGTGAACAGCGTGTCGATCTGGTGTAATATCTTGTACAATACACAGTTTTGTTTCCGCGACATCACTGCGGCTTTAGCATCCATGCAGATGACCATGGCTCATTAGGGAACGGATTAAATTACGTAGTTAACACTGCGCACTTTTGTAGCATGGTCGTGCCGAAATGAGGGTGAGTCAAATCATCTGGAGGACAGGAACAGGAAAAGCAAATTATCGTTTATTAAAGATAGGGCGTGCCTCCAATGCAACGATGCAATGGCTATTTTTTACATATATTGTAATAACAGAAAATTCGGCCATGAACGGTAGTTACATTCCCCACATCATAACAATAGACACTGCGCATGCCCAGTTGTCACTTTAAACAAAGCCTTGCGTTATCAGCAGATCTCTCATCCAAACATCTTCAAATGGATGAAGCACCCTGTTGTGGAGCTACTACTTGCAGGTTTATTTGACTATGATGCGCATACAGAAATAAAGGTCAAAAGGTTAGAGCAACAGAACCCTCACTTCAGTGTGGATGTGGACGTAGGTTGGCGCTTGCAACAATCCATGCTGTTGATAGCACTAGCTCGAGTTACTGTGCGTTCCACAAGGACTTCACGCACTGACTGTAATGATTAACGCTTAGACGAAACCCCTGCTCAATGCCAGAGCGAACATATGCCAACAAGCGAAGAAAAGCTCTTCAACTTCAAACAGCTTCGGCTGAAGACAATAGTTGGCCAGCACTTGATGTACGCCTTGTGAGCCCGAAGAATGAACAATGAAGTATGAAGCCAAGCACTAGATGTGTATTGACTGGTTATCTAGTTATCCCTAGCTTAGAATAAGTACCGTTGTTTGAATAAACTTGTGAAAAGCTAGACCTGACGAATGTTCGACCATTACAAATGCTTTGACTTGAAAATTTCTTGCATTCGCACTAGCACTCATTCATTCCGTCTCACGCTCAGCATCACTGATACTACCAAACCGGCTCAAAATGGATATGAAACTTCTGGGTTGATAAGAGCAGCTTGATAAAATATTTGGACCCATTACCACCTTTCAAAGCAAGTGTCATGGAGTAACACCAGAGTAAAATATTGAGAGAGGACGAACTCTACCTTTAAGGATATCGAATGCTCACATAGTACCTTATAACACTTCAGGATTAGTACATGAGGCGAATGATTGACCAAACGAGGACAGAAACTCTCCCATGATGTTACACTCGAACTCATATACTCCATAACTCCACATAATCTGCATCATAATCAATGCAGAGAATAGAGATGTTACTCAGGTGCATGACGTTACTGATTCAAATCAATTGCGAAACACCTGGGGCACACTATAAGAAACAACGTTAAAGGAGATGATTCTACCAGGTTGGTATACCTTGATTAACTTGTTGCAATTCTGTGGAAAAACCTCCTAACCTGGAAGTTCGTACAATACCTGCACATGTCTGTAATTGTCACACAGTATGACATGATACGTCAGCTAAGTTTGAGCATACTTTGGACTTATGAAAAGATGAAAAGCATAGATACACTGAGCAATACTGGTAATACTGTAATTTGTAAGACTGCAGACTCGTGCTAGACTTTAGTATGATTTCATAATACACTGTTCAAATAAAACTTACAATAGCCCTCGGATCACACAGCAATCAGAAGTGTACCCCAGTATGCACCCAATATCTTGCAAAAGAAATCAGCAGCGGGAATCCCATACAAACAGATGAATCTGCAAAAATCTTCTTTTCGAAGGCATTGGAGACGCTTTCAACTGGTTTGACAACGATTGAATGCTTACATGACTCACCATTAGACACAACTAAGAAATGTTGTCTCACGTTCTCATAGTTGCCCTGGCAAGAAAAATTGAACGGTACCCTCCATGATTCTAAACTGATGCTTCTGAAGCCTAGATCTCGTTCTCCCATCAGAATGGAGATTCTGCAGTTGCCCCGTTCTGTGGAGTACCGTGAGCTGCCACATATTACGAGATTTGCGTTTAAAAATCTAATCTCATGCAAGTATTGGTCAAACTGCCTTATCGTAGGTACGAATAGTGACCTGTTCCGGAATCGAGTTACCTGGCCATGAACGTCAGCTGCCAGTCCAGTAGTTAAAGGTTCCACCGTAAGAATGGTATCGGCAGCATACTCCAGCTCCAAGTTCATGTATGAATCAGGAGGCTCCTCGTAGACGTCTTGATGCGTAAGCAGGATTACAGAACACCTCTGTGAGCAAAGGTCTTTTATTTTAAACCAGGACACTCCAGCTATGTCAAGTCAGAGAGAAACAGGACTCAGATGCCTAGGAATCTGCAAATTCAGGAATGTGACAACAGACGAACCTGTTGTCCACATTTGAGTGCTCTGCAATAATGCAGAAAGTCGAGAACAAAATTTTGAGAGCCTCCAGCAATTACATCCAGTATGGAAGCATCATCGACCATTATGCACGTCTGCTCCCCGATTTCATTATGAATATCTGAGGCCTTCACTTTGGCTGCCTCTCTTACTTTCAGGTACAGCCCGGATAGTGGGTTTTCTGAATTGGAGGTCAGATTTGCACCAGGATCTGCGAGAGGTTACTCGTTTATTCACCATGAAGAACCATTTGCAACAAAGAGAAAGAACACGAAAAATTCATAAGACTAAAATACACGTCCATTTACCTGGACTACCTTCTGGATTCAGCACCTGTTGTTGATCAACGAAACCAAAGCGGCCACTGTCCCGCATGGTTTGCAGATTGCAACCCTGATGATACCAAAACGGAAAGAATAGTTGTGATATCATTCAACTTGTCGTTATTATGAACTGGACTTTCTAAACTTCGGTACAAGGGTGGTCTGTCTTCGTTGTGTGAAACACCAAAACCCTAAACCTTAATTACCAGGACGTCGTTGCCACCCTAAGATGGTCCACATTTCTCAATTCACCTGTTTCCGGGCGATTCGTGCGTAGTGAGAGAAGGGTTCGGAGAGACCCAGCATTACGACTCTAGCGTTGGTATCTGTGAGAAGCTTCGTAAGCAGATAGTGCAGCATGAACCCTCCTTTGCACGCAACACAGTCCTTTATCAATACCATGGATCCTCCTTTGACGCCAATCCTTTCCGCCAATTCCTCCACCATTTTGGCTGATTTGAATAAACGGATCACGGATCACCTAACGCTCTTCCTAGCACTAATAATCCACTCTTTCCGTAAACGGCTACTCAGCTTCTACACACGCATATTTTTAGAGAAGGTCGGTCAGTATGCATTGTCGTTTTTCTCTCGGAGTTGTTTTAAGCCTTCCAGATCAGGTGAAAATTGTTACGGGTTTGTGTTGACTCGAAATTAACATCGTGGCTCGGAGATAACAAATTGTAATAGACGAGGGCACAGACTTCAAAAT
Source organism: Lunularia cruciata (assembly GCA_948567375.1). Lineage (NCBI taxonomy): Eukaryota > Viridiplantae > Streptophyta > Marchantiopsida > Lunulariales > Lunulariaceae > Lunularia > Lunularia cruciata. The sequence goes on along the minus strand of OX419761.1, from coordinate 59,975,088 downwards.
CTACAGAATTATACACATCCAATCAAAAGTTCAGATTCGCCAAAGCAAGTTCACGCAGCACAAAGAAACGAATGGCTGAGGAGAATGCCAGTAAGATACAGACAATCCAGTTGCCAACTGCAGCTTGGGTGGAATTGGACTCAAAAATCTAGTATAGCAACAAAAGCGATAGACGCAATGTACCTAAAAAAAATATTTTGGAAACCAGCTGCACTCTCTGCAGACATTCAATCGACTCCAGCAACTAAAACGCTTGACAAATTGAGTGAGGCGAAAAAGTAGTGAGAAGAGAGGAATTTACAGCAAGGGGTTGAGTTGCCACGGAGCTGATGGTAATCAACTTGTAAAGTAACTACTATACGAACTCCACCCTCCCCACATGTGCTTCTCGTAGCCGAGGGCCTCGTTGCCACTTAATGCCCTCCACCGAATTCTCCACTAATCAACACAGCCTCTTCTTCAACTCTGCACAACTACACAATGCCCCTCCTCGGATTTGGACAGTGCCGCTTCCCATGACAGTTTTATTAGCACACGGGACTGCACTACTCTTTGTTTGCGTTTTCTCATAGAGAAATGAAGCTTCCATGTTTCATTGTCAAAGTTAGTTGGACATAATCATCAAATTTCCCCTCGAAGCTTCTCTTGTTTGGTATTGACTTTCTGTTTTCCGTTCGGAGGCTTTTTTAAATTAGGGGGCCTTACGCATTGATGATCACTCGGGTAGGCATAAATTAAACACTTCATTAATTTAATGTTGTGTCGACATTTGTACCCATGAGTAATTAAAACAGTGGATTCCTTCAATTCATTTCTGCACAATATCTTGGTAATACACATGTTCTGCATCGTAGATTGCTTCTAGAGCACTTCCGTGAAGAGAATTAGGAGAAGAGGGCAACAAAGAGAGATTAGCAACACCTAACTGATTCAGAAGTAACTAATTATGCCTTTTTAAATAACAAATATGAACAGATGACTCGTTATTCGTGATGTTGAATATTTTGTCATCGAGTCTCTAAACATGAATTTGTTTGTATTCCAACCTTTTATGCAGGGATCATAGTTATATATTCATCCGTTTTACAAAAGAGTTAATACTTTTAATCAGTTTTGAAACCAACGTTGTATAAGCTTCATGAGAGGTAACATTCAACAAACGCTTAGTTATATTTAAAATCAAAATCATGATTGGACTGACTAATGAGATTTCTACCTTTTCACTTGATTAGGAAAAAAAAATTCTGTAATAATGGTGCGTAAGTAGACTGTGAAATGCAATCATACGTTAACATGGTTCCAAAAATCATTTATATTGGTAGCATGCTAATGATCCAACACACCTCACAAGTATCAAGAAGAATTTAATAAGCTCGAATTAAGAACATGTAGTTTGGAGTTAAGTTACAAAAATATGAAATAAGGAATTAAATATTATAATATTGCCTCATTTCTCTACCTCATTCTTTAATATTTCTAATTAATTTTGTGGGCAAATTAAACCAAGAACTGTCAAAATAAATCTAGAATATCCTTGCAAGTAATTTTAAGATATGCTTTGTTGCCGTTTCCATCAATTTTATTCCAAGTTTTTAAAAGGTATTTTTTGTGCTATCTAATTTATATTGAAAGGATAAATTTTTATGCAATAGAAATAAAGATGAACAACCTATAAGATGCTCAAACTAAGGTTCTCCTTAGTCTCTTTAGATTGAATAGTTAGTATGCTTTGCATAGATACTAAGAACATGACCACCCAAACCAAATGTCTGAAAGGTTAACATACTTAAGAGTCATACTCATTCTACTCCTTTTATTTATAAGGAAAATAATTTTGACAGATTCTAGGTGCTACTAGAGCAAATAGAATCATGTATAAAAAGATAAATTACCTATAAATAGTTATTTAATACATTAATATCTGAAGAAGTTAATAATTTGAATTCAAGAAAGACAACAGAAACCTAAATTAGAAGCTATATGTTGCATGAAAAATTATCAAGGTTGCTCAAAAAACAAAAAATATATAGACCTAAATTACCAAGTACAAATAATTTCTTACTCTCCATAATTCATATAATAAAAACCTAAAAAGCTATCCAGGACCCAATGTCTAAATCTCTAACTAATTTTCCATGTTTAACAAGATATATTTAAGAGAGATATTAACCAATCTAGGTATCTCAAAGTGTGTTATGAAACATTGAATGTAAATTTTTTTTGGCAACGTGGAGCTTGTCATTTGATTATTGTATATACAAGATTACTTAATTTTGAATTAGCCTTTGTTCTTTTCAACTTTTTCTGCCATATAAATAAGCTCATTTATGGTAGCAAATAAGCTTATCTATTGATAGTTCACTTGAATTTCTTAGATGATAAGCAATGCCTTTTAAGACTTGCACATTCCCTCATGAGTTTCTACAAACTTCAAATCCAAAGTCAGTTCTTTAATTTTTGACATTTCTTTAGCAAGTAACCTCTTTTAATCTATTCTTTGGTATAACTTTACAACTGAATATGCTTACTACCCCTAGTAAAATTGATGAAGACTCAACTAGTTCACTTGGAAGTAATTTATGGATTATGCTAAGAAAACCAAGCTAAAAGAAGTAGACCAAATATTAAACACTGATCATAGATTCCATAATCAAATTGAAATTTTTTAAAGCAAAATTAATTTGTAAGGGTGACAAGGAGTTCATTTACATTGACAAAAGGACATGGAAGAAGTGGGTTAATGCAAGATAGATCTTAGTTAAGTTACAAAAATATAAGTAACTATAGACTCTTATTCATTATAAACTAATATCTCTAAGTTGACTTTTAAATTAAAATGTAATAAAAAGTGTAAATTACAATGCAATAAAACGGTAATTCATCAATAGCTTGGTTGAGAAAGATTAATAGAGAAGAAGTTTGTTATGCTTTTCAATGTTGAAGCTAGTTTGTTAAGAAGCTAGAGTGATTACCTTGGTGGTCATAGTTATATTTGTAGCAACTTAGAGACTATACTTAATGACAACCATCTATTGCATTAGATTTTTTTGTTACACCATCAAAGCTACCATTTGCATCATCAATACAATCAGATGTGCTATTAGAGCTAGATTCCATGGCTTCACAAGGGATAGTATACCTCAAAGTGGAGCTCCAAAGAGCTCATTTCTTTTGTATTGAGCCTTCAAGCTCCTAGTTATGGTGGATAAAGTTGGCAAGTGCAACCTAGATCCTCTATGCTAGAATGGGTTTTGCTTGATGAGTGGGAGATCAATGTCTGTTGGTAGAGAGTGTATACACTTTGAGATATAAGTTTTGATTTTTGATTCTATAATACCATTAGCTAGACAGATTATCTAGAGATGTAAATTGGTTTAGTAATATCTTTAGTGATGTTATATATGATGGTCTAAGTAGATCAGATAGAGGTTTCACCAAAAGAGTACTTCCACTTATAAAGTAGAGGCCAAAAACACCTTGAAAACTTCAAAGTTAATTTTGTAGGCCTAAACAAATGAATTAGGCCTAAAAAAATGGAGCATTCACTTCTCTTTTGAGAGAAACGTTGTTGTGTTCTCCCCCTTGTTTTCCTCATCAAGATCTTTCCAATGGTACCTTACCTATGTTGTTGTGAGCTTCCTATAGGAAGATTCTCCAAAGATTCCTTTTGGTCAAACTTATTTGACCAACCAAATAGGACAAAGTTCAACACATCGCCAATCCATACAACTAATGTAAGCGTGGAGCTTGCTGACATATCATCAATCCATATATTTGATCCAAGGGTGTGGTTCCATTTGAGAGATCCTCTTTGCTATATAGTAAAGACAAAGTGTTCTTTTGGGACATCAAAGTATTGAGGGATGAAACCTCATGTTTCTCTTGTGTTTCTCTTGGGGTTTCTCCTGTCCTCAAAACATTATACATTCTTGATTACATAGAAGAAGTCAAGAAATCAAGTATAAGAACTCAAATCTTAAATTCTATCTATTTTGCCAATGGGTATTGATTACACTCATCAAGCCAAACACACCCACTCTAGCACATAGAATCCATGTTGCACTTGCTAGCTTTGTCCACCATAGCCAAGAGCTCAAAGTTCAATATAAAAGAAGTGAGCACTCTAAAGCTCCACTTCAAGGTATACCAAGCTTTCCAAGGAGCTTTCCAAGGAGGACCTTGGAAAGCCAAGTCATCCCATCTTAATGGCACATTTGACAATACTGATGGCAAAAATGGTAGCTCTAATGGTTTAATCAAAAACCTTAATGTAATAGTTGCAACCATTGAGTAGCACTTGAGTTACTACTAATATAACTATGACTGCTAAGATAATCACTCCAATGTCCTAGCTTTGGCACTACAAATGTCATGACAATTGTTATATATATATATATATATATATATATATATATATATATATATATATATATATTGCTGCTCAACATACATCATAATCAATATCATACTCCAAAAAAGCACAATGCATATAAGAAGTCACACACAAACTCTAACTCTAGTTGGTGGTTAGGTCCCTTTAACTTCAAATAGCCATTTACTCCAAGTATGTGGTATGCCCTCTAGTGTGTAAAGATCAAGAGGCCAGGTGCTATCATGCCCTATTGTTAGTCACTTTTTTGCAATGGCATGCGTATATACATCACTACACAACATACATCGATGTAAACATCACCCAATATAGAAGCACAACTTACACATAAGTCATACATGAACTCTAAAGTGCCACAATAATCAATTTGTTTACACAACTCAAATTGCACTCAATTAGATCAGTACTTGATCTATCATTCCATAATCTACCAACAATTGGGTATTGATTATAGTCAAGCCCCACTTACTCTAGCTAAGAGAATCCAGGTGGCGCTCGTGGGCCTCTATCCACCATAGCCAAGAACTCAAAGTCTCAACATCAAAGAAGTGAGCTCTCTGGAGTTGCACTTCAAAAGTATACCCCTTGGTCTCCAATCCCAATGATTCTGTTGAAGGTACATTTGACGGTGCAAATAGTGCTAAGTGATGGTGGGCTCCACCATGTAGTCAATATTTTGAACATAAAATCTGACCGTCAACAAGTAGTCTATGAGTAACTACCAAAATACTCATGACTACCAACACTATTACTCCAAATTCCGAGCAATCTAGGTGAAAAGCTACAAATGGCGTGATAGCTATTGTGCATATATACGTTGCTACATAACATACATCATTATCAATACCACCCACTATAGAAGCATAACTCACACATAAGCCATACATGGACTCTAAAGTGTCACAATCACTCTCTAGTTGGCGGTTAGGTCCCTCTAACTCCAAATAGCCATCTACTCCAAGTATATGGTATACCCTATGGTGGGCAAAAGATCAGGAGGCTGGGAGCTATCAAGCCCCATCACTAGTTGCATATCTACAATCTATACTATATAAAAGATGAACTAGCTATATGTTAGGTACATCTAGGACATAACTATTGTCCTTGAGGAACCATCATGAGGGGAGGAGTCATACATGCCATATGGCATCCTCTCTAACAACTATTACACACTAATATAGTAGCAGCTCCACCATAAGAGCCGCAAAACAAACACCACAAGCCTACACATACAAGTGCCAAGCTTGGGTCCATAGTACTATCAATATTTGGGAGGTGGCATGGTGCACAATTGCACACATGATCCTTCCAAACAACACCATCACGTCCTTCCAACACAAGGACTCCAGATGGAAAAACCTTGCATACTCTCAAGATAGAAACATCAAGTGTGTTGTTGGTGCTGTATGTTGTAGATATACATAGTCACCTGGATGAAATCAACGGATCAAGGGTCTATAACTTCCTCCTTGAATGGTAGCATAGCATAAGGTATCCTTATGTTGAGCAACCGCCAAGTTCTCAAAGGCCATTGGCATCACTTTCCAAAAGATCTCTACCCGTTGAGAACATGTGGTCATCTATACATTTGGATCATCCAAGTCCAACACTATAGTAGCATCTTGACAAATGGCTATAGGTAAATCTGGATCTCATCCATAGAGTAGAAAGTAAGGAGAGAAGGATGCTAAGGAGGCTTGCCGGCTGAATCGATAGCCCAAGGCCAACCAAGGTAACTAGAGATCCTAATCTCCTAAGTGGCCTCTTTGCAAACCATACTTTCACAATCCTCTCTTCACTATCTGAACCACTCTCTTTGCTAAACCATCTGCCATAGGGTGATCTTAGGAGGTAGTATGATGATCAATCAAAGCCTTGTCATACAAGATGTGAAATTCTTCCAAGAATTGTATGCCTTGATCAATCAAAACCTTAGTTGGTACACCAAAATGATTGAGAACCCGATCCAAGAACAAGTAAGCCGTCCCTTCACTGGACTTCTCAAGAAGTGCCACCAACTCAATCCACTTAAAGAAGTGCTCCACCATCACCAAAATGTACCAATGATGCCTCACAGTCAATGGTAAAGGTCCAGCAAAGCCCAGACTCCAATAGTAACCTAACCCCATGATGGGTAATGGGTGTAATTGTGGCATAGGAGCATTAAATGATGCTCTAAATTGGTCACAAACCACACATCTTGCAATAAACTACTATACATTGGTTTGCATATCATGCCACCAATAATGACTCTAGAGTAAGCTATATGTACGCTCTACTCCAAAATGTCCTAGCTCCTCATGAGCATGATAGACCAACTGTGGTCTTTGAGATGGAAGTGGTACTAATCTCACTCTACCATCCTCTCATACACAAAGAAAGTGTCTACTCTCCAATCTGAACTATCTGGCTTGCTGAAGGACATGGTCTCTCTCCTTGGCCCCAACTGTGCCACCCACAACACTAGTGCAAAGATAGTCCATCACTAAGACATCATCATGAATGTCTTGCTGAATTGTACCACTCTCTCTACTCTTTGGATCTATGACCTCAATAACTCTTCATGTATGCATTGAGAGAGATACCACCAAAGCCTCAAAAAATCTACAAAGAAAGGTAGATGTGTGCCAACCTAGCACCATCTCCTCATTTGTCTCACCATGCCAATGTGCTCTGGTCTGATCTTGATGGCTAGGACATAGGTTTCTACTCAACCCATCTGCATCACAATTCACCACTCTAGGTTTGTGAATAACCGTGAAATCATACTCTTGTAAAATCAGAGCCCATTGTGCAAGCTTCCCTAAAAGCTTGTTTGAATCCATCAACCACTTTAGTAATTGATGATCAATGATGAGAGTAAAGAGGTTAACAAATAGGTAACATTGGAAATGTTCTATCGTCCATACTGTTGCCAAGCACTCTCCCTCATATAAATTATACTTTGCCTCCATTGAATTGTTGGAGTGACTAACATAGGCCACCACAAAATCCTTCCCCTCATCGTCATGTTGGGTGAGTGTTGCTTCAAGCCCCAACATACTCCAATTAGTGTGAACCTTAACTGGTCATCCTCTTATCGGTCTCCTCAAAATAGGAGCAGATGTCAACCTCTCCTTGAGCTCTACAAATACTCTCTCCTTCTCATCTCTCCAACACCACTCTTGTGTAAGCTTGGTCAACTTTGTCAAGGCCTTGGCAATGGCACTAAATCCTCTAACATATTGGCAATAGAAGTTTGCCAACCTAAGAAATGCTTGCACTCTGCTCACATTTGTAGGTTGGAGAATATGCACAATAGCCTCCACCTTGGTCTGCTGAACTTCAAGTCCTCCAAGGTAGATAATGTGACCCAAATACTAAACCTGCTCATGGAAGAACCTACACTTCACAAGATGTAATTTGAGTCCATGAGATTTTAACCTCTCAAACACCTCCAAAAAATGTCTCTCATGCTCCTCCACATGAATGCTATAGACTAAAATGTCATCAATATAGTACCAAGTAAAAGCCAATCTAGCTAGGATCTTGTCCATGACCCTCTAGAACTTGGGAAGAGCATTCTTTAACCCAAATGGTAAGAATTTCCACTAATATAACACATCCTTGTTGTGAGGATCAATAGCCCAAAATGTTGTCTTTGACTTATCCTCCTCCTTGATTGGCAACTAATGATATCCTGCTCAAAGATCCAAAGTATTAAAGACCTTTGCATGCCCAATTGCATCAAAGATCTCCTTTGGTGTAGGCATGGTATACCGATCAGCCCTAGTCTGTCAGTTGATAAGACGGTAATCTTCACACATCTGCTTATTTGTGTATTTGCCATGCATATCCTTCTTGGTTGGCAACATTGTAGCTGATGCATACTCTTTATGTGAAATCTTCACCAAACTTGCCTTAAAAAAGGTCTCTACTTTGGCTCTGAATTAGGGCTCTCTCTTTGTCACTATATTGATAAGGAGGTCAAAAAACAGGTCTATTGCTAGTCAGCTCAATCCAAATACCAAGTCCTTCATAGCATCCAAATCCTTCATACTAAAGACAAAACAACTTGTGTAGCTCCTCAAGAACCTCCAAACTCTTCGTCTTTCTTCTCTTGTAAGCTTGGGTCCAAGATCCGGCTCCTAAGTATCCTTTGTAACTATTGTAGGAGGGGAAGATGTATTGATTGGCTACTACATTGGGCCCTTTGGAGCAGTAGTGTCATGCCCCCAACCTCAATGTGAAAAACTCCATCTGATCTAGCTGCAAGCTCCATATGTCCTCTAGCTGCATCCCAAGTAGACCAACGTTGTAATCCAAGTAGACCATACTCACCTGGATAGACTCCAAGTAGACCACTCTCCCTAGTAGTCACTTGTTGTATCCCAAGAATACCCTATCCACTTGGTCCATCACCCCCAGCATGTGCTTGAATTGTCTCGATGGGCACAAAGCTCACAAGTGTTTGAGTATTGATGCCTATCAAGTGTTGTTATGGATTGGCATCAACAAAAGATGAGGGTTAAGGATTATTAAGTCTGAAGGTTATTGGTTGGTGACAATAAGTTGGATGAAGATTTCCCACCTTGGGGAAACTACTTTGTTTGAATACAAAGATCAATCTGATGATTCATCTTCCTTGTCTTTGGAAGACTTGAATCAAGAAATCTAGGTAAACTATTTGGAATGCTATGAGGTGGATATCAAAGATGAAAACCTATATGATGTAGCCTAGAGTAGCAATGATTTAGAAGAAGGAGATTATAACTCCACTTGACTTAGACTAAGTTGAGTAAACCATGTAGAAGGAGTCATCCAACCTGATGATTGTCAAGATGTTATCATAGACAAAGGAAAGTACTTAAGATATTCAAGACAACCACTTCCAAAGAGTTGGAAAATTACAATACCTTGTTTATAGAATACTAGGATGTATTTACCTGGTCTATTGATCAGATGCCAAGAATTCCTAAATAATTTGGGGAGTATCATATTGATTTGGTGGAAGGTGCGGTCTTGGTTTGGGAACGCCAATACTGGTTGAACCCAAAGTACTCACTCTTGGTGAAGGATGAGATTGATGAGTAATTGGGAGCAGGAATTGTCTTTATAGTCTTGAGTAGTAATTGGGTCTCCCCAATTATCATTGTTCCAAAGAAGAAGACATGAAATATTTGGGTGTGCAAGGATTTTGCAAACTAAATGTAGTCACAAGAAAGGATCATCATCCTTTACCATTTATAGACACAATTTTAGATCAAGTAGCAAGTAATCTTTGCTATAGTTTTCTCAATGGATTTTCAAGCTATAATCAAGTGTCCATTTTGGAATAAGAAAAGGACAAAACCACATTCACTACTGATTGGGGTACCTATATATATAATCAGGTGCCCTTTGGGTTGTGTAATGCTCCTACTACATTCTAACAAATAATGAATGAAAATTTTAGGAACTTCCTTTGGAAATTTGTAGAAGTCTTTATTTGATTGCTTTTGTGTGTTTGGACAAAGAGAAGCACATTTGGAGTATCTTTGTCAAATATTTGATACATGTTATGTTGCTAGCCTGTCCTTAGATCCAAAAAAGTGTTTTTTTTTGCAATGGCAAAAGGAATTCTGTTGGGACATTGGGTATCAAGCCAAGGAATAAAATTGGATGCTGAGAAGGTGAAGTTTATAACAGCCTTAGAATCTCCCAAAAATATTTGGGAGCTAAGAGACTTCTTGGGTCATGGTAGATATTACAATGCTCTATGGCCAATTATGCAATGTTGGCTAGCCCTTAACAAAGTTGTTAAGGAAATCCAAAGACTATATGTGGGAGATAGAGCAAGAAGAGGCCTTCTAGGTATTGAACAAGAAATTGGTGGAAGCACCAATTACGAGGGCTCCAAATTGGGGTGTCCCTTTTCATGTATATGTGGATACTTCATCCATGGCAATAGAATTAGTCCTCAACCAAAGGATGAAAAGAGGAAATATTATCCTATTTATTATGGCAATAAGCAATTGTCTATTGTAGAGAAGAACTATACCATTAGGAAGTAAGAAGCACTTAAAATGGTGTATGCCTACAAGAATTTCAACACTAGTTATTGGGATACAAGTTTGTGTTCTATGTGAATCATTATGTGCTGCAACACTTAGTGAAGAAGGCTGACTTGTTAGGAAAATTGCATGTTGGATTTTATTACTACAAGAATTCACATATATTGTAAAGTGAGGAAGAGAGCTTTGCATGCAGACTTCCTGTCTAGGTTAGAAACTCAAAATAGGACCTGAAGATAGATGACCATTTCTTTGATGAAGAGCTATACCATTTGATGGTGATGCAAAGTACAAGATATGTAGAAAAATATCATTATCTGCATACATGTCAACATCCTAAAGGATTGGATCCAAAAAAAAGGGCAGTCTTTCTCAAGAAAATAGGATTATATTAGCTCAAGCATAATATTTTGTTTACGATAGGCAAAGAAAAGATGCTTTGTAGGTGCTTGAAAGCCTACAAGATAGAAGGAGTGATAGAATCCCTACACTTGGAAGCACTGAGAGGTCATTATGCACTGAAGAACATTGTTAAGAAAATCCTTTTGGTAGGATATTGGTTGCTTACAATGTATAAGGATACACAAGCCCATATAAGAAGTTGTGATGCTTGTCAACAAATAGGGAAACCAATGTCTACTACCCAATGGCCCTTGACACCAATTTTGCTATTGGCTCTACTTGAGAAATGGAGTATCAATTTTGTGTGTCTGACTCAACCAATCATCCAATTTACCAAAAAGAGGTGTATTCTAGTATGGATTGATTATGCTACTAAAGTGGTGGAGGCCAAGGCAACTTGGAAAGATGATGCAAAAATGGTAGTGGAATTTTTCTTCTAAACATTGTCCCCATATATGGATGTCCTTTGGAATAAGTCAATGATTGGGGTACTCATTTTTTGAACTCAGTTGTGGAAGCTTTAACAAAGTACTTGCAAACTAAATATCAAAAGATAACTCCCTACAACCAAAAGAAAATGTGTTAATGGAAAAAGCTAATGGGTTACTTTGTAAAATTTTGAATGAGGTGACAATCAATTATGCTTACAACTAGGACACAAAGGTACCTATAGCTTTTTGGGCATATAAGACGACTTAAAAGATTACCACTAAGCAAAGTCTATATTTCTTAACATATGGGTTGCATCCCATATTACTAATTGAGTTTGAAGTGTAGTCATACCATATCCTATTTGAGGAAAAATTGTTGGAAGAAGAAAGTTAGGATCTTCAGATTCAATAGCTGATGTGGTTGGAAGAAAAGTAAGCAGATGCACCACAAACTACCAAAGAAATACAAGCTCAGAGGAAAGATAGGCATGATAAGAGGTTATAGCTTGTTAAGATTCATAAAGGCAATTTAGTGTTATTATATGAAAATTGCCAAATATTCTTTCCAAGAAAGCTGCACTTAAGGTGGATGGGGCCATATTAAGTGATGCACATATTTGAGAATGGTCTTATTCAATTAGTAGACTTGGAAGGAAACCCTTTTTCCACCAGAGTAAATGGTTGGATGGTATGTTGTTATTGGATAGTGGACTTTGAAGGAAGAAACTAAACCAATGTTTGCAAGGACACAAATTGGAAGGAGAGAGTATGTAGTACCACATTTTTTTTGTTTTTGATAGTTTTTAGGATAAAAATTGTATTTTTAAGTAGAAAGGAGGTTAGATGAAGAGAATTAGTGTGTTTGGATCCAAAAAGGAGATCCAATCCAACCCGAGGAAGTTGACTTTGGCTTGGAGGAGATAAAGACTCAAATCGGACTTGGAAGGATGGACGACCCAAAGTAAGGACACTTCACATTGAAATGAAGAACCCAATCCAAGGATCCTTAACAACCTTGACTTGGGCCATACCAACCAAGAAGGAACAATTGAGAATGGTTACTTTGTGTGACAATAAATTCAAAAGTGATAAGAGGAATGCATGCATAAGAGGTGATTCTTGATTGAGGTTTGATTGAAGAATGATTGTGAATTAAAAGAGTATAAAATCAAGACTTTTTCAAGGAGAGTCTACAATGTTGAAACACTATCTTGTGCCTTTGAGTAGTTATCTTGATCATGTTAAAATCACAAACTGAGTCGTGGGATTTTTGCATGCAAAGCCAACCGAAGAGAGAAGCAAAATGCCATTTAAGGAAGGAAGATAGATTCTAGCTATCTTGGTCTAAAATCCTATGATTAGATGAGTTTATGTGGTAGCCAAATTTGAAGTTTTGAATTGACTTTGGATTACTTTCTTGGCATGGAATTGGAATCGTAGTTTTCCAAGTTTCATGACAAAGATTATGGCTAGTAATTGTGAGGATGGTCCAAACAAGGATAAGAAACCCGAGTCATTGGACTGAATCCAATTGGAGGTTAGTTTCAGGATGGGATGCAAGAGAGCCTACAAGGATCACTTTTGATCAAAAGTGTAATCCTACAAAAGAATCCAAGGAGCTAAAGGAGTCCTTCAATGAATCTTGCAAGAAAAATGGATATAAGGTATACACTTAGGTTGACCCAATGAGGCAAAGTATCATTAGGGTAGTAATAGCAATGATGAAGCTAGAGCAAACTACCTATATCACAAAACAACAAGCAATGTTCTTCCATCTCATGCTTGCAAGAGATATTGTAAATTGGGCGAGGTGTTTCTACCTTAGGATGAGGCAGATGATAATGCAATGGAGGATGGACCTACCACCCCACTACTTCATATCTTTTGCAGCCCATTACTATGTAGGATTGAATTTATCTTAGCCTTGAGGAGAGTAGATAGATGATATTATATTTCTATCCAGACTTGCATCAAGATATGGACAAGGAGGAGAAACAATACATGGTGGAGGTCAAGGAGAGTGACTAACACTTTTCAAGAAATAGATGAGAGAAGACCTGTCAATTTTGGTACCTCAACCAAAGAAGAGGAGCTGACCAAAAGACACAATTTCTCCAACCAAGAGGAGAACAATTTGGCGATTGAATCCAAGTTGGGTGGTAGCAGTATTTGACCTATCATTAAAAGGAAAGGAAGAGGAAGAAGCAAAGTCTAATGATGAGGAATCTGACAAGGAGCTGACTTTGAAGTGTAAGGAGTCACATAGCAAGAGCAAGGGAGAACCCAAAATCCAACAACCAATGGAGGAAGTAGCCAAGTGTAATACCAATAGCTAGAAATGTGATCTAGAGATGAAACTTGGGTTGGTAACATATGGGAGGATGTTACACATGATGGAATGAGTAGATTAGATAGAGGTACACCAAAAGAGTATTCTACTAATCGGCCAAAAATTAAAACATGCTTGAAGAAATCAATATCTAGACATATGATCTAACAATAGAATTTGGGTTGGTAATATCTAGAAGGATGGTACACATTATGAACAATGTAGATCAAGTAGAGGTATCAACAAAAGAGCACTTCTACTAATAGTGCAGAAAACCAAAATAGGCTAGAAAACTTCAAAGGCAATTTTGGAGGCCTAAACTGATGAATTAGTCCTAAAAAAGGTGTAGATTCCCCACCAACAAAAGAAAAGATCCAAGGTATTTGAAGGCAAGAATCTTCCGAGTGCAATGGAGAATTTTGTGGTTGATTGTGAACGTTATTTTGAAGCTACCAATCTACAAGACGAGCAAAAACAGATTCTCTTGGCTTCTAGCCAATTGGATGGAGGAGCAAAGCTATGGTGGAGATTCTGAGTGGAGCAAGCTGAACATCAAATGGTTGCACCAATCTTGACATGAGCAGAATTCAAGAACACAATAATTAGTCAATTCCAAGCTATAAATGCCACACGAGCTGCACGGAATAAGTTGGCAGAGTTGAAATAGATTGGCTTTGTAAGAAGTTACATCATGCAGTTCCAAAACACCATCATGCAAATTCCAGATATATTGGAAGGTGAAGCTTTGGATAGATTCATGAGGGGCTTGAAGGCAAGAACCAAATTAGATGTAACCATGCAAGAGCCACAACACTTGGAGGAAGCCATGCCGTTGGCCAAACATTTTGATTCCTTGGTGGCAACAACTTGGCCTTGACCTTGACCTCCACAGAGCCTACCAATACACTACACACAAGTGGAGGAGCTAGCACCAATGGAGATTGATGCAATTCAACAAAGACTACTTGGCACGGTAGATAGAGAGAAACTATGATGAAATGGTGGTTGTTTTTATTGTCGCCAATTGGGGCATTGCATTGCTAAATGTCCACTCAAGAATGGACGACCTCAACAAATTGCCCAAGTGGAGGTTGTGGAGCAGAATGATCAAGGAAACGAAGAATCCCAATAGGAGATTTTGAGCCATCTACTAGGAGCTTGATTAGTTCCAATGGGATTGAAGGCTCAATCTATGCAAGTTTGCTTCACTTGCAAGGTACGATATCTAGTCGGGGTTGTAGGATTTTGGTTGATTCTGGAAGTTCAGAGAATTGCATGTCTATGAAAGTAGCAAAGAAATTGGGTATTCCTATCAAGCCAGTGATTGGAAGTAGTTTGATGATGGCGGATGGTAGAAAGGGTTTTGCATTCTGCACCTCGTATCCTGTTACCTTCAAGATTGGGAAGGAGTATTTGGAGTGTATGAGATTTGTAGTGGCACCTCTACACTATGATATCATTCAGGGTCTACCTTGGCTTGAATATCATAAGGTTCAATTTGATTGGACCCGACACCAAATTCAAGTACAACACCATGGTAGGAATTTCCGATTAGGTTGTCTAGCACCTCTGAGTTAGACACCTAAGAATCGTCAATCCTATGATGGGAAGTTTTTTGAGAAGGTAGCCATAGAGTGAAATTGTAAGGGAGATGAGTCCCAAGATGGGAAGTTTGCCAAGAAGGCAACTTAGGAGCAAGCTTGGAAGAGAGATGAGTCCCTAGAAGGGAAGTTTGTTAGTAAAGTAACCATAGAGCAAGCTTTGGAGGAAGATAAGTTTGTATTCACGATGTGGATCAAGCAGATTGCACAAGAAATTTGAGTGAAATTATGAGGAAAGGTCAATTCTACAAAGTTGAGATCTCATGCATAAGGAGTTTGAGAACAACAAAAAGTAGTTTGAGTGTTTAGATTCATCTTGGGAACATGGAGAGTCCTCAAGAGTGGAAATTGAGACTATGCAAGGTTCTCCAAGGGTTTGAGGTGATTGTAGGGGTGGATTTGAGAAAAAGGGAGTTTACAATAGAATTTGAAGAAAGCATTGAGAGGATCCAAAAACCTACACCACTTGGAGGAAAGAGTGAGTCTAAGTGCTTTCTATATAGAGAGCAGAGACATAAGGCAAGTTCATGTCCATTGACCTTTTAGATCAAGAGATTGATGGAAAGTAGAAGCTACTTGACTTGGGTTTGCATGTTGGACAAAGGAGTTGTGTGAGGTTTGTGGATTGGTGTTCTCAAATGGTGTTAGTCATGTATATGCTCTACTAGTTATAGAGTGAGAGAAAAGAAAAGAAAAAAAATTGAGAGAAAAGAAAGATAATGAGGAGTTGAGATGAGGAAACTTCCAATTTTCTTTGGCAAAGATGGAGAAGATGTGGAGGCCTTTGTGAGAGACTTCAAGAGAACTTGCATAGGAAACAATGAGAGGAGGAAGAATGAGTGGGCCTCATTATTAATGGATTTCTTTGAGGATGCATCACTTACATGGTATGAGTCAAAATACCAAAAAAGAGAGAGGAGAGATGGAGAAGAAGAGTCTTGGGAGAGTTTGACTTTAGCACTCATTGAGAAATTTCTTCCAGATGAGAGTTATGAGAGATTGATGAGTGAGATTACCTTTCTCAAACAAGGAGATGGGGAGAAAGTGAGAGTCTATGTGGAAAGAGTGGAAAAGTTAGAGTCCAAATTTTGCATAGTGATGAAGAAGGGTGGGGATGGTGTGGAGACTACTATGATTGGCATAGGGTTCATGCTCACCAAGAATTTTGTGAGAGGGTTGAGACCACAAATTAGAAGCAAGGTGAGATATGAGAAACCTTCTTCCAAGGTTAAAGCTATCAAGATTGCAATTCATATGGAGGAGAGTTTGGAAGGGGATGAGAGTGATTTGGTGGTGAAGGAGGTTGTGCATCCTCCTCAAGGCTACAAGCATGGTAGAACTTCTGATGCTTTGGAGGTAAGGGTTGCACCACAAGTAGTAGTTGCTCCAGTTCTTGCACCTCCACCAGAGGACCACTTCAAACCATCATAGAACAACTTGCAAATCTCAAGATCAATGTGGTGCATCTACAAGAGAAGAGAGAGGTGGATCAGAATGTAGGGAGAGGGCCTTGGAGTTATGGAAACTATTCGTATAGAGGAGGCCAACCAGCCAACAATTTTAATGATAGAAATTTTTTTGGTTGTGGAGGAAGAGGCCATATCCAAAGGAATTGCCCAAATTCCACTTACCATGGAGGAAGGGGTTATGAGAGAGCAATAGAGGGAAAGAAGGAGGTAGTGAAACCCAAGTGGCTCCTAATCCAAACAAAGGTAAGAGGATAGCATCCATAGATGTGGTTACTAGCAAGTATGAGACAAGAGAGTGCTCAAACTCCAAGGGTCTTAATTTGGAGCTTTTGGCACAAGAGAAGAAGAGAGCTTGTTTTGTAGAGGATGTTCACTCTTCTCAAAGATTTACTCCAAGCAAGGGTACTCCTATGTCTACTAGGAGCACTCGTACATCAACACTATCAACAACAAAGACTCCAAGGAAGAAGTTGGGGATGGAGGATTTCTTGATTTCAAAGCAACAATGGAACTACAATGTGTTGGAGGATGTTGGTAGTCACAAGGCTAACATCACAGTGGACCAATTGATTGCTTTGAACCTTACCTTGAGAAAGGAGCTCAAAGGTCATTTGAGTTCTACAAGGAGCAAAAGGAAGAAGAAGGCAAAATCTCAAGTATCAATGGAGGTGGTGGATGCCAAGCCAGCACCATGGGAAGCTTATGAATATGCTTCCAAGATTGATGTAAGAGTGAATGGTCACAACATCAAGGATGCACTTGTTGATGGAGGATCAACAATGAATGCCATGTCAGAAAGGTTGATGAAGAAGTTGGGTATGATACCCTCAAGACCTTCAACATTTGTGGTAAGCATGGCAAACAAGCAACAAGTTAGACCAATAGGGGTGATGGATAAAGTGGTAGTTTCAGTTATGGGAGTTTGAAATCTCATGACTTTCCAAGTCTTGAAGGATTCAAGCTATGACTTACTTCTTGGGAGGCCATGGTTGAGAGCAACACACACAACTAATAGATGACACAAAGAGTACTTGAGGATTGGGCCATCAAACCATAGAGTCACAATTCTTGACTAACACCACCAACACTTCAAATTCAAATACACCATCTTCTGATTATTAGGAATCAGATTCTGAAGAAGGAGCTTCAAGTGTGGACACAAGCATGGAGGAAGAGATTTCCACGGAGGAGGATGAATTTGAATCAGATTCAGATGTGTATATCTTGTGTGCTATGGATTTTGCATCTAAACCAAAGGTTTTGAAGGACCCAAATAAATCACCATTGACATTTGAGGAAGTAGAGAGAAGGTTAGCTACCCTCAAGTATGGCCCAAAATGTTACCAAGGAGGAAAATATGAGATTTGAGGAGATTTTCCGCAAGTTCATCCATGTGTTTGCTTTGAGTTACAAGGTTTTGAAGGAAGTCACCTCGGAGGAGTACAAGATAGAGGTGGAGTCACATGCAAGACCAATCCGCCAAAAGCAACGTCATATTAGCACACCAATAACTTTGGTTGTGAAGGAGGAGATTGATAAGCTCTAGGAGGCCGGATTTATCTTTGAGGTGGAGAATTCAGAATGAGTGTCATTATGAAGAAAAAAGAATGGTTAGCTTTGGGTATGTATGGATTACAAGAAGCTTGTAATACTCCGAGGACAAGAAAGGAGAGAAAAAACACAGATTGCACACTCAAACATTTGATGCCCCAAGGGAGCACCTTCTCTTTATTATATAGACAAAGAGGATCTCCTCCAAGGAAGCTCCACCATAGGATTGAGGACATAGATAGGTGACATGTCAGCAAGCTCCACCCTTGGATTACTTACTTGAATGGGTGACATGTCTGGTCTAGGTCCTATCTGGTTGGTCAAACAAGCTTTGACCGGAGGGAATCTTTTAGGGAATCTTCTTGTAGGAATCTTAGAATCACATGAGTAAGGTACCATTGGAAAGCTCTCGACGACACAAAGCAGGGTGAAGGAAAGGCCAGCCATTCCTCCATTTGGGGGGGGGGGGGAATTTGCACATTTTCAAGGCCTATTTCATCCGTTTAGGCCTCCGAAATTACCTTCAAAGATTTCAAGCATATTTCGGTTCCTACTCTATTAGTAGAAGTCTCCTTTTGGTGATACCACTTTTTGATCTGTTTATTACATCATGTGTAACATCCTTCCAGATGTTACCAACCCAATTCTCACCTTTAAATCATATGTCTAGCTATTGGTTCTAAGGTTCTCAAGTCTATTTTGGTTTCTGCCCTATTAGTAGAAGTACTCTTTTGGTGATACTTCTATCTTATCTTTTTTGACCATCATGTATACATCATTCAAGATGTTACCAAACCAAATTTCACATCTAGATCATATGGCTAGCTCTTGGTATTACAGACCTCCCTCCTTTTAAGACGCAACGTCCTTGTTGTGCAATTGTTGCTCAAATGCTTGCACCAACACTGGTGCATGTGCCAAATTGGCAGCAGGCTCCCAGGTTGCTTCATAGAGGAGGTAACCTTTCCATTGTATGCTCCCAAATAGTCCACCCGCGGATGGCGAGTACCACTCATGCATTTTTGGAGAATCCGCTTCACTTCATATTCCTCTATGCCATCAATGAGTGTTGGACAAGGTCAAATATCTTGTGTGGAATGACCCTGGCCTGATCAGGGAGCATATCTGCGTAGTAGGGAGACATGGAACACTGGATGGATCTTCATGTGTGGTGGTAGCTCAAGGTGATAGGCCACCGCGCCAATACGACAAAGAATCAAGAAAGACCTAATAAAATGAGGTCTGAGCTTACGAGGTCCAATTAATATGAGGTTGGTTGTCGATAGCCACACTTGATCCCCAACATTGAACTCCATGTGCCTATGGTGTGCATCAGCATACTACTTTTGTCAATTTTACACAATCTATAATTTGTGCTTGGTACTCTCCACACCTTGTTGGATTCTAGAAACAAATGTGTTGATTGCATCGACCTCGATAGCCACTGGACAGATCTTCATGAAGCTAGAAGGTGTGAAGGGATGTTCACCATACATGAGGAAGAACGGAGTGACATGGGTGGATGCATTCACTGAATTGTTGTAAGTGAATTCCACCAACTTAGAAGAGCAAGAGAGGTGTCCCACCTCTCTTGCTCTTCTAAGGTGAAGCCACGTAACATGTCTTCAATCATGCGATTAGCCCGCTCTGTTTGGCCATATGTTTGTGGGTGGTAAGTTGTGGACATGGCCAACTTGGTTTTGAAGAAACCAAAGAGTGTTTGCCAAAACAAATTGGTGAATTGGGTGCCTCTATTGGTGATGAGTACTCTAGACAAGCCATGGTGAGCAAAGATTGCATCTAAGTATAGTTGAGCTAGTTGTGGAGCGGTCACCTCCTTGGTGGTAGGGCGTACATGAATCATTTTGCTGAGCCGGTCCACAAAGACCACAATGGAATCAAACCCTAAGGTGGTCTTGGGTAATTCACAGACGAGATCCATACTCACTTGTTCCCAATGTTGGGTAGGAGTGAGGAGAGGTTGAAGGAACCCTGCAAGAGCTTGATTATAAGCTTTGTTCTGTTGATAAAGTAGGCAGCTACGCACATAGTCCATCACGTTGTTGCTCATCTTGGGCCAATAGTAATGGCGCTTGATTGCATCCAAGGTCTTGTACACTCCGACATGAGCTGCAATGGCTGAATCATGACATTCCGCTAAAATGGTGGTGCATAATTCTGGGACATTTGGGATCCATAATATGCCATCCCGAAAGGTGAGTCCTTGGGTGTTGGTGACACCTTTGGATGATTGTGCTTCTACAATCTGTGGATCAGTTTTTGTAGTAGCCAGAATCTCTTGCCAAAATTCAGGGTTAATCTTAACCTCTGCCACCAAGTTGTTTGCCATTGGCATGTCGGTGAAGGCATTTGCAAGTTGCTTCTTACCTTCCACGTAGGTGATTGTCATGTTGAAGCGTTGTCGGCACTCTGCCCACCAAATTTGGCGACGAGATAGATCCTTCTGTGTCTTGAGGTAGACTAGAGGTTTGTGGTCTGTCTCTACTACAAATGCCTTCTTGCCCAAGTAGTGCTTCCAATGCTTGGTTGCTAGAATGATGGCCAACTCTTCTCGTTCGGTGGTGTGGTAGTTGTGCTCTACCGGTAACAACTTTCGAGAGAAATATGCAATTGGATGCCATC
Organism: Lunularia cruciata; assembly: GCA_948567375.1. Taxonomy (NCBI): domain Eukaryota; kingdom Viridiplantae; phylum Streptophyta; class Marchantiopsida; order Lunulariales; family Lunulariaceae; genus Lunularia; species Lunularia cruciata. The sequence continues at coordinate 59,954,240 of OX419761.1, read as the reverse complement.
CGTCATGCCACTCTTGTTGTAGGACTGCTCCTATTGCTACGCTTGATGCATCTATAGCCAACTTGATTGGATGTTTTGGGTCATACCACTTCAAGATTGGTGCATGTAGCAAGGTGGCCTTCAATTCTTGAAAGGCCAACTCTTGTACAGTTCCCCATGCCCACTTCTTCCCCTTACCAAGTAGTGCCATTAAAGGCTGTGCAACCTTGGAGAAGTCCTTGACAAATCTACGATAGAATCCCGTCAACCTCAAGAAGCTCTCAAGTTGAGTCTGATCTTCTAGGGCACTCCATTTTTGAATGACCTCTATTTTATCCATCAATATTTGAATGCCCTCTGCACTTACTCTATGCCCCAAGTAGTCTACTTCAGACTTGCCAAACTCACACTTTGAGATTTTGGCATACAACTGATTCTATCTTAGAATCTGGAGGACCTCTCGTAGATATTGTTTGTGTTCTATCATCGTGCTACTATATACTAAGATATCATCCAAGAAGACAATAACAAACTTATCCAAGTATGGACGAAATATATCATTCATTAAACTCATGAAAGTGGCAGGTGCATTGGTTAGGCCAAAAGGCATCACAAGATACTCAAAGTGGCCATACTTGGTTTGAAAGGCAGTTTTGTACACATCCTCTTTTGCAATTTGGATTTGATTGTAACTGCTCCGCAAGTCCAGTTTGGTGAAGTATCTCGCTCCATGGAGTTGATCAAACTGGTCATCCATGCAAGGTAAGGGGTATTTGTTCTTCACTGTTTGCTGATTGAGAGCGTGATAGTCAATGCAGATGCGCATTGTACCATCCTTCTTCTTCACAAACAAGACATGGGCCCCATATGGTGATACGCTAGGTTGGATGAACCCTTTATGCAACATCTCCTTAATTTGAGTCTTACACTCCTCCAACTCATGAGGTGATAGGCAATATGGGGCCTTACAAGGAGGTGTCTTCCCCGGGAGTGTCTCAATTTTGTGATCTACTCGCCTTTTTGGTGGTAATCCTGAGGGTAGATCATCGGGAAAGACATCTTGAAACTCATCCACCACATCCTTCAACTTCTTAGGAATTTGTCCATCAAGTTGTGCACTTTGGACTTCTCTTATTAGACCCATAAAACATCTATTGGTCTTACAGACAGTTGCCGTCCCTACGACATATAGAGGCAATTTCTGCTTGTGTGATTTTTCTTTAACCCCAATGATTAACCATTGGTGGGTTCTCACTACTTTCTTCCTCCAATCCACCATAGGGTTGTACTGCTCCATCCGTGGCATGCCTAAAATTGCATCATAACAAGCTAATTGTATCACTTGCCACTCAATTACTTCTTGATATTCTCCTATAGAGAGGGTTACCCGTCTAGGTAATGATTCAATCTTCTCTGTTTGCTCATTTGGTAACTCTACTTCTTCACTGCAATCTCTCTCTAGATCCATTCCCAATCTTATTGCAACAGAGTGAGATAAGAAATTCTCTCTTGCTCCCGAATCTATTTATACTCTCACTTGATTATCTTCTAGGATTCCATTCACGACAACCAATTGTGAGGTTGCCTTTCAGGATCTTTGCGCATTATTCTTCTTCCTTCCCTTGCTTCTCTGCTTCCTTATTGAGCCAGTAAGGCCGCAAGGTACATTTACTGGTGATCTTTATTTTCCAAAGTGATTTCCACCTCCTCCTCTTCAATGTGCCTCTCCATGTTGTTCAAAGATCACCCGTACAAAGGCCGAGGGCCTCTAGGGAAACGAGTGTGACAGTTGGTAGATATGTGCCCAATATGGCCACAATTGTAACAATGGTGTTGTTCTCCTTGAGTCCCTTCTCCTTGTGGGACTCCATCTCTTTGTTCTTCTACCCGTCCCTGCTCCCCTTGAAGCGGTTGTGCTCCTCAATCCCGGAATCAAAGGTTGCCCAATTCCATCGGTATTGGTCCACCCATGTGTGGCATTTCTGCCCAATAATGTTGAGGTGGAACTTCTCCTTCACCTCTACCTAATGCTTTTGCTACTCTTTGCGCACAAGCAATGGCTTCAAATACCGTGCAAGGATTTTGCACCATGACTTCTTGGCAAATCCACTCTTTCAACCCTCGTTTGAAATTGTCAAGAGCCTCTACTGGACTCATGTCGGTAATTACGACTTGTAGATTCAGAAATGCCTCCACATACTCTTGTATGCTATTCTTATGTCTCAATCCCCATAGTCAGGTTCGAGCCATCTGCACAGAATCCACCAATTGGAAATTCTTCAGCAGTCCTTCTTGCATTGATGTCCATGTGACTTCCCTTCTCTTTGCCAGCATGGATCGTTCCCAAGCATCATACCATGTGAGGGCTTTATCGGTCAAGTGCCCACATGCAAACATGCTTGCAGCATGCTCTATGATCTCTATTGAGAACAATCGGAAATATTGATTCATTCTCAAGATCCAATTTTCCACTACTCCCATCATGCGCTACCCCTTGTAAGGCTCGATGTTGCAGGTCTTCTTCATCCGGAGTAGCAATGTGGCTTCATTGTTGATAAGGTTCGTAGGCACGGGTACCTCTCCAAGTACTTCAGTCATAGGTACTGGGTTTTGAGACGGCTCTTCTTCTTGCATGGCTTGATCATTCATGAGGATCTGCACTTGACTTTGTAATGTCTCCATGGTCATCTTAATCTCTCAAAATTCATTCAACATCCCTTGCATTCCTTGCACCAACTCTTGCAATTGTGGATCCATGGTTACTGCAACACTCACTTGCTAATGTCTACTTCAATACAGAGTCAACGTCATGTCTCGTTGATAATACTCCTCACCAAAATTCCTAACCTCAAAATCTCTAAACATCACTTTCGGCCTCACTACATAACGGATTTCTACTTGAGTGTTGAAAGGGAGAGGATTTGGAACATTCATATCCATATTATCATAATAGAATGTAGATTGTCAAATCCTACTCTCTGTCATATATCACCACAAGTAGAATTACCGGGTTTAGCGAGTTCATCACTCTGTCCATGAATTCTGCAACATAGTGATAAACTAGTGATACCCTCATCTGCTCATGCTGGATGTACATAACCTTGATGTGGAATGGGTTCGAGAATGGAAAGCTAGGTGCAGGAAATTGTCCTCCCGGTGCATCCATCCCATCCACTCTCTAAAGTCCTTCCTAAGTCTAGCGATTACTCTATGTTCTCCACCTCAAATTACTCAATTTAAGTAGTTTGTGTTATTCCAAGAGGGGTGATCCACTCTCTTGGACTAGAACACTTGCTCTGATACCATTGTAATACTCCGAGGACAAGAGAAGAAAAAAAACACAAATTGCACACTCAAACATTCGATGCCCCAAAGGAGCACATTCTCTTTATTATATAGACAAAGAGGATCTCCTCCAAGGAAGCTCCACCATAGGATTAGGAACACAGATAGGTGACATGTTAGCAAGCTCCACCCTTGGATTACTTACTTGAATGGGTGACATGTCTGGTCTAGGTCCTATCTGGTTGGTCAAACAAGCTTTGACCGGAGGGAATCTTTTAGGGAATCTTCTTGTAGGAATCTTAGAATCACGTGAGTAAGGTACCATTGGAGAGCTCTCAACAAGACAAAGCAGGGGGTGGGGAGGTCAGCCATTGCCCCATTTGGGGGGGGGGTTTGCACATTTTTGAGGCCTAATTCATCCATTTAGGCCTCCGAAATTACCTTCAAAGATTTCAGGCATATTTTGGTTCCTACTCTATTAGTAGAAGTCTCCTTTTGGTGATACCTCTTTTTGATCTGTTTATTACATCATGTGTAACATCCTTCTAGATGTTACCAACCCAATTCTCACCTTTAAATCATATGTCTAGCTATTGGTTCTAAGGTTCTCAAGTCTATTTTGGTTTCTGCCCTATTAGTAGAAGTACTCTTTTGGTGATACTTCTATCTTATCTTTTTTGACCATCATGTATACATCATTCTAGATGTTACCAAACCAAATTTCACATCTAGATCATATGGCTAGCTCTTGGTATTACATTGTTCCATCCACCTTGGATATTCCTTTGTGGAGTTCAAAGAAGGCATTGTAGTAGCATGTAGATCAGTTGGTGTAGCAGGCTTGAGTGGAGCCTTTGTACCACCAGGAGACTTGTGTGAGTATGAGCCTCCAATGTTGATTACCTTGACACCTTTAGATATCACACTCATTGCTTGGCAGTATCTAGTAGAGGGAGTATGTCTATTGGAGTTGCTCGGTGGGATTATCATTGGACTAGCTGCAATATTATAGGTAGGTATACAAGTATAGAGGTACTTGTATGTGGAGAGAGATGAGATTGCTAGGTGAGTCTCTCTCTATCATGTGGCACACTTGGCTTATCAATATCTTGAGTTATTACCGATGTCAATAGTTAAGGGTTACCAGAAGGCCCTACCAATAGAGTTTCTTTGTTGGGGGCGCACGATCTAGAGCAACATGGGCCTATTCATTTGGTGATTACTAGATGGCCATATCAAGAACATACATATGCTAGCCGGGGTTTGCTCTTCAAGATGCCTGTTTTGATGTGTTTTGGGAGATGTTACGCATACTTTGACATCTTTAGGTCCATCAATCTATTTCTCCAACTTAACTTTTGGAGAATGTTCCTTTGATGGGTGATTCTTGCACCAGAGTAGTGGTGAGTACACATGAGGTCTATTCTTGGATGAGACCTACCGTATTGTTAGATGCAACCAGAGTAGGATCATGGGCTCATCATCTTTGTCTTTGGAGGATGAACCTCTTACCTTGAGAGGTTCTACAATGCGCTTATGATGGGATTCAATGACTAGACCACATCATTGTTGATGATATCTTGGATGTTAGGCATGAGTCTCAAATGGTGGTAGTGGTTGATAGGTCACCTATGGCAATGTTGAACCTACTTGGATAGCCTAGAGCCAATTTTCCCATACTCATGAGTTTGCTTGGCTCTCATGCTTTTTGAGAGGGAGGTCTTGGACTAGTTTGGGACTCACAATTACAATAGTTGGTGGAGCCCAACATTGTCATTGAGAAAATAGCACACTTATACTATTGATGCCATTTGGTGTGAAGGATTTGTTTTCTTATGTTGCAATGACTTTGGGTTTTTTTTAGGTATTGTGTCTTTGGAATAACTTTCATGCTGTTGTGAAGTCGGAAGTTCTTTTATACTTCATAAGCTTGAAGGTTTAGAAATGATGCATAAACTTAGGAGTATCTATTAGTTTGCATGAAATTAGGAGTTCTTTTGAGTTACACAGATTTGAGGCTTATATTTATGTCACACAAGCTCAGGACTTTTGTTTTATGTTATTGGGGTCTTAGGAGTATTTTTCCATTTTAGTGGAAGAGCAAGAAAAAAGGAGAAAGCTTCAAGTGATGAGGGGGGCTTAAGGGGTTTTTGAGAAGAACAAGAAGTGGGTTGCTTCAAGGAAGAATGATAGAGAAGTTTTTAGGAGATTGAGTTATCATTCAAAGGAAAGAAGGTGAAGACTAGTAATGTGTTTGGAGAAGAATGTGAGTGTTTCGGGAGAAGAACAGGAAGTGAGTAGCATTGGAAAAGAGTATAAGGATTTTGGGAGAAGACCAAGAAGTGATTTGTTTTTGGGAGAATGACAGAGAAGTTTTTTTGGAGAATGATAGAGAAGTTTTCAAGAGATTGTGTTATTGTTTAGAGGAAAGAATGTGAAGACCAATAATGCATTTGGAGAAGAATGTGAGGGTTTTGGGAGAAGAACAGGAAGTGAGTGGCATTGGAATTGAATGTGAGGGTTTTGGGAGAAGAACAAGAAGTGAGTGGTGTTGGAAAAGAGTGTGAGGATTTTGGGAGAAGACCAAGAAGTGATTGTCTTTGGGAGAATGGCAAAGAAATTTTTAGGAGAATGTGTTATGCTTTAGAGAGTGAATGTGAAGCTTTTAGAAGAATGGCAGTGGGAGTGATGCTTTTGAGAGAAGTTATGCTTTTCTAGAGATCTGAAGGTTGTGAAGAACGAGTAGGGGTTTAGAGATTGACAAGATTTTGGGAAAAGAATAGAGTTGGAGAGCAGAAGAAGGACAGAGAAGTGATGTTTTTTGGAATAGAAAGTGCAGACCTATTATGCTTGAGAGAATGACATGAATGTGATAATTTTGGGAGAGAATGTGAAGATGTTAGAAGAGAATGAGAACTAGAAGCTTTCAGGAGAATATGTTATGCTTTAGAGAGTGAATGTGAAGCTTTTGGAAGAATGGCAGTGGCAGTGATGCTTTCAAGAGACGTTACACTTTTCTAGAGATCTGAAGGTTGTGAAGAACAAGTAGGGGTTTAGGGATTGACAAGATTTTGGGAGAAGAATAGAGTTGGAGAGTAGAAGAAGGGCAGAGAAGTGATATTTTTTGGAATAGAAAGTGAAGACCTGTTATGCTTTGAGAGAATGACAAGAATGTGATAATTTCAAGAGAGAATGTGAAGCTGTTAGGAGAGAACAAGAACGGGAAGCTTTTTGGGAGAATGTGTTATGCTTTAGAGAGTGAATGTGAAGCTTTCAGAAGAATGGTAATGGCAGTAATGCTTTTGAGAGAAGTTATGCTTTTTGAGAGAATGTGATAAACTTTTGGGAGAAGAACAGAGTTGGAGAGCAAAATAATGCCAGAGAAGTGATATTTTTTGGGAGAGAAAGTGAAGATCAATTATGCTTCCAAGAAAATGACAAGAATGTGATATTTTTGGGAGAATGTGTTATGCTTCAGAGAATGAATGTGAAGCTTTTGGAAGAATGGCAATGGTAGTGATGCTTTCAAGTGAGAACGTGAAGGGTTTAGGAGAGAATTCAAGAAAATGTGAGAGGAAAGACTTTTGAAGGAGAGTCTTGGAACAAATTCAGTAATGAGTGAGAAGTGCTGAAGAAAAGTGAGGGAGACTTCCGGAAGAGAGTCGTGGCTGTGCAAAAGATTTGAGTTTAGACAGAAGGAAGCAATCACAAAAGAGAACCTGTCAATCAGAGAAAAGATATGGAGATCTCAGTTGGAGTCACGATAGAACGGGGGTCTAAGAATTGTAAGAGTTAGGATCTAGAACTTGCTCATTTCCCTTCATTTACATGCTTGGCAGTTGAAAACTTTAGGTGGCACTGTATTGTTTGAAGCTGCTTGGGTTTTCCCTGAAAGTTATAATTGCAAGGCTTGGAATTATGATGAATATATACTTCCTTGATGACTGTGAATATTCCATGAATAGTATCAATGAGAGGACTCCATTCTCAGAGCTCTCTCAGTCTGGCTGCATTGTTAGGTCCTGGACCTGGTTACAATTATCTGAACATGGCCATGGGACTGCGACTCGTTAGAGAAAATACATCATAGCCATTAAACACACATATAATCTGAACAAAACTTTAACATTAGCAATGAAGCATGAAGATGAAGCTTGCTTCAACAAAACCCAACTCAAGAAACGATTACAGAGGAGCTTACATTCAGTTGCATCAGTTGCAAGCTGTTCCAGCAAGAAGGACTGCCGTCCAAGGAAAAGTAGAGGCAAGGTCTGATTCCAAAAGGCTTCAAACCGGTGACAAGTCGAGAAATTTGAGCACAAGAAGCCAGGTGCCCGATGCACTCCCAAGACCAATCAATCCCCACAACAACGCCAATGAGAGAGAGCGGGCTATTGGGTTTCACACGAGTATTGCCGCTATTCCAACAGTGTTAGAGGCATCCAAGCATCAACTGTTAGGTCATGTTATGGATTTGAATTGTTTGACATGGATTGTGAGGCTTAGCTTGGCAAAGCAGCATATGATGCACTTGATAGGCATCACCACTAGGCACTTGTAAGCCATGTGCCTATTGAGACAATTTGGGCATATGCTGGGGGTGATGGACCGAGTGGACAAGGTATTCTTGGGACACAACCAGTGGCTACTAGGAAGAGTGGCCTACTTGGAGTCCATCTAGGTGAGCATGGTCTACTTGGATTACACCCTTGGTCTACTTGGGATGTAGCTAGAGGATGTATGGAGCTTGTAGCTAGAGTGGAGGGAGCTTTCTACATTGAGGTTGGGACCTCTAGTGGTTGGGAGCATGACACTATTGCTCCCAAGGGTCTAGTGTAGCAACCAATCATTACGTCTTCCACTCCTATGGTAGTTATAGAGGATACTATAGATCTATGGTAGTTATAGAGGAAACTAGTCAGATCTTGGACCCAAGCTTACAGGAGATGAAAGATGGAGAGCTTGGAGGTTCTTGAGGTGCTACACAAGTTGTTTTGCCTTCAATATGAAGGATTTGAGTGCTCTAAAAGGATCTAGTATTTGGATTGAGCTTACTAGCAATACACAAGTTTTTTAACATCTCTATCAATATAGTGACATGGAGCGAGCATTGATTTAGAGCCAGAGTAGTGACCTTTTTGAGGTTGGTTTGGTGGAGATTTCATATAAAGAGTATGCATCAACCACAATGATGCCAACCTAGAAGGATAGGCATAGCAATTACACAAATAGGTAGACGTGTGGAGATTACCGTCCTATCAATTGATAGACTAGGGCTGATTGGTATGCTACGCTTACACTAGAGGAGATCTTTGATGCAATTGGGCATGCAAAGGTCTTTGGTACTTTGGATCTTTGAGTAGGATATCATTAGTTGCCGATCAAGGAAGATGATAAGTCCAAGATAGCATTTTGGGCTATTGATTGTCATGGCAAGGATGTGTGTTGTGCGCATTTACATCCCTACACAACATACATCACTATCAACATCATACACTATAGAAGCACAACTCACACATAAGTCATACATAGATTCTAAAGTGACACAATAATCAAATTGTTTATAACTCTCAACTCAACTCAACTCAGATCAGTACTTGATCTATCATTCTATAAAGTGCTAACAACTAGGCACTGATTATAGTCAAGCCCCATCCACTCTAGCTAAGAAAATCTAGGCGACACTTGCTAGCCTCTCTCCACCATAGCAAGGAACTCAAAGGCTCAACATCAAAGAAGTGAGCTCTCTAGGGCTGCACTTCAAAAGTATACCCCTGGACTCAAGCTAGGTCTAGAACCTAACGGTCCCATTGACGGCACACTCAATGGTATAAATGGTGCAAAGTGATGGTGGGCTCCACCGTGAAGTCAGTACTCTGAACATGAAATCTGACCGTTGGAAAGTAGTCTATGAGAAACTGTTGAAATACCTCTAACTACTATCACTACAACTCCAATGTCCGAGCAATCTAGATGCAACACTACAAATGGCATGACAACTATCATGCGTATAGACATCACTACCTTTTGCGCATATACATTGCTACACTATAGAAACACAACTCACACATAAGTAGTACATAGACTCTAAAGTGCCACAATCGCTCCCCTAGCTAGCGGTTAGGTCCCTTTAACTCCAAATAGCCATCTATTCCAAGTATATGGTATACCCTATGATGGGCAAAGATCAGAAGGCCTGGTACTATGGAGCCCCATGTTAGTTGCTTGTCTGCAATCTATACCATATAAAGAATGAACTAGCTATAAGTCAAGTACATCTAGGACATAACTACTGTCCTTGAGGAACCACCATGAGGGGAGGAGTCATATATGCCATATGTCATCCTTTCAAACAACTATCTCACACTAACATAGTAGCAGCTCTACTAGAAGAGCCACATAACATAGACCTCAAGCCTACTCATACAAGTGCCAAGCTTGATTCCACAGTACCATCAATGTTTGGGAGGTAGCATGGCGCATATTTGCACACATGATCCTTCCAAACAACACTATCACGTCCTTTTAACACAAGGACTCTAGATGGCAAAACCTTGTGCACTCTCAAGATAGTGTGGCCTATCAAAACATCAAGTGTCGTCTGTATTACATGTTGTAGATATACATAGTCACTTGGATAAAATCAACGGATTGAGGGTCTATAACCTCCTCCTCAAATAGTAGCATAACATAAGGTATCCCTATGTTGAGCAATTGCCAACTTCTCAAAGGCCATCGGCATCACTCTCTAAAAGATCTCTGCCCATTGAAAACATGCACTCACCCATACATTTGGATCATCCAAGTCCAAGACTATAGTAGTATCTTGACAAATGGCTGTAGGTAAATTTGGATCTTGTCCATAGAGTAGAAAGTAAGGAGAGAAGGATGCTAAGGAGGCTTGCCGGTTGAACCGATAGCCCATGGCCAACCAAGGTAACTGGAGATCTCAATCTCCCAAGTGGCATCTCTGCAAACCATACTTTTGCAATCCTCTCTTCACCGTCTGAACCACTCTTTTTGCTAAGCCATTTGCCTTAGGGTGATCTCGGGATGTAGTATGATGATCAATCAAAGCTTTGTCACACAAGACCTAAAACTCCCCCAAGAACTTTGTACCTTGATCAATCAAAACCTCAGTTGGTGTGCCAAAATGACTAAGAACTCGATCCAAGAAGAGTAAGATGTCCCTTCACTAGACTTGTCAGGAAGTACCACCAACTCAATCCACTTTGAGAAGTGCTCCACCATCACCAAAACATATCAATGATGTCTCACAATCACTGGTAAAGGTCAAGCAAAGTCCAAAATCTAACAGTAACCTAATCCCATGATAGGTAATGGGTGTAACTGTGGTGTAGGAGCATTGAATGATGCTCTAACTTGGTCACAAACCACACATCTGGTAACAAATTGATGTACCTTAGTTTGCATACCGTGCCAACAATAATGGCTGTGGAGTAAGCTATATGTATGCTTTACTCCAAGATGTCCTAGCTCCTCATGAGCATGATGGACCAACTCAGGTCTCTAAGGTGGAAGTGGTACTACTCAACTCTACCATCCTTCCATACCCAAAGAAGGTGTCTACCCTCCAATCTGAACCGCCTGGTTCACTGAAGGACACGGTCTCTCTCCTTGGTCCCAAATATGCCACCCACAATACCAGTGCAAAGATAGTCCATCACTAAGACATCATCATGAATATCTTGCTGATTTGTACCAATATCTTCACTCTTTGGATCTATGACCTCAATAACTTCTCCTGTATGTGCTGAGAGAGATACCACCAAAGCCTCAAAAAATATACAGAGAAAGACCGATGCATGCCAACTTGGCACCATCTCCTCATCTATCTCACCATGCTAACGTGCTTTGGTCTGATCCTGCTGGTTGGGACATAGGTTTCTACTCAACCCATCTGCATCACGGTTCACCACTCTAGGTCTGTGAACAACCATGAAATCATACTCATGTAAAATCAAAACCCATCGTGCAAGCTTTCTTGAAAGCTTGTTGGACTCCATCAACCACTTCAACGGCTGATGATCAGTGATGAGAGTGAAGGGGCTACTAAATAGGTAAGAGTGGAAATGTGCTACTGCCCAAGCTGCTGCCAAGCATTCTCCCTCATATGAACTATACTTCACCTCCGCTGAATTGTTAGAGCGACTAGCATAGGCCACCACAAACTCCTTCTCCTCATCATCATGTTGGATGAGCACCACTCCAAGCCCCAACATACTCCAATCAGTATGAACCTGAAATGGTCATCCTCTAATTGGTCTCCTCAAAATAGGAGTAGATGTCAACTTCTCCTTGAGCTCTACAAGAGCTCTCTCTTACTCATCTCCCCAACACCACTTCTATGTAAGCTTGGTCAGCTTCGTCAAAGCCTTGGCAATGACACTAAATCCTCTAGCATAATGGCGATAGAAGTTTGCCAACCCAAGGAATGCTTGCACTTTGCTCACATCCGTAGGCCAAGAAATATGTGCAATAGCCTCCACCTTGGTTGGTTGAACACCAAGTCCTCCGGAGTAGATAGTGTGACCCAAATACTTAACTTGCTCATGGAAGAACCTACACTTCCCAAGATGTAATTTGAGTCCATGAGATCTCAACCTCTCAAACATCTCCAACAACTGTCTCTCATGCTCCTCCATAATAGTGCTATAGACCAAAATGTCATCAATATAACACCAAGAAAATTCAATCTAGCTAGGATCTCACCCATGATCCTCTAGAACTCAACAAGAGTGTTCTTTAACCCAAATGGTAAGAACCTCCACTGATATAACACATCCTTGCCGTGAGGATCAACAACCCAAAATGTTGTCTTGCACTTATCCTCCTCCTTGATAGGCAATTGATGATATCTTGCTTGAAGATCCAAAGTATTGAAGACCTTTTCATGCCCAATTGCATAAAAAATCTCCTCTAGTCTAGGCATGGCATAACGATAAGCCCTAGTCTATTGGTTGATAGGATGATAATCTTCACACATCCGCCTATCTGTGTAGTTGTCATGCATATCCTTCTTGGTTGGCATCATTGTCGCTGATGCATACTATCTATGTGAAATCTCTACCAAACCACCCTCAAAAAGGTCACTACTCTAGCTCTAAATCAATGTCCTCTCCATATTACTATATTAATAAGGATGTTAGAAAATTGGTCTATTGCTAGTCAACTCAATTTGTATGCCAGGTCCCTTCAGAGCACCCAAATCCTGCATACTACAGGCAAAACAACTCGTGTAGCTCCTCAAGAACCTCCAAACTCTTTGTCTTTCTTCTCCTGTAAGCTTGGGTCCAAGATCTGGCTCCCAAGTATCCTTTATAATTGTTGCAAGAGTGGAAGACGTATTCATTGGCTGCTACATTGGGCCCTTGGGAGCAATAGTGTCATGCCTCCGACCACTAGAGGTTCCAACCTCTGTGTGAAAAATTCCCTCCACTCTGACTGCGAGCTCCACACGTCCTCTAGCTACATCCCAAGTGGACCAAGGGTGTAATCCGAGTAGCCCACGCTCACTTGGATGGACTCTAAGTAGACCACTCTCCCTAGTAGCTAATGGCCATGTCCCAAGAATACCATGTCCACTTGGTCCATCATCCCCAACATGTGCCTAAATTGTCTCCATAGGCGTAGGGCTCACAAATGTCAGAGTGGTGATGCCTATCAAGCACATCTTACGCTATTCTACCAAGCCAAGGCTCACAATCTAGGTCAAATAGTTCAGGTCCATAGCCTGACCTAACACCTGACTCATGGATGCCTTTGACACTACTGGAACATTGGTAATACCGGTGCAAAAACTCATCATCTGCTCTCCCTCATCAACATTGGGCTCCACCAATTGCTATAATTAGGAGTCCCAAACAAGTCCAAGACCTCCTTCTCAAAAATCATGAGAGTTTGGGAAACTCATGAGTGTGGGAAATGCGGCTCTAGGCTATCCAACTAGGTGCACCACTGCCACCGGTGACCTATCAACTACTACCAATATCTAAGACTGACGCCCAACATCCAAAATATCATCAACAAGGATGTGATCTAGTGGCCGAATCCCATCATATGCACATTGTAGAACCTCTCTGGTTAAGAGGTTTGTCCACCAAAGACAAAGATGATGAGCCTGTGATCCTACTCTAGATGCATCTAACAATACAACAAATCTTCTCCAAGAATGGACTTGATGTGTACTCACTACCACTCTGGTGCAAGAATCATCCATCAAGGGAATGTTCTCTAAAAAGGTAAGCTAGAGAAATGGATTGATGGACCTAGAGATGTTGTAGTATCCGTAACATCTCCCAAAACACACTAGAATGGGGATCCTGAAGACCCAAATCTCAACAAGCACAAGTATGTCCCTAACATGGCCATCCAGCAATCACCAAGTGAATGGGACCATGTCTTTCCAAATCATGCACCTCCAACAAGTAAATATCTGATGGTAGGGCCTTCTGGTAACCCCTGACTACCGACATTGGTAATAACTCCGGATACAGATAGGCCAATTGTGCCACATGATGTAGAAAGACTCGCCTAGTAGTCTCATCTCTCTCCACATACAAGTACTTTTGTACTCGTATACCCGTATGTAAAACCACAACTAGACTGTGCTAATCCCACCAAACAACTTCAATAGACATACTCCCTCTATTGGATATTGCCAAACAATGAGTGTGGTATCCAAAGGTGTCAAGATAATTGACTCTAGAAGCTCATCCTCACACTCATCTTTGGGTGGTACAAAGGCTCCACTCCAAGCCTATTGCACCAATCAATCTGCATGCTGCTGCACTACCTCCTTTAAACTCCACAATTGTGGGTTTGGAGTACGAGTGTGATTGTTCCATCCAAGGTGGATGGAAAAATCCCACTCATACTCCAAATCCAAGTGATCTCCTTTGGTACTAGATTATCCTTTGCATGGGCGTTCCACTTTGATAACTTACCAAGCCAAGTGACTACACCACTGAAAGCTGAAATTGATGCTGCCATGGTCTTGGACTATAGTGAGCAAAGGCTGCCACTACTAAAGCATACTAGTAGGCGACATACCCGTCCCTCACCAGACTGCCAACTTGGCCTATATGAGGATGCCTCCTCCCAATAGTCAATACGGAAACCCATGGTATACAACACTGCTCCCCCAACTAGCACATTGTATGACTCAACTATTGTTTCAATAGCCTAAGCTCTTACCACCAAGCTATCAGTCAGATGACCGGGCTGAACCAAACAACAAGCTCTCTACATGTGATGTACTGTGTCAAACCACTACCAAGAGATTTTTGGATCTAAAATGGACACCTCTCCACATCGATCTTCTGTTACTCTAGACCGACTACTAAAACCTTCCCCAACATAAGGGGTTGTGCTCCAGAGAGTCTAACACCAAAGAGTCTAACAACAAAGAGTCTAACATAAGAAGTTGTGCACCACAAAGAGTCTAACAAGACTCTCTGTGGTGTATAGACCTTCCATGAAGGTCCCACCAAACAGAAAATCCCCCTCTGGTTATCCAATAGGACAACACCGGGTGTGAACCACGCTCTCTCAAAGGCCGCTCTAGCTAGCAACTCCTCTAGTCTAGCCGCTATTGCCTACCATAAACCATGGTCGTTGAATGGATCCCATGCTCCTTAACCAAGTCAGCTCCACTATCAACCACCTTTGCTCTGGTAGTAGCAACCGCATCATCCCTACTTTCACAAAGCATGGTAGCCAACCAGAACACTAGAGCTGGGTTGACTCCCAATGTAAACATATCACTAGCTAAAAACAAAGTGCACCCCATAATCAGCTGAGTCATCCTCAACATCATGCTTGACTCAATCTATGTAGTAGCAAGTGGCTGACTAGTAGGTAGTCCATCATGCACCCCATCACCACCTACCACACCTACATTGGGATGTCTAGGAGCCATGGATGTTGTCTGCAATGCCTCAGATAGTGTGAAAAACTAGGGAAGTCTGACCAACCTTTCACCTCTATGGGTCCAACTCCATTGAGGCTCCTCTAGGCTATGGAGCATGTATTGCACTCCTAGTCACTAATACGGATGCATCTACCTATGCTGCTCTGCACATGAAGTCCAAAGCATCTCTATCACTAGCATATGAGGTGGAAGCCTCAGCACCCAAATCTGATCTCCTTTGAGCAATGGCCATACTAGCCAATCTTTGCTCCAATTGCTCAATCCAAGTAGCCATAGTTGTATCAGAAGTAAGGGCAGGTATTGCACCTCTACTAGGTGTAGATCCTCTACCACCACCTCTACCACCTTGTCCTCCATGAACTGGAGTTCCTCTACTACCTGCCATAGCAGCCCTACCACTCTATAACTTTGGGTGTAGGTCAAAGTATTGGTCACTAGTTATGACCAAATTTGTGGCAATGCTTACACTGCCTCTGTGCTAGTTGCGATGCAACATAGGTATCAAGTCTGTTGCCTTGAGTACACTCTCTCTTATGGTGAGGTCTATCACAAGTCTAACAAGCAACACTGCTACTCACTGGCTGCTGCTGACTTGAAAAGGAAGGTAAGGGTCTAGCTCCACTAGGCCCTCCACTTTCTCCATAGGATCGGGCTGTCCACTCTATCCTCAAAAACCAATTGGGTGTGGTGTACTTTGCTGCACACTAGAAGAAGTAACGACTATAGATGAGGTCTCCCTACCAAATCTTGATGTGACTACCCTCTCCTCCACCATGTTGAGCTCAATACGCTCAGCCAAACCAAAGACCAATGCCAAAGTAGGCAAAGTAGCTTGTAACAAGGTAGCATCACAAACTCCATATTGTAAATTCTTGTCAAGTATCCCATACCAAAACTGGATTGCTTGGACCTCAATAACTCCCTAAGTGAAACTGATCAACCGCCTCATGCAAGTGTTTGCCTTGCGTAGGCTCTCTCTAGCCTTCCACTGGAATTCTTGCAAGCTCCTCAACTTCTCAATCCATACTCCTTGGTAGTTTTGCCTCAAACACTAGAAGAAATCCACCATGGGGTTAAATCCCGATACCACACCACCTCCTACAATGGTACCTCCACTTATGGTAGCACTATATCTAACTAGCTCTACCAACACTACTCGAGCTAGAACTCGTGGGAACAACAAATCTACTCCTAGCAACCGAGCTTGAAGTAATAAAAATATAGTTTGGAGACCAATATTGTCTCCACAACTCAATCTACTCCAAATGAGCTCTCTTAAACTCAAGGTAGTCATCCATTGGTGGACCCTCCTAATGTTGAAACAACTCCTTCCATGCCATGAAGGGTGTAAACAAAGTTGGGTTCTGCATCTCCTATAGATCACACCAACTTTCAAACTCTTGGTTGAAGTCATCCAAATCAATGGTACCCATTGTACCAAAGTAATGCTTAGGGCTTTTGGAGGCCCTTTAAATCTCATCCATGTCCCACAATAATGGTGCGGACATGCCAAGTGCACTCTCAATTGAATCATCTCTTGTGTCAAACTCCAACTCAGAGTCAATCTCCTCCCTCACTAGGGCCTAAGATATAAGCTGATACCGAGCGCCACTCCAAGTTAACCCATTGTGTACTATAGGGCTAACTCCTTTAGAATCCCTAAAAAACTCCGTTGTGACAAAGAACCGCAACTGCAACTGCAAACTGGAACCACCAAATGCAACCACAAACCGCAACCACAAGTACTCCACCAAGTGCCAACACCAACTGAGCACCACCAAGTGCCAATACCCATGGAACACCACCCACTAATGTAACTCTAATTGAGATGACTACACTAGAAGAAAAGGTGACCTATAACCTACCATCACAACACACACTCTTACGGTCTGTAGGTCGTCACTTCCTACCTCACTGGGGAGAAACAAAGGTAGTCTGAATGGTCATCACTCCAGCCTTACTACCGAGAGCACACTAGAACACCAACGCTCTAAATTCAAAGCACCTCACACAAACATGGTGCACAAACAAGAAGTAGAGAATAGAAGAGGTCCAATCACAAGAAATCTAAACAAAAACCCTCCATCTCATAAAGCAACACAAGATTGACTTTGCCACCATTTGGCATTTGACATAAGAGAAGTTTGTATCTATGTCCTAAGCTATTGGGATCACCAAGATCAAACTTGGGATCAAATTGCCTCTCCTAGCCAAAGCTACAAGTGTATAGATAATAGTGGCACAATCACTAGAAGAACAAGTGAGGGTGGACCTGTTGGCTAGGGCACCAATCTAGGAACTATAGATCTAGGGGTCAAACCCTGTTGCACAAAATCTAGCAAGATGTGTAGATTTGCCAAACAATGACCAAGATCTACTCTAAACTAGCTAGCCTCACGGCAACAAGCTAGCTTGCTGGCCCTTCTAGGCCTTCTTAGCCTCTCATAGCCCACAATCCTATTCCTCGATGCCTCTAAATCTGGCCAACCTGCAAAACTCCTCCAAATTTGGCCAAAATCTGACGTAAACTCCAACAAAAATTTGATGTAAACCCTTAAGTTGACTGCCAAAACCTCCGCTAACTCTTCACTTCTTCATATCTATGAACTCCTCCAAACTTGCAAAACTCATCTAAATCTGGCCAACTAGCAAAAATCATCCAAATCTGGCCAAAATCTAACGTAAACTCTAGCAAAAATTTGACATAAAATTTGACATAAACCCTAAAGTTGACTGACCACCAAATTGAAAAAATGGGTTTCTCCAAATCACAAATTCACCAAGGGGTTCCCAACTCCACCTTCAATTCCACTTTTGAGCCTAACTCGTAACAAATTGGTCTTGCTTTCACCTCATGAGCTCAAAATCACAACCACTAATTGAAAATTGTTTCTCTTTGCTCAAAATTGGCCAATGCTTTTGCACACCATTTGCTTTATTGCCAAATTTGGATCAAGCAATGAGCTTCTGCACACCAAGGAAAAATTGAACTTTGATCAAGGTACCAACAATCCACCAAGCTCAGAGATACCACCAACACTCGCAATTTTTGCACCTAATTTCCCCCTAACTTCACTTCTTTGATATGATCATATTCTTTACAACTCTTGACTCAACTCAACTTAGATCAATACTTGATCTATCACTCTATAAACTGCCAACAATTGGGTATTGATTACAATCAAACAAAACTCACTCTAGCTGAGAGAATCCAGGTGACGCTCATCACCCTCTGTCCACAATAGCCAAGAACTTGAAGGCTCAACATCAAAGAAGTGAGCTCTCTGGAGCTGCAATTCAAAAGTATACCCCTAAACTCAAGCTAGGTCTAGAACCCTAATGGTCCCACTGATGGCACACTCAACGGTGTGAATGGTGCAAAGTGACGGTGGGCTCTACCGTGAAGTCAGTACCCCAAATACAAAATTTGATCGTCGGAAAATAGTCTATGGGAAATTGCTAAAATATCTCTAACTACTATCACTACAACTCCAATGTCCGGGGCAATCTAGATGCAGCACTACAAATGGCGTGACATGTGTTATATCAATGGAAGATCTTACCATTTGGGTTAAAGAATGCTCTTACTAAGTTCTAGAGAGTCATGGATAAGATCCTAGCTGGACTAGATTTTGCTCGGTGCTATATTGATGACATTTTGGTCTATAACACTATAGTGGAGGAGCATGAGAGACATTTGTTGGAGGTGTTTGAGAGGTTGAGATCTCATGGACTCAAATTACATCTTGGGAAATGTAGATTCTTCCACAAGCAAGTTGACTATTTGGGTCACACTATCTACACCGGAGGACTTGGTGTTCAATAGCCCAAGGTGGAGGCTATTGTGCATATTCCTTGGCCTACAGATGTGAGCAGAGTGCGAGCATTCCTTGGGTTGGCAAACTTCTATCGCTGCTATGTAAGAGGATTTATTCCCATTACCAAGGCTTTGACAAAGCTGACCAAGCTTATACATGAGTGGTGTTGGGGAGATGAGCAAGAGAGAGCTTTTGTAGAGTTCAAGAAAAGGTTGACATCTGCTCTTATTTTGATGAGGCCAATTAGAGGACGACTATTTTAGGTTCACATTGATTTAAGTAAGTTGGGGCTTGGAGCAGTGCTCACCCTACATGATGATGAGGGGAAGGATTTTGTGGTGGCCTTTGCTAGTTGCTCCAAAAATTCAGCGGAGGTGAAGTATAGTTCATTTTAGGGAAAGTGCTTGGCAACAATATAGGCAATAGCACATTTCCGGTGTTACCTATTTGGTAACCCCTTTACTCTCATCACTGATCATTAGCCACTCAAGTGTTGATGGAGTCCGACAAGCTTTAGGGAAGCTTGCCAATGGGCTCTGATTTTACAAGAGTTTGATTTCACTATTATTCATAGACTTGGAGTGGTGAACCGTGATGCAGATGGGTTAATAAGAAACCCATGCCCTAGCCAGTAGGATCAAATTGGAGCATGTTGGCATGGAAAGACAAATGAGGAGATGGTGCCAAGTTGGCATGCATCTGCATTTCTATGTAAAGTTTTTGAGGCTTTGATGGTTTCTCTCTCACGCATATAGGAGGAGTTATTGAGGTCACAAATCCAAAGAGTGAAGACATTAGTACAATTCAGTGAAACATTCATGATTATGTCTTAATGATGGACTATCTTCACATTGGTGTTTTGGGTGGTAGAGTTGGGGCCAAGGAGAGAGACCGTGTCCTTCAGCAAGCCAAGCAATTCAGATTGGAAGGCAAACACCTTCTTTGGGTATGGGAGAATGGTAAAATGCAAGTAGTACCACTTCTATCTTAGAGACCATAGTTGGTCCATCATGCTCACAAGGAGCTAGGACATTTTGGAGTAAAGTGTACCTATAGCTTGCTCCAAAGTCATTAATGGTGACACGGTATGCAAACCAAGGTACAACAATTTGTTGCCAGATGTGTGGTTTGTGACCAAGTTAGAGCATCATTCAATGCTCCTATGCCACATTTACACCCATTACCTATTATGGGATTGGGTTACCATTGGAGTTTGGACTTTGCTAGACCTTTACCATTGATTGTGAGACATCGTTGGTACGTTTTGGTGATGGTAGAGCACTCCAAGTGGATTTAGTTGGTGGCACTTCCTAACAAGTCCAATGAAGGGACGGCTTACTTGTTCTTGGATTGGGTTCTTAGTCATTTTGGTGCATTAGCTGAGGTTTTGACTGACAAGGGTACAGAGTTCTTGGGAGAGCTTCAGGTCTTGTATGACAAGGCTTTGATTGATAATTGTACTACCTCCCTAGATCACCCCAAGGTAGATGGCTTAGCAGAGAGAGTGGTTCAGACGGTGAAGAGAGGATTCAAAAGTATGGTTTGTAGAGAGGCCACTTGGGAGATTGGGATATCCAATTACCTTGGTTGGCCATGGGCTTTATATGGTATAGATTGCAGATAGGTGACTAATGATGGGGCTCGATAGCACCTGAACTCTTGATCTTTTCCCATCATAGGGTATACCATATGCTTGGAGTAGATGGCTATTTGGAGTTAGAGGGACCTAACCACCAGCAAAGGGGGGAGGAGGATTGTGGCACTTTAGATTCTATGTATGACTTATGTGTGAGTTATGTGTCTATAGTGTATGATGTTGACAGCGATGTATGTTGTGTAGCAATGTATATACGCATGACACCCAACACTCATTGATGGCATGGAGGAATACAAAGTTGAACTTATTTCTGAAAATGCATCCATGGTACTCATCACCCGCGTGTGGAATATCTCATACAATGGAAAGGTTACCCATTGTATGAGGCAACATGGGAGCCAGTAGCCAACTTGACACACACACCAATGTTAGTGAAATATTTTGAGAAATAGCTTTGCAACGAGGATGTTGCATCTTAAAAGGAGGGAGGTTTGTAATACAAATAGCTAGACATATGATCTACATATGAAATTTGGTTTGGTAACATCTAGAAGGATGTTATACATGATGGACTAAGTTGATCAGACAAAGATATCACCAAAAGAGTACTTCTACTAATAGGCCAGAAATTGAAACATGCTTGAAGACTTTAAAATCAATAGCTAGACATATGACCTAAAGGTAGAATTTGGGTTGGTTACATCTAGAAAGATGGTACACATGATGGAAAAAGTAGATCAGGTAGAGATATCACCAAAAGAGCACTTCTACTAATAGGGTAGAAACCAAATAGGCATGAAAACTTTGAGGCAATTTCAAAGGCCTAAACGGATGAATTAGGCCTTAAAAATATGCAGATTCCCCCCAAGAAAGTAAAGGCTAGCCTTCCTCCTTGGGTTTTCTTGCCAAGGGCTTTCCAATGTTACCTTACTCGTGTGATTCTGAGATTCCTATAGAAAGATTCCCTAAAAGATTCCTTTTGGTCAAAGCCTATTTGACCAACCAAATGGGACCAAGATTGACATGTCACCCATCCAAGCAAGTAATCTAAGGGTGGAGCTTGCTGATAGGTCATATATCCATGTACCTAATCCTATGGTGGAGCATCCTTGGAGGAGATCTTGTTTGGCTATATAATAAAGAGAAGGTGCCCCCTTGGGGCACCGGAATTTGAGTGTGAAACCTATGTTTTCTCTTTTGTGTTTCTTTGCTATCCTCAGAATATTACACCAAGGAAGGAAAAAATTGGGACTTCTATAATGAGATTGAGAGAATGGAGGGAGGAAATGCTACTTGTATTGACTTGCCAAAAGATGATCTGATGAAGGAGGAGGATTAGTTCAAGATGGTATTCCAAAGAGGAGCACGATCTCAATGTCTTGCCAAAATTGTGCAAGCCAGACCAAGTGGAGGAGGAGAGCTTGAAGGATTTAAGTCTATAGGTTAGGTGATGTAAACTTTGGGTTACGGCATAGATAGCAGTCTTGAAAGATGAAGGATGACCGGACAAAGATAGATATCAAGGAGTGAAATACCTATCAAGTGTGGTTTGTCCTTTGTCAATGTATTTGCAGGAAAGGATGCAAGAGTCAAAGAAGGATCATCCTAAAGTAAAGAACAAGCTTCAATTAGTGAAGGCATTTGGTGGAGAGATCATGCAATTAAAGGCCATGTTGGCTCAGAGTGTGGATGACGTCAAGGTTCTTTGGGTTGATGTTGCAATTTGATAACAAAGCCTCAATGACTTGTAGAGAAGTTTTGAGCAATGTTGTGGATACTTTGAGCACCAAAGAGAAGAGTTGAAGGAACAAAAGGAAATGCTCAAGAAACTAAAGGAGGAGCTAAAAGATGCTCAAACCAACTTAAGCCATCAACAAACATAGATCTAAATGGAGGAACATGCAATGGAGGAGCTAAGACAAGTTGCATTGGAGAAAGATTGAGCTTAGCAAAGAGAGCTTGCTAGTAGAATGAGAGAAGAGAAAATTTTATATAATCTAGTGAAGCATACTAAAGCCCTAATTGTTTAGGAAGATGTGGAGAGAAAGAAGATGGAGGAAAAGCTTGCTAAGGAGTTGTAGTTACTTTGCACAAAGTTGGAAGAGGAGGTGACTCAAGGCAAGTCACTCAACAAATAAGGGTTTGGGTTCAATTAGTGAGGTCACTACCTAGTTGAAGGTGATACTCAACGATGGAGCCAAAGTGAAGTTAGAAGAATCCTAGCTATACAAGCTCAAGTTGCTTGTGCAAGAAACCTGGAGGAGAAAGATAAAGGATGTAGATTTGAATAGTTTATTTATTTGCCTTAGAGATAGAGTAGATAGGAAGATGACTGAGTAGGAGATAACATGTACCTCAGATTAGATTTAAATAAAATTGATGTAGACAATCTCATTCTTACTTTGAGTGAAAGTATAGTAATCTGAACCTAAGTAGTCCATACCAAAGTGTAGGTGACTTTGGATGAGTTACTTAAGTTGATTGAACTAGTTAAGATGGAGATGGAAAAGATAGATATAACACTTATGAATTCAATCTCAGTACAAACTGATGAAGAAGAAATAGTAGTAGAATTAGTAGATGAACCAAATTGCAAGAGACACTTATAGTGGACTTGGGTGAAGAAGCCAAAGTTGAGGTAGTACTTGGATCGGATTCGAGTAATTGTAGTTATAGATCCAAAGTGGTAGAATGATGCTTCATATCTGGAGATTTTTAGGAAGTAGTCAAGCAATTTAGATAGTTTTTATAATTTCCAAGTGGTCTGCCTATTAAAAGCAGCCATCCACAACATTATATGTTCAGTATTTAAATAGAAGAACAAGTAAAGCAAAGTGTTGCACCAACATTGTTATTTTACTTTTTTTTGAGTATTAGTCAACTTTTCATTTGTGAGTGAATGGAGAAGTTTGGATTGTACTGAGAGTGTGTTAGTATTGGATTTTGCAACTCTGTGATTCATGCCTTGACATATCTATGAGAGCTGTAGTATAAGTAGTATTTGTCATTTGTGACTGTAGGCAAGAGATTGATGCAAAGTCATTTTGGACTAGGAATTTGCACCTTCAATGGAGGGATGGAATGCAATTCCAAGGTGAAGTCACTTCATGGAAAAGTAGCCTTCTTTACATTAACTAAATCATCATAATCAAGACCAACTTGGGAAGTCATTGAAGAATTGTGATATTTGGTGACACTTAATTGTGGCAAAACTGCTATTGAGTATTTGCTACTCTCTTCTTGGTGTGGTTTATGCCCAAGAGATTAAAGATGTAAACAAGAGAAACTACATTGTTACATTTTACTTCATATTTGACCATTTTTAACTTGTATTTTGTAGGAATGAATGATTACTCACACATTATTGCAAAAGTAATACTTGTTGGATTGTCATAGGTACAAATTTAGTAAATTGCAACACATTATGCTCACCTTGGAATTTAGTGATAGTTGTTGCAAGGTGAAGAAGGTCTACTAGGGCATGTAATAGGTGTGGGAAAGAAATATTTGTGGGTGAGGACCAAGTACAATAACATAGATTGATGCAAGAAAAGAAGAATTAAGTGAATTTATAATAGCTAGGAAAAATTTAGTGGCATATTGACAAGGTAGGTTGCATATATCTAGAGGAAGAGCATCCAAGGGAGGAGAGCCAAATTGACATTTATGGCACAAGCTGCAAAGGAGGCAATGGCTATAATTCAATGTAGTGCTTAAGGTAGATGAGAAATTCTTTTAAAGGTTAGAGCAATTTATTTAGGGAGGATGAGGCTATTCCCATGAGAGAATCATTTAGTTTGAATAAGTGATATTGGAGGATTTCCTTGAGATAGTCTAAACAAGTGATATGGGAAGATTTCCTTGAGAAGAACAGAGACGTAAGGAGTTGTGATCTTTCTACTTGTAGGAAGGGTTGACTAGTATAACTATGGGAATCTGCCACCCTCTTTTCCAATGGGAATGCAAAGTTACTCTATGTCTCAAGGTTGTTATGGCTAGACTTGATATAAAAGTCACCAAAGTCCTAACCCAATTTTATGTATGATGTGAATGACTAAGTGCATTTTCTGGAGAGTTAGGTGCTTTGTGTTGTGAATCAATGCTTTTTAATTACTTGTTGCACTGGTCGGGTAAGTAGGAGGTTGCATTAGACATGTTACTTAAGTACTCAATGATCTACCACAAAGGCCAAAGGGCTCATAGGGGGGATAGACCCTTGAGCCATCTCCAAGTATGACAACCCGGCAAATATCACTTTTGCGGTAATCGGGTTAGTAAAGTTTGATCTCGCAGAGATACAATTCAGAATTGGTCAAATACGAAGTCAAATAGTAACATGTAGTTCTTCTTGATTTATTTTTTAATCTCTCAGGTAGAAACTACACCCAGAAGAGAGTAACAGGCTCACAATCTTGACAACTTGTCACAAATACACACACACATAATCATAACATAGCAAATTCTGTCCAAACAACTCTTGATTGTGATGATTCAGATTCTCCTGGTGACAACCCGACAAATATCACTTTTGCAGTAATCGGGTAAGTAAAGTTTGTTCCCATAGAGATATGAGTCAGAAATGTCCAAATACAAAGCAAATAGTAACAATGTAGTTCTTCTTGGTTGCGTCTTTAATCTCTCAGGTAGAAACCACACCCAGATGAGAGTAACAAGCACTGACTTGCAGTCTTGTCACAAAGTAACACTCCATAATCACAACTCCTTCAATTCTTTCCAAACAATCTTGATTGTGATGATTCAGGCTCTCCCAAAAATGGCACTTCATTGCAAAACGACTTTGCCTCAGAATGTGTTCCACCCCTCCACTGAAGGCACAACTTCCTCGATTGAAATTGCTTCACATCAACCTCGCATTGCACTCACAAATGCAGAATACTACCAACACTACAATTTCTCTCAGATTTGTCAAGGCATTGCTTTGATTGCACTTCAATCAAGATCAAACACACAGAATGAAGATCAAGGCTGTGGAATCCAACATCCAACAAGCACACTGACTTGCACTTCGAATTTCTTCACACACTCACAAACATAGACACAAAGTTGATACTCAAAATCAAGCTCAAGCAACGAGCACTGCTTCACAGCACTTTGCTTTATCTATTCTCAAAAATAATGAGCACTGAACAACATTTGACTGCAAATGCCACTCTTAAGTAGTGAAGCAATCGACAGTTCTAACAACTATACCTTTCTACAACAATTGTTCTAACCTGTAGATCCAAAATGACAATGCACCTCTTCATATCTGCCCCTTCAAATCTCAAATCTGTTACTAATCTGATCCGATGTCTACTTCTTCCTTGGCTTTCAAACCCAAACCTGAAGTAATCTTACTTCCTACTACATTTTCCTTGGGTTTCAGATCTTCTACTTCTCCTACCAGGTCCAGCAATTCTCTTTCCTAATCTGAAATTTCACTAGTGGGTAATCTATCTAACTCCTTATCTCCCAACCCACTCTTCTCTAATGTCTCTGAGGGCAACTCCGAAGACATTTGGACTCCTATCTCTCTTACTTTGGGTTTTGCTCTAACATCTTTCCAAAGTTTTTCTAGCTCTAGTTTCACTAAGTCTAATCTAATTGAAATGTTATCCTCTACCTCCAAAACCTTTCTGTCTACACGAGTTCTTAATTTAATTAACAAGACATTCATCTCAGTGTCCTTCGCTTGTCTTTGCCTCGTCTCCTGCACCAACAACTTCAACTCGTGCAGACGCGCTTCTTCAATTCGAACGTTGGCTTCTATACTTAACATCGCGTTCACCCTGAGGACTATCTCCTTCAATGGCTCCAACCTTGTCTTCCTTTCTCATTCCCAATTTGCAAGCCATTCCTCTTGGTACATTGCCAACTCTGCCTCAAACTCGGCTTTCACCGTCTCTTTCTCCTTCTCCTTCTGTACAACTTTCTCTTCTTGATTACAAAGTAACTCTCGTAATCTTTCTTCTTCTCTATACCGCGCAGCCAATTCTCGTTGCCAGAGTTGCTTCTTCTCCTCCATACTCTCCATCACTCTATCAAGCTCTTGATCCTTTGCTGCTACCCTTGCCATAACATGGATAAGCTCTACTCTTGAATCAGCAAACTGCTGCTTCAAGATTTTGTATTCAGCTACCTGTCTCTCTCTTGCTATGTCACTCTTCCTCGCAAGATCTTCTTGATAGCTCACTTTTCTCTTCAGGTCTTCAATTACCTGAGTCTTCACTGCTGCCCCCGCTCGCAGTACTTCTCTCTCCTCCTCACCTTGGGTTACACTCCTCTTCAACTCCGAGTTCTCTTCTTCTAATCTTGCTACCACCTGCAATACAGTCTTTACCTCTGGACAAGTCGACTGCATCTCTTTCTTCTTGTGCTCCAACTTCACCAACAATGGGCACACTACCTCTCATAGGTACTCCACTCCATCATTGGCAACTTCTTCCTCCCGTGGAGTGGTCTCTCTTTTCTCCTCGTGTTCTCCTGATACTCGCCTTCTTCTCTGGAGTCTTCGTATCAGGATTGATGCCTCACTACTTGAGCTTTCTTCTACCTCTGCCTTCACTCTACTCGGCCCTGCCTCACACTTTGCCTTACGTCGCGAGCAAACTCCTCGCTGTACTGCAATCTTCTTGTCCTCTGGCACCGGTACTTTGTCTTCCAACGGCATGTTGTCTTCGGCTTCTACCTTGGCTTGCACTTCTTCTTCATATTCTTCGTTAGCCGCTGGCGCTGAGGTCATCTCTCCACCATCTTCACTATCACTGCTCGTATCTCTGCTTTGCAGTGTCAGCTTGGGTTCCTTCTCATGTTTCGAGTCCTCTGTTTTGAGCTCGGCCTTGCCTTCTGATTCTTCATCTTCTGACTCAATTACCACCATTCCTCGCCTCGGGTTACTTCTCTGCATCTTCCGAGGTTGCTTGCTTTCTTTGGCTTCTGCTTGCCGAGTCCTCTTCTTCGTTGGAGTACTCACTACGACTTCCATGTTTTTCCTTGTCTTTGCGTAGTAGTCGTCCGTGCTCCGGATTTGGAGAATATATTGTTGCTCCTCGACATTGACCTCCTTCCGCACATCAGGATGGAAGTGCGACACCATCCGATTCCGCTCCGCCGAGTTTAGCAAATTGAGCCCGAGGTAGAAGTGTGCTACAAACGGCACAATGTAATGTGGAGGCAACTTATCCCGCAGATTCCACACCATCTGCCTTGTTCTCCTGTGACAACACCTCGCTCAATTTATAGGCTCTCCTGCAAACAACTTATGGAAGAACACCGCTTGGTGTTTCATCACATAAGTTGTTCTCTCTGGCTTCAAAATTGCCATGAGAGCACTCATGATCCCTCTCTTCACTAGATCCTTGTAACTCTCAACCTTGTACCCATTCTTTGTTCTCTTCGACAAGAAGGTATCTCTCACCTCCTGAGTTTCTTGGGCTATCTCTCCTTTCCCCAAGAACATGGCTCCTTGCTCTGAGCCCGCCTCCTTCCCAAGTACGAGTCTCCAATCCGACTCTGTCCAGCAAGCCGGATTTCCTCTCTTCTCTTCTTCCTTGGGTCCATCAAGACACTTACTCTCAATGATTTCTGTCATGAATCTTGGAAAACTTACGTTCCAATTCCATGCCAGAAAGGTGATCCGAAGTCGGCTCAAGACTTCGATCCTCGCTATCACATCTAATCTCCAAATTGCATGATTTCTCACTACAAATTCGGAGTTCTTCTTCCCTCCTCCCATCTCTTCTACTTTCTCACTTTCTCTCAATTTCACTCTCGCGACTTCTCCCTTGCGCACTAACACGAGTCCAACTCTATTTCCCTTTCCCCGATCACCTACAAGATGACTCCTCAACGGCATATTGCTCGACATTTTGTCGTTGCAATTTTGATTTTTATAGAGTTGCACTTCTTCGTTCTTTGTCACTTTGAGTTTCTACCAAGAAATCACACCTCCAGCATGCACCTGTCACTAACAATCAACCTTCGTGCGTATGAGCCGCCAGTTTTGAAACGGCCCCTTCTTGAATTTCTCGCCCTGACGAAAGGTTGTTAGACTGTCTTTGCCTCGGGTTGAGCTCCCCCCGATCCAAAGGCAATTTACTTCGTATTGTATGTTGATAGGGCATTTCTGAGTACTTTGCGTTATGACCCGAAGTCATTTTACTTTGGGTTTCATCTCGAAGACTCTTTTCTTTGCCTTCTTTGGCCATACAAGCGCAATCCAACTTCTCTATACACTTCTTCTCCTTTATTCCAAAAAAACAAAAAATGTGAGCACCACACTCCCAAAGACAACACTTCACTGCAAAGAACGATTTCATCTCAGAATTGTGTTCCACCCCTCCACTGAAGGCACAACTTCCTTGATCAAAATTGCTTCACATCAACTTCGTGCTGCACTCACAAATGTAAAATACTACCAACATTACAATTCTTCTTAGATCTGTCAAGGCATTGCTTCGATGCACTTTACTCAGGATCAAACACACAAAATGAAGATCAAGGCTGCAAAATCCAAAATCCACAGACACACTAACTTGCTCTTTGGAATTCTCCACACACTCACAAACACAAACACAGAATTGACAATCAGAATTAAGCTCAAGCGACGAGCACTAAGAACAACTCTTCGCTTTATCTATCTTCAGAAATTTGAATACTAAACAACATTGTACTGCAAATGCTCCCCTTAAATACTAAAGCAAACAGCAGTTCTTCCTACCTACGCACCGCTTCCTCACATCTCTTCCTACCTGCAGATCCCAATTGACAATCTATCTCTTCACATCTGCCTCTTCTTATCTCAAAATTAGTACTTACGCCGATCTGATGTCTACCTCATCATCGGCTTCCAAACTCGATGATCTTCCTACTATTTCTCCTTCTTTGGGTATAGCTAATTCTACTAAATCCTTCACTAATTCTACTACTTCTACACTAGGAACTTCAATTGAGCTAAGGGTTACTCCATCTACTTCTTTATCTCCTGACCCACTCTTCTCTAATGTGTCCAATAACAAGTCCGATGACACCTGAATTCCTACTTCTGCAACATCGGGTTTCTTCTCCGCTGTCACACTATTCTGAATCTTCTCTAACTCCAAATGAACTAAATCTAATCTAAGGCTAACATTGTTTTCTACTTCTAACATCTTCCAATCTACATGCTCTCTCAATCAAATCAGCAACGTGTTCATGTCCACATCCTTGGCTTTTCTCTTCCAAGTTTCCTACACAAGCAACTTCAACTCATGTAGGCGGGCTTCTTCCAATCTCCCTTCAGCCTTCGTGCTTAGATTTGCTCTCAACTTCCCCGCAACTTCTCCCACTGATTCCGATGCATACCCTCAAGAGCGCTCTACCTTCAGTTCTTCACGATACATCTTCAGCTTGTCTTTGTACTCCACAGTGAGCATCTTCTTTTCTTCTGCATATTGCGTGCTCTGCAATTCCATGCTTTTGATGAGCTCTCGTAATCGTTCCTCTTCTTCCTGCTTGGCTACTAACTCCCTTTGCCAGGCTTGATCCTTCCTCGCTGCACTCTTCTTCAAGCTATCCAACTCCTGCTCCATTACGATGGTCATTGCCTTCAAATGAACATTCTCAATGTGCACATCACTCACTTCCTCCTTCATCTTGCTCAGCCACGTTGCCTGTTCTGTCAATTCTCTGGCTTGCCTCTGCAGTTATTTTTCTTTAACCTCGCAGCGTTCTTGTAACATTGTGAAAGTCTTCTTCTTCAAAGACTTCCTCTCTCCAAAGTTCTTCCATTTCTTCACTTCTTTGGACTTGTTGTTCCTACAACCCCTTCACTTCACTCAGCAAATGCATCACCACCTGCAACTCGTTCATTCCCTTCCTATGATCTTGGGGAATTACTTTTTGATGCTCCTTCAATAGTTCCAGCAATGGGGTGACCACTTTTTTCAAATACGATATCCCACCAAAGTTTTCATCATCTTCATTGCTGTCTTCGCCTTGAGTCTGTACCTCCTTCATCAGCTCCTTCATCCAAAGTCGTGATCTTTGTATCTTTAGAGACATCATTTCTGTACTTTCTTCATCTTTACCTATTGAACTTGGCCCCGCTGGATACTCCTCCTTCTCCTCTGGTCTCGGCTTCCTCACCACCATCGCCTGACAAGCTTCACTGACCGCCACCGATTGCTGAACTTTTGGCTCCCCCTCGCCATTGCTTCCAGGCCCTTCACTTTTTAAGGTGAGCTACTTTTCTTTGGATTCCTCCTCTTGCGACTTGGTTTCTTCCTCAGACTCTGATCCCGATGATGCTTCTCTCACCATCTTTGGATTTTTCATAACCAGCCTTGGAGTCTTCCTTTGAGTGGGAGGCGACTTTGCTTCTTTGGGTTTGCCGCGTTTCTTTGTCTTCGGACTGGTGATTTCTTTGACCTTCCCTTGTCCGGTCTTCAAGAAATACTCATTGTTGGCTCACAGATGTAGCATATATTGGCGCTCTTCTTTGCCCGCTTCTTTTTGTAAGTCAGGATGAACATGAGACACCATATAATGATGCTCCTCTACTATCAGCAAGTTCAACCCAAAGTAGAAGTGTGCTACAAACGGTGCAAAATAATGCGGCGGAGAACCTATTTGCCAATTGATCACCATTTGCCTTGTTTGGTGGTGAAAGCACTTTGCCCAATTCACCAAAACTCTTGCAAACATTTGGTGGAAGAAGACGACTTGCTGCATGTTCACATATGTGGTTCGTTTTGGCTTGAACATGGCCACCATTGCCCCCATGATGCTTCTCCAAATCGGGTCCCAATAGGACTTCACCTTGTATCCATTTGTCATTCTTGGAGCAAAAAATGAATTGCAAATTTCCACCGTCTCCTCTGCAGCATCACACTTCCAATAGAAGGTGATCCCCGTCGGCTCTCCTGCTTCTCTCCCCAATACTAACCTCCAATCCGACTCAGTCCATTGAGCCGGATTTCCTCTCTTCCCTTCCACTTCGGGACCTTCCTCACAATTACTGGCAGCTATCTCTGCCATCACCCCCGAGAAACTGAAATTCCAATTCCATGCTAAGAAAGTAATACAAAGTCAAGTCAAGACTTCAATTCTAGCTACTACATCTAATCTTCAAATTGCAAAACTTTGCACCGCCAACGCATTGGCCACCTTCTTCGCCATAATCTGCTCTCTCATTCTATGACGCTGAAAGACAATGCCCTCTCTTGGACGAGACACTCTAACTCCCTCGGGATTGCGGAAAATTTCACTCTTGATGGGCTTTCGGACATGCATTACTGTAGGATGACTACTCAAAGGGATTGGAAATTTACTTGGCAGATTCAACTTGTCCTTGCCTAGTCGCAATCTTATATTACCCCAAATTGCAGTCATTCTTCAGTCAATTTCAAATTTGACCTTCTCTCTTTTGCGTGTTGATCCCGGTCACTGTCAAGACATGCTTCTTTTGCCTCCACCATTTCTTGAAATGTACTTTCTTGCCATGTACCAAGGTTGTTAAACGGTCTTCGTATTGTCTGTGCCTTCCGACGCTCAGACGGTGCTCTTTGACTTTTTTTGTCGTACTTTTTTTTTGAGTACCTCCATCAACGGATCCGATGTCGTCTTCTTTGGATGTCCTCCAAAGTTACTTCTGTCCATTCTTTGTCCGCAATTTGACTTCCAGTGCTTACTTCTTCTCTTAAACACTAATCAACACAAAAAAACAAAAAATGTGGGTACCACACCAAGGGTAAATGTCTAGAGGAGATTCTTGCCCCTTAGTGGAACTATGACTAGCTATGGAGATCTTGACTATAGTTCCTCCCTAAGCCAAGTAAATGGCTGGCCATGCAAGGATAATATTTTTGTTCTCTTCTTCCCATAACCTCCTTGTATTCCCCACTATGGGACTAGACCAACCACATCAATATTTTAAAATACCACTGCCAATTGATTTGTATTTCCTTCACTTCATACTACTACTTGCTTTGGTTATTTTTATTCCTTGCCACCCTATAAAGCTTCATTTTGTTTCATTTGGGAAGAAGCATTACACTCTACTATGACAAGTTAAGTAGATTTAAGTTTGAGAGAAGCATTACCTCCCACCTCTATCAAGGTTTTCAATTCAAAGGAAGCACCACTTCTTACCAAAGTAATGTTTCTATTGATGAAAAGTACTTTTGCCCAAGGAAACCCATCTACCTCAACCTCACATCCTATAGTTGTGCACATTCATAGAATGATACCTATTCCATCTCTTGTAGTCTTTGTGGCCCCAACTATAATGGCTTTGATACCAAGAAGGAGAAATAACTCTATACCTCCTAGCACGATAGTATTCACAAGGCAAGAGGATTTTGAATAATTTTTATGGATGTTTGCATGGCTCACAATATTTTTGATGATATTGTTATGGCATGTCAAATTGGCCAATGTACCATTACTATTATGCAACATTGGTTCAATGGCCCATCCACCAAAAAAAAACGCAACAACAAAGGAAAGCTATGTGATGATAGGTATGGAAAAACAACAAGAGTATATCTCTCCAAGACAACAAGAACAATTGAGAGACTTTGGAAAGGACACAACAAAACCATGCAAGCATTTATTCATTGATTTCAAAACATGTCTTCAATGATCACACTAGAACCTAGATCTCACAACAACTCTCAACTAGTTCAAAGTAGTACCTAAGGATATCCAAAAGTTCCTCATCTACAACAAATCTACTACAATAGCACATGCATCTGAGGATGCATGATGTTTGTCTAAAGCTAACAAGAGGGATATGGGCTCACTATACCCTTGCTCTATAATATTTGGATTTAAAGGGAATGTGATGCATAACCCCTACATTGCTACTCAAAGATTCCCATAGCCTAATTACTTCTATAGAAGAGCTCCTGTCGTTGCACTAGCCTCATATAGGGTACAACAATTGGTACTAGTATATGATAATATGCCTATAGTAATTCTTATAGCCCATCTTGTAGCTACATTGGGATTGCCTATTCTTGTTATCACCAATGTTCTCACACCTACCACAAAGATGGAAGACATCATGGTGAAGTTGAAATGACTAGAAAACATGTACATAACACAACAACCATAAGAAATAAATCCAATAAATACTATTGCTAGGAAGAAATCTCTTGTACATGTTGTTTGGAACATAGGAACACAAACACTCAATGTGCCACCTTGGATATTCCAAATTTCTATGTTTATTGTGGAAGGTATGGGCATGTCATGGAAAACTATGTAATGTTATAGAGATGCTACAAGCTTAGAGAAGAAACAACACATGTTGATGATATTGTCCTATAGAACAATAACTTCAACCTACATCTATTGGATTCACTCTTCCATGGAGGATGAGGAACAGATGAGGCAAAGGCCTCCTCAGACCCAAGATACGCTATCATATTTGTAGCAAGAGTCATTATGCCAACCAGTGCTCCAATAAGCCTATTTGTTATGCATTCTATTTTGGAGCACATACTATGGCACAATGCCTTGATTTCAAGACCTTCATCACTCAAGCAAAAGGAACACCTAAGGAAAATGAACCACCTAACCATAGTAGTCGTAACAAGACATTCATTTTATTTCTGTTGACATGGGGGAGGCAACTTTGATTAGCAACAATGCTCTAATAGAGGTACACATGTTCCTCACAACAAGGTCCCGCACCTATGAAGCACCAATCCTAGGCAGCAGTTTTAATTTTGAAAGCTAATTCTTTGGGAGATTAGATGAAGACATTGTATGCAATGATGTCCCACAACTTGCTCTAGAAATGTATCGGACTACAATTCCCATCTTTGACACATTGCCAAAATAACCACCAAACTCTATCATACATGATTATGATATAATTGGCAATCTTGCCAATATATAAGCCAATATCATTGTGAAGCAATTGTGCAAAATAGTACCTATAGAGTGTAGGAAGCCACAAAACTTCCTTATGAAGATGCAACCCATAGTTTGCTTTGAGGATCTTCTTACTATAGACTCTATCCCACAATGGAAAAACACCATTCACATATGAACTCACCTTACTTCCACATTTGGAATTTACTATTGTGGTTGAGGAAATCCTAGAGTCCCACACACAAAGATACAAGTGGAGTCTAAGGTGATCCACCTGCTCATTCTCATACTCAAATCCAAGCATTTTACAACCATCTCCATAACCAAGGGCATGATAAGAGATGTATTCTCTCTTGAGGCAAGATCAGATCACATCTCCTTGGCTTGGAGGAAATTTAGATGTAGCCAACAAAATTTACCAAGGCTTTTATTCTTCAATGCAACCAATAGTCCAGCAGGAAACATGAACAAAAATGGGCTTCTTATGTCAATAGTTACACACCTTCGTATCTTCTATGCCATGAAAAACTTTCATTGGCTCATAGGTAGACAAGGAAATGTATATTTCTTAAGTGCATCATTAACAGATGCCTTAATCAAAAGTGTGATATATGGGGAGTCATTGGACTATGCTCCTATACTATTCACTAAGCTATAGTAGTGTTATTCAAGCTTAAAGAAGGTGGCACCAACAAAGAATGTGAAAGGAGAAAGACTTGTTCTTATAGGGCCTATATTGATAGCAATCCTCAAACATTTAGCCCTAAGTGTCATCCAAATGAAGGAGAACCTTTGAAAGAAGTATTACTAACTTTGCAGTTGCACATCTTCAAGAAAAGTTATCAAGAAATGGTAAAATGGTTGGTGGCCAGAATATGAGTTCTTGTGTAATAGCCTTGCTGATCTCTAATTTCATGAAGTGGACTGATAAGGAGAGTGCAAACCTCTTGAAACTATAGATGGCTCCTATTACCATGGTATAGGAAGAAGAGTTGTGGGAACCAAGTAATCTTATAAGAAGAAGTTGCCCATAGCAAGAGAAAGACGGAAACCAACCTTGATAAGGATGTCATGGTATCCCCATCCCCAAAAGAGAAAAAGAAATTGAGGATGATTCCCATGAGGTAAAGACTGCCATCAAAGGAGAGGAAGAGGTAGAGCATCATGTATCCAAGAGGAGGTCAGCTCCCTCCAAAGAGAAGGGAACCAAGACCAAAAACCTAGAGATTCTAGTCCCTATTTTTGAGAGTATAAGTGCCAAACCATTTAAGGAAGCCAATGTCATCCATTTATAAAGTGACTCACCAAGCAAACCCAAGGTAAGAGAAGGCTTCCTTGAAACCACTAATCTATTAGCAAGATTCTTGGAATCAATGAAGTACTCAAGAAAGGTCTTTTCTCTTAGGCTTTAACAATAATACCAAAGACACTCCCACACAAGCCTACGGGATCCCATCCCATACCCTTACATAGAGATTATGGGAAAACAACCCCATAGAATGAGATAGGCTGGAGGCATCATCTCACATGATGGACACTCTTGTCAACGGCCTAGTTAGCAAGAAATGCTTTGACAAGTGGGTAGAATACCCTAACCAAGCATGGAAGCTTGGGGCCTTATCTGTTTTGATAGACCCTAAGATATGGCCAGTCGGCCTACAATAAAATTATAGAACTACAAGAGGAGCAAGAGCATTACCAAAGGAAGAGCTCTTGTAAGCTTCAAAAGGCCAAATTGGCTTGGGCTTAGAAGCAATGTGAGTGGCAGAAGGAGTCTACCAAGCTTACCAAGGAGTTGGTAGAGATATAGTTGCAAGCACAACACACCAAGGTAGAGAACTTTGCTTTGGATGCCCAATTAGCCTGTGCTCATGTAGAGAAGAGGAAAATGAGAGCAAACTCCAATTATTGCAAGACTAGGCAAGTCATGCTTAAGAAGATTCCAAAGCCTTGATAGAAAGATACATGAGTTGACCAAAACAAATGAGAATTCTTGCAAGAAGGAGGAAAGGCTTAAATTGTCCCAATCAATATTAGAATCATTTATCTTGACCATGTGAAAGATAGGAGCAGTTGGGAAGAAGCAAGGCAAACCCTTGAAGGTGAAGTATTTTTCAAGCGGTTAGTTGTAACCAAGCTAACCAATGAGAAGGCTCAGTATCACAAAGATCTCCTTTATTATAAGGAGAAGAGGTTGGAAGAGCAAGTGGAAGCGGAAGCTCAACAAAGTCCCAAAATGACCTTATGGTCCAAAACCAAAAATTAGAGTACAAAATAAGCCAAGTGCTCCGGTTCATCACTTGCAACAAGTTAGAGGTGCTAATAGAAAAAGAGGACTCTGAGGCAAAGGAGGATGAGGAGAACAAGGACAATGAACTTGAAGGGTTGAAAAATGGAGGAATTTGGAAAGAAGCCCTAAGGATGATGTGGTAAGGTCATATAGTAGAAAGACCACTGCAAGAGGTGGATCCAATGGCTCAAGTTCATCTTGGCCTACCATTTGTTCAGGTGTGGGAAACTAGTCCAAGTCCTCTCCCAAAAAGAAGGCAGAAATTAGCCCAGCCCAAGATATGAATACGTGAAGTAGTCTCATACATAAGGAAGCTATAGGGAGAGTATCCCCAAAGAGAAGGGATGGCCCCGTAAGAAGTGGAGTTATGAGGACGGCAAGCTCAGCAACAAGAGGAGGTCTTATTATCAACAAATACCAGAATATAGGAATAACAATGGAAGTCACCCATATAGTAGATGTACTCAATTTGGGGGGAGAAGAAGGATCAAAAAAGCTACTAAAAGCCACCATTCTAGACTTATTGGAAGAAGGGATGAGCTAAATAAGTCCTTACAAAACTGGGAAGCAACATTTCAAGTTAGGAGATATTATGGGACACTCTTTGGAACACAAAATGATCAACTAGGTGTAATACTCCGAGGACAAGAGAAGAGAGAAAACACAGATTGCACACTCCAACAATCGATGGCCCAAGGGAGCACCTTCTCTTTATTATATAGACAAAGAGGATCTCCGCCAAGGAAGCTCCACCCTAGGATTAGGGACACAGATAGGTGACATGTCAGCAAGCTCCACCCTTGGATTACTTACTTGGATGGGTGACATGTTTGGTCTAGGTCCTATCTGGTTGGTCAAACAAGCTTTGACTGGAGGGAATCTTTTAGGGAATCTTCCTATAGGAATCTCAGAATCACGTAAGGTACCATTGGAAAGCTCTTGATGAGACAAAGCAAGGGGAGGGAAGGCCAGCCTTTCCTCCATTGGGGGGGATCTGCACATTTTCAAGGCCTAATTCATCCGTTTAGGCCTTCTCATTGCCTTCTCATTGGTTAGATTTCAGGCATATTTTGGTTCCTACTCTATTAGTAGAAGTCCCCTTTTGGTGATACTTCTATCTGATCTATTTTGACCATCATATATAACATCATTCTAGATGTTACCAAACCAAATTTCACATCTAGATCATATGGCTAGCTCTTGGTATTACACTAGGGCCATACAATAGGAATGAACCCAAAGAAGAGAAAATTACAAAAACTCCATGTCTATGATCAACAAAAGCAACTAAAGAGATGAAGCACAAGGAAGTGCTAACTTTTGGCACAATAGATCAAGCCAAGAGTCCAATTGACCCAAAATTCATGGAGTTAGTGAGGCAGCTGGCAAAAAGTACAAATCACTTGGGATGATGAATCACCATTCTTCATGATTGCATCTCAAGCCTTAGAACCTCAAGATACCATAGAAAAGGTAATAATTGTCCCACACATGAGACATATAAAGGGGCTAGAAAGTTGTGCCTTGCAAGTGACAATGATATGAGCATTGGAACCAAGAGTTACCCTATCCCTAGAGCTGGTGAAGTAGGTCTTGCAAGACTCCCATGACTTCCCACCCATGGTTGGTAACAATAGTAATGATTAGTGATTCCACCCAACCATAGGTCCAATTATAACTCAATTGCCATCACCATCCTATCATCATTTATGATGTTCTGCACCCCAAGGATAATAAATGTGAATCAAGTTGAAGTAGTAGCTGTGGCATTCTTCCAAGTAGACAAGGAATCCTTGGTCTGGTATCCCTTATTTCCTTGGCCAAATTCAATGTAGGATATGCAAAGAGAGATATTTGATTATTTCAATCGGTTGCAACAAGAAACATGGGTGTTTACCTTGGTAACCCAGATCTACCATTTCAACCTGGCCCTCCTTACTATGGGAGCGGCCATTAACCAACATATATCTCTATGGACAACAATTGGCATGCAGCAATTTTCCATGTTGTGGGTGTATAGGATCAACTCTTGGGAATTTGGAGGACCAATTGTGTAATGGCCAAAGCCATACTGAAAGAATATATCTGATTGGATAATCCTCAATGCTAAAAACCTGAGTGTACCACCTATGTAATGAAACAATAGGCGGTGTTCTTCCATCAATTGTTTGTTAAAAGAAGAGTGAATTGAGCAAGGTGGTTTAACGGCAAACAAGGTAGATGATTAGGAATTGGAGGATGCAAACACACCCACATTATTTTGTACCATTTTCAGCTCACTCTCATTAGGATTGAACTTGCTGAACTCAAAGGAGAAAGTGAGGATGGTGTCTTACTTCCATCCAAATCTTCATCAAGATGCAGATGAAGATGAGTAGATTTACATAAGAGTAATCCAAGAAGAAGATGCTCATTATGCTAGAATTGGCTAGGAGAAGAAGATTTCTATCTCCATTCCACAGGCAAGGTTGAGGAAGCAAAGTAAACCCAAGGATGTGACATAATCAACTCAGCAAAGGAAGACTTGGAAGTTGAACCCAAGGTAGGAGATGGCATTAGTGGAACTATCTTTGGAAGCAAAGTTGAAAAGAAAAGCAGAGTCCAAGGGTGAGGATTCAAAAAAGAAGAAGATGAGCCCACTTTGTAAAGTGAAGAATCAAGCAATGGAAGTGAAGGAAAGGCTAAAGTTTAGCAATTGGTGAATGAGGTTGTTGAAGACAAAGAATAGGAGTTCCATGTGGAAATTGACCGCATGGTAGGAGGAGATGGTCAGTATTTGGAGTTGCACGAGGAAGATATTTTGGATAGATGAGAAGAAGAGCTAGCACTGGTGTTCCCACAGGAAGCAAGATCAAAGAGAAATTTGTAGCTTGCAATTACATGGACAAGTTGAGTAGTAGAAGAGAAGGAAAGCTTGGAGAATGTGACATTGAAGGTGAGAGAGAAGGTCAAGACTTTGGAGTAAGGCACCAGTGGAAGCAGGACCCACCAAAGCCAAAGACAATGATGTGAGAGAAGTTGATAGAGTGAATTATTTGGCAAAGATTATTTGTCCTTTACTTTTGCAATTGTAGAAGATGAGGAAGGAAGTCAAGAAAGATCATCCAATAATTAAGAATGAGTTGCAAGTAGTGCACTATGTGAGTGAAGGAGTCTTGCAAATAAAGAAGAGGTAAACCAAAGGAAAGGAAGAAGCTGAATCACTTTGGGTTGATATAGTGGTTATAACCAATGGTTGAAAGATTCACAAAAGAATTTTGAGGAGCGGAGCAGTACTATTAAAAGCCAAGAAGAATCATTGAGGGAGTAGAACATGGTATTGGAGAGATTGAAGGCCAGATTCAATGATGTACCTTGGAAGCAATGCAGTCCAAAGCAATCACGATGGTAATAGAGCAAGAGTTAGAGGGTTTAAAATTGAGTGCTCAAGAGAAGGATTGAGCTTAGCAGCATCAATTGGCCAGTCGATATCAAGAAGAAGAGCATTTGTGTGGATTGATGAACAATGCAAAAGCTCAGCTTGTTTGTTACAAAGAAGCAAAGGAAGCTTTGAAGGCGGAGTTTGAGGAAGAATTATAGATGTACCTAACTGAGTTGGAAGTAGAAAGAGATCAAGAGAAGACAATTCCAAAGAAAGCGTGGAGTCAATAGAAGAAGTTGTTGGGAGAGTAAGGTGATATTAAGTCCAAATGAAAAAGTGGAGTTGGAAGAAGTAAGGTTGCACGAGTTGAGATTGTTAGTACAAAGATAAGAAAGAGAAAAGTGAAGGACATGAATATGAACAATTTGTTAATTTTCTTAAGAGACTGAGTAGATAGGAATATATTAGAAATAAGAGATAACATGAGTCTCAAATTAGATCTTGTTAGATCCAAATTAGACTAACTTCATAGTGATTAGAAGGCAAGGATTAAAGGCAAAGTAGTTGATGTAGGAGTGTAGGTTACTTTGGGTGAGTCACTTAAGTCATCTAAAGAGGTTAGAGTAGAAGAATAGGAGATAATGAGTAGGATTATGACTTCAATTGTACTTCAGATTGAAGTTATGATAGTATAAGAAGTTGTAGATAAACTAAAGTGTACGAGAAGATTATATTGAGATCTGAAGAAGTAGATATGAAGAAGTGGAATGTCATTTTGGATCTTCATGTTAGTAAAGTAGTAGTTGAAACAATATGTAGTTAGGATGAAACTCTGATGGCTATTATGGTAGTGCACCATGGACTAAGAAGGCAAGGAACCCCAACTCCATCATACTCCTCCAAGGCTAACACTCGAAGACTCAAACCATTGCTCACTGGAGAACTCCAAGAGAAAGATAGTTGCAAATGAAATGATGTTGAGTACCTCCTCACTTCTAGTTTATATACTTGTGAAATAGTTACACACCAAATTTATTGATTTTGGAGTAACTCAAGTTACCAAGCTAAAAGTCAAATAAAGTCAAAAGTCTAAAGGAATATCTATACTCATGGAAATATTCTCCTAAGCATGTGGTTCTATCTTGACCCAACCACTAAGTCAAGGATTCCTTCACATAAGCTATCCTTGGACTATAGAAGAATCCAAAACAAAAAAGCTTGTGGGTTCAAGAGTTTTCAACTCTTTCCTCAAAGCCAAACACCTAGGAATAATACCAAGTCAATACACTAGAATCCAAAATAGTGGTGATAATCTGTTCCACTTCCTCTAAAATAAGGTCCACTCTATCTTTGCTATAACTAAATTAAGCTAATCATGACTAATGTAAAACCATCCTTTATCTTTATATAAATAATACCTCTCAAGTACTTGTAATACCAAAGTAAATATCACAGCAGCACATACATGCAAAAATGGGTATTATAGCTTTGCCTATTTAAAGGAACCATTTGTAATATATTTTTGTTCAATATTCATATTTTTGAAGTTGAGTGAAGCAAAGTGTTGTAACTCAATGATCATTATTTTAGCTTAATTCCAAGTATCAATGTTGTGTGTGTGTGTTTGTGAGTGTTCAAGAAATTTGAATCGGAAATTAGAGTTTGTTAGATGTTGGATTTTGTAGAGCTAATGTTCATTCTATGTGTTTGATCTTAAGTGGATTGCAATCAAGGAAATGCCTTGACAAATCTATGAAGAATTGTAGTGTTGGTAGTATTATGTGATCATAGTGTTGGATTGATGTGAAGCAACTCTGATTGAGAAAGTTGTGCCTTCAATGGAGGAGTGGAACAAAATTCCAAGGCAAAGTCATTTTATGGTGAAGTAGCCTTTTTTGAAAGAAGTAAATCATCACAATCAATGTCAATTTGGAAAGGATTTGAAATATTGTGATTATGGGTGTTGTGATTTATGACAAGATTGTGATCTAGCACTTATTACTCTCTCTTGGGTGTAGTTTCTACCCAAGAGACTAAACAAGCAATAAAGAAGAACTGATTCATTATCATTTACTTCATATTTGACCATTTTTGACCAATATCTCTATGGGAACAAATGATTACTTACTAATTAGCGCAAAAGTGATACTTGTTAGGTTGTCACATGACTTTTGGTGCCATTGCTAGGGATACAAATCTTGGAAGTAGAAGAATACAAATTCAAATCCTAAGCTGATTTTCCAACCAATATGAATGTCTACATCAAGAGAACAATGGGAAGAGAGAGCTCATAAACAAAATTTGCACAGTGAAGAACAAGAAGAATGCTAGAAGATCCAATTCACTAGTGAAGAATCTGAGAAGGAGATGTTGGATCTACCACTTCTTCATAAAGTTCAAGAAGCCTTGAGAGAACTTGAACAAAAGAAACATGAAGTTGGGTGGTGAGGCTACTTTACATCCCCTTATTCCAAGAAATCAAAAGATTTAAGCAAGTAGATATATTCATTGAGATACAACACACCGACTTCTTCCAAAGCTATCAAGGGAACCAATTATTTAAAAGAATTCATTCTTGAGAAGAAAACAAAAATTTTGACAAGAGAAGAGTATCAATACATCCTACATGTGACTCCTTGACTAGTTCAAAGGGATCTTAAAGAACAATTTGATGATATTGACTCTCTTCCTCCTCCTCAGGTTGCAATTGAAGAAGAACCCATAGAAGAAGAACCGGTAGATGAAGGAAGACCCATTGTCAAATTTGGTACCTTGGAACCCCTGGGCTAAACTTGATGCACATTCAACACCCAATACCTCAGGCCAAACCAGTTTGACATTACCATAACCTACTCATCAGACTTACAATATGACTTTGTCACCCATCACCAGACAAGCATACTTGAAGTATAAGGGGACAAATGTGGTGAAGATCCTAATGAGCTTATAAAGGAGTTTGAAGTGATCTCCTTTGCCAATAAGGGGCACGACATTGCAGATTGGCTATAGATTTTCTCAAGTTTACTCCGCAAGAAAGCAAGAGGCTAATATACCTATGTAACTCAAACGGGGTTGGAGCCAACTAATTGGACCAAACTTTGGGACAACTTCTTGGAACAATTCTGAGAGGTTGACTATGATATAAGTGTCTTTACAACACTCAATGATTTAGACTAGAGCAAGAACAAAAAGTTGAGAGATTACTCTAAGCGGTTCATGGCTTTGCTGAACCAAGTGCCAAAACAATCCGGTGTGGTGGGTTACTCTGATGCCCAAGCTATTACCTAGTTCCTTGGTAGATTGTCATTAGAGATTTGTATTTTTGCCAAGGAGAGGAATGTGACTTCCTTGGACAAGGTACTCAAGCACGTCAACCAATATAAGGCAAATGACTCTCATTTGTTTATTAACAAAAAAAACCAAGAGAAGAAAGGCAAGAAGCCAAGACAAAAGGCTCCTTGTAGCACCTCTCCTCCTTTAGAAGAATCGTCCACATCATTTAGTTCTTATTTGGAATCTGAAGAAGATGGAAAGCCAAGGAAAAACATAAGGCAAGGAGGAAAGAAAGTATTGATCCCTCTAGCCAAAAATGTAAATAAAATAGACACTAGGTTGGAGACTTTACTTAAAGTGCTTGCGGATTTTAAAATCCAAATGATTGAGGTTAAGGATTGAAGAAAACCTCCTTCATTTAGAAGACCAAATGTATGGTGCACT
Organism: Lunularia cruciata; assembly: GCA_948567375.1. NCBI lineage: Eukaryota > Viridiplantae > Streptophyta > Marchantiopsida > Lunulariales > Lunulariaceae > Lunularia > Lunularia cruciata. The sequence goes on along the minus strand of OX419761.1, from coordinate 59,910,380 downwards.
ACATGTGGCAAGTCAGGTCATGCCAACATGGAGTGCTTGACCAAAAGTGCATTTCCAATGCAACAGATTGATTGAGTTCCAAGTTGGGACCAAAATGAGGAAGAAGAAGTGGTGTACTAGACATAAGATGTACAACCTCAAGCAAGCACATTGTACCAAGGTCCAAGGTATGGACCAAGGGACTATAAAAATAATGCTCTTCAACAAAGAATGCTGATGGGCAACTAGAATAGGCCTTAGAATGTTGCACTAGGTACCTATTACAATTGTGGCTCTATGGGCCATTTGTCCCCAAATTGTCTTGAGTTGAGGAGTCAAATTGGGTATGTTCCACTTTGTGGAAATTGTAAAGGTTCGGACCATGTTGGAAATTAGTGCACTAAATCACCCAACCTGAAGCTGCCAATAAAATATGTACAGACTCCAACTCAGCAAGCGGTGTTACAATCAAAAGAAGATGTTATTGTGAATTGTATTAAGCTTGAGGAAGAAAGGCCTCAAGAAGGGAGATTGGCTCAAGAAGGGAAATGGCCAGATCTTGAAGTGTTGAGACCTGAAACATGCTTGAGAAAGAAGAAGCATGATCCCAAAGAAGTAAGCACTACTTCTTTGTCTTCAAGAAAAGCAAAGCAATTGCATCCTAAAGCAATCCTATCTGCTAAGGAGGAGAAATTATAGCAAAAGCCAAAGCTAAACCTTGTAGAAGGAAATCCAAGAGGCAATACAAAGAACTTTGCAGATGAGTTTAGAGGAGGACTCAAAGATGAAGCCTCCAATTTTTGTGGCTGACATATGATCCAAAGTACCCTAAACCCAAAGTAACTTGGGTTCAAATACCTAGTACTCCGGTTACCATCTTGAAGCAACCCAAAGTAAGGTCAAAATGGGGAGAAAGTTCAAACTTAAAGATGAAGTCAAAGAAGGTGAAATTGGGAGAATTACCCCAATATGTTGCAGTTTTGACATCCATCCCAACCAATGTAACCTTTAAACAATTGTGGGAGGACAACAAGCTGTATAAGAAGCAACTGAGTTCAGCCCTCAAGAAAGTAAGGTTGATGACCAAGATAGACCTGCCCGCCATATATCATATTGAACAAGAAGATTTGGGATCTCTTGAGGTGGATGTAGAGATCATAAGATGTATTATAACATCTATACTCATTGATTTGGGTTTAAGTGTGAATGTAATGACAAAAGATACCGCACATAGATTGAGGTATCACATGTTTAAGCCCACATTGCAAATTTTGAAGTGCGGATCAGACCAAGAGACTATCTTTGGCTATGTTGTCTAATATAACTACAATCATCAGAGGAATACCCTTCAAATTGAATTACATCATGTTGAGACTAGTGACCAAAACTGGTTATCTATTCTTGATCAAAAGACCTTGGTTGTATTGTGTTCAAATTGTTGTGGATTGGCACCAATAGAAGTTGAGGTTCAAGGACATCTTGTCCAAAGACCAGAAGCTTGTAATAATGAGTTGGACAAAGGTTCCCTACCTTGGGGAAACTACATCATTAGAAGATGAAGACAAATCCAAAGATTTGTTGTCTTTGTCTTTGGAAGACTTGGATGAAGAAGTCCAAGTCAATTACTTGGAATGCTACAAGATGGAGGTCAAAGACAAAGACCCATATGACATCACCTTGGGTGAAAGCAATTTGGAGGAAGGGAGTCTGAACTCCATCCAACTTGGATTAAGCTGAGTCAATCATGTTGAAGGAGTCATCAACCCCAATGACTGTCAAGATGTAGCCTTATCCAAAGGAAAATTTTGAAAATATCAAAGACAATCACTTCAGATGAGTTGTAAGGATACACTGCTTTGTTTATTGAGTTCCAAGATGTATTTTCCTGTTCTGTTGATCAAATGCCAAGAATTCCTAAACAATTTGGAGAACATTGGATTGATCTAATTGTCATTGTTCCAAAGAAGAAGATTGGGAAGATTTGAGTGTGCCAAGATTTCCATAAATTGAATGTAATCATGAAAAAGGATCATCATCCTTTGCCTTTTATTGATACCATTTTGGATCAAATATCTGGTCATCCTTGCTACAATTTCTTTATGGATATTTAGGCTATAATAGTTTCCATCCAAGAAGAAAGCAATGATAAGACCACATTCACTACCAATTAGAGCACATTTGATTACAATCAAATGCGCTTTGGGTAATGCTCTTGCTACTTTCCAATGGATGATGAATGCATTTTTTTAAGATTTTTTATGAAAGTTTTGGAAGTTTTCATTGATGATTTTTGTGTGTTTGGCCAAAGAGAAGTACATTTAGATTACCTTTGCCAAATTTTTGAGATGTGCCATGTTGTTGGCTTGTCATTACACCTAGAGAAATATTTCTTTGCAATGAAGGAAGGAATTTTTTGGAGCATTGAGTGTCAAGCCAAGGTATTGAAGTTAATATTAAGAAGGTAAAAGTAATATCATCTTTAGAATCTCCCAAAAGTATTTAGGAGCTAAGAGCCTTCTTGGGACATGTTGGATATAAAAAATGCTTTGTGTCAAATTATGTGGTACTAGTTGCACCTTTAACAAAGTTGCTAAAGAAGTCCGAGGACTTTTTGTGGGAAGTAGAACAAGTAGAAGCTGTCCAAGTGTTGAAGAAGAAACTGGTAGAAGCACCATTTATGAGCGCTCTAAATTGGGATTTCCCTTTTCATGTCTATGTGGACACTTTGTCCATGGCAATTGGAGTAGTCCTAAGTCAAAAGAATGAGAAGAAGAAAGACTATCCAATCTATTGTGCCAGCCGATAACTTTCAATGCAAAAAAGAACTATATGAAATTGAAAGAGAAGCACTTGGAATGGTGGATGCTGACAAGAATTTTTACCACTATTTGTTGGGATACTAGTTTATCTTTCATGTGGACCATTATGCATTGCAATATTTAGTGAAGAAGGTGAACTTGTCTAGGAAAATTTCAAGATAGATCTTGTTATTACAAGAATTCATATACAATATAAAAATAAGGAAGGGAGATTTGCATTCAAATGTGGACTTCTTGTCTAGGTTAGAAACTCAAGACCAAGATTTGGAGGTCAATGATCAATTTCTTGACGAAGAATTGTACCATTTGATGGCAATGCAAAGTACAAGGTATGCTACTAAATATCACTATCTACACAATTGCCAATGTCTTGAGGGAATGGACTTGGAGCAAAAGGCAGTCTTCCTCAGGAATATGGGACCATACCAGTTGAAGCACAACATTTTATCTAAAATGGATGAAGATGAAGTACTTTGGAGATGCTTGGAAACATATAAAGTTGGAGGAGTAACTAAGTCCTTACACTTGGAAGCATGGGGAGGACACTATGCCTGAAGAATACAATAAAGAAAATTCTTGCAATAGTGTACTAGTGGCCTACAATGTATAAGGATACTCAAATCCATATCCAAAGTTGTGATGCTTGTCAAAGCAGTAGAAGCTGATGGCTACTTCCTAGTGGCCTTTGAGACCAAATTTTGCCATTGGCCCCATTTGAGGAATGGAGAATTCATTTTGTGGTCTGATTCAACCAATGATCTGATTCACAAGGATGATTCAATTCACAGGGAAGAGATATATCTTGGTCGGCATTGATTATGCTATCTCCCTAGTGGCCTTTGAGACCAAATTTTGCCAGTGGCCCCATTTGAGGAATGGAGAATTGATTTTGTGGTCTGATTCAACCAATGATCTGATTCACAGGGATGATTCAATTCACAAGGAAGAGATATATCTTGGTCGGCATTGATTATGCTACCAAGATAGTTGAAGCTGAGGCAACCTGGCAAGATGATGTAGAAATTGTTGCAAAAATTTTCTTCCAAAACATCATTTTCAATACAAATGTCCTCTAGAATTGGTCAATGACTGATGGACTGATTTTTTGAACTCACTTGTGGAGGCGTTAACCAAGGACTTCCAAGTAAAACATTGAAAGATTACTCCTTACAACCCAAAGGCCAATGGATTAATGAAAAAAGTGAATGTGTTGTTATGTAAAATTTTGAATAAGATGACCATCAATTATGCCTATGATTGGGATATGAAGCTATGTGAGCATACAAAAAAATTGAGAAAATTACAACCAAGCAAACTCTATATTTCTTGACATATGGATTGCATCTTATCCTACCAATGGAATTTGAAGTAACATCTTATTGTATCCTTTGCAAAGAATGATTGTCGGAGCAAGAAAGTCAAGATCTTTGGATCCATCAACTTATATGGTTAGAAGAGAAAAGAGATGATGCAATGCAAACCACAAAGGAGATACAAAATTAGCAAAAATTCAAGCATGACAAGCAAATAAAGCTTGTTGTTGTTTGGGAGGGAGATTCGGTCTTGCTATATGACAACTGCCAAATATTTTTTCCCAACAAGCTGCCCTTAGGTGGATGGGCCCATACCATGTAATGCACATTTATGACAATATTGGAAGGCAACCCATTTGCCACTTGAGTGAATAGGTGGAGAGTAAAAAAAAATAAGATCATGGACTTGGACTTGTATAGAGAAGCCAAAACTAATGTTCGTGGGGATGCTTGCATTTGAGAGAGGAGGTATGTGGTACCCATATTTTTTGTTTTTTATGAGTTTCAAGGAAGGAGTGTATTATTAAAGCTAAAGTAAGGCTAAATGAGGAAGAAAGGGGAAGAATAGTGTGTTCAAGTTTGACCCAAAGAAGTTGACTTTGTATTAGAAGAAGAAGGACTCAGGTCGGACTTATAGGGTGGTAGATCCAAACTAAGGTTACCTCACATGGTGAGCATCAACCCAACCCCAAAGAAATTGTAACAACTTTCCTTTGGGTCATGCAAATCAAGAACATACATTCAAGAAAATGGCTACTTGGGGTGATGGAAGTTGAGAGTGATAAGGAACAAACATGCAGAATCTATGAATGTCAATTGCAAATTGACTAAAATGACTGCACAACATAGCAATATAAAATTAAGCGTTTGTCAAGGAAGATATGAAATGTCAAGAAGATATCTTGTTCCTATCAATAGTTGTCCCAAAGGAATGTGAATCATGAGACCAAATCAGGGTTTGATTTTCCAACAACCTAAGGGAGTTAGAATCACACGTCCAAGAGAGGAGACAATGTTCCAATGACCTACAATTTGTAAGCACACAATGCCAATGAAGAGCAGCAAGCAGAGTCTTGCACTTGCTTTGAGAAATCCTGCAATTCAAAGAGTAGAAATGATAGCTAGGATCAAAGTCCTTTAGTAGACTTTGTATCACATTTTTGGCTTGGAATTGGAATTTGAGTTTTCCAAGGTTTATGGCAAAAATTGATGCCAGTAATTGTAAGGATGGCCTTGAAGTAGAGTAGAAGAGAGGGAATCTGGCTAAATGGATTGAGTTAGATTAGAGACTTATGTTGGGAAAAGAGGCTGGAGAGTTAGACGAGATCACTTTCCATGGTAAGGGTGATTCCTCGGAGGAGACCACAATGGTAAGGAATTTCTTCACAACTCCTCGTCCTAAGAATGGATACAAGGTAGATACCTACAAGGACACAATGAGGCAAAATATTGTCTGAGCTGTAATGGCAATGCTAAAGCCTGAGCACACCACCTATGTAACGAAACAACATGAAGTGTTCTTCCATCAGTTGTTTGTAAGAGGAATAGTGAATTAGACGAGGTGTTTTCACTAGAAAATGAGGTAGAAGATTGGGAATTGGACGATGCAAACACCCTTGTATTATTTTGTACCATTCACGGCCTACTTTTATTTAGAAATGAATCTATTGAACTCGGAGGAGAAAGCAAGGGTGGTGTCTCACTTCCATCCGGATCTTCATCAAAATGCAAATGAAGACAAGTAGATTTACAGAAGAGTAATCCAAGAAGAAGATGCTCATTATTTTAGAACTGGCTAGGAGAAGAAGATGTCCATTCCCATTCCACAACCAAGGTTGAGGAAGCAAAGTCAACCCGAGGATGTGATGTCACCAGCTCAATAGAGGAAGACTCAAAGGTTGAACCCGAAGTAGGAGATGGCATTAGTGGAACTTTCTACATGAGTAGAGTTGGAAGGCGGAGCATAGTCCAAGGGTGAGGATTCAAAAGAAGAAGAAGACAAGCTCACTTTGAAAGTGAAGAATTGAGCAATGGAAGTGAAAGTGAAGCCAAAGTTTAGTAATTGGTGAACAAGGTTGTTGAAGATAAAGAATGGGAGTTCCACGCAGCAATTGACCGTATAGAAGGACGAGATATTCATTAATTAGAGTTGCTAAAGGAAGATATTCCGGATGGACAAGAAGAGGAGACAGTGTTGGTGTTCCCATAGAAAGCAAGGTCGAAGAGAAATTTGCAGCTTGTGACTACAAGTACAAGCTGAGTGGTGGAAGAGAAGGAAAGCTCAAAGGATATGACATTGAAGATGAGAAGGTCGAGTAAGGTACTAATGGAAGAAGGATCCATCAAATCCAAAGATGATGTTTGAAGGAAGTTGGTCGAGTAGATTATCTAGCAAAGATCATTTGTCCTTTACTTTTGTAGTTGTAGAAGTTGAAGAAGGAAGTCTAGAAAGATCATCTAGCTGTGAAGAATGAGTTGTAGGTATTCCAGATAACGAAGAGGTTAACCCGAGGAAAGGAAGATGTTGAAGCACTTTGGGTTGATGTAGTGGTTTGTGACCAACGGTTGAAAGATTTGCAAAAGATTTTGAGGAGCAATGCAATACTATTAAAAGCTAAGAAGAATCATTGAGGAAGCAAAACATGGCGTTGGAGTGATTGAAGGATGCACAATTTGGAAGCAATGCACTCCAAAGCAATCGTGGTGGTAATGGAGCAAGAGTTGGAGGGTTTAAGAATGAGTGCTCAAGAGAAGGATCAAGCTCGCCAGCATGAGTTGGCCAATCGATATCAACAAGAAGAGCGTTTGCACGGATTGGTGAAGAATGCAGAAGCTCAACTTGTTTGTTACAAAGAAGCAAAAGAAGCTTTGAAGGCGGAGTTTGAGTAAGAATTGCAAATGTACTGAACTGAGTTGGAAGTGGAGAGAGCTCGGGAGAAGACGATTCTAAAGAATGCATCAAAGTTTGTAGAAGAAATCATCAAGAGAGTAAAGGCGATGTTAAAAACAGAAGTAGAAGTGGAGTTGGAAGAAGCAAGACTGCACAAGTTAAGATTGTTAGTACAGGAGACAAGAAAGAGAAATGCGAAGAATGTAGATATAAACAAGTTCTTAACTTGCTTAAGCGATTGAGAAGATAGGAAGATGTTAGAAGTAAGAGACAATGTGAGTCTCAAATTAGATCTTGCTAGATCAGAATTAGATAAACTTCACACAATGATTTGAAGGTAGGAGCTAAAGGCAAGTAGTTGATGTAGTAGTACAGTTCACTTCGGGTGAGTTACTTGAGTTGTCGGAAGAGGTTAGAGTAGAGGAAGAGGAGATAGTGTGAAGGATTAAGATTTCATTTGCAGTTTAGACTGAACTTATGATTGTAGAAGAATTTGTAGATAGACCCGAATTGCATGAGAAAATTATATCAACATGGGGTATAAAAGCAGAAATAGAAGTAGACATCAAATTGGATTAATAATGGATTTTGAGATCTGAAGAGTAGATATGAAAGAATGTAATATCATTTCAGATCTACTGGTTAGTAAAGTAGCCGTTGTAACGGTAGCAACTCACCATGCTTTAGTACTCCATAACCCAGCGTGCGTGCGATGTCCTCGTCCTCTTCCACACAAGTTCTCCAAGAGCATATCTGATTTGGAAGTTCTCCAAGTAGAAATCTGATTTACAATGATTAACCTGAAAGTAATTCATCCAAAAGCAGCCAACCCACTCTCGGTCACCTGAAACCTGCTGGTGAAAAGCAACCCTCTCCTCCAAATCCGACTCTCTTGTACTCATCATGGCCAAAGTCCTAAACCGGTTGTAAGCTAACCCTGCTCTACCACTCTCCCCATTGCCGGCTTTCGATCCCCCAATTCTCTCCGGCAAATGCAACTTATTGAACTTCGGTATTTTGGTATTTGACTATTGAGGTCTCGCCGAGGTGGTGGCCATTAACCTTCTCGTGGATGACTCGCCAGCAACCTTCGTAGAAATTTACGAACGAAATCTCCAAATGTTGCAAAATTTATGGCAAATTCAATTCCCAGTGGCCATCGAGTTGTCGTCGAGGATTTCCCACCAGCCTCAATCTGAAACCAAGAGAAATGCCTAACGTAAACCGACAGATATTTTAACGTAAATCTCTCCCCGATGCCGACTACTCCTTTTAGTGAATTACAATGGAAATTTCTAACTTAGCAAACTGACTAAAATCCCAACGCAACTCAATTTGAGTTCTCGCCTAGAATTTCCTAGCATCCTTCCCTCAAAAATTGGACTTCGGGGACACACAGCGAAATGTGGAACTTACTGAAAATTTGGACTTCAGGGACATAGCGAAATCTGGAACTTATTGAAAATTGTCAAGCCCGTTCGTGCCAACGATTCGCCTAAATATCATCCAGATTTCAAACTAAGCGAGATGTCAAGCGAATTTCCAGTGACAAAAATTCCAAACCAAGTTCCATCTGAAATTTCCTGAAATTGCTGTTCTGTTCAGGCCACCCAACCCGGTTGGCTCCACCACTCCGTCACTTGCTCAGCTTGGCTCTCCTTTACAAAAGTCTCCAACCAAATGCTTTACACACTTCGTCATCTTCTGCTCCTATGATGCACCTGAGGATCCCGGGGAATGTTTCTACCGCTTCGTTCAAGTGATTTGGTTCTAAACAATAGTCAACATCACGATTTGCTGTGAAACTGACCTTATTAGCATCTACAGTTGGACGCATTCTCATGCTTCTTGCAACCTACTTTCCCATCCAAGGTCACGATTCATATCTTTATCTCATAGTGTGAGCTCGAGTCTATTCTTGTTCCCAAGTGGGTGCATCGTTTACATTTATTTTAGTACCACTGAGTTTCAGGAATTCATTATAGGAATCATGAATGGAGAATACCAAGTTCTGGCTGAGATGGGAAGGACCTTGGTATGGGCTTCTAGTGGAGATCTATTCCAGTACCATTGAGATTCAGGAATTCATCGTAGAAATCTTGAATGTGGAATACCACGTTCTGGCCGAGATGGGTAGGATCTTGGTATTAACCTTTTAGTGATTCTGTACTGCAAACCGGCCTTCAGGTCTCTAGGTAATCCAATCCACAACCCTCTAATACCAAAAGTGTAGTCTCGGTAGCGGATGAAGTACTACTCCCCATGTTTGTCTCAACGTGTTGGGGCATAAGGGGCTACAGTAGGCTCAAAGACAGGAAGATTATTGTGACTGAATCCCGACCGAGAGAGCGAGATCTAGGACAAGGCTGATCTTATCATGATGTAAGCCTAACCCAATTATAGTTTCAAGAACGCGCGGAAAGATTGATTAGTCTTTAGTACACACGTGGATATAGGCGTTCCATTCTTTTCAAGCCAAAAAGAGTCCAATCCACGTGACGGATACCAATTGAAATTCCACAGACAAATCTAGTATCATTGCCAGAAACAAGTCAACATTCATCCTCGAGTATTTATAGAAAAGCATCGAGTAACTCCGTTTCCAGTACAAGAAGCACTTACAGAAGTTCGCAGAATTGGATGTAATATATGATATTGGATATAATAATGAATATGTAATCTAATCTTGAACTGAAGACTAATCTTCCATTCTTTTCAAGCCAAAAAGAAGTCCAGTCCACGTGACAGATAACACTTGATAGAAACATTCATCTTCGAGTACTTATAGAAAAACATCGAGTAACTCTGTTTTCAGAACAAGAAGCACTTACAGAAATTCGCTGAAGTAGAAGAGTCTTCTGATTGCACTATTGCCCAGAACCGTGAATTTGTGGCCACAAACTCTAACTTAGAACAAAAAATATTTGTAAAGAGGAGGAGACATTGCGGTGGCAATAAGTGGAGAACGATCGTGGTCCTCTAACATACAATATGGATGTGCATTATAGGCATAGAATTCTCTTACCATGAATAATACTGAATTGACCATCCAAAATTGGACGCGAATGAATTCCCAGAGATGAATTGCTACGACTCCTTATCTAGGGTACGTGAGAAAACGGTGAACAGGGTAACCAATTCCCGAATCTCACACCCATAGAAACTAACATATATCTGGCAGGCAACGAACTTTGCAGGCTCCGATTCTCTACAACAGCCGCGATTCCTGGTTGGACAGAATTCCTAAATAGAACGAACGTTCATAAATACTCAAGGGCATTCTTCATAAGAATGTACTTTGACCGCACATGGGCCTCTGCTCATTACTCGTTTATTTTGATTATCGTATATCGTCAAAAAGGATTGGGTTATTGTATACATGGTCAGATCTGTCATAAGAAAACTCTTCAATTTCTCTGTTAGAAAATCTACTGACCAAAAACCAAAATGAGTTATTTATTAGAATGGAAAAAGATACGTAAAAGGACTGATCTTGGTCATAATATAAAAAACGTAGCACTAAAAGCCCGATGATTTTGAGAACTCTATTACTATTCTCAAAGATAGAATTTACTAACTTTTTGAAAATTTTAATGGATTGTTGAAATTGATTCACATCAGCAAAATAAGACTTTCTTTTCACTACTGTATAAGCAAAATATTAGTAATAACACGATAAAAACGTTTCTATATATAGAGGACTCGAAGTAGAGAGAGGCTATTCCAAATTATTTGCAGAAAAGCAAAACTATATTCTATGTTTGTTTAAAGTGCGTAAAGGCGACCACTTAGAACACAAGAAGGATGGAAAGACCCCATCCAGCCGTACAAGGGAGAGACAAGAGGTAGAATGGGTCAGACAAATATATTTCTTCTTAGATGGGTCCGGATCCCCTTAGAACCTTTTAGGTTTGGAACGTATAAATTTGTTCAAAGAAGAGAGCAGTGTGCAGAAACTCTAGTTACAATATTGTGCACACAGCCCGCACTTGCATACAGTACTATGTCTAACTGGGAGAGGAACTTTTCTGTCAGATTTGATGTTTGTGTGTACTAGACCGAAGGAGGCGCAGCAGTAAGCAGACTCCACTCTATCAACTGAAACGCAGAAACGTCTGAGAATGTCTACAGATCGGACAACTGGGTTGTTCGATCTATAGATAAGTTGTCCGCAGGTCCCAAGCTGTGCTATTTTTGGACCGTAACAACAACTTTGTCTCACACTATGTTGGATTGGGGTTGAAAATCTTCTGCAACTCAAAAGATGGGAGAAGTGTTAGATCAATTTTAACATACTGTACATATCACCATTTACACACAAACTCTCAAGTTACAGAATGTGTTTGTGCCGGACATCTTCCCTTGTTATGGAGTTGGTAATACCCTTTAGCATGCTTTAGAATATTCCATGATTGAATAAGTCTGGTTGAATGATGGTGGTGGAGACGGGAGAGGAGAGGGAGTGATGTGAGATATAATTCCTGAGGGCTCTCTAGCATATAGCACTCGAGTGAATAGTCTATTCTCTTCGTTTTCAATTTTGGTTCCATTGGTACCTAGATTGAAGACCATGGAGAATGGAGTAGAAAGTTATGAGTAATTTTAGCTTTTTTAGGTTTTAGAGTGATTATTACACATTGAGAGTGATAGGTCGGGGATTTTCATTTCCAATCTCTTGGTTTTCATGATTAAGTTCTATGGGAATTTAGTTTGAAATGTTGGAGATGGAAATTGAAAGTTATGAGAGTTTATAAATTTTAGGGTTTGGAAAAAAATAATTTCTTATGTGAGTTGAAATGTGAAGGGTTGTGGTTTTGCAGATATGGAGATGAGCATCACATGTTACTATCATTATTCTTGTGCTAGCCATGGCTACACCTTCCCATGTGGGGTCGCCTAGAGCGACTCGGGATACACCATGCCCGGTGTATCACCGATGCTTTACCTCGCAAGGGCTAAAGACACATCTGGGAATGATGCACAAGGACTATGATTGGACCACTTGGGATGCCCATGTGAGACGAGCAGCCACATCGATAGCAGTGACACTCAGGATTACTCATGTTTATTCCTTTGTTGATCATTCCAAGGATACCGATCGAGTCATGGGAGTGGTTAGCTTCTTAGGTGGGTTGCATTTTGGGGTTATTTGAGACTAGTTTTCCATGCCCGCGCCTATTGCATAGGCTACCCCGCACACTCCATGATGAGGCTAGACAAGCTTTTTGCCTACCACTTGATCATTTGGCATGTGATCCCTTGGACGAGTTAGCATGGTTCCTATTCCTCTTACTCCCTTGATGGTGTCTTTGTTATGCTAAAGGGAGACATGCAGGGCATAGAGAGGTGACTGCTAGATTTCATCGAATCCGAGCAGGAGATTGGGTGGCCTTTCAGGAGGAGTCTGTTAGAGCTACACAATTTAGGAGATAGGCATTGCCACACGATACCACAGAGTCTACTCGATTATGACGGTGTATGACATTGGGTCAAGCGGGAGAGTTTAGTAGAGCGACATGAGTGCTACACCCTTTGTCTATGGCGAGCCCTACTGATGAGACTATCTCTTCCCTATGCTCACTACATCTTATAGCAGTAGAGGGACTACCACTAGAGGTCTTAGATTATCAACCTGAGCAGCCTTTATGTCTTGATAGGTCGCTATTTTCACAAGCATTGTGCACTACCCTTTGCCTTTCCTCAAGAGGCTTGTCAGAGATGGTTTATAAGCACCTTAGAGATTGCTTCCAAGCATATGACCCTTCTAGTGGTTTTACCAAGTTGTTTCAAGTGGCTACAACAATAACAAGAGGAGACATTCCAATATCTATTACTCTGATGTTAGGTGTTAGTCTACTTCTCGCAATGGAGAAGGACACAAGGAGCATTAGACCAATTGCTATTGGAGAGATCTTTTTGCATTTGGTCAGTTGTACCATTGTCCTTCAGCATTGTTCTCACTTTTGACAGCACCTCAGTCCATATCAGTTTGGAGTAGCTACACTTGGAGGATGTGAGGCTATATCTCTAGGCATTAGAGCACTCCTAGATATCCATCCGGAGTGGGTCGTCCTATAGGTGGATGTTGAGAATGTTTTTAATAACGTCTCATGGGCATCCATCTTTAGAGAGCTTAGGGAGGTTGGTGGATCCTTGGCAAGTTTCATTCCTTTTGTGTGGTCTTTTTATGGCTCTCTTGCTTCCCTTTACTACCAATATGGTGGTTCACAGGAGGGAGTCACCGTCTTGGAGTCAACTGTTGGTACATGTCAGGGAGATCCTTTGTGGTGGGGGGGAGCCTTTTTTGCCATGGCTCACTTTAGACTTCTCTTATGTACTACTTTGGCCATGCCAGGTTGTATATTTTTGTAATACTCCAAGGACAATAGAAGAGATAAAATACAGATTACATACTCAAACATTCGATGCCCCAAAGGAGCACCTTCTCTTTATTATATAGACAAAGAGGATCTCCTCCAAGGAAGCTCCACCATAGGACTAGGCACACAGATAGGTGGCGTTTCAGCAAGCTCCACCCTTGGATTACTTACTTGGATGGGTGACATGTCTGGTCTAGGTCCTATCTGGTTGATCAAACAAGCTTTGACTGGAGGGAATCTTTTAGGGAATCTTCTTGTAGGAATCTCAAAATCATGTGAGTAAGGTACTGTTGGAAAGCTCTCGATGAGACAAAAAAGGAGGGAGGAAAGGTCAGCCAATCCTTTGTTGGGGTGGAAATGTGCACATTTTTTAGGCCTAATTCATCCGTTTAAGCTTCCAAAATTGCCTTCAAAGATTTCAGGCATCTTTCGGTTCCTACTCTATTAGTAGAAGTCCCCTTTTGGTGATACCTCTTTTTGATCTGTTTAGTCCATCATGTGTAATATCCTTCCAGATGTTACCAAACCAATTCTCACCTTTAAATCATATGTTTAGTTATTGGTTCTAAGGTTCTCAAGTCTATTTTGGTTTCTGCTCTATTAATAGAAGTACTCTTTTGGTGATACTTCTATCTGATCTATTTTGACCATCATGTATAACATCATTCTAGATGTTACCAAACCAAATTTCACATCTAGATCATATGGCTAGCTCTTGGTATTACAATTTCTCTCCTTGGCAGATGATACACACATCGTAGGCCCCATAGATCAGATTAAGCAAGCCTTTGACTACTTGACTACCAAGCTACATCTAGTAGGCTTGAGAGCCAAGGTATCAAAGTGTAGGATATGGTCCTCTTTATGTATTACTCCCCACCTTGAGCTTCCAAAGGGGTGTATCACATCCACAGATGGACTTTGTGTTCTTGGAGTGCCAATATGAGCGAAGGATTTTGTCACACTTCTTAGATGTTGCCCTTGTAGAAGATGTTCTCCATGTAGATGACCTTCCATTACTAGGAGATCCGCAGGTGGCATTTGGTATACTCTCCTCCAATATTGCTCGTCGAGTTTCCTACCTCATCCGTATAGTTCCCCCCTCATCGTCCTTCCTATCACGTCTTAGAGCATTTGATAGGAGGATTATGGGAGTCTTTGATGATATTATTGGACCAGTGACTTTTGAGTGCGTGACAAGGGATTTGGCACGTAGATAGATGGCTTTGCCAATCTCATGTGGTGGGGTTGGCTTGCTATATGTGGAAGAGACAATACCTATAGCATTTTTGGGTAGTTGAGCTCTCTCGGCACCCCTACCTTCCTCTTGTTTTGTGGTTGCTAATAGGTCGGTTTTGGAGACTTATGTGCAGAGATGGAGGGAGGATCCTTTTCTCTCTAGGTGTTATTATGGCAGATGAGAGATAGTTTATCCACACAAGCACGAGAGGATTTTCTACCTTTTGCTTCACTATCGTCAAATTGGACTAGAGGTTTACAGTCTTCCTTGATGGAGCGACAATGTGAGCATATGCTACATTCTCTCTCAATCGACTCCTCCATTCCTCATGCTACTAGAGCACATCTTTGCTCTTGCTCCGGCAAGGGTTCAGGCTCTTGGATCCTAGCTCGACCATGCATTAGGGCATTCCGACTCGCACCAACTACTTTCTTTACAGTGATGAGGTTTTGCCTAGGTTTGGTCCACCCATCTGCATCTTCATTACTCACTTGTGAGTGTGGTTCTACACTAGATGCAGCAGCGGTCCACATGACACAATGCCCTTTTGGAGGACAGAGGATAGCTACCCATGATGCAATTAGGGACATAGTGTTTACTATGGCACGAGAGAGTGGATACTTGGCTTGGAAGGAGCGTTTGTATGATTTGCAGACTACATGTGTCAAGGCAGACTTACACTTGGCCCGAGATGATCAGGTGACAATAGCGGATGTCGTGGTTACAAACCCTACGTGGGATACAGTTTCGGAGGGAATGATTACCCATCCCCCTTATGGGCGGCAAGTGCAGCAGCAAGTCGCAAGGTCTCCAAGTATAGGGGCATGCAGCGAGGTCACCTCTTTGTTCCTCTAGCCTTGGAGTTTATATGGAGCGATGGACATGGCATTGACACATTTGTGAGGGAGTGCGTGAGAGCTTATCATGTTGGGCGTAAGGGGTACCACTCTCACTCTCATACTTTGTAGCATATTTTAGACACCGTGTGTCCACTGCTCTATAGAGGACAGTGGTTGGTGCAATCCATAGGGGAGCAATCACATTCGGTGATGTTTCCTTCGATGCTCTTATTGTGTGTAGACCGCGCGACTTGCATAGCTAGGATATCTTAGGTGCGGTATGGCAGATTTCTCATATAGACTCTATTGGGGCTTAGCCCCATGTTACTTTTTTCTCTCTCTTGTACGGCTCGATTACGGCTTGATGGGGTCTTCCCATTCTTCGTGATTAGGGCTTGATGTGGTCTTCCAATTCTTCGTTTTTCCTACGCGGTCGCCTTCTTTCGTTTAGCATGATAAAAAGGTGTGCAAGACATTGTATCGGGTGTTTCTTTTTCTTCTGATATTTCACACTACAAGTCTTCAGTCTCTCTGTCGTACCAGTAGCTCGTTGACTCACGAAATTTGCTGATTGGTAGAAAGCTAGTGTGTAAACTGTCGCTCGTATTTCCAAGACAATGTTGAGCATGTGGGTGAAAGTTAAAAGAGATTCCTATCCATATTTGGCAATATGGAAATGGCAATGAAACGAAAAACAATAGAAAGCTTCTGTCCTCTCTTATCGGTGCAGATCCCTAGCTTCTCATCAGCCCTGACAAATCCTACATATCTGTCAAGTGAGACTTCACCGATTCACCTTTGACAATGTACCTTCTTATATACCGCAGCGCGTATTTATGATGATGTCAAACACGAAACTCATATGTCGCACTGCCAATTTTACACCTTCTTGCCCGCTACTAAAGAATATGAGCATGACTTTGTCAATTTTGTACGTCACTTGTAGAAGTTTTTAACCTTTTCCCGACGGTTAGTAGGTCTTGGTCAGACTTAGTGAGACTTGGTGACATTCTGAACATCCGGGATTTCTTTCCGAAATTCAAGCCTTATCTTGAAGAACAGGAATCAACGGGGCTCCAATTATAACCGAGTCACTGTAACTTGGTGATGGTCAACAAAGCCATTACAGCATCAGCATCGAATACTTGTAGCATGTGTTTCAGGTGAACCAAGGATCTTCCTTGTCCTGAAAGAGACCGGTTGTAGTTTGACTAATTACTCGAACGGTTTCTTCAACATCATTGTGGCTGAACCGTCGTCAAACCGCTCATCGAGATAGCCTTTAGACCTGGCTTCGATTTGCATCATATCCCGTGACGGATCTACTTTTTACCGTTCTTGAATGTCAATTGTGCCACTTAGGTCGACTGTACGGGTACGCAGGATACAATTAGGATATGACGCGTTAT
Organism: Lunularia cruciata; assembly: GCA_948567375.1. NCBI lineage: Eukaryota > Viridiplantae > Streptophyta > Marchantiopsida > Lunulariales > Lunulariaceae > Lunularia > Lunularia cruciata. The sequence continues at coordinate 59,893,511 of OX419761.1, read as the reverse complement.
TATGAGTCTGCCCGACGAACCAGTGGCTAACTGTGTGCCAGAGGGTTCCGTTGCATCCCCAACACTGGATGTCTGAAATCCTGTATGCTGGCCTAAGGCCACTGCTAATCCCGATTAAACTGTTCGTTGTGGAACTAGTTTAGAACCTAGTTGTAGTGTTTCGTGTTTACAGTAATCTCTTAGATCTTGCTTACGCCCCCTCTAACCGTAACCACTCCATGGTAGTTGTTTCTATCCAACCCAAATGGAAGGACCAGATGTGAATAGGTCTACCACCCCGACGATCCAAGTGGAGACAAGTATACTACATAATAAGTCTGTCAGAGGCGAGCCTGCAATTTCCTCCAGAGAGTTACTTTCCTGCTAGTCAGAGGAACCCATATCGCAACCGGCTCGAGTTACTATCAAGCAGAAATTATGCAAGTTGTGTCTGCTAAGCTCTCTATAAGTTAGCCCTCCATCCACCTACCTATTCTTCGCTGAGAGGATAATCCCGATCGAATGTGGCACATCTTTTGACCAAGTCTGTACTTTTGAAGTAGTTCCAAACATCGTAACAATAAAGCTCAGAGGGTGGTCAAATCCTGATCGCGAGACCTAAATATTGGCAGCACTCAATTCAAGCCAATGAAGCTACATAAAGTCATACATTCATAATTTTGATTCAAGCAACCTACATGTGCGAATTCCGGTTTGACGAGATGTGGTGGTCAACCGGCTAGTCGCTGGTGGGTCAAAAAGATCCCAGTGCTTCACTTGAACTTTGACTAGAAGTTGGCATAGAATCGAGACAATTGCTTATTTGGGCATTGATGATTCCTAAAGGGGATTAGAGTCATCGAGAAAAGATCTGTCACAGGTTGAATTGGTCGAAAGCAAACTGGGAACCGATCAACATCAAGGTGTTTGAACAATGGTGACTGAATCTACTGGTGGCCAACAACGACTGTGGTTGTCGGCATTAGCCCTTCAAAGACTTCCAGTCAAGGAACACGCAAAGATGATATTTTGAGCTCCATCATCTTTAGAGGCAGGCCATTCATTCTCACCATATACATCCGGTACCTGAAGACTGTAAGTAATGCTATAGTCATTTGGGGCGTTCTTTAGCTTTCTCGGAAGAGATTAGACATTTAAAAGATAGTTTATAAATGACTGAGTAAGAGATTTGATGCAGTTGAAGAATGTTTCTGTTTCAAATTTCCCCACAACTATAGGAACCCATGAATATGAGGAGATCCTCGAAGACTGAAACCAATGGAATGTTGACGAGAAACAGAAAAAAGATAAACAAAGTACAAAGTTTAGCCCATGTGCTTACACAGGAATTAGCCCCGTGCTCGATCAAGCACATGTCCACCATTTTTGAAAATGATCATCAGATGCGGTGGACGTTTAAATTGCAGGAGCTCTATTCCACGATCATGGATGGTCTAAGTACAGAAGGCAGATACTGCCAACTTCTTCAGCAGGCTCGTGTAAACCATAAGCTCGTTTCGAGATAATTCCTTTTACATGGCAAATGTGTGTTCGCATCTCAGCAGTGGAGCGGCGCTGAGGAAGCCTTCAACACCAGTTCTTAATAATCATCATGTGGATGCAAATCATTTCTCGTTGCCATCTTTTCGCCGGGAATCATCACGTTCAAAATTCACTCACCAATCGTCTCAGCAAGTTAAGAAAGTCAAAATTCCAATTCCATGTTGGACAATAGAAGGTTTGCACTGACAAATTCAAGGTTGACCATAAGGGAAAACCTTATCAACGCGGACTCCTGATGTCCTCAATGCCCATCACTTCTCTTAATGTCCTTGTGGTCGCCGATGGGTGGTGCTCGAGCTCTTCACTGGAGAACAAAATTTTGGAGTCCGAGAATAGCCTTCAAACAGCATCCGCACCTAATATACATATCGGGGGCAATTTGCATAATCGACTGCTAGTTTACCAGTACTGCCATACCCGTAATCAAGATAAATCTCACGCTGACAAAACATTCCTCATTGGTTCTTCCTACATAACTCACTAGTTGGCCCATTCTCGATAAGTCATGAGTTCCCGACTCATTCCTGGATAAACCATAAAATTCACTTGACCTGGAGCATGAGCATGAGTGTCCAATCTTCCGAGTGCCAGATCTGCTAATATATGGATGCTGTTCTTGGCAAGATGAACTACCGTAGTCAACCTGTCGGTATGCACAAAGCCGTCATATTCTTCAACTTCCAGAGTTGACTGGAAAAGCTTACGAAGTAAGTGGCTTGATTGGTCACGAGAAGATATGGGTTTCAGAGATACACCGTTTGTGGAAAAGGGAAACGTAAAATTCGAGGCTTTTCGAAGATCTCAAAACGCGGGATCTTTTCAGAGTACCGACAACAGGCTCATCTTTCCACAGAAGCAAACGAACTGGACAAAAGTAAAAACTTTGCACGTCTTGTAATTATTCACGAAAGCCCCTTTTGCCTGTGAGACCCACGTATAGGGTTTTCGGCACCAAGCAACGGGGGTGTGGCGTGCAAGTTGTCGGGTACTGCGGTTACTTGTTGATAGACCTCGTAGATGCTTGGGCAGCAGCGCATTCGACGTTCAATGATGGGTTTCGTGTCTTGTTCTTCTTGGAGCGCAACATTAGAATATATAGATGGCATCAATAAACCCGTCCATACTTGGTGTGTCCCGAGCAGTGAATGCATGTCCGGGTTTTGTCCTAGTACGTTCCCCTGTTCCTTGAGACGAAGATTATACTCTTATTCTTTAGCCAAGTTCTCAGGCTATGTTTCTCTTGCTTCCGTAGTTCCGTAGACAGTGATTCATTCCCCGTTTGATGCTTTATACTTGCCGTTGATCTCTCTACCAATGTGTTGACCTTCCCGTGTGGGATCCATGTAGGCTAAGCTCGTCATTCGATGCCACTGGTTCGGTCTGGTCCTCCTCTTGTCTTCGGACGTGGAAGAAAGCCGTCGACATATCTCTATCAGAATTTCCACGCTCTCGGGACAGAGTTCACTGAAGGCAATAAAAATGACGCTTTAAATTTGCCGTTTAGGATCTCTCGACGTTCACGAAGTTCGGGGTCATCTAGTGTACATACCCAGAAGAGTGTCAAAACCATGGCGATAACTTTCACGAGTGGTCTGTGGATGCTGAGCGTGTAGTCCACTCGGCCAAACCAACTCATGTTCGTTCCTCTCTCTTCCAATCTTATCTGCGGACCCATATAGAAGCTGATGATTGAGAAATAAACCTGGGGAGCCGTAACTCTCAGCTCCACCGAGCGAGCTAACTAAACACGTTTGGCTCGTGACAGCTACGGTGTTATGGGTATGACATTTAGTAAACGCCGAGCTTCCAGGACGCCTTCGTTAAATAGCTGTCCTGATATGGTCATCTTATAGGGTGGCGGCTGGAGCGCCAATTAAGTTGGCGGGTCTACGATGCATGTTCTGGCCCAGATAAAACATTCACGCATTACAACATCGAATACTCAACACGTACAACACACTTGACAATTGACCCTTAAGCAAAAGCAGAATAAGCAGTCAGGATACTCAATGCCAACTGGACTCATTCGAGATTGTCTGTTGAAACTTTACGTGTCGAGTTCACTTTGTATAAAGGGGCAGTGAAAGTGTAACAGTCTCAATGTCGACGAAAATTGCAACGATAAGCTTATCAAGACCTGCAATAATCCACCTGAACAAATTCTTAAGTGGATTCTCGTAATCTTGGAGACTAGAGGAAAATATCAACTTTCAACGACGAGACGAGCAGAACGTTCGTATCCGTAAGGATGTACGTACATGGAGCCAATGCGTCGAACCGGTAAGTTTGTATGTACAGAGCCGTGCGCGAGAGTAACACATCGCTTCGTCCTGTTTACCGTTCCGTGCGAAGTCCTGATCCCCCCGAGCAGTCCTCTTTTGATAGAAAAGTTATTGTCTTCATAGGATCCCTGGATACATGATGGGCTCCTTCTTCCTTGTTGAGCAGAGCACGGCATTGATGAACTAACGGGTCCAAGTTCGAGGGAGCCCAGCCAATTTTTAACTAGTTTTGATGAAGGTGGGAGCTCGGGATAACTCTGCTTTGCTTTGTCGTTCCAAGCTCCTTAAAACCGGTAGCACTCTCGTCAACGGATCAACCCTGTTAGCTGGATTAAGGTGGGTAGGAGACAAGGGCCGTCCCTGACTGACTGAAGAGAAAATGGTCCAGAGTAAAGAATTTGACTAGACTAACTTGGGACACTCACTTCACAGTGACGAATGCTGAGGCTCGCTCTGAAGGAACCGGACAGGTGAGCAGAGGTTATGAAATTCGGGGTCGTCCTTGAGCCTGTTTAAGCAGGAAGCACGTACTTGGATGAGAGCCGTCTTATTTGCTTGCTCATGAGGACCGGGTAGAATTACGAGACCGTCAAACAGCCGTCTCGGAGCAGGATTTGTAAGGGCGTAGGTCGGCCTTCCCCAGCCAAAGTCCAGACCGTAAAGTGGTGCGAACGTCCACAAAGTTGCTGCCACATAGTGCTCCATCGACAGCCCCTGCTCGTGCCGAGCGGACGAGAGTCGTTGTGCTTCCACCCAGTCGATAAGAGACTGGAAGAACTCGAAGGAACCGATTTCTGCAAGTGCGCTTTGAATCAGCTGGGCGCTACTCGCCAGAGTACCATTCGTCAACTCTTCCTCGGTGCTTCTCGCACATGCACAGCCCACTACATTCCCGAAGTAGCCCATTGGAAGATTCAGGAAGCTCCTCCCTTCTACGAACATGAAGAGCCTGCTAGCGTTGTCCCGGTCATCCGGCTCTTCGGCTCTGCGGGCCTTGGCCAGGAGACGCCACATCTGTGCCATTATACTATTATCCGTAGATGCCACGGACAAATTCAGAGACAGCTCGACAGTTCTGCCCTCCAACTCCTCGTCAATTTTCTCTTGCAGCTCTACACTTTTCTCGTAGGACAGATCGTATGCCCTTAGCACTGCAGGAGGATCTTCTTCCCGCTCGACGTGACCCCGAGCTACCCGAGCTTGTCTGGCCCAATTCTCTGCTAGTGATATATCCAGCTGGTCCCTCGGTTTTATTAAATGCCGACTATGAACCGGACGTAAGGATGTATGGGTCCTGCCGCTCGCTAGTTCGGCCCATGATTTCAGGAAGTGGCAACCCGAATAGATGTCTGCAACCGTGTGGTGCCAGTTCACGCCAATTACAATATCATCGCCTGGGAATCGAGTAACCTGAAAAACAACATTAAGGTCTAGTAGATTTTAGTCCCCCTACCTGACTTACTCGGCCCATGACATAGTGCAAATCGTGCACCTGAGACTAATCGATGAAAGCACGTCGGTGGAAACCGGATCAGCAAAGATTGAGCCAACCTCGAAATTGATACCGAGGAAAATATGGATCGGTGTCAAGGGATATGCTTTTAGTTGAAAAGGTGAGAACGAGTTGTTCTAATTCTAATTCTAATCATGTCTGATTGATGCAATTGAGATCCGTATATGAGAGGGGCATTCTTCTTGTGATTTATCAACTGATAACCGTCGAAGGAGAATATGTCGCCCTCTGTCTCCTCCCAGTCACTAAACCTAGATATCTCTGAATCTGAAGTGCAAGCAAGAAACAATAACAGAAAAGAGCGCAAGAATACCTGAATTACGAGCACGGGGATTTGCTTATCCCTGGCAGGAACAAAGAGAGGTCCTGCCCCGACATCGGCCGCATCCATCCCCGAGAGGGTGCACATGTCATTACCAAATTCCACGGTATTCAGCGGCTGATTGACACAAGCCTCCGTGAAAACGGCACCGGCGCTGTTGCAATGAAGATTGACTAGCCCATCTTCTTGAACTCCCAATCGACCGGCCATCGGATAAAAGTCCACCAGGACCCTAGCCAGCGAATATTTGAGCGCATTCAACACCTCTGTGTAAGTCCCTTTGTTCGGCCCGGAGAGGCTATAGGCTAGCAGCACTCTCACATACGTGGGCATGACTACTCGATCTAAATTCGAGAGCGGTAACCAGTGCTCCCTGATGGGTTTAGCAGGCACCACCACGCAGCTGTGAGCCGAAATTACCTCCATTCCTACTACTCCAATTCTTCGACCCTCTCGTTCTTTTTCTCTTTCTGTTTTTCTTCGGACACCGCTTCCCTTCCCAGTACCTCCTTAGCTTGCCTCATGCAATTCTAGCCTTCTAGGAAGGTCGATCACCTTCCTTCGCAACACGATTTGCTTACTGCAGAACGAGTGCTCGAGCTGGTGCTTTCTGTATAGAACCGAATCTTTAGGTTCCACACCACTTGCATACACTTTCACATACCGACCACTCCTACCGACAGAATCGTGGGATGATGACTCCTGAACTCACCCACCGTGTGATCGTCTCGTCTATCATCTACTCCTGGACCGAGCGAAACCTATCTCAATCGTCCTTGTCCTCCGTGTTTAGAGAGAGAGAGGGATTCAGAGGCAGGAAGTGTTTTATGGCGCTGCTACTTTCCTTTCTCAAAGCAAGAACACGAGCTTTAGCTTCAGACGATGATGGTGGTGAAGGAGATATATGAAGGGACTTGCAGGTCCCACATCAAAATGACAATCGGGTTTCGCTCAAACAAAAAGCTCTTGAGTAATAGGTGGTAAGATTCCAGTCCGTTCAGGAAGCTCTTATAATACTGCATCCCTAAACCCGATTCGCTTGGCTGTTCCTCCTGTATAGATTTCTTTTTCCCCTTCCCTTCTGTCTTTCCTTCCTTTCCAAGCAGGCTCCCTCCGACTCTTTCTCGACCGAGTGGACTTTTGTCAACCAGACAAACGAAGGAGGAGGAGAGATGTTTGAAGAGAGATGAGTCTGAAGAATGGGTCGTCCATGAGGTCCAACACACAGAAATGAAGGAAGCACACTGCTGAGAACATCCGGCTTTGGACATTCACTGCCGGTGCTGAAAATCAAGGGCCCACTCACCACTATCTCAAATCCCAACCCGGTGATCCACCGCTGTTCCCCGGGGACTGCAGTCGAATCGAAACCTGCATGCTACATGCTACATGCTTCCTACCTTGATTTCAGATTATCGTCTGTACTTAAACACAGGCTCTTCCTCATAGAGTAATAACAAATTACAAGTCAACGTTACAACTGGACTTGCAACCGCACCACTCAGCAGGTGTCCCCTCTAATTAAACTAGATGTCCATTAGTTATGTGGAGGGCCTCCCGAATCTTTCTCTCTCGCAAGGACAACTTAAGATTCGGACGCATATCACGCCCTTCTTAATCGGGACTGATTGAGTTCCTTCTCCATCATCTTAGAGCCCCGAGACCGCGGTCGGCAAAAGTTCGATGACTTCAAACTAAACAAAACATTTTTACAGACAGACTACTATTCGGCCGAGATAACCATATTGGCTGAGCAATTCTCTGCTCTACTTTCCTTGATTACCAACTCTTTCGATTTAGTACCTTCTCTGTCATCTTAGAGCCCCGATACGGGTACATGCAAAAGTTCAATTACTTCAGACTAAACTAAAGGTTTTCATATACGGTTTGGCCCGAGATAAATGTATTGACTGAGCAAAACTTTGATCTACTTTCCTTGGTTACCAACTCTTTCTCTTTTGCATGAGAGGCAAAGTCACGATGCGGAGAGTTTGTGGCAGCGGGTGGCGGGTGGAGTAACTGGCGTCGCAATACCGTAAATATAAGTATATTAAAGTCCCAGTATCCCTCCTTGAATTAAAATATTTCTCTGAAGATCGTCCGCCGAACTTACAGTTGTGGGCTAGAACATGAAATTGTTCTCTACCTATGGCTAGCACCTACCTTAGTGATCCTCCTGTTTATGAGATGGCAAATCTTGGATCAGCCATTCAAACCGTGGACATATGTACTTACACCAACCAGCTGAACAAACTTTGACGGACTCAATGACCAACTGTCGTCAGATTTCACGGCGAGTTAAGTCGTCTAGCCTTCATCATAATTGGCCATCAAGTTTCTGCAGAGCCTGCGGCAATGACAAGTTTGTGAAATTGATGGATGACTCATGGGGAAGAAAGCGTTTTCCACTTGGCGAGACAATCTGCGCGCGAGAATCACTTGCATGCTCAAGCTAAAGGAAGACGGTGCAGAAACGGACAAAATTGAAGTCAAGGGACCGCTTGTGACCTACTACAATCGCCGCAGAACTGGGGCTACTATTATCAATCGGAACCGCAAATTTAAGTCCTTTAGTGATCAAGCCTCATATGATGATTAGAAGAATGCCCTTGACATCGCCTATTGCCGATCTCAAGTTACTGTGGGCGAACCAGTACTGTAGTTTCCCCAGTCAACCAGATCTTCAGGATCTGTGGCTGGCGACCATATTGAGCTGTAGCTGACATACAACTGACACGGCACGTATCACGTGTATGATTCATGACTCCCGAACGAATAGTAAGAGAGAATCATCAAATTGTAATCCAAACTCGAGGAATACAAACTTAAATAAGTGTATCGCAATGCTAGAAGTACCATAATGGTGTGACGTTGAGGACGGACAAGCGGCGACAATTGAATCATGCGCTACATACCAACATCCCTTGCCCGCAAGGTCTTTGTTGCCTCTTTGTTCCTATTTTGCATTATTCGTTAAACTTCACGCATGTGGGTTTCCCGATTACTGTCGATATCACTGCTGCATTCCATGAGACCGCATATGTTGAATTAGTACGACAAGGTGATGTTCTTCACATAAAATTTGGATCTTACAGAATGCGGAATCCAAACGGAAACGGTTTCGCATTCTATTGTTCATGTGACACGAAATCTCGATCCAATTCAGTCGTTTAGCTCAATGCACGGACAAAAATGTCTTAGAGGCCAAAGAGACTCATGACCAGAACATAGTCCAAAGACTGCGCGGGAGACAGTTACAAAAGCAAGCGTGATGCCCCACAAACCAAAGGGTCATGGTCTCAGGGTTAGGGTTTATGGTGACCCTAATCTCTCCTAAACTGAATGAATGCAAAGAAGAAGTTGAAGAAATTGCTGCCAATTATTGCTTATGGACTGAATGAACTCCCACAGCCAGCTGCAACACAAAGATCTCTTGCTTCTCGTAACCATTGCACTAATCACTCCTTGCATCATTACTTGATATTTATCCCTCGCAGATGATACCTATGCTTTATTTACCTTGGCATAAAACCAAATTTCACGTTTGTCTCGAGCTACTACAAGTCAACTTTCCATCCATAAAGTGCATGAATAATCATTTCATGAAATGATGTTAGACTTGTAAGCCTAAACGATAGACATTTCCAAAGTTGGCGCTTTCGTTCGTTTATTCAACAAATTTAAAACCTTCTTTCATACCCTTTGAAATTTCCAAATTTCAAAGTGCGTTTACCACGAGCTCCATCATGGGTATGACTTGAGGTTGGAGAGCAACAACTATCGGCTCAAGTTGCCATATGTGTAAACAGAACGTTCACTATATTGTAGCTCAGGAATGTTTGAAGTCTACTTGATCTTCGATGTGATTGAGACAGCATTTCATGTTGATGTCCTGGGGTAGGAGTCTAACGATAATCCGCGGGTGTGGATCGCCTTTCTTCAAACGGCCTCTGCATATCATTGCTTTTATATACTACATAGTTTATTGATTGGGTGTACGAGCCTGATCACATAAAATTAAATAAATGGGATTCACTTAATACTTGGTAAACTTATGTTAGTGTTTTAAGAAATCCGTGATTTATTCAGGAAAATTATAATTATTGCATACATAATTTTGCACAAAATATAATTTCCACCACATTCAAAATCACTCCAAATGCACTTCTGCTTGAAAAGTTCGAGCTCCATTGAATTGAATGGTTGTTCTCTCACTTCAATTTAAATTTATTGAAGGGTGAGAACATAAAAGTTAAAAGCCGAGAAGAATGACGAAAAACAGTTTGAGAATACTTGATATGTACATATGATCCCGTAAAGTTGGTTGTTTTGGAAGAAAAGAAGTAAACACAATTGATTACAAAAAGCAATAGAACATGGCGAAATCCACGATCGGAAAAGGAATATATACTCACATTGAAGGCTTTCTGTGCTCAAAAGGTCAAAACACGAATCGAAAGACATATGAAGAAGTCCTTCTGGCTGATTAAATGGCGCAAATTTGAAAGACCGTTCACCAGAGTGGACTTTCACCTTATTTTAAAATCTTGTCAGATTGTGATAGTAAGATCCAGAATGGCGACAGTGTAGGTCTGGTCAGTGCAGTCCCGTACCTGGTTAAAACATCGGCTGTTTCAAGGAGACTAATAATTCAAGTCATGATCACCATTCTCGGTTGCTTGTGATATTTACTACGATCGTTCAAACCTCGTCTGTCCCATCTCTACCACCATGTTTTGTTTGATGGTAAACGGCATAGAGTGAACCCATTTCTACTCGTGGTTGTTAGATAGATATTCCTTGTGTTTACAATAGTAATGTTGTTGACTTCTTTACTACGTGCATGCTGCTGCTGCTGCTGCTGCTGTGAGGCCAGAATAACCAGTTTGAGCAATTATGCGGAGTGTATCTTTATGTTATATTTCTGCACTGCGACTTTACTCCAGGAAGACGCTTCGCAAGAACCATGGCACTGGTGGAAATGAACGGGGAGATGGAAGATGATTCTATCACGCTCTGTCTCCCTTTTGAGGATAACTAGTGCATGGCTGATAATGCAGTCAATGGGAAAGTGAGTCATAAAGGAGCTGCGGCTGTTCTTGACCCGGGAAAGCAAAACAGAAACTTACAGAAGTCAGTCACATGGGGTTGGTTCCAGCAAGAACTTGGCGATAATTTCCAGTCGAGATAAATCACACAGCCCGAAGCGAAGGGTTGATTTGGATTTCGGATTCCAACTTGGGTCAGAAGCAGTCGGTCGCAGATGTCTGCGGCTGGCTCTCTCCCAAGTGTTTGAGTATCACATAAGCACTTCCAATTTCCTTACGTTGTACATGTTTGATTACCCTGGCGCGCTCTTGACTGAAGGCACTGCTTCTGTTCTCGTGTTTCGTTCGAGTGAATCTTGCCAGGGGTGGTGAATAACTACGATTGGCTTGACATCACGTGATATCATCTGAGGGAGATAGATTGAGTTATTACATATCACCATCGACACTGTACTCTTTCGAATTTCGAGCCCATACTCTCCCAGGTTCCCTACAAATTGCAATCCGTGCCACTTGTTACCTTTCTCCAATGTCAGATCTGACGAAGACGACGTCCCAATATCTGGTCCCGATCGATTCCCGTGGCCTTGGGTTGACTTTGCTCGGTGCTCCCAAGTAAATTGATCTCTTTCTGAGTCGAATCGCAGTTGGATAAGATTTCTGGTTTAACGTGAGATGACTTCACGCGTTAGCCAAAAAGTCCCATTTCCGCTTAGTTGTCTCACGTTTCCACCGAGTATATCCTCTTCTCATTCACTGTGGTGTGTTGTGCATCCGCCCGGTTTTTGGTTCCCTGCGGAGTCTTCATGAGCTTTATAGGTTCAGTTCAGTTTGATCAACGGTTGGTTCCAGCACTTGCCCTTGAATATCCCATCGAATCTTGTGCTCGACCTCGTAAGGTCTACCAGTTTTCAATCGCGTTCATTTCTGCGTTGTTGCGGCACCTGGAGCCTTCTTCGGCAATATTGCATACTAGAATCTCAAGAAACGTGGTTGTTTGCTCGCTTATTAGATCAAGACCTTTGGAACCAAAGACACCCGCAACATAAAAGGTGCATCGGGATTCACAGTACGCAAGCAGGCAAGCAACGTGCAAAGACTTCCGACACAAGCGACGACATAGTGATTAATGTGCGGCTCTGAACGGCCCCGCAGATGGAGCTTTAGGGCATGAAGATCATAAATACACAACTTGTCTGTCCTTGTCATACACATACCGAAGGGAGATCCTCACAGCCGCGTCCCGGGAGGATATAATCTCGAGTCACCCAAATCTAACTTTAAACGTCACGAAAGCTGGTTCGACTGCTTGGCTCCCGTGGAAGGATAGCTATGCATGCGACTGTGTCGTTCCTTTGAACTCAAAACACGTTGACTTCACCGTGTGGGCGCCAAGGAGGATACGCAATCAGCCAATAGCGGTGAGAATGTTCCAAAAGGAGAACCGTGGATTTCCAGGAAGAGAGAGGACGGAATCTCACACTTTAGCAACAAGGTTAATGGTGAATGGCTTTGGTTCCTGATCATGCTCAACTTGGGTTCAGCGGAGGGATGTAACTTACCTCGAAGAGCCGCTTCAACTGGTCACTTTTCTAACTCCCTGAAAATCCAATTCTGTCTCTGTGTCATGAATGTCTGACAGGCGATCATCAGCTTCAGAAAATAGCAACTACAGTTAGACTTCTGACTTGCAGATTTATCGTCTGTGCACTTAAATTCTCTTCTGACTGTCTGAAAGTGGACATGCATCCAGTACCTCGTTCTCTGAACGAAATACACGCTCCAGTTTTGCTTTCCCTTACAGAGTAATTTCAGCCCCATGAGATTCTTTTACATCACGTCCTCGCTTGAATGGAACCATAAGAGGGCCTTCACACCATGACGACACCCCTACCGACCAAGTTCTCGTAGCTACTTTGACTAGCTACCAGCACTTGCATCTAGTTTACCCAGCATATTTGGTAGTGCTGTGGTGCAGCTAGTAGACAATGCTACAATATTGTTCCGTGTTGACTAGCGAAGAGAACTTGCTTCTTGTTTACCTCGCATAACTGCATAGTGGACGAAATGTGTCAAAGGCGGCTTCAAGGTAGGAACAATGTATTGAAAATCAGCCTTTTTCTCTATTTGAGAGAGAAAACACGGCATCTTCATAAAGACAGCCAACAATCATTAAGTACAGTAGCACGCTTTGCACCCTGGCTCTAATAGTTGGATATTAGAGCCAGGGTAGAGCCTTTGACTCGTCAAACGTTAGTATCACAACACCAGAACAGGAATTTCTCGTTCCTATAACCGGTAGTTCTGAGAACTTACAACCCTGCTCGTTAGGCTAATGCTCAAATTTGGCGAAAGGTATTCAACAAGTATATTAGGATGTCCAAATCAATTTCAACCCATCTACAGTATTTGAGAACACTTATCATCTCGTGTGGGCTGCAACCCAGCTAGACAGCTGTAATAGATTCGAGCAGCAGTCAAGTTGGACGTGCTAGTCCAATTCTTTGACTTCACGACTTCGCACCATGTAAACGCTTAGTGAGTGGTCTCAGCAAGATTCCTTGTATATCTTGCGAAAGGAGAAACAATTTCTACTCTAGGTACTTCCTTCTTCAACCGAACACGATATCAATTATAGGTCGTGATTCCAACCTTTTGCTGGGGCGCTTCAGGATAGATACGAACAAACGAGAAGTTCTCGTTTGTTCAACTGGTCGGCTTATCATTGAAAGGCTCACGGTGATTCTAAGTGATCTCCTCTCCGGGTCCCTCTCCTGGGTGTAATTTTCCGATGCCTTTAGAGGAAACTCAACACTGTCCCCCGATAATAAACATAGAAACTACACAATTATAAGCACTGAAATGCACCAAGATCTTCTATGGCAAAGCTAGACAGTTTTGCAGTTTGCTGCTAACAGCCTGACAGCTCAATGTCTGGATTTGCTGAAGCTGAGATTTGCTTAGATCAGCAAAGTATAATCGGATTCAATAAGGCCTGTTCTTACCACACAGGGGGCTTCTATGGAAACAGTTGCAATAGACCTCTTCCACTGTCGGAGGCTTCCAAATAAAGAGAAGGCATATGTTCAAATTCTCTGCATTCAGGATTTCTGCCCTTCTCCACGGATTCTTCCGTGTGCTGCTCAGAACTTAAGCATGGCGGGCTGATGGTCAGAGAGCTTTCCCTCTACTCCAGCTCTGGTTTCCTGCATATCCAAACAGTTCTGTACAGTTTTAACAAGGATCTGCCAGCCAGTTATCCCACATGATAGAACCATATTCTCATGAGTAGGAGGAGTCACTCTGCTCCATAATGGCTTTGATCTGCAATACAGCCAGATCCGAGGATACAGGGAAGCGAGTGAGCGACAACTATAGACTTGGCTACCGAATCCATCTCCGGGTTTGTATGAGATATGAAATGGCAGTGACCAGCGATTCATTGCTAGTATTCATTGCAAGATTGAGTTTTTCCTGCTTATCAAAGGCCACTGGCGAGCTGAGAGAAGTCCAATCAATTGGATATTATGCCACCAAAACGGTTCCATAAGAGGAGATTATTCCCTCGCATGATTTTCTTGGTGTGTTCGTACGTCTGAGAATGTAAACAAGGGAGCACGATCGTTGCGTGCTGTTGACTAAAATGGTCATGGTGCTGTGAGCTTGCCGTCTCATTTCTGTGGAAAATGATCATAAATAGTTGTATGTGGACTCGCGAACCCAAACTTTAAGGATCCTGGCTCATGTCGAAGTTTACAATAGTTTAATCACAAGGTGAATGTTGTGTACGGAAAGAATAACGGGCTAAGATTGATGCATTGTGGAAAGGATGTGAGGCACCTGCATTAGCGTGATCAAACTCGCAAGCTAAAGGATTTTCGAGCTCCATCAGCTGTTTGCCTGCAAAGTCGAAGTAATCAGCCTTTGCCAGACCAGCTGACTGTGCTGGACAGGCTGCAGTTGAGACAAGGGATACCAAGACTGATTTCCGCAAAATTGTTCAAAATTCAAGGACTGTTGACTTCCACTTTTGGATGCATGATCTGAAGAAAATGATCCCACATTCTGACACCTCTTTGTGCTCGCTACTCAGGCTTTCTCATCCCGTTCACTTTCCTTTTATCGCTTTCTCTCTAGAAATAGGTTTCACAGTAAGGGTCATTCTCCACGCACGATGTAACTTGACACCCGAAAGGGAAAACAAGGACATGAAAAAGTATTTCAAGGAGTCATTGTCTTTTTGATTAGGATATAAGATTTAAGATGTATCGAGGTCCTACAGTGGAAGAATCTGATTAATTAAAGTCCGGAGGGTTCCATTCAAATAGTTCGAACACGATAGAACACATGGCGGATTGATTGGAGTTAATATGCTGTCACCTCGTGTTTGTTCTGATCGATATGATTATAAATCACACCTCGTGCCCAAGCGGGTTACACGAAGCTAGCGTGAGGAAGTTTGAAGTTTTATGAATACGGTCATTAACAAACGTGAAATTTTGACAATGATGTATTCGTCTCACACGCTAGCTTCGTGTATATAATTATATATACATGGCAAGTATGCGCATTCTATTATCTACTGCAGCTACTTTTCTGTCTGAACTACGAGGACACCACATTCATACATCCATCCAAGTTGTCTACTTAGTTTTATGTTACAGCACATTATATCAACTACATGATGGTAATTAAGAAAGTCAAATAAGAGAAGCGTTGAGAAAAGGTATGGTACTGCACTATTATCCTACAAGAACGTGCTGAGTCTTCACTCAGTACAGATTATCTCTCTAAGCTTTCAGGTGATTGCATTATATTATATCTTGTAAGTACCTCATCAACTTCTCAAGGTTTCTTCATTCTTCTTTTGGTTGTGAAATACGGATAGGTGTTCTGCTCCATCCCATCGTGTGAGATTGTCTGTTCTGAACCATCAACTTTCGGGGGACTCTCTTTCTCCTTTGAGTACCACAATTCATAGTTCAATCATTGTTAACTTTGGTATAAGTGCATACGCAATCTATGATACTGAAGTTGGGAGAAGAAAATCGATCAATCATTCAAGATAAACTTCGCTTTACTGACCTTTTCTTAAAGAATACTTCGTGGTTGGATATCGGTTGCTTGTCTGTTTCGCCTGGTACAGTATGTTCATGATTCAAATGTCTCCATGGTTCTCACAATTATTGAAGGGATCCAACAGTGACCTGCTTTCCAGAGGTCCGTTCTAGAGCGATCTGACAACGGGTTCATATCCGAGCCCATTTTTGAGTTTAGTACTGCATGTGCTTGTTATTGGACTCCCTATCCTGCGACATCTGTCGTCGCTTATGATTTACTGCTAAATATTTGTGGAATGCGGCACATGCCCTCCTGTTCTCGGCAAAATGATATGGAGATCATTTGAGACTACATATAGGCAACTTCAGTGAACGTCACTATAATTTAGCTATTAACATTACAATGTTTGCTTCGTAAGAGACCATCGGAACTTTGTACTTGAGGAACAACTGAAGGACGAAGACATTTCAAAGAAGTGATTTTCACCTCATTGCGCGATCATCCATAATGACCAGCAAAATCCTGAATCCTCGCAGAAGCGGCCAGGTTGTCCCCGGGTTGCTGCCGCGTTAGTGCACTTTTAACAGCTGGGTGTAGAGTGAATTGCAGTGTGCCAAACTTGGGGTGCGTTTAGGGCGCTGAAGAGATTGACAAGTAACACCTGATTTGACTGGTGGGCTGGAGGGTGGGGAGCGAACAAGCTTCATAGGACAAATGCAGCGAGAAATATATGCAATGGTACTTCGCTTGTTCATTCATCATCGTCTGAGATGCATGCAAATCGGACCCATGTACGTAGTGGCATACTCGGTAGCGAAACTAAGAAACCGGAAAGATCAATTGAGAATCTTCATTTGTTTACAATCTCATTTGAGAAAATTTGAAAGACCACCTACAAAGATATGCTCCACTGAATTAGTCAAGAATGCCGTGTGCTACTGAAAACTCTTCCGATATTCAGTTACCGTACTCCAGGAACATAAATTACACCCTGCTCATTAACTTAACTCTACTAAGGACAATACCAGCCAGTCCGGAACCCAACTGGACATCTATTTAAGTAAACTCAGATCCATAAAGCGGCTAAGCTACCTCGAGGATAATCCATTCAAGATAGCCACTCTTTGATCGATCTATGAAAGAAAAACCCAGACTAAACGTGGCGTGATGAATGGGCTCGTAACCCATCCATGTAGCCCAACACCAAAAAGTCTATGGAGAGTAATATGCCTTGCCTAACAGAAGAGCCTGCGTGCGAGGTAATATCTATTCCAGTAAGTTTCATATAAGCTCCAAAGATCATCGGGAAACAGAGTTTCTAGGTGTGGGATCGCAAACGTGGTTCAGTTTCCGGGCATGACTTTCCTTGTGGTGTTGAGTGCGGCATTCATGGCCGTACCAACAATCGAGTCTACCCGCAGCATCTGGGGGAAGTTCCTGCACAAGCGAATATCTCTGTTCTTACGACTCCAAGCAACATCAAAGCATTTCATAATATACATGGTAACATTAAAATCTATGGCTTGAAACCTCTTTTCCAATTATAGGTCTTCTGTGGTTGCTCCGGACACCCTTCCGTGACAAAAGTATCTTAGTTCTCTGGTAAGGTACAAGCGTGGGTGACTACTATTGCCTGCAAACGTAGTCTACTACATGAAGAGTAGTTATAGTCAGAAATCTGAGCAAGTGGATTCCAAAGAGTTATTAAACCGCATCTGTGTTAAAGCTACCTATTCACGGCAGACATCTTCTCAGCCCGACCAAATTATTTTACGAACGAAAACTTTTCTTTCCGATGTAATACTTACAGTTTTAGGTATGAAACGACGAAATTCATAAAGAAGGTGCGCAATAACATCATCTGCGCAGTTGCTGTCAGAGAAACAGATGGTTAGCAATCAAAGTTGGTCGCATTTATAACCGAAATGCTTGAAAGGAAACATGTCACCCTTCTGGACAGGAGAAAAGGAAGCAAAGATCATACTCGCAAACTGCAGAGCACGAGGTAATTCTGTGTTGTGTGGGAACCGACGTGCGAGGTTGGCCTGCAACCGAGCAACGACATTATTAGCAGAAGCACAAATGATGAGAGGACAATTAACGAAAACCCACTTCAACAGACACTAATACTTCTTCAGTTTGCGACATTGTAGTGTGAAACTTTATGTGCCCCAAAGAAACACAAACCTGCTTGACCTGTGTCCAGTCTTGGGAGCCAATCTCTCATTACAGCTTGCAGAGTAAGACCCTGTTCAGCCATGTACTGCCTTGTTACCTGAGTATGTGATTACGTTAGTTACCAGAAAAAGTACAATGTTGTGCCACTCACAACTATACTTTAAGGTTCAAACTCTGCAGTTAAACATGTTCCTATCACCAGCCCAAGGAGAGTGACTAAAGCTTATAAACAGACTACCTCCTGCTCATAAGCATTGCCCATGTAGGTCTTTCTTGGCATCTGAGAGAATTCTCTTGCTGTAATCTGCAATCAAGCACCATGCTCCGCCATAGAAAGATCAGATGTGTCCTGCGCTGATGAAGCTCTGGTACCATCCTCACGTGCTCACGAGATCGATATTCTAGCTTGCAGATTAATTATTGTTCTGATTCAACGGAACCCTCATTACTATAACAGAGGAATCCGCAGACTCTGCGTGAAGCAATGATAAACTACGAGACCCTTTCCTTCTATTTTAGCAAAACAAGGCAACGCTTTCATAATGAAGGTACTGATTCTACTCAAAAATCAATTACATCCACCACCACGGCTCGGATAGACGAAGTGAATAGAGATGTACCGGCTGTATCTTGGGACAATCTCCGAGAAGATATTGCACATGATAAAGGTTTTGCGATTCCCAGTAACTTTTGCAGTATGCTCTTGAACACACCTGACCTGTTGTTATTATCTCTGTAAGAAGCAGGTAATAGGCGAAAATTTGTAGTGCACTATATTTTGATTCCAACCAGACATACATAAAATTCTGCTGTGGTGTCGGGAATTAGATGTCCGTGGAAGCAATATACGCTATCGGAGATATTAGATGAAGGCAGTGTTCAACGTTTACATTTCTGAGCTACATTGTCGAGGTCGTTTCTCTCGGGATATGCACCACCACAGCCATAACATCTCAGGTGATATTGGTCCGACGCACATCGAAATACTTCCACGGCAGTTCCATCTGCGTCATATGCAATTTAACACTTGGAACTTGAAACAAACTGACGGACATGTGGTCAGAGGCAAGGTCAACATTCCTGTTTCGTCTGCTTCATGAACAAGAAAGAATTTCATGAACAAGAAAGAAACGGTAGACATTCAAGAGTGCGTACGAGAAAGATGAAGAACCCCAAAATCTTCGATCGAGATCGATGACTTTAACTGTACACGAACTGTGTACATTTAAAGTCGGAAGACCTCATGGATTCAGATTGAACTCCGGTTGGATGGACGTGTACCTGGAGGAATTGAGCACTGAAAGCATTCACCGAATTCTTCTTCCTCGTCTTCCTCGTCATCTTCTTCATCATCTGAACTCACGTGTGTTGATTCTTGCATATCATGATCAGCCCAACTCGTACGATCTTTCCCGAACTGGAGCTACAAGTCGACAACACGTAGAAGAACATGTTTCAATATGACAATATATTGAGAAATAGAATACAGAACCCGTTATTCCTGAACCAGCTTCACACCCACGTCCGACCGGACTTGACTCCGACATTTGACAGCAATGTAGTAAAATTTCTCTGAACTGGCAGCACCATAGAGAGGTAAGCATGCATTTGCCTGCAGACAAGGGTTAGTACCTTGGTAGCCTTGAAGACTATCTAAGCCTAGAATCGTGTTATACATGTGAATCTGCAAGCAGGGTTTAATCCGAACGATTGTAACCTCGTGAGAGACCCGCGTCTTGCACCGTCACTTGTTAGAGGAATGGATATAAATTACATCTCCAGCGCTCTCCAAATGGATAACATCTAGATGCGCCAGGAGCAAGCGTATGAGGACTGGGATTAACCCCAGCATGCTCTCTATGTTAGCACGAGCCCATCAACACGCAACACCCTATTAGGAAGTAGTCAGACTTCCATAGTAAGCCTGCACGACAAAACCTATGACTTCGTCGGTGACTTTCCCAGTGCGAAAGAGTGAAACACAGTGTTAGTGGGTGGTACAGGGGTCGGAACGGAGTGTGACAGGACTAGATATGAGGAAATGAGAGCAGAAGCCGTTCGAGGGACGAGAGATCCGGAACTCATTAAGTGCATATGAAGTGCAGATGGAATGGAAATATGATATATACAAATCGAAATGAATAGTAAATGCGGAAAGGAGACGAAGTGAAACTAACAAATAGAATGAAGGCTAAGCACATACATAATATAAATATCTCATGATAACAACATGTAAAAAACTGTTATACATTGTGTAATCGATAAGCGCTAAGCAACGCATGTAAAGAAATAGTAAACAACGTGTAATCGAAGACCGATAAGCAGGACTTGAACTCTTAAGCAATCTGAAATCAGAAGTCGGGCTGGGACCATGAAGTCGAAAGACGTGTAGGAACCATGAAACAGACAAAATTTGAAAGAGCATTAGTTGACAGGACTGGATATGAGGAGATGAGAGCAGAAGCCGTTTGAGGAACGGGAGATTCAGAACTCATTAAATGCATATGAAATGCAGATAGAATGGCAATAAGATGAAAGCAAAACTGAATGAAAAGTACATGCGAAAGGAGATGAATTGTAATTCATAAATCGCATGTAATACCAAGCAC
Source organism: Lunularia cruciata (assembly GCA_948567375.1). NCBI lineage: Eukaryota > Viridiplantae > Streptophyta > Marchantiopsida > Lunulariales > Lunulariaceae > Lunularia > Lunularia cruciata. Next base: position 59,872,956 of record OX419761.1, on the reverse strand, counting down.
CGACATCATATAATTATCAGAAGGTAACAACATGTAGAGAAACTGTACACCTATGTGTAATCGGAAAGCGTAGTAACTCATGTAAGGAAATCGCGAAGTAAACGCATGTGAATAAATCAAAAACAACGTGTAATCAAAGACTAATACAGGAGAAGGAGAAGGAGAGCCTCGGGTGCTGTGAAGGAGAGGACTGGATATTGGTTTAGAGACCAGAAGCCGTTCCTCGAACGGGGGATCCGGAACTCATTAACTGCATATGAAGTGCAGATGGAATGCAAATGAAATGAGAGCAAATCTAATTGAGAAGTCCATGCGGAAAGGAGATGAAATAAAACTCACAACTCGAATGTAAGGCTAAGCACTAACATAATATAATTGTCAGAAGATAACAACATGCCGAGAACTATTAACCATCGTGTAATCGAAAAGTGCTAAGCAACGCATGTAAAGAAATCGAAAACGTCGTGTATAATCGGAGACCAATAGTGAAATATAAAATATCGTGTAATCGATAAGCGCGAAACAACGTGTAACCGGAGATCATTGAGCTGGACCTGAACTCTTTAGCAGTCGGGCAGAAACCATGAAGTCGGAAGACGGGTAAGGTCCACGATACATACAACATACGAAGCAACAATAGTTGAGGATGGGTGGAGTGGAGCGAACTGGGACAGGAGGATTGGAAGGTGTCTTGGTTGAATTGGAGCGAGATGAAAGAGAACTGGGTATGAGAAAAAGAGAGTAGAGAACGGAGGAAAGTAGAGCGAAGCGTTACCTGCATGCGCTATGAACTTACCTGCATGCGCTATGAATGCATGAGTCCTAAAACACCAAACATAGAAGGAAGCAGCAGGCCGTCATAGTAAACCTTCACGAAAGCACGTACGACTTCATCAGTGCCAAACGCAGTGCCGAAGTAGCTGAGCGAATGTCAGTTACCCCCGTACCGCGTTTCTGTTCAAAGCTCATGAGTGCTCATGAGAGGACTGGATATAGGGGAATGAGAACAGAAGCGTTTGAGGAACAGGAAATCCAGAACTCATTGAATGCAAATGAGATGCATGATATGGAATGCATACAAAAATTACGCAAGTCGAAATTAGTATAAAAACGTGAAAGGAAAGGAGAAGGATACAAGTGAGGATACTACGAAATGAGAGCGGAAGCCGTTCGATTAACAGGGGATCCAGAACCCATTAAATGCATATGACGTGTAGATGAAATGTAAGCATGATATGAATTGTAGATCCAGAACTCAAAAAGTGCATATGAAGTGCGGATGAGATGTAAACATGATATTAGGCCATGAGAGCAGCATGTAAATAATATTATGATGTGTGCAAATTAGATAATGATACTGGAAATATGAGGATAGAAGCCGTTCCTCGAACGGGGGATCCAGAACTCAGTAAATGCATATGAAATGTAGATGAAATGAAAGCAGAACTGACTATAAAATATATGCGAATAGGAGATGAAATATAATTCATAAAAAACATGTAGTATCAAGCAACGAAGATATATAACTACATGTAGAGAATCTGTGAAGAGACAAAGAGATCCTCGAAGAAATCGCGAAGTAAACGAAGGTGAAACTTTCGAGAACTAATTGAATTATGATATGTGCAAATCGAGATGAGAATTAAATCCGTAAGGGAGATGGATACAACTGAGGATATGAGAGATGAGAACAGAAGCCCGTTCGATCAACGGGAGATCTGGGGCTCAACAAGTGCATATGAAGTGTATGTATAATTGCAATGAAGTGATCGAATCAACAAATATTAACTGAAAGGAACATGCGGAAAGTAGATGTAATGTAACGTGCAGAACGGAATCAAAACAAAGGAACGACATCAAAAATTGATCCGAAGCTAGAAAACCTGCAGAGAAACTTGTTAATCAACGTGTGTAAATGAAAAGGGGTAATTAACGCATGGAGAGGAATGGAAATGCAGAGCAACACGATAGATCTAAAGAAAGGTAAGCACCAACGTGAGAGATGAACAGAAGGTAAAAACCGCATGAAAACGAACGGTAAAGGACTCGTAGAGATATCACTATCACGAACGAATTGTAAATTAAAAACCATAAGAGTAGCCGAAGGAACCGTTCCGAGAAAACGAGGGAGGACGAGCGAGGCGTTAAGGGACTGGATAGAGTATATCATACGCTATGGACGCATGAGTCCTCAAGACTCATGCGTATAGTGTCTATCACAACATGCTCTATGAGCACATGAGTTCCAAAACACTAAACACTAAAAGGAAGCAGTCAGACTGTCATAGTAAGCCTGCATGGAAGCATAGACGACTTCATCATTGCCCCACAAGGTGCCGAGGTAGCTGGGTGAATGCAAGTGCCCCTCATATCGAGTTTCCTTGTAGCTCATGAGTGCTATGCGAGCTTGGTCCCAACCATCAAGTGCCACGCAGGAAGCATGGTAATCATTTGAACAGGCACCTATCGGGCCTCGGATGAGTAGCAGGGGGGCGACGAGAGAAGAGAGAAGAGACTGTCGAAGAGGTGCAAAAAGCCAAGGTCCTGACCATGGCAGATGCAAAATAGAAGAATGGGCAGGGAATGGCTATGAAACGTACCTTGGTAATACCTGAAAGGGAACGGTTAATATTGTGGGAATAGAGGTAATAAGCGAAAGAAAATCAGAAAGCAAAATGCGTGTGATTGGAGTATTAGCAACACAAAGGTAAGAGCAGGGGAATGCAGGCAAGGCAGCATTAGCAGCACAGAGATAGTATCAGTGGCAGCAAGAAAATGCTGAAGATTGGGTCAGTGGCCGAAGCCGTGAAGGCAAGCACCCAATGTAGCTCAAGAGCTTCCTGAGGCCAAGTAGGGAGGGAGCGAGGGGCAAGCGTGGGTTAGAAAGCTAGATGTAAGAGTTCACCAGTAAAAAATAATGAAGTCGAGAGCAGCAATGCAACCGAAAGCGAGAGGCATAGGAAACGTGCTATGGGCTGTAAGAGCCCGCCAGGATGCAGTGCGTGGATGAAGCGAGAGGAATAGGAAACTTGCTGTAAGAGCCCACCAGGATACAGTGCGTAGATGAAGATGAAGAACGTGGGATGGAGTCAGGGAGGAACACAGGAAACAGTAGAGAGCGAGGCAGGAAGCAGCCAGAGAGCGAAGGGAAAAGACTAGGGAGTGAAATAGTACAGGAATGTGTGGATGTGGCAGGCATTTCGCAAAGGATATGGCTGCAGAAACGGGTAGAAATGTAAGAGTGTAACTAGAGCGAACCGTAAGAGGACAGGATAAAGTATATCACTCCCAGCGCTATGGACACTGGAGTCTGGATACGCTAAACAACTCACTATATATATATATATATATATATATATATATATATAGGAATTACAGCAGAAGCCGTTCGTAGAACCGGGGCTCCACACCCATTAAACCCACTGTGTATCGAATCATGAGTGTAGTCCCTTTGCTATATAAATTCCTCAAGAGAATATTGCGTAGTGGTATAACCTCACTGTCGCAAGAAGCATATGGGTTCAGTGCTGGTACCTAGATTCTTTGCTTCCCCTTCATCTGCAAATGTCTGGTAAGTCCAGATTTGAACTTGCAGCCTATTGAGAGTGATGAAGCGTACTTAATATGCTCCATGATTTGGCAATATAAACATGATACGTAGAAACGAGAGGACAAGAACCTGAGAGGACTTTGTCCCCCTTTCAAAGAACTTCTGCTTGTGCGTAGGAAATAGCACAAGCCTTGACTGGATGCTTCTACAGGGCCCCTTGTCCAATAAGTATCAACACACAGCCCGGGAGAACGCAATACTTCTTACATTCCTGTCGTGTCACCAGGACTTGCTTTTTAAGTGACCCTGCTTTCCATAAGTCCTTCCCTTTCATCTGATTACTTCACCTCACTGCTTTCGCTATTTGTGACTACTTTGAGCTCTGCAGGCAAACGTTATGTAAAAGCTTGCTCCACCCACAATACTCTAATGGCTTAGACTTTCACTCGTCTCTTTACCAACAAGGGGCAAAGCTCAAACTCAAAGGTGCGCAGGTGGCATCTGCATTGTGGTGTTAATATGTCAGGTACACAGAAGCTGGAAATACTCCTCTAGATTTTCTCCAGTATGATCTTAAAGCTTTGCTGTCAGTAATATCATATTCTCCATTAAACACGAATTAGAACATCATTACGAGCCATAAGGAGGCGAAATAATTCATGAATCCGAAGCAATCTTTTGTTTGGCTCTCTGTGAGCGCCACAGGACCTGATAGAATTCAAGAATGCTTCGTCGGAAATTGTTGATGTTACTAACGGAACACTACCGTACAAAAACAGTGAAAAATTGCAAGGACCACCGCAAAGTGACAAAAGCACCACGTGCTAGAAGTCCCTAGTCAAAATGCTGAGTGTCTAGCTTCTTCAACGTGCACATAGAACTGGTAGATTTTACAGGCAAAAGAAATAGATTAAGCAAGGACGGACTGGTTCATCTTACAGTAGACACTGACAAAATGGTCACTTAGCCGCATCAGCATTTCCGTAAAGATGAACTCATCAGGATATTCAATATAAACCAATATAAACCCATTCTTCCCTCAATAAATTAGAACTCTGGAGATGATTCCTCCTATGGTTGCTCAGGAAAGAAGCTCAATGAGAACTGGACAACCGCACCATCAACTGAAAACTCAGAAAAGCTCCCATCATCACCGTAAGCAGATTTGAGAGGTGTGCAAGGCTTAGAGTCTCTGGTAAAAACCTGCGACTCGGCACCAGCTTTGAAGAGCGATTTCTTCTCCATTTCCAATATGTGATTGGGCGATGGGCACAAAGATGGATCCTCTTTCAGAAGATCCTGGAAAATAAACAGCAAGGTAAACAGTCTGATACTATTAATGTGATGAACTGTTGCTGAAAAACGTAGGCAATGAAACGATCACCATCTGGTAGGGGATACGGCTGACACGATGGAGATATTGAGTGATGCTCATCACTAAAGACACATGAAACTTCCTTTGCTCGCAACAGGTACAAGGCCAACCAGAGGGGCAGTAATTAGGTATTAACCAATTACGATCTTCGGGATCTTCTGGATTCCGATAGATCTGGTAAATTGGAAGGAACAAGAAGGGTAACCTACTGGGATTCTACGAGTAAACCCTGATTCCTTAATGGTTCTTCATAGCTGAAAAATGATAAGGAGATACCATGCACCGCTGAGAAACAATTTAAAGAGAACTATACCTCCACAAGGCTTCTGAGAGTATGATTCCGACTGGCAGACGTGACGGTGCCACGGCACTGTGGACACTTGCACTCAACTCCAGTCTTACGGGACCTCCGATACCAATCAGAAAAGCAGGAGTTGCTGTTTCATGCAATAAGATGTTAGCCTATGGAAATCAGAAGCATCATCATGAAGGGTGGATATCAGCTAAGATGCTTAACTCGAACTAACTCGGGATTTTGAGACATCGAAATTGATCTCAAACACCACATACACACTAGTCTTTCCATAAAGCTGAACATATTGCTACCATGACACTCTTCCACCAAACATCAACAAGAACTCTAAAACCAAAACCGTTGCCCTTACATTTCAGTATCTGCTATGCTTGCTAGAAACCGTGCTTGTCCAGTCAAACCTTTCCATGTTGTATTTCACTGCTGATGGAGGTGCCAAAAGTCTGTTTCTGAAAGTTCTGACTCGGTACTATAAAGAGGAAGCAAGAAGACTCAAAAGCCACACTTCCGTCAGACTTCTACTAGATAAGATTCCAAGGACATGTGTGTCTGGAGGATCATACCAGAAACTATGGAGACACGGTGTAAGAGATACTACGTCGTGCCAAACGTTCAGACAAATGCTGCACTTAAAGGTCTCAAGACTTTCCATCATCTGTAGGAAAGCGCACAAATATGTTACTCAGCACAAACCAACAAAGCATGATAATCAAGCTTGTGAGAGAAATGCCCAAAACTTTTTTCCTCTCAGACATGAGGTCTAAGTCCATCGTCAACATCATGCTACATCCTTTAACTATTCGAAGCCTGTGAAATGGTATCTACATAGCCCTCTCAAATAGAAGGCTCTGCCCAAAAGTAGAAGCTGCGTAGGTGAAGTATCCATTCAACCTTAGGCCTCTTCGGGCCGGAAGCATTTTGGTCTCCATTTTCAACAACATCAGCTGTTGCATCAGCTTCAGCCTGCAATGTCATCACAAATCAGTTTTCCTTCCCCATTTCTACCATTTAGGCACAAGATGAACAACTCCAACCACAGCTTGACAGTTTTTGTTCTTTTAGTCGTGCTTTAGTAGCCTTGCTAGTCAGAAGATTGTTAGATTACCAAAACTTTGTGATTTCCAGACGTAAATGAGAAACATAAAAGGCAATTGAATCTGGACCTGGACTGCAAGATCTCCTCATCGCGGATCCCAGCTTCAAAGTGATAAAAGCAAACAGAATCTAACCTTACACTTGTCTCCACACTCCATAATATTTCCGTGACAACAAAATCTGAGGAATCACTGGTAAATCTATACGTCACAATTCTCCCGGACTGTACCGTATAAACCAGGTTAAAGAATATTTCTGGTGTCATCTACCTGCGAAAACTGTCTCCAACCAGGAACTAAGAGCAAAGAGATGTAGGAAAATCATTCCAATGATCATTCTCACGGTGGTTGTTTGAACAGGTGGCTCACCACCTGCTCCGCAACTTTCCCAGTGATCTTCAGGTTCAACATAGTTTTCAGGTCGATTATGTTCGTCAAAGGTCGATAGCTTATTGTGGACGTTATCAGGGGTTTACAAGGGTCCTGTATGAGGGACAGCACTATGGGGCCTGTAATATCTTACTTCAACGACTTCGTGACTATTAAAGGCTGTTGTTTTGGTTATTGTGTTCTCATTGAAATCCTTCCACTTGTACTCGTCAGGAACCCGGATGAAGGACAAACGCTGGATCATTTTCTTAAAGTTTAAAACGTAGAATTTGCTCGTATGTGCGTTGCCTTTCAAACACTGGGCCAAAGAGAGGATATTCATATTGAACAAACAAGAAACTCCACCAGCTGACTCTCTCATTCTATATTCCACCATCAACCTACTATTTGGAGAGAGAAAAGGCATCTCATACCACGGGACAATACTATGAAGACTTCAGAGGCTGAGAAGCTATTCGTAATTTGCAAGCTTATCATCAGGTTGTGTGTGTAATCATGCAAGAGATGATTACCTCAAGGCCCCTTTTCTGATGCCCAAACTGAGCTTTGTTGATAATCTGAAAAACAAACACCGGACAACCTGCCACAAAGGAATTAGATAGGAGGCAATACGCTGTTTCTCCCAGTTTCTCATCAAAAAGGTCCTTTACCCACAGCCGTACAGACATATATATGACTACCTTGCCCCTGAATCCATCTTTACAGCTTTTCTAGACCCCAACTCTAAGCCCACTATTTATTGAACGTAAAGGAAGAGAAACTTTAGCTGGTTACAATAAGTCACTACCGCACAAAAGAGCTGAAGAAGTAAATTTCTACGTTTGAGGTAAGCACCTGAAGGGTGAGGTCCGAGGGCGACTTCATCACCTTGATGAAGCATAACTTGCTGATCTTTCTCGACAGGCTTTCCTTGCACCGTGGTTCCGTTCACACTGCATCCACTGTAAGTCATCAGCTTTAGCTGGCAAACTTCCGACTGAATCATTTTCAAAAGCTGTGACAAAGACGACGCATTCATGTAAGTCATTTGATCAGAGCCATAGCATCAGGCGAAACAATCTCCTCGTAATGAAGACTGCAGATAAACGACAAGTTCGGGTGATAGAGCTGATCTGTCAACCTTAAATTTTGGATGTAGCATGCCCCGTTCTCATTACTTCTCCATATCTTGATATGAGCTTTACTGATATGCAAGTCCTCTTTACCACTTGCACTGATAACATCTGCTCGTCCAACATTGACCTCATTGTTTGCTAGCTCAATGTTCGGAAAGTCCTTGTCCACAGAAACTGCCAGGGCCCACTATAAAGTTTGAGACTTGCTGTGGGAAGCGATTTGTCTATGCGCTCATGCCCAATGGATGCTCTTCAACGAAAGACAATGTAATATATGCATAGGGAACAGGAAGCAGGTAAAGGGTAGGTATGATGAAGCTAAGTCAATCAGTTCCCAGAAAATGATAAGGAAGCAATATCAGCTTACAGTGAGAAAGAGATAGGGTCACTTTTGACATCCACGACTTTTGATTCTTTAAATATGCATCTAATTCTCTGCTTCCAAGATATAGAATAGTTGGCTGGCCTTGACCTTGAGGTTAACGAGTCAAGAAAGGTCATCATACTGAAACGAGAGGATACATATTTTGGAAAGAAACACATTCGACTATTGCCGTCCCAGCGCAGTCTCAGCCTTGACCTTTCGGCAACAGAACACAAGGTCGATTGCAATAGGGTGCTCACAAACCAATGATCGTGTTCACTTAGACATTTCGAACTCGAGAGATTTATGAGCACATCGAACTGACCTAGGCGTGCCCACGTAGCCTTCAGATCTCCACCATTCTCATGCGGCTTCCTCCGCTGAAGAAAGGCGGCGAGATCCACCTCTGAATACTCCTGAGTGTCAGCATCGTGAGCGCCTGTTTCAGCGGACCCATTGTTCTCTGTACCTTCTTCGCCGCCTACTGTCATGATGACCCCTAGACTACAAACGTGTATACCGAGCTTCGAGTTCAGGACACTGCATCAACAACTTTTGGACGTAAATTCATTAGATTCTTAGTTCAAAACCCCACTGGACAGTACCCTAAATTAGCCGTACCTGACTGATGTCACTATGATTCCACCACCTCATGCATCATACTACAGAATTATGGGTACGTAAGGCGAAATACAAGTTTCATCTGCAATGTGTAGGACAATCACCGGAGCCCCCTCGAGCAAGACCTAGTTGAATATTGCACAGAAACCGTCGAACATCATGGAGATAAATGAAATTGGCCGCAGCCTGAGATCTGACATTGCACAAGCAACGGATCATCCTATGTAAACATACTTTATTGGAGATCCAGCAGCTTTGATTATGTTCTCCCCTAAACCCATAGAATTGACCTCGAACTCTTGGCAGAGAACCATATTCCATCTCCAAAACCCTATAGGATCATCCTTCGACTGCCAATGAGCTTAAATTCCTCAAAATGAAATTCCGTACCGGCCAGGCGAGGTCAGATCCGTGAACTGTATTTGTCACTGAGCTCCAGATTGCTCAAGCCGGCCATGTTCTCTTCACGGCAGCATTGAACAATTTGAAGGTGGTAAGAGAACCGGTGATATCCTGAACTCTGTATCTTTTCTCAATCGAGCTGGGTTTAGAACTGAAAACAGAAGGCATTTAGCCAGTAACCCCCACTCTAGGCCCCTTGCTACAGGCTGCAACTTTTTTGTCCAGAGTTTCAAGGGGGAATTGCTCCCAGTGACAATATACACTCCCTGGATAATCTCGTCTTAATCTCTAATTTAGAAACGCGTCACACGTCGTCAACCTCGACCCCACCAGGTAAGTCGCCAAATCTCGCCTTCCTCAAAGACGTAAATGTGCGTTACTCATCGAGCACATTGCTTCCATTGAATGACCGCGCCAAACCACAGCTCTGGCACGAGCGATGACAAGGTTCAAGACCGTCTTTTCTGTTTTCTGCCCTGACATACACCCTGCAGAATTTTGAGGCCAAAGATCCAATTGCATTCAATCACCGCCTTCCAAATCCCAAATGTTTCATCTTCTGTTTCTAAATTTCGATCTCTTCCAACTGCTCTCTACATTTGTGACTCTCTTAAAAGAAGCAGCTTGTTCACTTGAATATCTGTGCCTTATGACTCACCGCTCGCCGATTTCTTGACGAGTTCTCAGCCTCAATCACCTGCAAGCCTGGAACCGTAACACAGAAGCTTTCTACACTAAAATTGTCCGACGTCCACTCTGTTCATTGCAATGGAGCTCTTTCTTACTCTTTCTCTGTCTGACTCTCAACTTCACACTTTCCTCTGTGAACCCATTTCTTCTCTTCCGGTCATCGGCTTCTATTTCTCTCCCTGCGAGCGAGCGGTTCATTATTTATCTCAACGTCCTTCTTTTACTGCGAGTTATTGTTCTACTTGTGCTCAACCTCTCCCCAATGATAGGATCAAGGTTTTATGCATTTTTCAGCTTCACACACTATTCAGAAAGGTGTCATGAACTTTGCTTTGATGCACTAATCGGATCTGGGTCGATCTAAATGCTCAAGAAATTATAAATAAACGAATTAGTCAATAATTGTTTATGTTAAAGCCTGTGAAAATTTCGTGAATTAATATTCTTATCAACTAATATTTTAACTTTAAGCACATTTGCCAACACTAAAATCGAAGTGATCTAGTCTACGATGCTCAAGTCTCAATTCAACAGAGACAGTTTTCTAATTTGGATAAAAACCCAGTATTATACACGGAATATGTACTCAACTAATTGGTTTTGTACGCCAAAATCTCTAGTCTGATATTCTTGAGATATGCTCTCTTGAACTTGGATATGAAAGTATACGAATGCGTTCCTACTAGGTTTTACGACTTGCATAACTCAAATATCTTAGGTGCGGTGCGCTAGGGTAGCCTTTTCATATATAGACTCTATTGGGTTTAGTCTCATGTTACCTCTCTTTTTTTTTCCCTCTCCCCTGTACGGTTTGATGGGTCTTCCCACCTTTCCTACGCGATCGCCTTCTTTCTTCTACTAGGTTGGTATACGAATACCAAACTAGTAGAACATAGGTCACATGTAAGCATGTTAATTGGTATACATTATTAGTCTTTAATAAACGATCATTTCCATTTCTATTTCCTACAAAATTGAAAGTCGTTTAATTTTAATTTTATGAGATTGATAAGCAACCCTGGGTGAGAGTCTGGGGTTGTTTCTAGAAATTATCAATTGTGCTATTATCAATAACGTACCCCATCAATCAATGGGGTACGTTATGAACATTTCTGTAAACAATGTTATAAGGATAAGGCTCAAATTATACTCTTCGATTAAATTCCACTGAGAACAATATCTTTTTGAAGCCAAAATCCACTAACGTTAAAACTTTCTTAATTTGAAACTTTTTGGTCCAAGAACGGCGATTCAGTTATTTACTGAAAGATTTCTTCTTCCAATCATGTATCTCAATACCTTTGTCTAAGAACTTCTGAGTATCTTACATTTCTCTGATGTTTCGTAATCCGACGTCAAGAATCCGATCCTCTCATGTTAAATTACTCACGTCTGTTGAAGTTGTATCTACTGAAGAGGAGTCGTAGATTTCAGGTTTTGACACGTTGGAAGATAATTCAGAACAGCCAGGTGTGACTATAGGCTTTGTTATGCGTTGTGAGAAGAATCAATTAAGGATCACTAGGTTTGACAAAAGGGTCTTGACTACATAGTTCAGTGCTAAACGGAAGTTCCACGACGTCAATTTAACCTGTTTTGGTTCATAAACGCCTTCCGTAGAGTAAAAAAAGGTGACCGCGTAGAGAACACGGAGGATGGGAAGACCCCGTCAAACCGTACAAGGGAGAGACGGAATAAGTAAAATGGAGCTAGGTCCCAAATAGGAGAAATCTGCCCTACTGCACCTAGAAAGCAATTCTTTACGTATCCTAGGGACATTAACTCATCTGGGTGAAACACAGCTCTTTACTCCAACGAATCCCATCTCTCGTTGCCTTAAAAATGCGGTCGACGGCAATGATATATTGAGGCCCTCTACTTTGGGGGCTCGAAGTGGGCGGCTAAGGTTCTTGTTCTCGATACCACAAGATTTTGACCCGTCTTCTCAATTATATTTCGAGTCCTCTTGGGTACTATTCTAATCACTACGATATGGAAAAAGAAATACATGGAAAAAAGTTGTGTTCTGCTCGGGCACCAGGCCTTTAATGCAAGAGTCTCGAGGAAAACAACTCCAATTTGAGGAGAGAACCCCGAAAGAGGGTTCTCTCCTCCAATTAGAGTTGTTGCTTATCCCGGACCAAACGGTTCCGGTATAAGCAACGGCACCACCAAAATTACAAAACTGACGTTATGGCTGACATCACATGTAGGTTGATGATGCACCTGTGGCGCTCGTTTAAGGGACCTGTGTGAAAGAAATCCGTGACGCACTCCGTGACAGCGTAATGTCCTACTGTGCGTTTCAGACCTCGAAGTTGAACCTACACGAAAAGACGAAGATGAAGGCGAAAAGACGAATCTAGATGCAGTCCAGATAAACTCACAAAGACGGAACGTAGTCTCGATATTCCTCTAATCCTCAGGCAACGGTACATTTGCTTGCAATACGTTTGCTGGTGACGTTAACCTAAATGGGTCTCTTCTTGCGGCGTAAGCAATAGTCTCTACCTTGTTGATGCGGGAAACACCCAGGCGAGGGTAGTCTTTGTACAGCTTTAATTTACAACTTTCCTGGTTTCTGTCTTCGCGTAACAGTTACAAACAGTACCTCATAATCTCCATATTCCTCTGTTGGCACTCTACTCGTGTACACATCTTGAATGACCCTGCTTGTCTCTCAATTAGACGCCCGGTGTAGTGATGTACACGGGAAAATGTCCCCCAGTCATAGTCTGCCCATTCTACAAGGGATTAAAGTCGGGTCGATAATCCTCTCCTGAGATTGGTAGACATACCAATACTAACTGCATTGCGGTGCAAGTAGGAACTTGTAATTGTTGACGATTCGGGCGGTAGCCGTATACTCTGCTCATGGAAACGACAGTTATGTAGCCATGAACTGATAAGATATCAGACATACCACACTTTGTGCTTACTCAATAAATGGTTACTCGCTTGAAAATTTCCGCAAAGTTCCGAGTCTCCAGCCCGTAGAAAATGACTTTAAGGCTCATTAACCTGGATTAAGTGCGTTGATGGATTAACTTAACTGGCCTCTTTGATCAACATAAGCCTCCTACTCCGTTTGCCCAATGACTGCATCACTCTCCTAAACCATAGTCACTTCTCTGTACAACTAGTTCATCTTACCGAAGGGGGAGTGAGGTTAAGAATCATAAAGAATTCCACCGCAAAATGCTTTTCAGTCTTGTTAGGTGCAGCTAATTCACCAGAATCACACAGTACAGATTGGACACCTAGTAAACTAGGGGACTCTTACAGCCTATACTCGGGACAAGCGTCATACGTGATGGGCAACTTCAAGGAGCAAATATACTATCAAACTAGAGCGTTAGTCAATCAAAAGATTTCGACAGTCCACTTACACTGAGAGACATGGCTAGACTATTCATAGTCTCAACCGAACCCGATAAGACTTTCAAAATCCCAGCGAGCTTCGGATGACAAAATAAACCACCACTCCTGGCACTTTAAATAAAAGTGCTTTGTTCCCAAACCTTTCGCAAGGTGGAACAGTTCACAACTTGATCCAACTCCTAGCCAGTAATACGGCCTAAGACGCTCCCGATGACTAAACACACAGGTCTGAACTACGCTTCCCCAGCCAGACACTCGTCATTAAACACTAATACAAACCAGGACAGACATATACTTCCAGGCAAAGCGCTGCTAGAGACAGAGACACTGGAAAGGAGTTATTTAGCAAAATACTTCTCAAAAGATCAAGCTGGTAAATACGTGCCTAGTGGATCGAAACGTAGCTCATGCAAACAACTGCTCTATGAACTTGCATGTTACTCACCTGACGCCTGACTTGAGACGATCATGGGATTAAAGGCTGGTACAGCTTCTACAGCTACAATCTACCTGGTACAGCTTCTAAAAGCCAGACGAGCTACCCAAAACTGGAGCATAAGCATGGTCACGATAAGAATGGTACATTTGACGTTTACTTGACAGACACTCAAACCCGACAACATATTTAGTTTTATAGCAAGCAGGACAACATATCTCCTTGCAGAGGAACTCCTTTCTCACCATAGTGCGGATGCTTGTGGAAGATCCGTGAGATGACTGTACAGGGGACACACCTAACAGACATCACGGTGATGGATATGAAACATCATATGATTGTCAGACTCTAGCAAGTATAGTCACTTGAAATAAGAAGAGACTAAACTGCAAAGAGATGTGACAGCATGTACAAAGATCTGCTCCCATCATAAACCCACAAACGTCAGTCGCTTTTTGTCCTAATAACAGCCTCTGATCTAAGACGATAAGGGCAGACAATGTTGAGATTAAGGGAGATATCGCCAGACAGCTTTACAGCGCTGCTGCTCGTGTTCCTTCACATCCTGCCAACATAGTCCTGAAGGTTAAGTAGATGACCAACTTCAAGGGATAGCAGCTCAACATTGCTTGGGTAGTCAAAGCAGTCAAGAAGGTAAGTACTCGGGAAAATAGTTTTCAAGTCTAGTGCAAGAGCTCCACCAACCGCGAGTCAAACATACGAGGGCACTTGTGCTCAAGGTGTTCTGTAGCCAACGCATCCGCGATGTTACAAGGTCAGAAACTTAGCGTGGAAAGTCATAATTCTTATCTCCTGACAGTATTTTAGTTTGCATTGTAAGGTTGGTATACAAGCGCCTGCCGCAATACATGCCCCAGATGGCCACGCACATTTACTTCCAGTGGTAGAGAAGTGTAAGGATATTTAAAGGCAATAAACGAAGCACTGCATGACAACCAATGTCAGCAAAAGAGGAAATTCCGGACTAATACCAGTCCGATTAGTTCTTACAGTAGCCAGACATCAGCTTACAAAAAGGTTAAAGGGAAGGCCCTAGAGTAGAAACTTGACTAGAGGCACATGCAAATCATACACTGAAAATACGGACAATACCTTACAAAGTGGATTAGATTTCCAGGCGAAAAATGGTTTGGTCAGTTGCATAAATTTTCTACCATCAAACTAGGAAAAGCCCTTTAGATAGAATCTTCATCAGAAGTCAGCCATAGGCGATTGCCCAGTGTGCCAATCGAGCTCAGTGACCTGATACTCCAATAAGAATGATTAGGAAATATAGAGAAACAAAGCTCACACTTGGCATCGTGGTTCTTATAACTCATCTCACGTCATCACTTCCAAACATTATTAAGCGGAAGGAACCAAATTAAACAGTCGCAACTTAGAATCAGGAGTTCATATCCGATCATTAGATGCAAGCATTCCTCCTAGCATTAGAACAGGGTGAATCAGGTTAACTGAACAGAATCACACTCGAAGCTTAACTACTGATTACATTTCTGAGGTCTGCACCGCACTGCATGCATCAGATTGCATTAAGCATAACTCTCAAAAGAAGTCAAAAATCTCAGATCAATCACCTACTTGACCCTCGAAATATAGGTACTGATAAGAAGATTAAGCACAAAAGAGCTGCCTGAAATTTGTGGCCAAGCCGGATCTGATCCTGGGATATAACAACAGTCAGCAGATAACCATTTTAAGTAGTAGAATGCCCATACAACATCTTAATGCTGTCAGTCTAGTGCTTCCAACCAGCCTTGATGAAGTTTCTCTGCAAAGAATGGTGGAAGCTCTGTTAGCAACCAAACAAACGCCACCATGGTAAGAGATCAAAGTCCAACAACACCAAGGTTAGGATCCACCGGAGCGAATCACACCAGATATCTCAGCTTGCCTGTCTCCAAAGTACCATGTACTCCACTGTGCTCAAGATCCCTGCACCGTCATAGTTGTTGCATCTGTAACTTGTGGAGAAAAATTCGCACGAAACCCAATGCCCTATTCTATTGTACTGTCTCTGGATGACCACCCATGGTACCAGAAAAACCTTGTCAGTCTTCAAGTTAGCCTGACCTACAGCTAAACAGGCAATTGAGTCTTCCACTTTGATACTGGGTACTACTAGCTTGATAGATTTGACTCATTTAGTGAGTCAATTTTCACTGCTTGTTACGCAAGAACAACTGTGCCGACCATCGACCACTTCGGCTCACTGATTTCTACACTGAAAGTCAAGGATAACCTGCAATGTGTCTCCCACCCATCGTGATTGTTGGTAGCACCCGCCCTACAACAGATATTTCAGGAGGCAATGAAAGATTTAGCACCAAAATCAATTCTTTACGCAGACAATTAGTCTCGCACAGATCCACTCACTGCTTTATCACCGCCCCATCTCCGACATAAATCGTTCGTACTCCGATTCCACAACATTCGTTTGCTGCCCACCAGCTCCAGAAGCGACATTGGAAGCCCAGGGTGGTGGTACTCCACCTGCATTGGGTGGAGGTGGGGGAGGCGGAGGAGGGGGAGGGGCGCTTGTTGGTGGTGGTGGAGGGGCAGCATAGTAACCAGGGTACTGGGGCATAGAAGGATAAGCTGAATTTCCCATTGTCACACCAGCAGCTGGAGGGCGAGATCCGGGACTAGGTGCAGCACCAGTTGGCGGAACTCCTGGCATGCCAATTCCTTGAGGCCCTCCTGGTGGTCCGCCTTCCATCGATCCAGGAGGCCCACGGGCGGGTCCTCCAGGGGCCCCTTGATTTGGTGGTGGTCCTTGGTAGCTGTTATATGGTCCTCCGTAGTGAGGAGGAGGAGGCCCCCTCATAGGCCCTCCTTGCGAGGGTGGTTGAGATGGCGGAGGCCCATAAGGATTGACCGGGGGAGCGGGACCAAATGGGTTGTAAGGAGGCGGAACCGGCGGGGTTCCCCAAGGTGGAGGAGGACCCATCCGACCAGGAGCCATACCACCAGGAGGAGGACCTCGTGGTGGCTGCTGCTGCTGCTGCTGAAGCGGTGGAGGGTAGCCACCACCTCCCATGCCATCCATACCCGGTAATGGTGGTCCTCCCGGGCCACCTGGTGCTCCTGGTGGGGGTGGACGACCTGCCACTCTCACAGCCAAAATCTTTCCATCCAGTCGGTAACTATTCATGTGAACTACTGCCTGGGCTGCAGCTGCGGCATCTGTGTACTTCACGAATCCATATCCCTTGCTACTTCCATTGAGTCTATCCCTGATAACCTTTGCATCGTCTACTCGGCCAAACGGTGCAAACAGCCTCATGAGACCCTCATCGTCGATGGAATTGGGGAGATAGCCCACATACAGGTTGGAATCGTCGGCATCCTTAGTGAACTTGTTGCCAGGGGCGCCCCCAGCACCGCCAGGTCCTGGCTGAAAGAAAGGGCTCCCGTAACCTTGTTGTTGCTGCATGCCTCCTGCAGGGCCTGTTCCTGAAGGTCCCATAGGCGGTCCCATGGGTGGACCACCATAACCACCTCCCATTCCATTCCCACCTCCCATACCTCCACCACCCATACTATTTCCTCCCGGCATACCCATTCCTCCTCCGCTAGACATATTCGGGGATCCACCCATCATCGGACCCCCGCTTGCACTCACAAAGCCTGGTATACTTCCCCCACTGCTACCACCTCCTGCCGCACCAGCACCTGCACCTCCTCCAGCTCCAGAACCAGACCATGGAGGACCGCTGCTTCCTTGTGGTCCCGGCAAGGCTAGAGTTGGTCCGGATTGACGAGCACCTCCAACCTCACCAGAAGCTGAACCACCTGAAGATCCTCCACCACCACCTCCTCCTCCACCACCTTCTCCTCCTCCGCCACCTAACTCGGCTAAGAAGCTCTTGTACTCATCGTCCATCTTGTTCCCTTGGGCGGAGCCCTTTAGAGGACAATCGATAGTCGGATGACCACCATCGCCACAAATTCGGCAAGAAACATCACTCTTGAACGTCGAATGTCGAGCAGGACAAGCATATTGCCTGTGGCCAGGCTCTCCACAAAGTCGACAGTACTCGTCATCCCTTATGGTTCCGTTCAAAGCAGCCAGTTCCCGCAACTGAGCTCTCTTATGCTCGTTTCTCCCCTCCTCGACGGGGACCAAAAGCTTTTCCACCATTCCCGCTGCTTTCTCTAATGCGTCTGGAGTATCAGCTTCCACCAGCACATGCAGGTCTTCATTCTCTGAGGGATCGGGCTTCATGTCTCGTTTCTGCTGAGACCTACCTTCCTTCACGGAACCCTTGCCCCTGATAACGATCTTGGCCCCTGTTTCCTTCTCCATCCTTTTCTGTGTGTTGCCGCGAGGACCGATAATAAGACCGATAAAATTGTATCCTGGATATTCTTTGACAGGAATGTAAAGTTTCTTGTACAACTTCGGTGGCTTGTAGTCAGCTGGTGGTTTGAAAGTAGGATTTTTCTTTATGAGCTGAGCAATGACCTCCTGTCTCTCGCGTGTCAGCTTCTCTCTGGCACGATACTCACGAGTGTTGATTCTGATACCCATATTATCGTAAATTGGTTCGGGAGAAGGGGACCTGTTTCCATCTCCTCGCTCGTCCAACACCTGACCAGTTTGAAGCTTCCTGTTGATATCCAAAAGCTTAATGTTTAATGCTTGCAACTCAGGATCGAGATCCACTCCGCCGGTCAGCTCCCTGACAAAGTCCGGCAGCTGGATCTGACCCAGTAGGGGAGCTTTGGGTTCATCAGAGGCCCATCTTGACTTCCGCTTCTTCACTCCACCTTCACCCTCGTTGTTCTCCCCGTCTCCATCGGCCTGAGGTCCCCATCGGCTCCTCCTCCTCTTCTGGGAATTCGTCTCCCCTGTACTGCTAATGTTTTCATCGCCAGTGGCACCTCCATCACCTTCTCCGTTACCAGACCCAGACGGCTGGTGCGATGGAGTCCCATCTCCGGCCACTTTACTACCCCCCTGATAAGAATCATCCTCAATGAAACCCCCACGTGCCTCGCTATAGCCTCCACTACTATCGTACGTAAAATTCCGTGAGTTTCTCGGATCGCCCTCAGCTCCTCTGTCTTCTCCCGCTCCATGCTGAGATGGATACTGCCCCGCGTAAGCGTCTCTCTCATGCTGATACTCTGACTCAATTTGCTGATGATAGCCGGGATTTCCTTGGTAGTTCTCGGCCTGTCCTTGCATCCATGCCTGCCTATGCGCTTCAACATCTGACGATCCATGAGAAGTGTACTCCGCTCCGTGCCCGTTCTGAGCAGCATATTCGCGACTCGGATTATGTCCAAACCCTGCTCCATTACCCGGGTCCTGCTGTGGCTGTTGCTGCCAAGGATGAGCTGGAGCGCGAGATGCTGGCCCTCCGACAGTCGCCTCGAGACTTGCCAGAAAAGCCTCAGCCGCAACTGATGCACCACCCTGTTCCATTCTTTCCCCTCCTAGGACCAAACAAGACTCCGAGCTTTCAAGAGTGTGTAGTCTTGATGCACCAGTCACCAACGAACCACGTGACTTCTTTCCTTACGCTCTTCAATGACAATTTTGATGCCTCGAGGCATGAATGTAGTGAGACGTTAATACCTGCCAAACCTTCTCACATGATTCAGCGTTTTCGGCCTATGAAGTCTCCCAAGATTTGACTTGTTTAGACTAAGCTCCTTTAGCCTTGGTGCAGTTGATGAGAATCTGCACTAATCTGCAAGAGAGCAAAAATTCCTTAAAGCTTGCTCCAAACTGCAGATAAGACCGATATTCCCCTGCTCTCCGAAGCTTTAGTATCGAAACGTTCCGTCTATCTTAAGCTCTCACTTTGTCACTTGCATTTCTCTTGAGAGCATCGATCCTCTTTCCGCCTGCATCCACAATCAACCAAATTTAGCGGCCGATCTCTCGACTTCGTCCTATCCTAACATGAACGCTTCACCTTTCTTCGTCGCTCGACAGCTCTCGTGCAAAAATCCGGAAGAATCGAACTTAAAGCAATTAAAGATATTGCGCAGATGATCGGCACGAAAACCAGTGAAGTAGTGCGAAGGAAAAGAGAATCGAAGAAAGCGAAGTACAAGCAAAACACCTCAAGTATGCAGAAGAGAGCTCCGCCATCGCTTGTCCGGCTTCGGGTGAAACGAAAAGGACATTTTCCTCGTGAGTGCATGTGCTCTCTCACTTGAACATGTGATCTTTTAGGGCTAACGCTTGCCTTCCTTGTCTTCCCGCTCCTGCCGTCCCTCCCTTGCTTTGCGACTTTCTGTCCTACAACTAGTTGGCTACCATCTAGAAGTTACCCAAGCGTATACAGCATGCGTGTCATTCAACTTCCCCGCTTCTCTTACGTAACGACGATGGCCGGGCAAAGACGGACGGACAGCAGGGTTTCGGGCTACCGTGAATCCCCATTTTCTCGTGCCTTTAGTAATTTAAGGTCTATTTACCGCAGTAATTAATTTACAAAACAAGAGTAATTAAATTGATAAAGGAATGATAAAAAAAAAATTTAAGTATGTCTGGTTTAGAAAAGGAATGAAATTTTCTATTCTAACACCTTTTAACTTGACATTAACTTTTCATCCACTTTATTTATGGATAATATACCATTTAAGTCAAAAATTTACTTAATATCCAAATTTTAAATAAAATATACACAAAAAAATCATTTCTGTAATAATTGATATTATTGAATGTTATATTTAAAAAATTAATGAGATAGGTATGCATCTTTATTTGGTTGATTTTAAGACTAAAATAATTTTTATATATATATAACTTTTATATCATTATGTCCTATTAAAAATCTATATCTTAAAATGTTATGCTTATCACTAAAGATTCAATCTTGAACTACTTCATATAGTAAAACTTCAAATGCTTGCAACTAAGTTTCTAAGTAGATAGAATGTATGAAACATGCATATAAAACAACGATAAAATTATTATCATTTTGAAATTTTTCATGAAACTAATGCAAATTTGCACATTAATTATAAAACAAGAGGAGCACTAAAAAAATTCAAAATATTTCAAAGGACTTGCTCTTATTGCACATTTAGTCACTTGAAATGAGGAATGAATTGCCCACATGCTAGTATGTATGGTCTAAACTAATGGAACTCTTGGTTGTGTTGCTAACCTGCCTCTCTTGATTATTGCTTTCACATTCTTGTTACTCCAGCTTTCTTAACTATGCCATTAGCATCTAGATAAAATCATACTCTTCTCACTAAAGAGTAAGATCTATATATAAGCATAGTGTGCTCTAATACTAACTAGCTCTTTGTCATATTGTTAGCTAGACATATTATCTATAGGTGAAAATTGGCTTCGTAATATCTTGAGTGATGTTATATGTAGGTCTAAAAAGATTAGATAAACAAATATTTACACTAATAAGGCAAAAGCCAAAAAAACACCTTGAAACCTTCAAAACCAATTTTGAGGGTCTAAACGGATGAATTAGACCTTGGAAAATAGACCAATTTCCCTTGAAAAGAAATTACAATACTTTCTCTCCTAAGTTTATCTCATTGAGAGCTTTCCAATGGTATCTCACACAAACTATTATGAGCTTCTTACAAGAAGATTCACTTTAGTCAAACTTGTTTAACCAACCAAATATGATAAGGATTAACATGTCATTATAAATAGTTAGACATATTATCTAGAGGTGGAAATTGGCATAGTAACATCTTGAAAAATGTTACACATGATGGACTAAGTAGATCAGATAGAGATGTCATCAAAAGAATACTTCCACAAATAGAGCAAGAGCCGAAAACATCTTGAAAACTTTAGAGCCAATTTTGGAAGCCTAAATGGAAAAATTAGACCTAAAAAAATAGAAATCACTTCAATCATTATTTATCTTGCTGAGAACTTTCAAATTATACCTCACCCATGCAATTTTGAGCTTCTTAAAAAATCATTCTCTTTTTGGTTAAGCTTGTTTGACCAATCAAATTGGACAAGGACCAACATGTCACCCATCCATGCTACTAATCTAAGGGTGGAGCTTACTGACATGTCACAAATCCATGTATCTGATCCAAGGATAGAGCTTCCTTTGAGTGGATCCTCTTTGTTATATACAACATACAAGGTGCTCATCTGGGGGATCAGAATATTGAGTGTTGAAGTTTTGTGTTTCCTTTCTTGTTTTTCTCTTGGCGGTTTCCCTACCCTCAAATTATTACAGTGGTATCAGAGTAGGAGTCTAAATCCAAGAGAGTGGATCACCTTTCTTGGAGGAACAAAAGCTATTGAGATTGAGTAATTTTGAGGGGAGAAAACATAATGCAATTGATAGACTAGGATGGTGTTTTAGGGAGAAGATAAGATGGAGGCACCTAGCAAATAGTTTCATACACGCCACTTTTGTTCTTGAATCCACTCCATATCAAGGTTATGTACATCCAGCGTGAGCAAGTGAGAGTACATCTAGTTTATCATTTTGGAATAGTTCATGGACATAATGATGAATTCACTCTATGATTCTACCTATGGTGATT
This sequence comes from Lunularia cruciata, assembly GCA_948567375.1. Taxonomy (NCBI): domain Eukaryota; kingdom Viridiplantae; phylum Streptophyta; class Marchantiopsida; order Lunulariales; family Lunulariaceae; genus Lunularia; species Lunularia cruciata. The sequence goes on along the minus strand of OX419761.1, from coordinate 59,850,696 downwards.
TATGATAGAAAGTATGATTTGGTAATATATATTATGTTATGATGCAATGAGTATGAATATACCAAATCCTATCCCTTTTAACACACAAGCAAAAATCCGTTATGTGGTTAAAACAAAAGTAATGTCTAGGGATTTTTTAGTCCATAATTTTGGTAAGTAATATTATCAACATTTGATAGCCTTTGAGGTTCCAATGGTAGCCCTAATAGTATGTTCTTCCTCTCGAGTGATCATATTAACCCTTTATTGAAGTAAAAAGTAACAATTGAGTGTTTGTCGTGTGTACAAATCAAAATTGGAAATTTGGATTTCAAGAATGAATTAATACTTTTGATTATTCACAACTAAGATCATCAACCATTCTACATACACGTTTTCATATGGATACTTGACCGATGAAGCCCTCACATGGTACGATGCTTGGGAATTATCAATGTTGGCAAAAGGAAAAGAGATCACTTGGACAACAATGCAAAAAGTGCTACTAAAGAATACCAATCTGTGGATTCCATGCAAATATCTTGAACCCAACTTTGGGAGTTGAAGCAGAAGAACAACATACATGTAATGGAGGCATTTCTTGATCTACAAGTCATGATAATAATATGAGTCTTTTGACAATTTCAAATGGGGGTTAAAAGAGCAAATTTGGCAAGAGGTAATGGTAATACATCCTTGTATTTTTTTTGAAGCCATTGCTTGCCCTCAAAGCATAATAGGGCACTTGGAGGAGGTGAAGGTGTAGTCCAAACTCAACACTATTGGGCTAGAACACAACACTTTGGTAGACAAGTTCTTATAGAATTGGGCAACATTTGGTTCTAAGACCGAGGAGCACAATCATTCCAAGGAGAACGTGGATGTATCAAAGAAACGAGAGATAGAGCCCTACAAGGGGAAGGGGATCAAGCCAAACAACAATGTTGTTACAATTGCGGCTGAGTTGTGCACATAGCCATCAATTGTCATACTCATCTTCCTAGAGGCCCTTGGTCTCCATACACACAACCTCCATACACATGAACATGGAGGGAAAAATTAAATAGGAGGATGCTAAAATCACATTGGAAAACAAAGATCACTAGTAAATGTACCTTGCGGCCTTATTGGCTCAATGGAGAAGAGTAAAAGTGGAAGACGGAAAAGGATAAGTATGCAAAGGTGAAAGAAGACAAATGTACAACTAATTGTCATAATAGAGTCCTTGAAGGCAATCAAGTGCAAGTATTGATAGGTCCTAGAGCCATAGAGAATTTCTTGTCTCACTTTGTTGCAATAAGGTTGGGGATGGAACTAGAGAAGGATGAGAATGATGAGAATGATGAAGTAGAGTTATTAGTGGTCAAACTGAGAAGATTGAGTCATTACTTGAAAGGTAGCACTCTTTGTAGGAGCGTATCAAGAAGCAATTGAGTGGCGAGTGATAGGATATGATATGGTTAACTCATTATGATGTGATCTTAGGCATATCATGGATAGAGCACTACAACGTCGTGGTTCATTGGAGAAAAAAGCATTGAGAACTAGCCTATGGAAGTTCTTTGGGGTTAAAGAAAAATCACAGAAGCAAGAATTGCCTCTCTATGTCATATGGAAAACATCTATCTATAAGACAAATAGATGTTTCATGGGTCTAATAAGAGAAGTCCATAGTGCACAACTCAATGGATAAATTCTTGAGAAATTGAAAGATGTAATCAATGAGTTTCAAGATGTCTTTTTGGATAATTTACCCTCAAGATTACCACCAAAAAGGAGAGTAGATTGAGATACTTTTGAGGAAGACACCTCCTTGTAAAGCCCCATATTGACTATCACCTCATGAGTTGGAGGAGTATAAGGCTCAAGTTGAGGATATGCTATAGAAAGGGTTTATCCAAGCAAGTATATCACCATATGGGGTTCTTGTCTTGTTTGTGAAGAAGAAGGACGTGACAATGCATATTTACATTGACTACCGGAGACTAAATCAACAAATAATGAAGAACAAATACCCATAACCTCACATACAAAACCTATTTAATCAACTCAATGAGGCATAAGCACTTCACCAAACTTGATCTACAGAGCAGTTATAACCAAATCAGGATGGTGGAGGAAGATATACACAAAATTGGTTTTCAAACAAGGTATGGTCACTTTTAGTAGCTGGTGATGCCATTTGGCCTCACCACCACACCAGCCACTTTCATGAGTTTGATGAATGGTGTATTTTGTCCATACTTGGATACATTTTTTATCATTTTCCTTGATGACATCTTAGTTTACAAGAGGAGAATGATGGAGCACAAGCAACATTTGTGTTTTATGACAAAATCAATTGTATGCCAAAATCTCAAAATGAAAATTTGGAAAGTTTGAAGTAGACTACTTGGGATATAGATTAAGTGCAAAAGCTATCCAAGTATTAAAAAATAAGAGAGTTCATTTAAAGAATGGAGTGCTTTAGAAGATCAAACTCAACTCAATAGTTTCTTGGGATTGATGGGGTTCTATTGTTGTTTTGTTAAGGACTTACTAATCTTGACCCCAAATGCATGCAATAATCTTGAAATGATATGACCCCAAATGTCCAATCAAATTGGCACCATATGCATCAAGATTTGCAATAAGAACAATCCTACAACAAGAATGGAATAAAAAATAGCACCTAGTTGCATACTTCACTCTAAAGTTCTAAAGTTGTTATTAGTAGAGCATAAATATCACACCACCAAACAAGAAGAGTTGGTTATTTTCCTTACAACCAAGCATTGAAAGCACTATCTTGGCGAGAAGGCATTTGTAGTAGAGACAGACCACAAACCTCTAGTTTACCTCAAGGTACAAAAAGATCTATCTTGTCAATAAATTGGATGGGCTTGGAGACAATAATTCTACATGAAAATCACATATGTAGAAGGCAAGAAGCAACTTGAAGATGCATTCGCTCAAATGCCTATGGCAAACAATCTTTTGGTAGAGGTCAAGATGAACCTAGAATTGTAGCCTAAGATTCTTCTTGCTACAAAAAGTGACCCACAAATTATATGAGCTCAATCATCCAAAGATATAACCAATAGCCAAGGACTCACCTTTTGTGATGGCAAGTTATGGATTCCACATGCCACACACATAAGTACTCTTATCCTAGTGAAATGTTATGATTTTGCCATTGTAGTTTGCATTGGAATGGACAAGACCTTAGATGTAATCAAATGCAATTTTTATAGGTTCAAGATGAGAAGCAATGTGATGAAGTATGTTTGAAGCTTCCTACTCAATTTACAAAATAAAGCTTCCAATCAAGCTCTCGCAAAACTCCTTCAACTCCTCCCTACTGTAATACCAATATATCATCTAGAAGTCAAAATTGACTTGGTAACATCTTGAAGGATGTTAGGTATGATGGGCTAGGTAGATTACATAGAGGTGTCATCAAAAGAACACTTCTACTAATAGAGCAAGAGCCAAAAATTGCCTCAAAATGTAATACTAATAATTATTCATATTATCTAGAGGTGAAAATTGCCTTGGTAATATTTGGAAGGATGTTATAGATAATGGACTAAGTAGATCAGATAGAGGTATCACCAAGAGAGTACTTCTACTAATATGATAGGAGCCAAAAGAAGTTAGAAAACTCCAAAGCCAATTTTGGAGGCCTAAACAGATGAATTAGGCCTAAAAAAATTTCCCCTTCCTCCCCAATTGAGAAATTGTTGGCCCTCTTCCTTGTTTGTCTCATTGTCTCAAAACCAAAGGTTGCCCAGTTCCATCGGTACTGGTCCACCCATGGGTAGTATTTTTGCCCGATAATGTTGAGGTGGAACTACTCCTTCACCTCCACCTAATGCTCATGCTATTCTTTACGTACAAGCAATGGCTTCAAATATTGTGCGAGTATTTTGTACCATGACTTCTTGGTGAATCCGCTCCTTCAACCCTCGTTTGAAATTGTTGAGAGCCTCTGCTCGACTCATGTCGGTTATTGCAACTTGTAGGTCCAAAAATGCATCCACATACTCTTGTATGTTCTTCTTTTGTTTCAATCTCCATAGTCGGATTCGGGCCATCTGCATAGAATCCACCAATTGGAAATTCTTCAGCCATCCTTCTTGCATTGCTGTCCATGTGACCTCCCTTCTCTCGGCCAACATGGATCATTCCCAAGCGTTGTACCATGTGAAGGCTTTAACGATCAAGTACCCACATGCAACACGCATGCAGCATGCTTGCTGATCTCTGTTGAGAACAACTGAAAATATCGATTCATTCTTGAGGTCCAATTCTCCACTACTCCCATCGTACGCTGCCCCTTGTAAGGCTCAATGTTGTAGGTCTTCATCATCCGGAGTAGTAATGCAGCTTCATCATTGATAGGGTTTGTAGGCACGGGTGCCTCTCCAAGTACTTTAGTCATAGGTATTGGATTTTGAGATGGCTCTTCTTCTTGCATTGCTTGATCATTCCTGAGGGTCTGCACTTAACTTTGTAACGCCTACATGGTCATCTTAATCTCTTGAAATTTGTTCAATATCCCTTGCATTCCTTGCACCAACTCTTATAACTACGGATCCATGGTTCTTGTAACACTAGATTGTTATACCCTAAACTCCAGTAGAGAGTTAATATGATCACTCTAGAGGGTGCATGAACTATTGGAACTACTATTGGGACCTCAAAAGCTACCACTTGTTGGTGATATTCCTCACCAAAATTCCTGACCACAAAATCCCTAAACATCACTTTTGGTCACACTACATAATGAATTTCTACTTGAGTGTTAAAAGGGAAAGGATTTAGGACATTCAAATCCATCACAACAAAATGTAAATTGTCAAATCCCACTCTCTATCATAAATCACTATAGGCAAAATCACTAGGTTTGGCGAATTCATTAATGTATCCATGAACTCTACTCCGAAGTGAAAAACCAAATACACTCTCACTTGCTCGTGCTGAATGTACATAATCTTGATGTTGAATGGATTTAAGAATGGAAAGCGAGGCACTGGATATTGTCCTCCCGGAGCATCCATTCTATCCTCCTAATCTACCAATTACACCAGAATGTCTCTCCTCAAAATTACTATTACTCAGTCTTAATAGCCCATGTTCGTCCAAGAGAGGTGATCCGCCCTCTTGGACAACACTTGCTCTGATACCATTGTAATACTTTGAGGATAGGAGGCCTGAAGAGAAACACACCAAGAGAAACACACACTTTCACACTCAAACTCCGATGCCCCAAAGGAGCACATTCTCTTTATTATGTAGGCAAAGCGTATCTCCTCCAATGAAGCTCTACCATAGGATTAGGTACATAGATATGTGACATGTCAGCAAGCTCCACCCTTAGATTACTCACTTGGATGAGTGACATGTCAGTCTTGGTCTTATCTGGTTGGTCAAACAAGCTTTGACTGGAGAGAATCATTTAGGGAATCTTCATGTAGGAATCTCATAATCACGTGGGTGAAGTATCGTTGGAAAGCTCTTGACAAGACAAAGTAGGGGGAGAGAAGGCCAGCCTTTCCTCAAATTTAGGGGGGGGGGGCTTTACACATTTTTGAGGCCTAATTCATCCGTTTAGGCCTCCGAAATTACCTTCAAAGATTTCAGGCATATTTCGGTTCCAACTCTATTAGTAGAAGTCCCCTTTTGGTGATACCTGTTTTTGATCTATTTAGTCCATCTTGTGTAACATCCTTCCAGATGTTACCAACCCAATTCTCACCTTCAAATCATATGTCTAGCTATTGGTTCTAAGGTTTTCAAATCTATTTTGGTTTTCTGCTCTATTAGTAGAAGTACCCTTTTGGTGATACTTCTATCTGATCTATTTTGACCATCATGTATAACATCATTCCAGATGTTACCAAACCAAATTTCACATCTAGATCATATGGCTAGCTCTTGGTATTACAAAACTTCCCATCTTGGAGCTCCTCTTTCTTCAAGGCATGCTCTATGTCTACCTTCTCAACAAACTTCCCATCCTAGGACTGACTATTCTTAGGTGTCTTAGTTAGAGGTGTGAGATCACCTAGTTGGAAATTCCTACCTTGGTGTTGCACTTGAATTTGTTGTCGGGTCCAATCAAATTGAACCTTATGACGTTCAAGCCAAGGTAGTCCTAAAATGACATCATAGTGTAGAGGTGCCACTACAAACCTCATACACTCCAAATACTCCTTCCTAATCTTAAAAGTAACAGGATATGAGGTACAAAATGGAGAACTCTTTCTACCATCCGCCATCATCAATCTACTTCCAATCACTAGCTTGATAGGAATACCCAATTCCTTTGCTACTTGCATAGGCATACAATTCTTTGAACTTCTAGAATCAACCAAAACCCTACAACCTTGATTAGATATTGTACCTTGCAAGTGAAAAAAACTTGCAAAGGTCAAGCTTTCAATCCCATTGGAACTAATCAAGCTCCCAATAGGAGGCTCAAAATCTCCTATTGGGATTCCTCGTTTCTTTGATCATTCTGTTCCACAAACTCCATATGGGTAACTTGTTGAGGTCACTCATTTCTAAATGGACATTCAACAATGCAATGTCCAACTTGGCAACAATAAAAACAACCTCCATTTTGTTGCAATCTTTCTATATTCGTTGTACTAAGTGGTCTCTGTTGGATAGCATCAATCTCCATTGGTGTTCGTTCTTCCACACGTGTGTAATGTACTAGTAAGCTTTGTGTAGGTCAAGGTCAAGATCAAGTTGTCACAACCAAGGATTCTAAGCGCTCAGCCAAATTGCATAGCTTCTTCTACATTTTGTGGTTCTTGCATGGTCACATCCAATTTGGTTTGTGACTTCAATCCCCGCATAAATTGATCTAGACTTCACCTTCTTATATATTTGGAATTTTCATGATGATGTTTTGAAATTGTGTGATGTAGCTATTTATTGAGCCAATCTGCTTCAACTCCCCCAATTTATCTTCTATGGTTTGGGTGGCATTTGTAGTTTGAAATCAACTAAGTATTGCATCCTTGAATTCTACCCATGTCAAAATTGGTGCAACAATCTAGTTTTCAACTTGCTCTATTTGGAATCACCACCAAAGTTTTTCCACACCATCCAATTGGCTAGAAGCCAAGAGAATTTTTTTCCATTCATCTTGAAGATTGGCGGCTTCAAAGTAACGTTTGCAGTCAAGCACAAAATTCTCCACTATGCCCGAAAGATTCTTGCCTTTAAACACCTTGAATTTTGGAAATCAAACACAATCTTCTCCATCTTGAACTAGCACTCTCTCTATATGTTCTCATTGTTGCTAGTCTTGTTCATCCAACAATCAAGTAAGGTGCCTAATTTGTTGTTGCATCACAAGGATAACATTCAGTATTGCCGCTATAGCTACTACTCTATCCCACTAATCCTAATTTATCCAATTGATTAACACATAGATGTAGCACATCCACCGTTCTCTACAAGTTACAAACCAGAAGTATCAAGGGTTCCTCAGACAAGGTGATCACATGCAAAAATCCCTACATAAAGTGCAAGGTGATGAATTGTGTGAAATGATGCTTGGGTTATATCTAGACATGAAAATCCCAATGGTTTGGCAGAAGTGGATTTGGTGGTCTATAAATTCCATCCATCCCATTCTTGCTCTGATACCAATGTAAAAGACCAAGACCGAGGAGAGAAATAGGAGAATGGAAGCTCACATTGGGACGTTGGAATCAGGGAAAACTCTAAATACCTAGCATGAGCTTTGGCTTTGGTATTTATAAGTAGCATATAAGACCCTTGAGAAGCTTCTCAAGAAGCTTTCTTGAGCCACTTTCTTAGAGTGCAAGCCAAGTTAACAAGGAAGTTTCTCAAGAAACTTCCTTCTTGAAGCCACCTACTTGGCATGCAAGCTAAGCTTGTTGGAAGCTTCTAGAAGCTACTTACTTGAGGTGCAAGCTAAACTAGTTGGGAAGCTTCCCAAGAAGCTTCCTAGATACTTCCAAAATATTCTAGGTTAATTTGTCTTATTTGTTACTTTGTTAGCCCTACTAACTTTGTTACAAAACTCCTATTTTTACATTATTAGAACAAACTTTACTTACTAATTATCGCAAAGTGATACTTGTCGGGTTGTCACACCAAGACCACCTCATGGTTTGACTTCATCATAGTCTTTGTTGATCAACTCAAAATGATTTATGTATGTCCTAGCACCAAGGACATGATTGCACCACAATTAGCTCAATTGTACTTAGTTGTAGTCTTTTCTCACCATGGCTTGTAGTCTTTTCTCACCATGGCAAACACAGATTGCACACTCAAACATTCGATGCCCCAAGGGAGCACCTTCTCTTTATTATATAGACAAAGAGGATCTCCTCCAAGGAAGCTCCACCATAGGATTAGGGACACAGATAGGTGACATGTCAGCAAGCTCCACCCTTGGATTACTTACTTGGATGGGTGATTTGTCTGGTCTAGGTCCTATCTGGTTGGTCAAACAAGCTTTGACCGGAGAGAATCTTTTAGGGAATCTTCTTGTAGGAATCTCATAATCACATGAGTAAGGTACCGTTGGAAAGCTCTTGACGAGACAAACCAGGGGGAGGGAAGGCCAGCCTTTCCTCCATTGGGGGGAGAGAATCTGCACATTTTTTAGGCCTAATTCATCCGTTTAGGCCTCCAAAATTGCCTTCAAAGATTTCAAGCATATTTCGGTTCCTACTCTATTAGTAGAAGTCCTCTTTTGGTGATACCTCTTTCTGATCTGTTTAGTCCATCATGTGTAACATCCTTCCAGATGTTACCAAACCAATTCTCACCTTTAAATCATATGTCTAGCTATTGGTTCAAAGGTTCTCAACTATATTTTGGTTTCTGCCCTATTAGTAGAAGTACTCTTTTGGTGATACTTCTATCTGATCTATTTTGACCATCATGTATAACATCATTCTAGATGTTACCGAACCGAATTTCACATCTAGATCATATGGCTAACCCTTGGTATTACAGTTTGTTTGAACACTCTTTGGTATCTTCAAAACCAAATTGGTCATATCCACGGCTTACTATCCACAAATCAGTGGACAAATAGAGTGGATGCATTCACTAAATTTTTATAGGTAAATTCTATTCTCCTCATGTATGGAGAGCATTCTTTCACACCTTTGAGCTTGATGAAGATCTATTCTATGGCTACCAAGATTGACGCTATCAACAATTTGTTTCTAAAAACCAACATGGTGTGTAGAACACCAAGCATAAGTAGCAGATTGCCCAAAATTGACAAAAGCATTATGCATGCATATCATTGGCACATAGAGTTTAATGTCAAGGATCAAGTTTGGTTGTCCACAACCAACCTCATGTTAATTGACCCTTGTAAGCTGAGAGATCATTTTATTGGGCCCTTTCCTATCCTTTGTCTAATTTGCACAATGGCAAATCACCTCAAGCTACCACCACACACAAAGATCCATCTAGTGTTCCATGTTTCCTTACTATGCAAATGTGTCATGGCCACCCTACTTTCCTTCCATACAAGAAGTTAGACTTTGTCCAACATCATTGATGGCATGGAGATATATGAAGTCAAATGCATTCTCTAGAAATGCTTCCATGGTACCAACCATCCGCATGTGGAATATCTTATACATTGGAAAGGATACACATATTATGAGGCAACATGAGAAAGAGCATCCAACTTGACCCATGCACTAGTGTTAGTGTAATCTTTTGAGCAGTAGCTTCACAACAATGCCATTACATCTTAAAAGGGGGAGGTTTATAATACTAGTAGCTAAGCATGTTACCTAGAGGTGGAAGTTGGCTTTGTAACATATGAAAGGATGTTATACATGATGGACTAAGAAGATCAAATAGAGGTGTAACCAAAAGAGTACTTCCACTAACACGGCAAGAGTAGAAAAACACCCTAAAAACTTCAAAGCCAATTTTGGAGGCTTAAATAGATGAATTAGGCCTTGAAAATGGAAAAATTCCACTCCCATTGAGACCCAAAGACTTTCTTTCCCCTCACCACTATTTGTCTCATTGAGAGCTTTCCAACAATATCTCACCCATGTAATTCTAAGCTTCCTACAAAAAGATTCCCTAAAGATTCCCTCTGGTCAAACTTGTTTGACCAACCAGATAGGACAAGGATCACCTTTGTAGCCTCCGAATATTGAGTGTTAAAACTTTGTGTTTCCTCTCTTGTGTTTCTCTTGGGGGTTCTCCTATCCTTTGAATATTACAATCACCTATCCATGCAACTAATCCAAGGGTGTATCTTGGTAACATATCACCAATCCAAGTATCTGATCCAGGGTGCAACTCCCTTTGAGAGGATCTTCTTTGCTCTATGGGAAAGCAAGATGCTCCTTTGAGTACTCAGATTATTGAGAGATGAAGCCTTATGTTTCTCTTGTCTTTGGAACATTACACCACCCCATTATATGTAAAATTTAACTTCTATAATATAAAATATTAGAGATATGAAACTCAAATATCACATGTTATGTATACTACCATCTTAAATGCAATTTCAACACTTACACTCATTTAAGAAATTGTAATATTCCAATTAAACTTCTAAACTTACAAAACATATCTATTGGTAAAGCTTTCATAGTAGTATCTAAAATTTGATTGTTGGTGTTAGTGTAGCTTAAATTGATCTCTTGCTTCTCTCACATATAATTATTTAATCATATTTAATTATTTTGGATATCTTTATGTTTGGTTCTCTTGAGGAATTCTAGTTTGTACACTAGTTTGATAGCACTTTGATTGTCATTATAGATTGGAGTTGGATCATCTTATCCAAATTGTAGTTCCTTGAGTGACCTATTGTAATGTTTTGAGGAAAAGATAACCTCCAAGTGAAATACAAGACAAACAAAAGGCTTCATCCTTCAATATTCTAATGCCCCAAAGGAGCACCTTGTGTTAATTATATAGCAAAGATGATCCACTCAAATAGAACTCCATCTTGGATCAAATATATGGATAGGTGACATGTCAATGATCTCCACCTTAAGATTAGTTGCATGGATTGGTGACATGTTGATCCTTGTCCTATTTGGTTGGTCAAACCAGTTTGACCAAAGAGAATATTGGAGAAGCTTTTAACAGCATGGGTGAGGTACTTTTGGAAAGCTTTTGACAAGGAAAAATAGAGGCCAAATTTTTTATGCCAAATTCATCTATTTAGGCTTTCACATTTTGCCCTAAAGGTTTCAAAGTATTCTCAGCCTTTCCCCTATTAGTGGAAGTATTCTTTTGGTGACACCTCTATCTGATCTACTTAGACCATCATATATAACATCCTTCTAGATATTACCAAGCCAATTTCCACATCTAGATAATATGTCTAGCTAATATTATTACATCTATAAAGCTATGTTGTTTCCTTGGCAACTAAACATGTTACTATATACTCTACCTCTATGGAAAAAGTAACAAAGCTTTGTTCTTATTAGTTGCTTGAAGTAAGTTGTGTAGCATTCATTATGAGTATTAAACACTACATGACTCTCTAATATCTAAGTTACTTGCAAAATCGGTAATGTTGGATCTTACTAGTGTATTAGTAGCATTTGATCCTACACTAAATTCTAATCTATAATTTAGAGTACTTTTGAAGTACTTAAAAATTCTCTTCATTACTTCTTAATGTTAAGATGATGGATTCAAACTGAATTTTGCCAATTTGCTAACCTCATAAGCTATATTAGTGGCCTTATATCAATCATTGCATACCTTGAACATCCTATTGCTTCTTGGTAGGGTGCTCTAATTGGTTCTTTTTTTCTACTTGTAACTTGGTATTTGGATCTACATGAGTAGCAACTAGATATGCATTTCCAAGATTGAACCATTTTATAATTTACTTTACATATGTTTCTTGAGTCATTCTTATTTTTCGATTCTCTGTGTCACAAGAAATCTAAAGTCTACATAATAGTATCTTCCTCCATGTGTAACTTCAAACTCTCTAGCATGGAAGCAATATGAGATTATCTTTCATACAAATCCATCATTGTCTACAAAGATAGTGAGGATTATATTGGATCCATGATACACACAAAGATCAATCATTTACCTGCATGAAGCATGTCATAGCAATGCCCATTTTAGAAGTATTACCTCTTATTGAAGATATTTGAACTTCAAGAGTTAATATTATTTCTACACTAAGTATGGCCCATAGGTTCAAAGGCCCCCAAAGCAGGACTTTGTTTGTCAAAAAAAGTGGAAGATCCAATCTCCACTCTTGCAAAAGGTAGACTCACCAACCAATTACTCAATGCTGTCAAAAAAAGTGGAAGATCCAATCTCTAGTCTTGCCAAAGGTAGACTCACCAACCAATTACCCAATGTTGAGTGATAGTTGCAACTCATACCTCACTTAGAAGTCATCAAACTTCATATTCAATTTCCTTGAGGCTTGTTTAAGCTATATAAGCTCTTCATCAATCCACAAACACACCTCTCCTTTCTAGCTTCTAGGTATCCTTGTGTTTGCTCCATGTAAATCTAATCATATGAATCACCATAAGTTAAAGAAAAATTGTCATGATGTCAAATTAAGATATCTTCATGTCTTTTGTTATGGCTAACAAAAGAACAAATCCAATTGAATAAAACTTGACTACCATAGCAAATATCTTCTCATAGTTGAACTACTTGCTTTTGATAGCTCAACCCACTTGCTGCGATACCTTTTATCCTTTTAGGTTCCAAGTTTTGTTTTTTTCTTCAAGGACTTGAATTCCTCATACATGGCCTTCATCTACTCAAGTGATTGCAATGCATCTTGGATGTAACAAGATTTGCCTCTACATCATCTCCTTCAATCTTAGTTGCAACAATGCAAGCATAAGATGTCTTATTGTAATCCCATTCATAGATTTTTATGGTGGTCTTCTCATTCTCCTACTTCTATGAATTTCCCCATCTTGAAAGGTTGACGTTGAGCTCCTTTGAAAAATCAAGTTCTTGATTGTCTTAACTCTCTTCTTGAAGTGGAAACATGCTAGCCTTGCTTGTGGATTATTTTGTAGCATCCTTCCTAGACTCCTTAGAAGCTTGTGGAAAATCCCAATCAACTTCTATCTCATCAATGTTCATTCTAACATTGACTTGCTTTCCACCACTTTCTTGAAAATAAATTACATCTAAATTAAGCATCTATGGCCATCCATGATAATGTAACTCCTCTCTAAACATGACATCCTTATTTTCACATATCTTTTTTTTTCTTCTAATCCCATAGTTTACAAGCTTTGGATAATTTAACAAGGACACCTTTGCATCAAAATTCTTTCTTAGATCTCTTGGTGTGTGCACAAAGGCTAAGCAATCAAAATTTCTCAAAAGTAACTATTGGTTTTGTTCCATGCAAAAGCTTTTAAGGAGTTTTCTTTGGCAATCTATTGAATTTCATTCAAAATATGTGTAGTAACTCCAATTGCTTTTATCCATAACTCTTTTGGAAACTTGCTGAAAACAACATGCTTCTTGTTGCATCAAAATTTATTCCTCTGCTCTCTCTTGCTTTGGATTTAAAAGTTTTATGAGTTCATGGACAAATCCAATGCTCTATACAAAACAAGCAAATTCCTTTTGAGTGTATTCACCTCACATCCTCTATCAAATCTATGTTTCTTGATCTTCACCCCTACATTCAATTTCTACATGTGTGTAAAGTTCTTTGAAGCAAGAGAGAGTTTGACTTCTCTTTCAAGACAAATACAAATTTGAAACCACTAGTATCCTTGAAAAGGAGGTAATATCTTGATCATCCTATTGAACTCACACTCAAAGAACCAAAAACACCATGGTAAAAGAACTCTCCAACCTTATATTTGTATCTACTTGTGCTTGATTTTGCAAAAAGTAATCTATGCTACTGTCTTAAAACCTTTGCATCATAGTAGAAATACTGTTGATTACCAAGTTTTTTTGGTTTCAAATTGAAGCACTCTAATAGTCCATCTATCTTGATCTTCCTAATATATGCAAGATTGAGATAACCAAACCTTTAATACCAAAGTGCAATATCTAAATTTTAGCATTCTTTTTGCTTTTCTAGCTTCTCACTCTTCCCTATTGCTTCCAATAATAGAGTTAACTCAAGAAATGTCACCTATCTTGGTAACTTGATTTGAAATTTGTAGAGCTTTGAATCAAAAACACACGACATCACCATTGCTTCATCTTTCTCCATGTAAAAACTTTCTTTGGTGTAGGCTGTTTGGATGCCTTTGTTTGGTGCTTGACCAATAATAAATGGATTATGCTTTAACTTTCAAACAAAGGAACATAGCAACTCCTTTGATTGCTCTTTATTTTCTTCTTGTACCAATCCCACAAGAAATCAAAATATCTCCAACTCTTTCAACCTAAACCTTAGAATTGTCTACAATATACATTGGCTAAGTCCTTTCTTCAATCTTCTAGAAATCTTGGAACTACTTTTGTTTATTGGTCATGTGCTTTGAAGCTACTCAATAAGCATACCAAATAACATTGTCTATATGTAAAACTATACTTGTGGCAATGCTAAAGTTAGTAGCAAATTAGATACTTTGTGTCATTAGAGTATAGGTATGACTTTTAGGATTAGTTGTATTGTGCATCTTTTGTTGTAGGAGGTTTTGTTCACCTCTGCATTCTCTTGTTGTTCAATGCCCCCTCATTTTGCACTTGTTACAACTTGTTTTCTTCTTCAATTGAGAAATGTAGGTCTTCTTTTGTGTCCAACACTTGTAGTTACCTCTATTGCTTCTTTTATTAGAAGCAAGAAAGACTATCCATGAGCACTCATTTGTTGTCTCCTCCACATTTGTTCAAGGTTCCTTCCTTGAGTAGTCTTATAGTAAGAGTGTTATATGCAAACCCTAACATCTTTTGTATATTATATTAAGTATGCAAAACTTAACTAACCCATGCTATGAGTACTATGATTTGATATGCAATTTTAACCAATTAATAAAAAGTAAAAGAAATTAAAAAAATTGAGTAGAATATAAATCCTAAGAATAGATAACTGAATCTTCTCATAATTATCCCGTTAGTAAGCTCATTAAGAGACAAATTGGGAAGCAAACCTCCAAACATATTATTCTTTTAAAAGTGGAACATATGACTATTTGTCAAAATTGTTAGATCACATTTTGCATAAGATATAAATTTTTTATAATATCCAGAGATATAGTAAATATAAAAGGAGTGAATAGTTTTTTTCTTTGATAATTATGATTAAAAGAGGATTTTGAGAAACAGAAATGAATTTAAAGAGTTTACTGCCATGAACTAATTTTTTTTTAGTTAGTTTTTACGTCTTGGTTCTCTTTTACTTGATAAATTTTTTTTATATAAATATATTAAATTTTATATAAATTTTTTCTTAATGTTATTTTTTTCCCTATTTACTCATCATTTTGGAACTCGCTAGATATTTTATTAGTTGTCTAAAAAACCCTTTACCAAGATCGTTCACTAGTTCAGAAATTTATGATTAATTATAATTATTTTAAATTTAGAAAGGGAATTGCTATTGACATTCAGCAATTCAACAATTATGCTATTGTCACCCGTTCACAAAGAAGGCAATGCGATGGTCCTCCTATGTCCAAATGAACCTATGACTTTGAGTACGGCAACGCAATGCCATGGACCACGTCATCTTGGCCAAGTCATGGGTGGCAATAGCAAGTCCCTACAAAGATCTTAGAACTAAAAATTGGCCTTGAATGTATATAAAGTACTCGTTACGGGGTGAGTAATTGAAAAGGATTGTAATTATTATTTATAAAATATATATGTTAGTTTTTTCAATGATAAGTTCTACGATAGGATATTGTTTATGTAATGATTATTTATTAATGACAAGTAAGTTTTTAATTGCCAACCTTAAGGAGATCATTAAACTGCTTGTTTTATAGGAGACTGCTTGTTTTATAGGAGATGTAGGGTTGGTATCTTGTTTATTTAGTACCATGGGGGATATCTTCCTTTTAAATCGAGTCCATCCTTCTATCCACTTCCTATTGGTATCCAATGTTTGACACCAACGTTGTTCCATCGCTAGTTTTTCTGGCTGTATCGCCTTCTTCTCCTCTTCTAGCCCTTTGATGTACAGATCTGCATCTTGAAGCTCTTGCTTTATCTTCTCCTTCTCATGTTGAAGCTTCGTAACATATTGATATGCATCATGAAGTTCTTGAATAAGGACGTCACCATCATTTGCTACATGCGACTTCCACTTCATAGACACTGCCTCTTCATAGCAAATCCTTAAACTTGGATTAAGCTTTGAAGTGTTTCCTGCTTCATCTTCCTTTGATCTTTTGAGCGCAGACCCAAACTTCTGCTTGAAAATGCTCTCTTCACCCCGTTTTGGTATATCAACTGGAGACCCAAACATGTCCTCGAATCTCCTCTTCCTATCCACGCGCATGTTAAGATTCTCCCTTCGTTCGTTACCTGGTCGTTCTTCCTTCAACCTTAAGTTTCTTTCTTCGTTGACGGCATCTACCATTTGCTTGGATGCTCGTTCAGCCAGGAAGTTCATCGCCTTCTGATTCCCCTCGTCCAACTCTTCGAACTGCTGACTGATCTGCTGAAGCTGTTGTTCTATGATCTTTATTTCTTCTTCTCCTTCTGCTTCGGTCTTGTCTCGGTTCTGCTCCGTAAACTCTTGCAACACTTGCTTAATCTGCTTCATATGTAGGATCGTGGTCTTTATTTGCTCTCCTCTTCTCGTCTCTTCCATCTTGGCCACCTCAATCGGAGGGGCGCTTTGTGGAAAATCGACCTTTTTATTTAAACTCCCCGGGGTAGGCGTCTTTACGATCTCTCTGGTTGGAATTGCTGTCAGCATCTGCACTTTGGGACAGGAGTCTGGCTGCTCAGAGAAAAATATCCTTTCTTGCTCACGCTTTCCCTCCTTTGAGTTTTATTCCGAAATTAAATGAGTACTACTACTCGAAAGTTCTTTACAATCTGTATGCATTTCCTCCTCTATACCGGGTGCCACTTTCTGCATCTCCATTTCGGTAACAATGGTCTCCTCTTCCTGGTTCACCTTCTCTATTTGCACAATGAATGCTTCATCAATAGTCTGCTCTTTCTCCAATACTTGCCCTCCTTGAGCAACCTCGATGACCTGCTCTGGTTCCACCATCACATCTTCTTCGATGATCTCTTCTTGCTTGTCTACATGGTCGCATTCGCCTATCACTTCTTCCTCCTTCTGCGGTCCATCCCGTGGTGGAGGACGCTCTTCCATCTTATGTTCTTGTCCTTTCCTCGCGGTCGATGGTTTGGGTTGGGGAGGTTAGTCGGTACCCCTGCTGAATGTTTGGAGTTGTCATCGGCTCTCCACCCAAGAGCTACAGTCAGGCTCTTTCCTTGACGAAGATTATAAGCTTGTACACCTTCATTGACTGGAACTGGCAAATTGTGTTGGAAATTTAATCCCTCTAATTGACAAGGAACTGTATACGTATGTCCAATACTCTGAAGACTATTGGACAGTTCCATGGTCCCTTTCTTCATCTGAGGTGCGGAAGTCTCTTCACGTCTGTCTACTGGACTTCTCAACTCATGTTCGAAAGTTATGTCCTTTGGTCGAATTCGGGACAATGTCATATATTCAGTATCCAACTTCTTTACGTGGAAGTTGTGCTGACGTTGGGCACCTTGTACCTCAGACATAAAACAGTTTACATTTTAAATCGTTGACTCAACATAGTCCTGTAGCTCACCATGAACCGTTCGGAGACTCGGTTCTCTTTCTTTCCCTGTGTCAACAGTGTCACCATTCGTGTTGGATGTCTTCTAAAAATCCATATTACATTGCGACTCAGTCTGGCTGGTGCGCTTTATTCCCTTGATCTGGACACAGTCGGAAAGTGAGAAGTCACTCTCCTCATCGCTTAGAATCTCAGTATCCGTGTCAGTCTCCTCTACTCCTTTCACCTGCTTTCTCGCCCCAGTCATGGATCTTGCGGATATGGGCTCGGACTTTGCACCCCCGGATATAGGCGATTTTCCCACCTGCAAACTTAAACTTGACTGACCACCCTGCGTAACGCGGAAGCTCGCAGAACCAGTCACTTCGGATGTCGATGGCTTCACTGCTCTTGATTCAGCCACACGTAGTCTCCGTCTTCTCCTCGTTGGGTTGAGCGTCCACGTTGGTTTATCATCGTGGTAGAGATACTCAAATATATGTGTGATGAGAATGCCCACGAACGTAACCGCATGACCTCGCAGGCGACGTAAACGAGTGCACTCTTCGTGTATGCTGTCGCTCACAACATCAGCTCAATGAATCATCTCATGATGCCAATTCTTACGCAAGAGTTTTACTGTGCTCTCAGTTAATCCATCTCCTACTGTCTTGAGTAGTAGAGACTTGTTAATGAAGCGAAACCTCATGCCCCACCTCTTTTCCACTTCCTCGCTCTGTTCAGAGGTGCGTACATCAGAAGGTTTTGTGTCCAGCGCTTGGGTGGAATCATCTTCTTCACTCAAACCTGTCACTTGCTGGATCAGAGTACCGTCTAGTGGAACGGAACTCCCATCGAAGAAACAGCACTTCAATTCCACGTCGTAGTTGTCTATCCATTCCCTCGCTGCTCGCTCGTTCACAGTATGCCAGTTTAACGAAAGCAATTTATGAAACAGATTCCTCCTGATCCAGTTTGCGTGGTCTTCCTCACGACACCGTGCCAACTCTGTCACGTCTGCTTTTTGAAAGTCAATTTGACACTGGGCTCGCTGGAGATTATGAATGTCGCCCGACCTCCTGCAAGCTTTCCGCTTCGGTGGAGCCTGCTCGAAACCCATCGTGCCTCTCTTCATTTCTATCCTCGGAAGTACTCTGTCAAATATCCTCGAGAAAGTTGTGGCTCGAGGAACTAACAGGCAGGCACTTGCTCACACTTCTGAGGAACTGAAAGGGAGACTCTTGCGCTCCGTCTATAAACATTTGTGTGTAGTGCATTGATCTCTACAAGCTTGAGAAGTCCCACCAGACTGCAATGGTGGAGTGCAATTCAAGGTCTGCCCGTGTTCCTCGTGGAGAAGAATATCTAGATGTTCTAGTGGGAGAGATCCATGACAAGGAAAGTTGTTGAAGATCGTGACTGCCCGTACATTTTGTGACAGGGACACCCTCAGTCCAGCCTTATTGTTGTTTAGTAGAGGAACTCAGTTCACCTGTGTGACGGTGACAGACTTTTATCCATACCTCAAGAAGTGCTTAGCTGCAGATGAGGTATAGATAAACACTCTTGGAAGTGGAAAAGTGGAAATTCCGATACAGTGTCGATTCCTATATCGTTTTTGGACTTGGATCAATGGGCTACGACGGAGAACTGCGATGCGTGGCCATCTCTACTTGAAGCAATCTTTCGATCCTGTTTCGAGTAGAGATGGAAAGAGTTAGTAATAGACTGCGAATATGGCAAGTAGCGGTATCCATTAGCGGAAGAGGGAAAAAGAAGCGTGGACAATTGCCAATTAAGAATTCCAGAATTGGACTGGTACATGTTGCGTCGATTGACGAGTACATCTTGTGAGTGCTGTAATGGTGTTGATTTGGGGTAAAATCTATCAGTAGTTCACCCATCAGATTCTCAACGATTGACTTCCACTACGTACACTGGAGGTACGAAACGGACCATGAACAACATCCATGACATGTGCTTGCATTCGACGCCCTTTACGAGTGTTGCCAGAAGTTTCGATGGACACATCTTATATATTGACGTCTCATGCAAGATTCGTGTTTGGATACATCAATTACTGCTTCTTCCAAATACTATATAGTCCTGCTTCCTGCAAATACTCAATGACGTGCACAGAGCATGGCCGTTTAGTGCTTCTCAATTGTATTTGACGTTGACCCATTTCATACGCCACGATTAGCAAACTAACTCAGCGTGATTAGCTTCAGCTTTGAAATATGAGCTTTATTAATCTTGGACCTCTTCATGCAATGTACAGATTTCACTTCACACTGACATGTTATCTGAACACCCGATGATATGGATAATCAAAGGACCTTGAAAAGAAGAGTACGCAACCGTCCCATCCGTAGAGGTACATATTCGTGTGCTCAAGTCTGTGCTTTATGCTCGGACCCCTTCGTGTTCTCGTCGGTAGGATCCTTTCTCGAGAATCAAGTGATTTACAAGCATTGTTTGAATTAGGTGATTTACAAGTAATATTTCAGTTGCTAAGTAGATGTTTTTAGTACATCGGGGGAATTCATATTGCATCCAACCGTGTCACTAAAGGACAACCTAAATTTTCCAAGAGTCTAAGCTTGTGCTCGACCTCATCTGCTCTACGAAGGAGATTTGTTTGAATAGGGACAAGTCTCACCAAGTGAAGCGCACAGCCACTACTCTGGATTCTCAGTCTTCCAACACTCCCTCTCGAGTGAGTAACTATTAAGAAAATGAAAATAGAATGTGCAATTGCTTCGCGTATTCTTCCAAGATTATCTTGCAGTCATAGAAGCGCTAGAAGCTGGGCAATCGATAGTCAAATCACCTTAGCGTTTCTTGATGCTTCTCGAACTTAACTCAAGCCAGAGGCTTGGTGAAGATGTGAGCCGGATTCTCATTTGTTGTAATGTAATTGAGCTTTAATTTCTTCTTCCAACACTCGTTCACGAATGTAATGATGCTTTGTCTCAAATAGCATAATGGATTCTTTGCAATTCATGTGAAAGCCTGATTGTCACATGTCAGATGACTGGCCAGCTCTGTTGGTGTAGACGTTTGACATAAAATGTATACTGATTTGTGAGTCATCAAACACCAGTGAAACCTTTCAACTAACTATCACACCCAATTCCAACAATAATTGACGCACATAGATATTTGTTTTTCTGCCTTCGACAAGGCCTTCTACTCTTCTTCTGTGGTCCAATCAGAGACAGTCGACTGTCTTTAACTTGACCACCAGGATATGAGAGCTGAGGCAAGCTTGATCACAAAAGCTCCGAGAAACAAAATGAAACTGTTAATAGAACATTCCTGTGTCTTTGGCGTGATTCAAATAACGCAGAATGTGCAAAACTAACCCCAGATGTCATTTATGAGCTGAGGCTTCTGCTCACAATGCCAAACCGGACATGCTATGACGAGTATGTGTGAGAAAGATGTACTTTACCCACTAAATGGCGATAACCTGTCACATCCATCCGCTTTTGTTTCGTGTTTGTCTCTGCAAAGAGACAAACACGTCCAGAGGTGTAAGCCCAGAGCGTAAAACCTCCATACTAAATTCCTTCGTCAACTTGCAGCAGTAGGCTTGTCAGTGAATAAACATCCTTTTTGAGGTGCGATGAAACTCAATGCCTATATATTTTTAGACCAGGCCCATATCTTTATCTCATATTTCTCCTTATGATGAAGCTTCACTTCTTTTATCTGCTCATTACTTGTACCAAAGTCACCTACACCGAGCATTATTACTATTAATTCTTTGTCTCCCTTGATGAAAATTTAAATTAAGATCTTAAAGCTCTTGATCTATCCCAAGCTCCTTAGGTTACCATCAACTCTTGCACCATGTTTTGGGCGATTGTTTCAATCCACAAATTGAACGCTTGAGTTCTACAAACCAAAGATTCGTTCCTTTTGTCCTCAAATACTATGGGCTGTTGCATATAAATGTGATTTTTGGAAACAAAAGGACTAAATTCACGTGATGTAAGTCCTAGCCTAGTGATATTGTCAATACTATCATAGTCCTTAGAGTTGACCACTTCACTACAGATGTAAAGGTCTTTGTTAAAATGAAAACGTCGCATTTGCTCTAAACCTTTGGCTACTAACCTACCCTTCAAAGGAAGGTATACAAAGCAGACTATATGTGTCTTGAAGTAAAACCCATACTCTACACCTTTAACTAAAGACTAGGTTAGTGGCAAGTTGTGCCTTTACTCTAGGCCTTTCGGAGAAAAGACTTGGAATTGATTTTAATGAGACCTTTGTACATCTAGTGAAATGGTCAACTTTGAAGATTATTATAGCAGTGGTAGAAACACTAGGCTAGAATTTAGATCACATGCATTGCAATTTTTAATGTAACCCTCAAAAATCTCATTTATAATGTCACATCCCTTTAGATTTGAAAGAAAATGAAAATAATCCCTGATCTATAGACTCAAGTGCTCAACCTACGTATTGAAACAATTACCAAGAGCATGGTACAAATAAATCGATGATTATCTAAGGAGTTTGGGATATATCAAGAGCTTTGCATACCCTAATCTGTATTTTCTGAAGAAAGAACAAAGAACAAAGAATTGACAATTATAATGCTTTATGTAGACGACATTCTTGCAATGAGCTAGAGTGAAATAAAGCTTCATCTTAAGGAGAACTATGAGGTGAAGGATATGGACCTGGTCCAAAAATATCTAGGTATTGACATTCTTGCAATGAGCTAGAGTGAAATAAAGCTTCATCTTAAGGAGAACTATGAGGTGAAGGATATGGACCTGGTCCAAAAATATCTAGGTATTGAGTTTCACCGTACCTTAAAAGGGATGTTTATTAACTAATGTGTCTATTGCTACCCATTCATCAGGAATTTGGAATGCAGGATTCACTCTTACACCTTTGCTAGAAGGACATGTTCTCTCTGCAGAGAGAAACACAAAAGAGATTGATGTGATAGATTATTGTCATGCACTGGGCAAGCTAATCTTTCTCACACATTTTGTCCAGACATAGCATTTACGGTCTGCATTGTGAGCAGATATATGCAAAAGCCACAAAAACGGAATTGAGAGTGAGTTGGACCGAGCTGGACATTCATATAAAATGTAATAATCAAGGTTTCATAACGATTGCAAAGAATCTGACATTACATTACATCTGACGAAACACATTGAAGTGAAGAATCATTACCTTTGCAAGAGTGTTGGAAGGTGAAATAAAGTTTAATTACATTACAACAAATGAGAACCCGGCCCGATATCTCATTGAACCTTTGGCTCAAGGTAACTCAAGTTAAGTTAGAGAAACATGAAGAAACGCTAAAGGTGATTTGTCTATTAACTGCCTAGTTTCTAGTGTTGCTATGATTATCAAGTTCTCTTGGAAGAGCAACTCAACATTCTATTTTTATCTTCCTAGTGAGAGAATTGGCCAACTGACCTAATAAAATACCCCAAAAGAAAGGGAAAAAAGGAATACAAGCACACCAAAAAGTGCAAAGGAGAGGGAAGAGTTGATAACTCTAAGAAAAGGAGCAAAAAGGCTAAAGAACTAAGCACTATGTTGTCATTGTGCCAAGTAACCAACGCAAAAAATATGTAGAGAGAGCACTATGGGACCCTATAACTAAACACTAGGGTAGCAATCCTCCAAGAGTTGGGTAGAAATCCTCCAAGAGTATGTCTAGCAATTGCGAGGGGAGTGCCATTGATGGAACAAGAGTACCAATTATTGATGCCCATTGATGAACACTTAGAACTTGTAATCTCTATAGTGTGATAGAGACCCTTGCTGGAAACAAGAGATAAGCATGGTGGTGAGAAACCCAGGGCAGCTCTCCTTTGTAGTGAGCTTTATGCTACCTCTCAAAGGAGACCATCAAACTGATGATGAAGATGGCCAAAATCTCTATTGCTAGGAGGATGAAGGTGTTGGAGACAAGCCATGGGGCATAGTGAACTTCCTTCTCCCTAGTGGTGATGATTGCTATAGCTCTTGCTTGGATGCTAGCTCATGCCAATGACTTTGGTTGAAGTGGGTTTGCCAACATCACATCATACAACTCATGTCGGCCATCCCTACAAGTGATAATATCTTTGCACACACTCTGGTGAGGTGGGCTTGATAGGACTATCCATCGCTCAATTTGAACTTATGAGTGAGTAGATCATAGGATCTAAGCCACCACATTTCTAATAGCATTGTGGACTATACTATGCTCTCCTTGTATGGCCCATTGTAGAATGTGGAAATCCTCAACATCAAATGTAGAACTACATGAACATTGGTCTGGTATGCTCAAGCGGGTTGGATGTAGCAAATCTAGCCAAAATCAAAAGAGCCATGGTGAACTCCTTTGATGTGAACCAACAGTCCTCAATCAAAGGATAAGCATGAAGCCAAGCTCCAACACCTTTCTTGCCATTACAAAATATGCTAGAAGGATATGAGTGTGCATACTCTTACTAAGCTCTACCTAAATCTTCCAAGAGTCTACTGAAATAAAGTTTGCAGTGGGGAGAAGTGTTGTATGTGTTGGTCTTGGCAAAAAATCATGAGCCAGTATAAGAGATATTTGGAAAGCATAGATGCTTGAGTCAACTATAGTGATGGGTGGTAAAAAATATAGGTGCCCTAGGTATAAGAACCTATCTACCAAAATAAAAGCATGTGGTGCTCTCATTTCTTCAAAATTTTGTTTTGTTGATCATATCATGCTTAAGTGCTAAAGTACCACTAGGAATGACAAAATTACTTGGAGAAGTGCCTCAAATAAAGAGGTACTCAAAGAAATAACATTGGCAAGTTAGGATGGAAGAAGCACTCATAGTGATTAAGGATAATTCCAAGTACTTGCATGATGTTCAACACTCAAAGTGTTGAGGGATCATTTAGAATGCTTGTAGGAGATGTAGCATGAGAGTGTTGATAGGTGCGGCATACCCAAGCCCAAATGCCAAGTGCCAAGTGCCACTATAGCACTCGGACTGAAGTTCCACCACAATTTGAACTTGCTATCAATATTACCTACCTCCAATGGCACTCTCTACCAAGGACTGTTACCTACAAGATAGCCATTGGTACGTGGCGGGCAAGTGTGGTGTGAGAGAAAGTGGTTGGCAAATGTATTTTTGGCATGTGAGAAAGTTACTTCACACCAAGGGTGACATGCATAGGCCTTTGCCTACATAATAATAAGTGCCTACCTGCTCTATAACCACCAGAATGTTGAAGAATGACTAAGAACTGAGTGTATAAATTGAAGTATTTGGCCTATGGTGGCACTTTTTGCAAATCAATCTATCTATTGACCAGATCAAGTAGTTTTTTGCAAATTTTTGTGAAGAAGTGAGGCACTCACAATTTTTTTGAAAGTGGCACTATGTGCAATCTCAAGTACTCAGAGTGAAGTGATGTAAAAGACTAAGGAGAGAAATAAGAGAATGGAATATTGGAGTGAAAGATCACATTGAGACTCTTAAATGAAGAAAAATTTGAATGCATGGCATGAGCTTGGGCTTTGTTATTTATAAGGAACATACAAGGCTCTTGAGAAGCTCCTCAAGAAGCTTCCTAAGTGTTGCCTTCTTAGAGTGCAAGGTAAACTAACCGAGAAGCTTCTCAACAAGCTTTCTTCTAGAAGCTACCTACTTGGCATGCAAGCTAAGCTAATAAGGGACCTTCCCAAGAAATTCCTTCTATAAGCCGCCTGCTTGGCATGCATAATATTTAGAAAGTACCAAGTAACTTCCTAGAGGTTTCTAGAATATTCTTATAATTCTTGGCTAATTTAGCCTATTTTCTACTTTGTTAATCTCGACTAACTTGTCTAGAAACTACATATTTTTACATAGTCCTCCATTGCTAGTTGATGATGTCCTCGTCACCATAGAAGCTTCAAACTCTTGGATGGCCATTTGTGCATTATGGAAATGAGAAAGAAGCTCCTAAGTGGCATCATGAAAGGGATACCTTTTTCAAAGGACTTTGTACTCAAAATGTTATTGGTGGCCACGTTGAATGTGGTGACATGCAAGGATAAAATCAACTTCATACTCCTCATTAGTGTTGATAGGGACAAAAGGAGGAGGAGGTTTGACACAAGAAGAAAAGGAAGATGGATTGGTTTTAACTTGGGAATATGAAAGACATGGTGGATTTGCATATTACAAGGTAAGACAAGTCGATAAGAAACAGGAGAAATGATTTAGATGACATCAAATGGACCAACCCAATAAGAAGCAAGTTTACAAAATTAGGTATCAAGTGGGAGGGATAGGTTACTAGAATAAAGGATGACCTTATCACCAAGTTGAAAAGTGAGATCATGGCAATGTTAGTTTGCATATTTTTTTGACAATTTTGAGCAACAAAGAGATGAGATTTGGCTCGTTATAGGGATTGGAATATTGTGGTCAAGAATGTGGAAGTATGAGGGACATGAGATGGAAGGAGATCAAGAAAGGAATCTAGAACATATGGGTCTTGGCCAAAATTAAAGAAGAGAGAGAATCTGGTGCTAGTCTACTTGGAGTTATTGTAGGTAAACTTAGCAACTGCAAGAAATTCACCAATTGGTATGATGAACATTGACAAAAGCAAGAAGCATAACCTCCAAGGTGTGGTTTATATAATTGTTTTATCCATCAATTTAAGGATGATATGCCATGGACAAAGCAAGCTTGGTGCAAAGTAGTTGGAAGAATGCTTGCCAAATTTTTTTGATGAATTGAGTATCATGATTGGAGATGAGTACATAAAGCATCCCATGATCCTTGAAGACATTCAAAGATGATTTGGGCCAATGTTGTAGCATCCACTATATCAAAGGTTAGGGCCAAATGGATTTGCTTTCTATCTTATCAACAAACACCACAATGGCTATGTGATCTTGCTTTGTCTTGGGCAAGGATGTGATGAGATCTAAGCTCAAGTATTCTCATCAAGTAGATGGGATGGGAAGTAGTTGAAGGAGTACACTTGGTTTTTAGCTATTGACCTTGCTGCATTGGCAATTCTCATTAGATCAAACAAACTCTTGAACCTCTTGTGCCGTGTTGGTCCATCACCATTGGCATTGTAGGGTATTCAAGGTCTTATCCTCACTCATATGACCAATGATTGGTAAGTCATGGGCTTCTTGAAGGTGCACAAGTTATAGATCATCTTTGGTTGGAATATAGATTCAATTCTCACAAAATAGAAAGCTTTCTTTGAAGGAGAAGGTGTTGTATTCCTTGTAACGTGCAAGACAACCTTGTATCATCTGAAAGAAGAGGCCTTGTTATAAAGCGGTCCTAAACTCAATTAGGACTTTTGAGTCAATTGACACTATCATAATCCTACCATGATGAGAGGAAGAATCTTCAAGTCAAATTATAATGATAGTGCAATGGAACCTACTAGATTTATACTCAAGTTTGATATCAAAAAATTGTAGTTATTCCTCCCATCAATGATGTTGACAATTCATGTGTTCCAAATGTAATATCTACAGCAAGGGTTTGTGATCAGTTTGTATAATCGCTTGTTTCCCAAGAGATAATACCTCTAGACCTTGGTGGTATATACCATAGCTAGTTGTTCTTGATCTCAAGTAAAGTAATTCCTTCTTGTGGTGTTTAGTCAATGAGTCACAAAGGCAATGAGATGTTACCCATTTGGACATTCTTATTGCAAAATAGCTTCATGGCAAAGTTAAAGCATCAAAATCAACCTTGTTGGGGATCATATGATTGAAGAATAGGTCTTGACAACACCATATGTTTGCTTTAGGAATACTTCTTTGTGCTTGGTGGTCCATTGAAAGCTTGAGGTTCACTCCAACAGATCGATCAATGGCGTGAGCACATGACCATAGTAGTGGATGAACCATCAATAAAAACTTACCAATCCATTAAATATTTCCACTTCTATGGCATCTTTTGGAGTAGGCCAATCAATATAGCCTTGATTTTCTCCTTTTCCATCTTGATCCCCTTTGATGAGACCTTATGACCCAAGCAAGTAACTTCCTTCTGCCTAAAGGCACACTTTGACTTCTTTAATAAAACTTCCATTGATGTAGTCACCTTAGGACTTCTTGCATATGATTCATATGTTCTACTTGTGTCTTGTTATAGATTAAAATATCATCCAAGAACAATACCATGTACCAATCCAATAGTCCATCCAATACCCAATGCATCTGATCCATGAAGATTGCCAAAGCATTAGTGAGCCTAAATGGTAAAACTCTCCATTCAAATGCCCATACCTTGTGCAAAAGGTAATCTTTTCCACATCTTCCCTATCAAAGTAAATTTACCAATAGTGACTTCAGATATCTAACTTGGAGAAGTATCATGCTTCACTCAATTGATCTAGCAAGTCATCAATTTGAGAGAAAGGATATTGTTCTTCACTATTTTTTTATTGAGGCCATGATAATCAATACAAAAATGAAGTCTCATAGCCTTTTTTGGAACAAACAATAATGGTGCTCCCCACGGAGATGTACTATAGAATATGAAATCCTTCTCCAACAACTCCTTCAATGTTGTTCAAAGCTCTTCTAACTCCTTTGGTGAGAGCCAATAGATTGGTCTTTTCATTGTAGTACTTCTTGGAAATAATTCAATCTTGAAGGACATACCACAATTGAAGGGTAACCCCTTTGGCAGATCATCCAAAAACATATCTATAAACTCTTGAATTATTTGATCAACCATTATTTGATGAGATTTTTGGGTCTCAACAGATTCTCCATGTGCAATTGGCTTGATCCACACCACAAAAATAGGAATATCTTCCTCTAAAGTTTGCTCTATGGATGCTTTATTGATAAAATTCTCATCTTGGGACTGACTATTCTTAGGTGTATTACTCAAAGGTGTCAGACAACCTAATCAATAGTCAACCAAAGAGTCACCCTAATCAATAATGATTGTATGACAACATCATATATTCACCATTACATCCAAGAAATTCTTATCTTCAAATACCTTGGGCTTTGGAAAATGATTTTCTCTTCTCCTTCTCAAAATGATGCTCTCTTTACATGCTCTTGTTGATGATGGTCTTCTTCTTCCAATAATTGAGTAAGGTGCTTGTTTGTTGCTCCATAATAATGATAGCATTGAGCTTTGCCGCCATGGCTACTACTCTATCAAACTATTATAATTATCTAAGTCTACATCTAGATGCAACATGTCCACCGCTCTTCATAAGCTACAATTGGAAGTACCAAGGGTTCATGAGACAAGGTGATCGTATTTAGAAACATTTACCTAAAGCGAGAGACCATGAAGTATGTGAAATGATGTTTGGATAGTACATGGACATTAATATCTCAATGGTTTGACAAAAGTAGATTTGGTGGTCCATAAATCCCATCCATTTCATTCCTACTATGATACCACTGTAAAAGATCAAGGAGAGAAATAAGAAATGGAAGATCAAAGTGAAAGATCACATTGGGACTCTTGAATAAAGAAAACTATGAATGCCTAGTATAAGCTTGGGCTTTGGTATTTGTAGGAAATATACAAGGCTCTTGAGAAGCGTCTCAAGAAGCTATTTAAGAATTGCCTTCTTAGAGTGCAAGTTAAGCTAATCAAGAAGTTTCTCAAGAAGCCTTCATCTAGAAGCTGCCTACTTGGCATGCATGCTAAGGTAGTTATGAAGCTTCCCAAGAAATTTCCTTCTAGGAGCCATCTACTTGGTGTGCACTTTATCCAATACTTTGAAGATACCAAGTAGCTTCCTAGATGCTTCTAGAGAATTCTTATAATTTTTTACTAATTTAGCTTATTTGCTACTTTGTTAGTCTTGACTAACTTGTTTAGAAACTCCATATTATTACAAGTGAGGCACTTGGTATAGTAGATCAATAATTTGTAGCCACCTTTTATGTGCAAGAATCTTGGTAGTCACTCCAAACATTTAGAAGAAGGCACCTAAGGCCATCCTTAGATCCTTTATTGTAAACAAATGTGCAATATATTGTAAGATAGATGTGATTAGAAGCAAGCACTTGGGATTCCTACTCTATAATTGGGAGTTACTTGACTTCCATATGATCCATGGGATGAGAGGCAAGTGAGAGAAAAATTTAGGAAGAGTGAGAGGTAACCCATTGAATTGGAAAATGGTACTCAACCCATATGTTAGAGTTGCATGAGCCATGACTATAGACAATAAATTCACAGACAAGGAGCTTATCCTTAAAATCAAGAGCCACTTTAACAATAAGCACTCCAAGAACAATGGATGGAGTGTTACCAATTACAAGGACCTTGCTTCAAGAGCCATTGTAGAAGCAATTATGAAGCTTTTCAAACAGAAATGAACCACCTACTTGACCAATGCCCAAGTAGTGTTCTTTGATTACATGTACGCAAGAGAGCCTATAGATTGGGCAAAGATGTTTGACAAGCAATGCAAGCTCTTGCACCAAAACTTTGAAGACAAAGGAAGAGCCACCTACATTTTTCCTTTTGCAATGCACTACTACATAGAGACAAATATTTTAAGGAAGAGGTTCCCTACACCTTTTTATCTTATAGGTTATTCTAAAGTGCAACCTTAAGAGCTTCACAGATTGCCAAGTATTGTCTGGCTGATGCAAAGTTTGCAAAGAAAAGCTAAGTTATGCATGTAGACAAAGAACTTGCCTTGACAAAGGCTCCAAAGAGGAAGCACACCGCCCTCAAGAAGAAGCCACTTCCTCCAACAAAGAAGTCAAAGGCAAGTGCTTAGATTTTTGAAGTGTCCTCTTCAAAGATGAGGCCAAGGACACTAAGGTGGATGAAGGTGAGGATGAAAAGGAGCAAGGATCCTTAACAATACAAGGATCAACCTTCACTTTAGGAGATAACAAAGAAGGAGAAGAAACCAAGGAAGATCTGTAGTTTGCTCTCCAAGTGCATGACCAAAACATGAACAAGGGCTCTACAGATGAAGAAGAGCACATGATGGAGGAAGCGGTAGTGCCTGAGTGGGCACCATTGAATCTAGATGTGCAAGACAAGGAACCCATAATAGAGTTGCAAGATCAAGCTAAGTGCTCAAAGAACCAAGAACTTTGATTAGGAAGAGAAGAGGAGGCTGAGGATTACACAAAGGAAGAGGATCAAATCAATGACAATGCCAAAGAAGAAGAAGAAGAAGAAGAAGAGGTCAACATTGTAATTGATCTTCTTGAGGTTGCACCTGAAGTGCAAGAGGTACCAACAAGTTCCAAGTTGTTACAGGTGCAAGAAGGCTCAAGCTTCATCATCTATTTGGTAGACATTGCATTGAAATTGTTGGAGGTGTTGTTACCTCAATACCAAGCCGAGTGCCTTGATGTGGTGGACTACACCACTCTAATCAAAGCTATGCACAAGTAGGTCTTCACTTGGAAGGCAAGAAAAGACCTAGTGAAGGACAAGGCAAAAGGCTTGGACAAGGCAAAGGCTTCAAAGGTAAGTGCCTTGTTGCATGAGAATTAGGAGCTCAAGAGGAGAAGTGTTACATTAGAAAACAAATGAGATCATCATGCATCAAAGGTTCAAAAGTTCAAAGAAGATTGGAAGGCACTCCGCCTTGAGTTCAACCACTTCAAGAAGGGAGTCAAGAAACAACTTTGCAGCAAGTGCCAAGAAGAAACATGACCAAGTCATAACATTGGAGTTGCAAATGCAAGAGTATTGGATGGAAGTATCACACAGTTAGAGCATCTCCCCAAGGAGGTAGAAAAAGAGAGAGTTAAGCATGCAATAAGCCTCTAAGTGTTAGAAGATCAAAAGTCCACGTGGAGTAGAAAATCAAAGCATAGAGGAAAAGACCAATTAAAGTCATTGTTCCAACTAGACAAGATCCAGGCTCTACTCATGGAGATGCTTAAAGACAAAGGAGTAGTGCATCCCTTGAGAACCAAACACCATGAATTGAAGATGTAGGTCCAATGCTTATAAAATCAGGCCTATGAGAAAGAACAAATGAATAGTCTATCATTGCAGTTGAAGGAGCACTCAAACAACAAGTTCAATCAAGTATGCCGGACCTTCTTGTTGGAGATAGCTAGGTATCAAGCCAAAAGAGACCAACTCATTAGATACCTAAGAGGTGAATGAAATCCTTCACCCCTAGTAGTTCCAATCCAATGCACTCTCTTAAGAGGAAGTCATTAGGTAAGGCAAGCACTCTTTAGTAAGGATTAGATACCTGGAGTTGTGCAATAGTTGAGCACTTTGAGTAGGCAAATCAAGTTTGCACTTAGCATTGTTTATATTTTAGAGAAGTGCACTCAAAGTTAAGTGGCACTTGAAGTTGTATAGAGTTGAGGGCCAATGCCTTCAAAATGGTATTGCACTTGAAATTGTATATACTTGTGGAGGAATGCACATAGGTTTATATAGGTACTTGGGATTGTACACTAAAAGTAGGACATGTGGGTTTGATGTCTCCCTTGGCATATATAAGAACCTATTCATTTTGTGGATGATTAGGTTAAGATAGGGTTAGGATAGTAAAATCAATGATGGCCAATTTAGATTAGGATTTTTTAGGATTCACTTTGGATTCTGATTCCTTCAGCTCAAAGCCAAAATTATATATAAGGCTGAGGATTGTTGGCACTCATGTTTATTCTTTTTGTGTAATGCAAACTTTGATTACCAATAAAGAGTGATCCTACTTCTTTGCAAGTTTTGTGTCCTTCATTTTGTATGTTGTTCAATGTCTATGCAAGAGTAGAGGTGAGGAATTTAACATTAGGTCTTTAATGCCTAATGACAAATATGTACTCACTCCTGATCAGGGTGTGCATTAAATGATTTGAAGGAGTGAACTTGTGCAATTAGTGGATTGTGAAGCTCACCACATAGGAAGTACCATGCAATCAAAAGGCTTAGGCAAGGAATACCATGAATTTTAGTCTTGCAAGTTGTGCCTTTGAGGGAGAGTATAACTTGCAAGCATTATATCTTTAGAAGAGAGTAACACTCGAAGTTGGAATAAACTATCACCTTCAAGAGCAATTCCAACTAGATCTTAGAGTGAAGTGATATTTTGTAATTTTCTTTTCCGGTAGTGCACCACAAATGTTGATATACCCTCTTCTAGGAGTGGTTCTTGCCTAATAGAGTTAACAAGAAATAATAAATGAACTAAGATTTGGTGACAAGTGTGTGTTTTGCTTCACGCTTAGGTATTTTCAAATAGTATCCTTGTGGGAATGAATCATTTTTATTGACTATACTATAAGTACATTGACATTGAGCTATCACAACACCACAAGGGTCCATGCTCCTATTTAAGCTTTTGGTACAATAGCCTTATGTGACATGATACCACATCCTCCCATAGCTATGGGAAGAGCTATTTGTAATTGCTACCAATCCTTTAATAACTATGGAAGCATACATGGCTCTAAGAGCATTGAGAAGGTATGGTGCATATGACTATCAAAAGATTATAGATGTGGTAGGAGAATTGTTGTGGGAAGGTATGTACGTGCCAAATGTAATGCTCTCAAGATATAACATTCCAAAAGGAGAGAGAAGCCACCTATGTGTTCCCCTAATCAAAGGAGTAGGTGGGTAGGAGAAGTAGCTTGAATCAATGTATTTGAGATATACGAGCTACAAAAGCCTTCAACTCTAAGAAGGAAGTCCAATACACTCAAACCTCCTATGCGAATTGGAATATTGATGGGAAGTTAGAGAGGATTGTATGTGAGCTCTAGACCTTGCATTTCCAAGTCTAAACTCAAAAACCCAAGCTCTCAAAACTAATTGTGAAAGCCTATACTGCCCGGACTACATCCTTTATGGGGCCCAAGATATGAGTACCATCTACTAGAAATGGAAAAAGACAAGTGGAAAAGGTGGCTACCACCTTGCACAAAGTTGTGTAATGAGCTATGGCAAATAAGAGGCATCACAAAGGATCTGCCTAGCATGTACCCTCTGCAAATACTAAGTGAACTGTCTTGTGGTAGTATGGTGGTTGTACAACAACGGTTTCCCAATATTATAGAACATATTCACAAAAGGAATCAAAGAATGGATATGATCCCCTTTAGAATGAAGAGCTCAAAATAATGTTGGATGAGAAATTTTATTGAAGGGATTTGAGACATCTACTTAGGAAACCACCTAGTTAGTCAAGATGGAGGTCTAAGGAAGCTCACAATCCCCCAGCATGGCTATTGCCATGCTAGGGGATACAAGAAAGATGAAAAGGAGTGGCAAAGCTATAGACAAATGTTGCATGACACTAAATGCAAGAAGACATCCCTTATGGCTATGGGATGCACACCAAATGTCTCCTTGGATAGAGCAAGGAGAGATGCATCAAACAAATGTGCCACACCTAGGGGCACCAAACCCAAGGCAAGATGTTGGCAGAAAGCAAAGACATGGAAGAAGCCTACGTTTAGCAAGTCAAGGGAGAGATAATCTCATAAATGCTCAAAGAGTAGTCCTAAAGGACCACTTGCCAAGAAACATGGAAAGTGGAGTAAAGCATGGGCAAAGAAAGACTGCATAAGTTGCCTCTCCTCATTTGGGTGGTAATCATGGACAAAAGAAGGAAAGTCATTTGTGGTTGATGGATGGAGATTCTATAAAGTTGAGAGAGTATCAATGGAAAAGGATAATGGTCTAGAGGATGAGATTGCTTGAATTGCTTGCCAATCCTCCACTTCTTTTCCTAATATCAACAAACAATGTTAACAATAATCTGTTGGAGTTGGAGCATGAGCTTGTGAGGATTCATTGATCTATTTGGCTGCCACTTGTGCTTGAATGATGTACTCCTTGTGTAAAATAGACAAATCTCCTTGTAGAAACCCATGATTTAAGAGGTAGTCTTGTGATGTTTGGATGCACTCCATGCGCAAGAAGAAGCAAATTCCATTAAGGGTAGAATCCAAGAAGAGATATCTCTCTCTTGATCAACTACCAAGATGGCACATATGACTATGGAAAGTGTGGAGCACACTTGTCATAACGTTTGTGGTGTCAAAGTTAGATTGCTTGGACACTAGAGTGGTAATGTTGGTAGTCAAAGGTATTTTAGCACTTACTCATAGACTTCTTGTTGATAGTCAGATTTCATGTTTAGGGTATTGATCACATGGTGAGACCCACCATCACTTGCATCATTGGTTGTGCCGTCAGTGGGACCATTAGGGTTGGAGATCTAGGTCAAAATCAAAAGTATACCTTTGAAATGCAGTCTCAAAGAGCTCACTTTTGTGATGTTGAGCCTTTAAGTTCCTAGTTATGGTGGACAGAAAGCCGCCAAGCGTCACCTAGAGTCTCTTAGCTTGAGTGTTTGTAGCTTGATTATAATCAATGTCCAATTGTTTATAAATTATTGAGTGAATGATCGTGTTGATCTAGTTTGATTTGATGAAGAGTTGATTACATCAGAGAAGTGAGAGTTAGGGAGAAATTAGGTGCAAAAATAAAAGGTGTTAGTGGTATCTCCAAGCTTGGTTGATGGTGGTTCAGATTTCCTTGAGAGTGATTGTGTGTGGAAGGGTTGGCCAAATTTTGATTAAAATGGAGTCAATTTCAAGTAGTAGTGTTTAATTTGAGCTCAAGAGGCAAAAGTAAGGTCAATTTGGTGCAAATTGAGCTCAAAATGCAAAATTAACGGTAGAATTGAGAACCTATCTCCATAAATTAGAGATTTGGAGATCCCTATCCTTCTAATTTGGCTCAGTGGAGATTTAGTAGAGAATTTGGTAGTTATCTAACTACGTCAAATTTATATCAGATTTAGTGTCAGATTTGATAGAGGATTTATATCAAAGTTGGTGTCAGATTTGATAGAGGATTTATATCAGATTTATGTTAGATTTTGGCAAAAGGAGGTTTGATCTCATTCTTGATGATCTTGATAGCTTAGGAATTAGATAGATACTCCTATTATGTCAAATGCCAAATGGTGGCAAAGTCAATTTGGTGTTGATTTATGAGATAGAGGGTTTTGTTTAGCTTTCTTGTGGTTGCACTCCTTCCATTCGCTACTTCTTGTTTGAGTGAGGTGCCCTAATTTTAGAGCATTTGTGCTATGGTGTGCTCTTGGTAGTGAAGCTTTAGTGATAACCAGTCCAAAAACTTGTGTTTCTCTTTGGTGAGGTAATAAGTGATGACCTACAGATAGTGAGAGTATGTATTGTGATGGTAGGTTGTACATCACTCTTTTCTCTAGTGTAGTTGTTGTAGTTTTAGAGCTACATTAGTGAGTGGTGTTTAGTTGGTGGTGGTACTTGGTGGTGGTCCTTGGTGGGGTACTTGCGGTGATTACCGTTTGAGTTACTTTGTCATGATGGAGTTCTTTGGAGATTCCCAAGGAGATAACACTACAATATACCAATGGGTTTACCAAGAGTTGCACTTAGTGTCAGCCTATATCTCAAGTCCTAGTGAGGAAGGAGATTGACTCCAAGTTGGAATTTGATATAGGAGTTGATTTAGTTGAGAGTGCACTTGGTGTGTCTGCACTATTGCTGGTTGACATGGATAAGATTTACGGGGCTTCCAAAGGCCCTAGGCGCTACTCTAGTATAGTGGGTACCCTTGAGTTGGATGACTTCATCCATGAGTTTGATAGTTGGTGTGATCTATAGCAGGTGCAAAACCTAACTTTGTTCACACCTTTCATGACATGGAAGAGGTTGTTTCAACACTTGGAAGGTCAGCCAATAGACGATTATCATGAATTCAAGAGTGCTCACTTGGAGGAGATTGAGCTATAAAGACAACATTGGTCTCCAAACTCCATCTCCATCACTTCAAGCTTGGTTTCTAGGGGTAGATTGGCATTACCCATGAGTTCTAGCTCTAGTAGTATTGGTGGATCTATTGGAGATGGTGCTACTACAAGAGGTGGTGTAGTACAAGGTTTAACCCCATGGAGTTCTTCCAATGTTTGAGGCAAAACTACCAAAATGTGTGGATTGACAAGTTGAGGAGCTTCCAAGAGTTCCAATAGAAGGCTATGGAGAGCCTATGCAAGGCATACACTTGCATGAGATGATTGATTAATTTTACACAATGAGTTATTGAGACTCAAGCAGTCCAATTTTGATATGGAATCCTAGATAAGGAGTTGCAATGTAGAGTACATGATGTTATGTTGTTATAGGCTACTTCACCTACCTTGGTAGTGATCTTTGGTTTGATTGAGCGCATTGAGCTCAACATGGTAGAGGAAAGAGTGGTGACATCTGGATTTGGTAAGGAGACCTCATCTAAAATTGTTGCTTTCTTCTAGAGTACAGCAAAGTGCACCACGCCATGTTGGCTTTTGAGGGCAATGTGGACAACTCAGATGCAATGACTTAAGTGGAGAGCCTAGGGGACCTAGACCATTAATTTTATTTTTAGGTCAACAATAGCCAATTAGTGGTAGTGTTGCTTGTTGGACTTGTGATGGACCTCACCACAAGAGAGATTGCACTCAGGGTAGCTAACATGATACCTTTGATGCATCATAACCATCATAGAGAGAGTGTGATCATTGCCATAGATTTGGTCACACAAGTGACCAATGCTTTGACCTTCATCCAAAGTTACCAAGTGGTAGGGTTGCTATGGCATGTAGTTGAGGAGCTCTAGGTCATGAAGGATGAGATGGTAGAGGATCCACAATTTGTAGAGATGTAGTACTTGCCCTTATTTTTGATATAGCCATGGCTCCTCATATTGAGCAATTGGAGCAGAGATTGGCTAGCATTGCCATAACTTAGAGGAAATCAGATTTTGGTGGTAAGGCTTCCACCTCTTATGTTGGTGATTGAGACATCTTGGACTTCATGTGCAAAGCAGCACAAGTAGATGCATTTGCCATAGTGATTAGGAGTGCAGTACATGCTCCAAAGCCTAGAGGAGCATTAGTGGAGTTGGACCCACAAAGAGGAGAGGCTAGTAGATAGGTCAGACTTCCTTAGTCTTTTATACTCTCTAAGGCACTACAAACTACATCTATGGATCCTAGATGTCCTAGTGCAGATGTGGTAGGTGATGGGGTGCATGATAGACTACTTGCTAGTCAACCACCTACTACTACACCAATTGAGTCTAGCTTGATGTTGGGCGAGACGCAATTGATTATGCACTTTCTGTTATTCTCAACCAATGACATGTTTACATTGGGAGTTGACTTGGCTCCAATGTTCCGATTGGCTACCACACTTTGTTGGAGTAGGGATGATGTGATTTTATGCTTCTAGAGTGGAGGTGGTTGATAGTAGAGATGACTCAATTGAGGAGCATGGGATCCACTCAACGACCAGTGGGTTATGACAAGCAGCAATAGTTAGATTGGAGGAGTTACCAACTAGACATGCCTTTCAGCAAGTGCGGTTCACACCTAAAATTGTCCTACTAGATAACTAGAGGTAGATTTTCCATTTGGTGGGACCTTCAAGGAAGGTGTATACACCATAGAGGGTCTTATTAGACTTAGGTGCGCAGCCCTTTATGTTGGGGAAGGTTGCAATTGTTGATCTGGAGCTACGGAAGATTGATGTGAAGAGGTGTCTATTTCAGATCCAAACATCTCTAGGAGTGGTTCTACACAAAAAATCACATGTGGAGAGCTTGTTGTCCAAATTCAGCCTGGTCATCCAACTGATAGCTCTCTAGTGAGAGCTCAAGCTATTGCCACAATAGTAGAGTCATATCATTTGCTAGTAGGTGGAGTAGTATTATTCTCCATGGGTTTTTGCATTGACTATTGGAAGGAGACAGTCTCCTATAGACCAAGTTGGCAATCAGGTGAGGGATAAGTATGTTGCCTACTATTTTGCTTTAGTAGTGGTAGTCTTGGCCCACTACAATCAAGGACCATGGCCTTAGTGTCAGCTTTTAGTGGTTCTATTACTTGGCATTGTGACTTATTGGAGAGGAATGCCCATGTAGAGGATACTCTAATACCAAAGGAGATCCCTTGGATATGGAGTACAAGTGGGATTGTTCCATCTACCTTGGATGTCCCATTGTGGAGTTTTGAGGAGGCATTGCAACAACATGCAAATCAGTTGGTGCAATAGGCTTGGAGTGGAGACTTTGAACCACCAAGAGACCAATGTGAAGATGAGCCTCCAAAGTTTATTCTATTGTCACCTTTGGATACCACATTCATTGCTTGGCAGTATCTAATAGTAGAAGCATGTCTATTGGAGTTGTTTGGTGGGATTAGCACTAGACTAGCTATGGTATTACAGGAAAGTATTTGAGTACAAAGGTACATGTATGTAGAGAGAGATGAGAGTGTTGGGCAAATCTCACTACATCATGTGGCACACTTGGCCTCTCAATATCCTGAGTTATTACCGATGTCAACAATCAAGGGTTACTAGAAGATCCAGCTAGTAGACATTTCCTTGTTGGGCGGATATGATCTAGAGAGACATGGTCCTATTCATTTGGTGAGCTTTGGATGACCATGTTAAGGACATACACGTGTTGGCCGAGGTCAAGGTCTCCAAGATCCCTATTTGGGTGTGTTTTAGGAGATGTTATGTATACTACAACATCTCTAGGTTCATCATTTTGTTTCTCTAGCCTAAATTTTGGAGAAAGTCCCTTTGATGGGTGATTCTTGTACCTAGGTGGTGGCAAGCACACATCAAGTCCATTCTTGGATGGGACCTACCGTGTTGTTGAATGCAGCCAAAGTGGGATCAAGGGCTCATTGTCTTTGTCTTTGGTGGACAAACCTCTAACTCGAGGTGTTCTACAATAGGCTTATGATGTGATTCAATGACTAGACCACCTCACTATTGACAACATCTTGGATGTTGGACATAAGTCTCAAATGGTGGTATTGGTTGACAGGTCACCTATAGTAGTAGTGAACCTTGTTAGATAGCCCAAGCCACTTTGCCCACACTTATGAGTTTCCTAGGCTCTCATGCTTTTTGAGAGGGAGGTCCTAGAATTATTTGGGACTCATAGTTTCAGCAATTGGTTGAACCCAATGGCAATGAGAAGGAGCGGGTGATAGGTTTTTGCACTAGTATTACCGTTGTTACAACAATGTTAGAGGCATCCAAGCATCAAGTGTTAGATTAGGCGATGGACTTGAACTGTTTGACTTGGATTATGAGCCTTGACTTAGTAGAGCAGTGTAGGATGAGCTTGATAGGCATCACCACTTGCACACTTGTGAGCTTTGTGCTTATTGAGACAATTCAAGCACATATTGGGGGTGATGGACCAAGTGGGCAGAGTATTCTTGGGACACAATCAGTGGTTGCTAGTGAGAGAGATTTACTTGGATTCCATCCAAGTGAGCTTGGTCTTCTTGGGTTACACCCTTGGTCTACTTAAGATGCAACTACAGGACATATAGAGCTTCTAGCCAGATCAGAAGGAGTTTTCCACATTGAGGTTGGGACCTCTAGTGGGTGGAGGCATGACATTATTGCTCCCAAGGGCCCAATGTAGCAGCCACTAAGTACATCTTCCACTACTACATCAATTACAAAGGATAATTGGGAGCTAGATCTTGGACCCAAGCTTATAAGAGAGAAAAGACTAAGAGTTTGGAGGTTCTTGAGTAGCTACATGAGTTATTTTTCCTTTATTATGAAGGATTTCGGTGCTCTTAAAGGACTTGGTATTTGGATTGAGCTGACTAGTGATACACCAATTTTTTGACATCCCTATAAATATAGTCACAGAGAGAGTATTGATTAAGAGTTGGAGTAAAGACCATTTTGAATCTAGTTTAGTAGAAATTTCACATGGAGAGTATGCATTAGCTACAATGATGCCAAGCCAAGAAGGATATCCATGGCAACTACACAAATAGGCAAATGTGTAGAGATTACCATCCTATCAACCAATAGACTAGGACTGATTGGCATGCCATGCCTACACTAAAAGAGATCTTTGATGCGATTGAGCATGCAAAGGTCTTAAATATTTTGGATCTTTGAGCAAGATATCATCAACTGCCAATAAGGGAGGAAGATAAGTCCAAGATAGCATTTTGAGCTATTGATTTTCATGGGAAGGATGTATAATATCAATGGAGGTTCTTATCATTTGGATTTAAGAATGTTCTTGATGAATTCTAGAGGATCATGGACAAGATCCTAGCAAGATTAGATTGTGCTCAATGCTATATTGGTGACATTTTGGTCTAAAGCATTATTATAGAGGAGAATGAGAGGTTTGTTGGAGGTGTTTGAGAGATTGAGATCTCATGGACTCAAATTACATCCTAGGAAGTGTAGATTCTTCCACAATAGGTTGAGTATTTGAGTCACACTATCTATCTTGGAGGACTTGGTGTTCAACAGACCAAGGTGGAGGTTGTTGCATGTATTCCTTTGCCTATGGATGTTAGTAGAGTGCTAGCA
Organism: Lunularia cruciata; assembly: GCA_948567375.1. Taxonomy (NCBI): domain Eukaryota; kingdom Viridiplantae; phylum Streptophyta; class Marchantiopsida; order Lunulariales; family Lunulariaceae; genus Lunularia; species Lunularia cruciata. The sequence continues at coordinate 59,809,623 of OX419761.1, read as the reverse complement.
TTCCTTGGATTGGTAAGCTTTTATTACTACTATGTTAGAGGATTCAGTGCCATGCCAAGGCCTTGATAAAGCTGACCAAGCTTACACATGAGTGGTGTTGGGGAGATGAGTAGAGTGAGCTTGTATAGAGCTCAAGGAGAGGTTGACATCTACCCCTATTCTTAGGAGACCAATCAAAGGACAACCATTCTAAGTTCACATTGATTGGAGTATGTTGGGGCTTGGAGTAATGCTCACCCAACATGATGATGAGGAAAAGGAGTTTATAATGGCCTATGCTAGTCACTCCAACAATTCAGTAGAGGAAAATTATAGTTCATATAGATGAGAGTGCTTGGCAGCAATATGGGCAATAGCACATTTCTAATGTTACTTATTTCATAACCCCTTCACTCTCATCATTCATCACCAACCATAAAAGTGGTTGATGAAGTCCAACAACCTTTCAAGGAAGCTTGCATGATGGGCTCCGATTTTATAAGAGTATGATTTTCACAATTATTCATAAATCTAGAGAGGTGAACCGTGATGCAGATGGGTTGAGTAGAAAACCATGTCCTAGTTAGTAGGATCAGACCGGAGCATGTTGGCATGGTGGGACAAATGAGGAGATGGTGCCAAGTTAGCATGCATCTACCTTTCTATGTTTATTCTCTAAGACTTTGTTGTTATCTCTCTCAACACATACCAGAGTAGTTATTGAGATCAAGATCCAAAGGGTAAAGATAGTAGTATAGTTCAACAAGACATTCATGATGATGTCTTAGTGATGGATTGTCCTTGCACAAGTGTTGTAAAAGACCAAGACCGAGGAGAGAAATAGGAGAATGGAAACTCACATTGGGACACTTGAATGAGGGAAAACTCCAAATCCCTAGCATGAGCTTGGCTTTGGTATTTATAGGTAGCATACAAAGCCCTTGAGAAGCTTCTCAAGAAGCTTCCTTGAGCCACTTTCTTAGAGTGCAAGCCAAGTTAACTAGGAAGCTTCTCAAGAAGCTTCCTTCTAGCAGCTATCTACTTGGCGTGCAAGCTAAGCTAGTTAGAAGCTTCTAGAAGCTTCCTTCTAAAAGCTACCTACTTGGGGCACAAGTTAACTAGTTGGGAAGCTTTCCAAGAAGCTTCTTAGATGCTTCTAGAATATTCAAGGCTAATTTGGTTTATTCTTTACTTTGTTAGCCTTACTAACTACGTCACTAAACTTGATCTTGTTACATATTCCCCCACCGCTAGTTGGTGATGTCCTTGTTGCCATTGAAGCTTCAAACTCCTGGATGGCCGTCTGTGCATTCTGGAAATGAGAAAGAGGTTCCTATGTGGCATCATGAAGTGGATACCCTTCCAAAGAACCATGTACTCTGTATGTTATCGGCGTCCGTGTTCGATAGGGTGATGCGCAAGGATACAATCAACTTTTTACTCCTCATGTTCATTGATAGGGATAGGGAGAGGAGGAGGTTAGACGCGAGAGGAAAAAGAAGAGGGGTTAGGAACAAAAGGTTTCAACTTGGAAACTTGAAAGACAAGATGGATGTGCATATGATAAGGCAAGGCAAGTCAGTAAGCAACAAGGGAGACAATTTGGGTGACATCAAAGGTCCTATCCAATTTGAGGCAAGTTTACAAACTTGGGTATCAAGGGGGAAGGGTAGATTACTAGAGGATAGCATAACTTTATCACTAACTTCAAAGGTGAGATCACGATGATGGTTGTTCGCATATTGTTTTTGACAATTTTGAGCAACAAGGAGGTGAGATCTGGCTTGTTGGAGAGATTTGGATATGGTGGTCAAGAAGGTTGAAGTATGAGGGACCTAAGACAGAGGAAGAGCAAGAAGAGAATCTAGGACAAGCGGATCTTGGCCAAAATTGAGAAAGAAAGGAGAGAATCCGGTGCTTGCTTGTTTAGAATTGTTGTATGCAAACTCCGCAGTTGCAAGACATTCATCCCAATTGGTATGGTGAATGTTGACAAAGGCTCAAAGCATATCTTCCAAGGTGTGATTTGCATGTTCAATTTGTCCATTAGTTTGAGGATGATAGGTTGTGGACAAAGCAAGTTTGGTGCCAAGTATCTAGAAGAGGGCTTGCCAAAACTTTTCTGTGAAGCGAGGATCAAACTCAGAGATGAGTACATGTGGCATCCCATGATGTTTGAATATATTATCAAAGTAGATTTGTGCCAAGGTTGGAGCATCCATAGTATCAACCGTTGGTGCCAAATGGACTTGCTTACTAAGCTTATCCACAAACATCACAATTGTTGTGTGACCTTGTTGTGTCTTGGGCAAGGAGGTGATGAGATCTAACTCACATGTTCACATGTTCCCAACGAGTAGTTGGAATGGGAAATGGCTGAAGAAGTCCATTGGGCTTTGGTTACTGGCCTTATTGCATTGACAACTCTCACACAATCAAACAAACTCCCAAACATCTCCTATCATATTAGGCCACCACTGTTGGCATTGGAGGGTACCCAAGGTCTTGTCCACCTCCATGTGACCAGCTATTGGTAGATCATGGGCTTCTTGAAGATGCAAAAATTAGAGATCACCTTTGGTTGGGACATAGATTCAGTCCGCATGGAATAGAAGGCCTTCTTGAAGGAGAAGGTGTTGTACTCCTTGTCACCTGTTGTTAGATGACCATGTACCATTTGGAAGAAGGGATCTTGTTGTAGAGCTGACTAAAACTTGTTATGGACTTTGGGGTCAATTGACATCGCCGTAATTTCCACCGTGATGAGAGGAAGAGACTTCAAATCAAGTTGTCGTGATAGAGCATCAGGGTAGATATGGAACCAATCTGGTTTGTACTCAAGTTTGATGTCAAACAATTGGAGTTGCTCTTCCCATTGATGATGTTGACTCTTCATGTGTTCCAAGTGTACGGTTTGCAACAATGGCTTGTGATCAGTTTGCATGATCACTTGCTTCTCCAAGAGATAATGCCTCCATACCTAGGTGGCATATACCAATTGCAAGTTGTTCTTGATCTTGAGCAGAGTAATTTCTTTAAGTTATATTTATTTGGCAAGACACAAAGGCAATGGGATGTAGTCCATCTAGGCATTCTTATTGTAACACAGCTCCAATTGCAAAGTTAGAAGCATCAAAATCAACCACACAAGGTAGTTAAGGATCATATGGTTGAAGAAAGTGTCTTGAAGACACCATATGCTTTAATTTCTGGAATGCTTCTTCATGCTTGGTGGTCCATTAGAAGCTCAAGTTCTTTCCCAAGAGGTCAATCAATGGTGCAACCACATGAGCATAATAGTGGACGAACCATCATAAAACTGGCCAATCCATTGAATGCTCGTACTTCTCTAGCATCCTTCGAGGTAGGTCGATCAGTAATGGCCTTGAGTTTCTCTTCTTCCATCTTGATCCACTCTAATGAGATCTTATGACCCAAGAAGATAATCTCCTTTTGCCAAAAGGCACACTTTAACTTCTTGCAATAAAATTTCCATTGTCGTAGTTGTCTTAGAACTTCTCGCACATGATTCACGTGTTCTACCTCTATCTTACTATAGATTAAGATATCATCCAAGAACACCACCACTAACCAATCCAATAGTCCATCCATTACCTGATGCATCTGATCCATGAAGACCATTGGAGTATTAGTGAGTCTAAAAGGTAGAACTCTCTACTTGAAATGCCCATACCTTGCGCAAAAGGCAATCTTTTGCGCATCCTCTATCAATAAGAATTTGCCATTAGCCGTTGCAAAGATCCAACTTGTGAAAGTAACGTGCTCCACTTAGTTGATCAAGCAATTTTTTGATCTGAGGCAACGGATATGCATTCTTCATGGTTTCCTTATTGAGCCCATAGTAATAAATACAAAAATGAAGTCTTCCATCCTTCTTCGGAACAAATAGTACCGGTGCTCTCCAAGGAGAGATACTATGTCGTATGAAGTCCTTCTCCAACAACTCTGTAAGTATTGTTTGCAACTCCTCCAACTCCTTTGGTGAGAGCCAATAGATTGGTCTACTCACTAGAATACTTCCTAGCAATAACTCAATCTTGAAGTGCATACCTCAATCGAAGGGTAATCCCTTTGGCAAATCATCTAGAAACACGTCCGCAAACTCCTGCACTATCCAATCAACCATTGCTTGATGAGGCTCTTGGCCCTCCTTAGATTGTTCTTGTGCAATCGACTTGATCCACACCATGAATACATACTTATCTCCCTCAAAAGCTTGCTTTATGGCTGCTTTACTAACCAACTTCCTTCCAAGGACTAATACTCTTCCAAGCTTGCTCCATGGTTGCCTTTTTGGCAAACTTCCCATCTTGGGACTCATCTCCCTTCAAGGTTTGCTCTATAGCTACCTTTTTGACAAACTTCTCATCTTTGGATTGACTATTCTTAGGTGTCTTACTTAGAGGTGCTAGACAACCTAATTGGAAATTCATGCCTTGATGTTGTACTTGAATTTGTCGTTGGGTCCAATCAAATTGAACCTTATGACGTTCAAGCCAAGGTAAACCCATAATGATATCATAGTTTAGAGGTGCGACTTCAAATCTCATACACTCCAAATACTCCTTCCCAATCTTGAAGGTAACATGATGCAAGGTGCGGAATGCAAAACCCTTTCTACCATCCGCCATCATCAAACTACTTCCAATCACTGGCTTGATAGGAATAACCAATTCCTTTGTTACATGCATAGACATGCAATTCTTTGAACTTCCAAAATCAACCAAAATCCTACAACCCCAATTAGATATTGTACATTACAAGTGAAGCAAACTTGCATAGGTCAAGACTTCAATCCCATTGGAACTAATTAAGTTCTCAATATGCTACTCAAAATCTCCTATTGGGATTCTTTGTTTCCCTGATCATTTTGTTCCACAAACTCCATCTGGGCAACTTGTCGAGGTTGCCCATTCCTAAATGGTCATTTAGCAATGCAATGTCTAACTTGGCAACAATAAAAACAACCTCCATTTTGTTGCAATCTTTCTCTATCCGCTGTACCAAGTGGTCTCCGTTGGATAGCATCAATCTCCATTGGTGCCAGTTCTTCCACCCGTGCATAGTGTACTCGTAGGCCTTGTGTAGGTTGAGTTCAAGACCAAGTTATCACAACCAAGGAATCAAAGCGCTCAGCCAATTGCATGGCTTCTTTTATGTTTTGTGGTTCCCGCATGGTGACCTCTAATTTGGTTTGTGACTTCAATCTCCGCACAAATTGATCTAGAACTTCCCCTTCTTGTATATTTGGGATCTACATGATGATGTTCTAAAATTGTGGATGTAGCTCCTTACTAAGCTAACTTGCTTCAACTCCACCAATTTATCTTGTGCGGCTTGGGTGGCATTTGTAGTTTGAAACCGACCCAATATTGCATCCTTGAATTTTTCCTATGTCAAAATTGGTGCAACAATCTGTCGTTTAGCTTGCTCCACTCGGAATCACCACCAAAGTTTTGCTACACCATCTAATTAGCTAGAGGCCAAGAGAATCTGTTTCTATTCATCTTGAAGATTGGTGGCTTCAAAGTAACATTTGTAGTCAAACACAAAATTCTCCACTATGCTCGGAAGATTCTTGCCTTCAAACACCTTAGGTTTTGGAAATCAAATGCAATCTTCTCCATCTCAACTTGGCACTCTCTCTATATGTTCTTGTCATTGTTGATCTCATTCATCCAGCAATCGAGTAAGGTGATCAATTTGTTGCTACATCATAAGGATAACATCTTGTATTGACGCCATAGCTACTACTTTATCCCACTACTCCCAATTTATCTTATTGATTAGCATATAGATGCAGCATATACACCGTTCTCCATAAGTTACAACCGGAAGTATCAAGGGTTCCTTAGACACAATGATCATATGTAGAAAATCTTGCCCAAAGTGCAAGGTGATGAATTGTGTGAAATGATGCTTGGGTAATATTTGGACATGAAAATCCCAATGGTTTGGCAGAAGTGAATTTGTTGGTCCATAAATTCCATCTATCCCATTCTCGCTTTGATACCAATGTAAAAGACCAAGACCAAGGAGAGAAATAGGAGAATGGAAACTCACATTGGGACACTTGAATGAGGGAAAACTCCAAATCACTAGCATGAGCTTTGGCTTTGGTATTTATAGATAGCATACAAAGCCCTTGAGAAGCTTCTCAAGAAGCTTCCTTGAGCCACTTTCTTAGAGTGCAAGCCAAGTTAACTAGGAAGCTTCTCAAGAAGCATCTTTCTAGAAGTCGTCTACTTGGCGTGCAAGCTAAGCTAGTTAGAAGCTTCTAGAAGCTACCTACTTGGGGCACAATTTAACTAGTTGGGAAGCTTCCCAAGAAGCTTCCTGGATGCTTCTAGAATATTCTAGGCTAATTTGGTTTATTCTCTACCTAGTTAGCCTTACTAACTATGTCGCTAAACTCCATATTGTTACAGGTGTTGTGGGAGGTGCAATTGGGGCCAAGGAGAGAAACCATGTTCTTCAGCTAGCCATACGGTTCAAATTGGAGAGTAGACACCTTCTTTGTGTATGGGAGGATGGTAGAGTGCCAATAGTACTACTTGTATCTCAAAGACCACAATTGGTCCGTCATGCTCATGAGGAGCTAGGACATTTTGGAGTAAAGCTTACATATAGCTTACTCCAAAGTCATCATTGGTGGCATAGTATATAGACCAATGTACATTATTTTGCTACTGGATGTGTGGTTTGTGACCAAGTTAGAGCAGCATTTAATGCTCCTACACTTAAGTTACACTCATTACCTATCATGGGGTTTGGTTACCATTGGAGTTTGGACTTTGCTAGACCTTTACCATTGACTTGTGAGACATCATTGGTATAGTTTTGGTGATGGTAGAGCAGTTCTCCAAGTGGATTGAGTTGGTGGTACTTCTTACCAAGTCCAATTAAGGGACAATTTACTTGTTCTTGGATTGTGTTCTTAGTCATTTTGGTGCAAGAATTGAGGTTTTGATTGATCAAGGTACAAAGTTCTTGTAGGAGTTTTGGGTCTTGTATGAGTTTTAGGTATTATGTGACAAGGCTTTGATTGATCATCATACTACCTTCTGAGATCACTGTAAGATAGATGGTTTAGTATAGAGAGTGGTTCAAACGGTGAAGAGAGATTGCAGAAATATGGCTTGCAAAGAGCCTACCTAGGAGATTGGGATCCATTTACCTTGGTTGACCATGTGCTATATGTTCATTTGGAAACTCTCCTTAGTATCCTCTTCTCCTTACTTTCTACATTATGGATTAGATCCAGATTTACTTGCAGCTATTTGTCAAGATGGTACATAGTTTTGGACTTGGATGATCGAGACGTATGGGTGAGTCCATGTTTGTAATGGGCAAAGATCTTTTGAAGAATTATGCCAATGGCCTTTGAGAACTTGGTGATAGCTCAACATAGGGATATCTTACTATGCTACTATTCAATGAGGAGAATATAGACCATTGGTGCGTTGATTTCATCCAAGTGACTATGTATATCTACAAAAGACATCACCGATGACAATTGGTGTCACTACATGTTGCACTATCTTGAGAGTTTGTGAGGTTTTGCCTTTTGGAGTCCTTGTGTTGGAAGGACATATGGTGTTGTTAGGATCATATGAACAATTGTGTGCCACACCACCTCCTAAACATTGATCGTACTATGGACCCAAGTTTAGCACTTGTACGTGCAAGCTTATGGAGTATGTTATGCAGCTCTTCTGGTGGTGCTACTACAATGTTAGGGTGTGATAGTTGTTCAAGAGGATGGCATATGGCATGTTTGAATCCTTCCCTCATGGTGGTTCCTTAGGAATAATGGTTATATCTTGGATGTAATTGAACTATAGCTAATTCACCCTTTATATGATATAGATTGCAAACATGCAACAAATAATGGGGCTCGATAGCACCCAGCCTCTTGATCTTTGCCCACCTTAGGGTATATAATATACTTGAATTAAATGGCTATTTGGAGTTAGAAGGACCTAACCGCCAACTAGTGGGGTGATTATGGCACTTTAGAGTTCATGTATAACTTATGTGTGAGTTGTGCTTCTATAGTGTATGATGTTGATGGTGATGTATGTTATGTAGCAATGTATATACACATAACAACTGCCATGACATTTTTGGTGTCAAAGCTAGATTGCTTGGACACTAGAGTAGTAGTATTGGTAGTCAAAGGTATTTTGGCAGTTACTCATAGACTACTTGTTGACGGTCAAATTTCATATTTAGGGTATTGACCACATGGTGGGACCCATTGTCACTTGCACCATTTGCACCATTGGTCGTGCCGTCAACGGGACCATTAAGGTTGGAGATCTAGATTGAAATCAAAGGTATACCTTTGAAGTGCAATACTAGAGAGCTCACTTCTTTGATTTTGAGCCTTCAAGTTACCAATTATGGTGGATAGAGAGTCGGCAAGCATCACTTGGAGTCCCTTAGCTAGAGTGGGTATGGCTTGATTGTAATCAATGTCTAGTTGTTGGTAGATTGTTGAGAAAATGATCAAGTATTGATCTGATTTGAGTTGATGAAGAACTGATTATTGTGGTACTTTAGAGTTCATGTATGACTTATGTGTGATTTGTGTTTCTATAGTGTATGATGTTGACAATGCTGTATATTGTGTAGCAATGTATATACACACAACTCACTAGATGGCAAAGGAGCATTCAAGATCCTAGTGTACATGAGAGGATGGGGTAGGCATGGGAGTAGAGCTTGAAAGGGGTCCAAAGAGTGTAGCCAAGAGTAAGATTTTGGTGGTGTTATATTCAGAGGACATGAGAACCCCAAAAGAAACATAAGAGAGAAAACATAAAGCTTCAACACTCAATACTTTGATGCCCCAAAGGAGCACCTTATCTTTATTATATAGCAAAGAGTATCCCCTCAAAGGAAGCTCCACCCTTGATAAGATACATGGATTTGTGACATGTTGGCAAGCTCCATCCTTAGATTAGTTGTATGGATGGGTGACATGTTGGTCCTTGTTCCATCTGGTTGATCAAACAAGTTTGACCAAAAGGAATCTTTAGGGAATTTTCCTATAGGAAGCTCAAATTGCATGGATGAGGTACCATTGGAAAGCTATTGATGAGACAAACAATGAAAGGAAAAGTTAAGCTTTCTTCCTCAATGAAAAAGATTTTTTCATTTTCAAGGCCTAATTCATCAGTTAGGCCTTCACATTGGCTCTGAAGTTTTCAAGGTGTTTTTGATTCCTACCCTATTAGTTGAAGTACTCTTTTGGTGACATCTCTATATGATCTACTTAGTCCATCACATATAACATCCTTCCATATATTACCAAGCCAATTTCCACCTCTAGATAATATGTCTAATTACTAGTATTACAAGTGTGGCTTGTAGTTAGAGGTATGAAGAGGGTCTAGGAGGAAGGCAATGAAGTGGCCTCTACTCTCATCCGTAATCATCTAGCTTTCCCTCAATATTTTGCCACGCTAGTCATAGGGAATCAAGACAAGACTGCATAGGTCATTGGTGAGTTGAAATGTGAGGAGGTGCTAAAGGTAATTGAAGGAAGGATGGTGGTCAATGGCGGTGAGAGATTTGGAGAAATGGGGGATCAGAATGGGTGGAGGTGGTGGTGTTTGATCCAAGAAGGAGGAGCATTAGTGGGAGGAAGGGGAGGCCCAAAGGGGATAATGGGAGGAGGATCCTCTATAGGAGAATCAACCAAAGGAGGATCCTCCACAAGACAATCTGCCAAAGTAAGTTCCTTGTCGAGAGATGGCAAAGGACGTGGCAAAGGAGTAGAAGCAGCTCTATCAAGGGGAACCTAGACCCTTATGGGATTGTGTTGGAATAAGCGGCACCTAGAGTTATGTCCATAAGAAGTATGGGGTGCTAGATGAAGAGTGTTGTCTAAGGTAGTCCTTCTAGTTCCTGGTACCAAAGAACAAAATGGACGCATAGTGAAATAGACTACAGAAGAATATCCCAACTCCTAGGAGATATAATCCGATCGGCCTACTGCACTAAGAGTTGTCCGAGAGGCAGATGTCCACTTCTTCTTCTAGCATTCCCTCTCGAGTGAGTAACTACTAAGAAGATGAAAACAGAATGTGAGCGCATAGCCACCTACTCGTGATCTCATTCTTCTTGAGCAATGAAAAATTTGGTCACTCACCATTCACAATAACCTTAGAAAAAGTTGTTCCAAATCCCGTAACGAAGCTCCTCTTCAAGACTCCACGCTAAATCCTGCTCATCTGCATTTCCTGAAGTTAATCTGCCTGTGGGTCAGATCGCTTTTGGGATAGTCGCTTCACATCTTCAGTGCTTGCCGCTTCGGTTGAGCCTTGTCTCGTCCCTTCCTGCATCTCTTCATTATCTCGTTTGGACCTCCTTGAATCTTGGGGTGGAACAATTGACAGTAAATCCTACTTTTAGAGTATATCAGTACATACCCCATGGACATTGTCTACGACAGGAAGATGGGACTAAATCTAATGAGGGAAATTCCCGGCCCCGCCATGGACTTGAAGGCGAAGTCTGCAAATACCTTGTTGATGGAAACACTTTCATAAACGGCAGCGATCTCATGCAGTGAGAGTTGTTGATGGTGCCCTCTGACATTCTCTGACAATTATAGAGTGCCACTGTCATCGGACAATGAACAATGGGTAACTGGTAGGTATACATTATCGAGTATTTGGTGTGACTGTTGATGCGATCCATCAGTTCGTAGTCACACCAGATGACAACAAGAGATTGAGCAGCAGCTTGAGGTGCACGACAACTAATCAAGTCAACTGGTTGTGCTGGATAAGCAAACAAGGAAGAGCAGATTAGACAATGAACAATTTACTTAAAGTAATGGTAGGAGATGGTCAAGTAATGGGGATTGACATCATCAGTCTTTGACCTCTCAGAGGAGTTTCATCTTCAAGAAAGGAGCTCCGACCTGGTACTAGAACATCAAACATGGGAGATCGACCGAAGTCTTGGCATTATTAGACGAGTTTATTTGGTAAATGGAATTCTTGTTTGCATGGATTCACGAATATGATGGTCAGTTCTAAGTTTTTAAAGATATCAGGGTTCCTTTCAACGCGAAATCGTAGCTGCTATACTACGGTAGTAAAGACTCTGGAAATTCCATCGTTCGTCTTACAACCTGTAGAAACGCAGATGCCAGGTTCTTCCTCACGAGCAAATTCTGAAGACCTCAAAACTTCCGAACAAATGAAGACTCTGAAGGACACCTCATGACACCAGGGATAGCAATTCGCATTTGGAAGAAAGACGGTTTCCCCGTTTCCGATTCCATTTGAATGTTTTTCTCTTCCGCGAGTGTCCATCACATTCTCAGCTCTTACACTTCTTAATTCTTTGAGACCAAAATTGTCATAAACTTATTCCTCCTGCTGTAACCGGGTTTTCTCGTCTTCAAGCTGGTTAATGCACCGGCATGGATTACGAAGCTCGTGCATCTCCTCCTTTGATTTCTTCCCGCTTCGTGCATGTGTATTTGACTGTTCCCCCAATTGCTTTCCCTCTCCTGGATTACTCGTACACCGGTGCATTAACCAGCTTTAACCATTTTCTCTGGGGAGACAGATCCCTTCTTGCTCAGATTCAGCGATCACAGAATCTTGAATGCTCCGATAAACTATTGCTTCTTGTCCACAAATGAATTGTCGGCAATATTTGTTTTTTCTGCATCGCTTTCTGGATACCACACATCACGTCTTCCTTTTGTCCATCCCGAGAGAACTTCTCTGTATTCTATAATTGTTCTCTTCTTGAGGTGAGCAACCATTCGGGTGGGGAAAGAAGGACTTAACAGTACCCCAAACTTAGGCAATTCGATCTAACGGTACCCAAGTTGGCCAAAATACTTGACACTATCCCAAAGCTTGACCGACGAGGCAGTTGATTGTCCTAGTTCGTAACGAATGTGTTAGTTGAAAATCACATAATGTTCTTGCGTGTAAGTTGAGGTTGTGTGCAAATTGCGGGTAAATTAGTATTTTATCCTTGTATGGCTTGATGGGGCCTTCCCGTCATTCTTATTATGCTTATGCGGGTCCCTCTCTTACTTATGTGTAAATTGAGTTAGGTAGTTATCGAGAAACGTGATCCCGGATGACCTCAACCTGGCAATTCGGCGAGGGCGAGCTTTGGAGAGTGCGCCCCCAATTTCCGGGAGAGTTCCCCGAACGAGTTCCCCGGAAGTTAGTAAATTTGAGGATGCCGGACCTAATTTACTACTTGAAGATCACGAATTTGTCCATTCTCTCCTCTTCTCATCTCTCAAAAGGCAGAATTCAGGAAGGAATTGTCGCCGAGCCTGAATGGTGTTTAGATGAGGAAGCTGGAGGTGCCGTGCTGAACTTATTTCTTGAAGATAACGAATTTGTCCGGCCTTTCCTCTTGTTTTCGAAGATAATAGTCAGGAAGAGTTGTCAAGGACAAAGTCAAGAAGCAACTATCGCCGAACCGAAATGGTGTTTAGAAACAAGGAAGCCGGCCTGCATGCAGTTGAGTTATCCTCGATCATCTGGCATCCGCAAAGAAAAAGGGGTGAGGTGCTCGTTAGTGCGGACTCTGCAATCGAAGGCTGTGAATAGAAAATGGAACAAGGAGAAGTTGTCTAGTCTCTAGGGAGAACAAGACATCCTGGAGTCAAGGGATGACCGCCACTTCCAATGCTGCTGACGAGCCTCCACGGCTCACTAACCGAGTTGAGGCAACAGAACCGGTTGAAGACCGGACGGTGAATGATGGTTACCAGGAGGTTTTAACTCCAGGTTATTTTATAGTTACGGGATGGTAACACTTTTGTAAATAGCAAGGGGAAATTTCTGTAAAGCAAGTTCGACACAAAATAGAATGAATTCATAAAATTTTGAAAGGATCTTTCCAATTATTTAGATAGAGTAGTTCACCGAGTAAACAAATAAATTTAGTGAGTGTATGATTAATTTCGTAAAATCTTGCCAGGCACCTTTCACACACCTTGTAACGTTTTCACAAAGAACATCCATAAATCATTTTACGGTTTTACTACAGAATTTCACAGTAGACGAGTAAACCCCATAGTGTACTACCTTCCTACCGTAAATATCGCTTACTCTCTCGTGATACAGAAGTAGCAGATAATGACAAAAAATGGTGTGGAAAGTAAAGGATAACGGAGTATATGTATGGCATATAATTTCAAATCTTTCAAATGTATCATTATCAAGATTGATTGCATAAACTAAGAGTAAAAAGGATAATATATTCTCCATGCAAAATCATATTTATCTATTTTGATTATGTTTCTTAAGTGTACTTTACCTCTTCATTTATCAGATCCACGTTTCAATGTGAAGTAAAGTTTGATATTACAATTGTTCCTGGCTTTCTTTCTTTGTACATGCATAAGAATGTAATAGATCAGTTACGAGAACTTCAAAAGTAAGAGTTCTTATCGACAGTAGCTTATTTTCTGTCAGCAGTAGTTAGCACTGTGAAGGAAGCATCGATGGTGATTACTTTCTATACCTCATAGATCTGCTATAGTGAGAGTTGTTGATGGTACTCCTTTCATGTAACTAACGGTGATTGAACGTCACTGTCGTCGGCATGAACGATGGATCTTATTGTTAGTTGGTAAGAAGAGATTACAATACTTCCAATCCGTTATTGATTATTTGATGTGACTATTGACGCATTGGATTGTATCATTTGCTATATCAAATGCATCACCACTGGAACAGTAAACACACCACCTCAAATGACAACTGAACACCAGTTTAAGGGCTAAGACAACTAGTTTAAGTGACAAGATAACGAATGCAGCTAGTTGTGTCCTCGTTGTCTAATTGTTATGGAGACGTAAGACATCTTTGTCAAATACAAATGGTAGTGGTAAAGCGAATGGTCGTAATGGGTTAAGAATTAGAGATTGAAACTTAAAGAAAAGTTTATCTTATTGCAACTAAAACTCCTATCTTTATGAATCAACAAATCCGATGATTTTAAGTTCACTTTCTTTTGTTTCTCTGAAGCGGATCACGGTTCTCTGATGCTAAACGGAAAACTCTCTTTCTTCTACCCTCACGGGCTTTGATTATGTAACTTCCTGGAGAATATGCCAAACGTGCGTTAATAATACATAGTAGGCTTGCTGCAGGTTCTCTAAAGTGTATGGCATCTCATGTCCTGTCTTTGAGTCTCATAATCGTAGGAATAAATTCAATTCAGTGTGATTTAAATTCTAGAAGACGACTAGAGCTTGATTCACTGTGAAGTGGACATACTCGGTGGAAATACCAAATGCGATCTACATTCCAAGTTGAGTATAAGTTGAGGGATACCCCTATAATGCAAATGTGACTGTCGTAATCTGGCTGATATGGGGTAGGGCACTGAGAGAAGTGTGTCATCAGTGAGTTCTCTCACTATTGGCCAAAGTAAACGTCCGGCTGGGAAGTTGTGGATACCGACGGCATACATTTCGGGCTTTGTGTGTGGCATACATTTCATGGCATTGCGTACAACAACAGTGAAGAGGGCATGAAAGTTTTAATATAGCGAAAAATGATCATCTGGTTACAATGACAAAGGAAGCACTTCCGGAATTACATCGAAATTCAAACTTCGTTTGAAAGAGAGGTCTCAGCTGAGGCATTTACTTGTCTTTGTCTTAGTAGAGCCTTCATAAAAACTTCAAGCTCCCCTCCAAGAACGGCAGTGACATCGGTTGTTTCTACGCTGGTCCGAACATCCTTCACTAATTTATACGGATGGAGTACGTAATTTCTGACCTGTTGGCCCCATTCTGCTTTCACGATATCGCCCTTGATTTCCTTCAGATCTGAGGCTCTCTGGTCTTCAGCTACAACTAGCAACTTCGCCTTAAGAAGGGCCATAGCTTTTGCCTTGTTCTGCAACTGACTTCGTTCCTCTGCAAAGCGAAATATGAGAATGTTAGAATGAGCTCTTCCAAAGCTCAAACCACAGCTTCTGTCTGGTATCTAAGTATACATCTTTTGAGGATGAATCTCTCTGAGGTTGGACACCGTGCCATCAAGCAAGAACTCGGCACCACATCCAGATGATAAAACTCAATTTCGAGTCACAAGTGATTGAGAAAACCTGTGCACCGCACCGAAATGCCGGTTGGAATATGAGTAATTCGGACTGCAGACTCTACTTTATTGACGTTCTGCCCCCCTGCACCACCAGCTCGTGAGGTTCCGATTTCTAGATCCGAATCAGGTATGTCCACAGTTATTGCATCATCCTCAAAGATCGGCATTACCTCCACCCCAGCAAAACTTGTCTGCACAGATGAGAAATTCTCCATTACATACTGCTTCCATGGCAATGCATGTCTCGGTTGAAGATTTCCACTCTCGACCGCTGAATCTGTAAACAGGGACAAAATATAACGTCTACTAAACATCATCCATAGCTCCAGTACCCACTTTCCGGAACACAGCACCTGGTACTCCGTTCATGGTATTAACGTTTACCTGGCGTAGGCCCTTCGCATTGAAGGGAGACTGTCGAACGAGGCGGTGAGTGCCTTTTTCGCAGGTAAGATAACCATAAGCATATGGCCCCTGTACCTCCATAGTAGCAGATTTTATACCAGCCTCCTCGCCTGGAGACATGTCCACTACTTTCGTCTTGTATTGATTTTGGTCTGCCCACCTACTATACATGCGAAGGAGCATCTCAGCCCAATCCTGCGCTGAGAAAACAAATTCATCATTTAATTGATCTTGCCTTTTACAGTACACGCTTTCTCTTCACCCGGAAATTGTAAGGCCTTTTCCGTAGTCTTCGCCCTCCCGGGGATAAGCGGGTTTCGCTCCCTAGGAAGTGGGGAACGAATAATCTCTAGCAAGGGCGTGACAAATACCACCCTTTGGGTATTGTCTGGGGGAATACTACAGGGTGGTTAATCTACCTACGAAGGCCGCGGGTCGAGACCTTCGGACCTCAAAAACAAAAAAAACAACCGAACCGAGAGTGGCCCATCACACGGCTCTCTAACCTGACTTTCTATCCAGTTTCACCAGCTTTAGGTAATATTCATTGATAGAAATCTTTTGAGGTAATAGCCATTTTTATGGCTCCCTTTGCAAATAAAAAAAAAAAAAATCAATATGAAATTAGACATAAGGGTCCGGCTAAAAACAACGATCTATGCTATCTCTTGAAAGAAGGAGTCCGAGCGACGAAAGAAAAGTGTAAATAAACTGCAGCTCCTCTTAGCGAGAAAGAGATCGCTCTAAACGCTTTCACAGATTTCTCACAAAAAGATGAAAGAAAATCAAAGAATAAGGGCAAGAGACCTGGGCATCGGTTCCTCCGGCCCCAGCTGAGATTGTCAATCGAGCACCCTTCTTGTCATATGGCCTTGACAGAAGTTTCGTCATTTCATAGCGGTCAACTGCAATGCGAAGCCAGCGAACAATGGCATTCAATTCCTCTAACAGTTCAGCATCTCGACCATCTGAGTCCTCTAATAGATCGATGATCATCTGAGCATCTTCCACCTATGTCCCGTAGATAACACACGCAGTGCAGGAAGGATGAGAAGACTGCAAACTCATTCAAAGACCTGATCTCGTGAACAAGAAAATTTCTTCACCCCTGATCCGATAACCAGCACTCTCGTTGCACCCATGATTCTCAATTAGCCTTATCAGCATTGAACGAACTTGACACCCATCGCAACGATAATTAATATCATATAGCAGCAGAGATGTCAGCCCCAGAAGTCAAAGTCTGCAAGGCAAGGAGTTGAGCCTAGAAAGGAATGGAGCTACTGCAGTGGAGTAAGTTTACCTTTGTTTGAAAGCTCCTGAGAGTCGAAAGTTCGGTCTTAGCGTCCAAAAGATTTGAGAGAGTCAACTGGGCACGGGAAGGATCATCCCACAGATCGCTCTGGCCAGCCTGGTGCTCCAGGTCGGAAACAGACGCTTCCAGACCTTCCAATCCAGCCGACGAAACTACCTCCTCGACATGCGAGGCAAACTCGTTGACACTTTTCCTTAAGCTGTAAAATTCTGTATTTGATCAGGTCGTATGTGAGACTCACGAACTAAAATACTTCAGTTCTATAGACAATCTTTCAAATTCAGTTCATCCTTGTTCCAGGTTTAAATTGCCACTATTTCCTCCCAAAATTGCCAGTCTCTAATTCGCTAATAGAATTGATAACAGGGATAAGGTCGAACCTAATTCGCGCTCCGCGCTGGATTTCACTTCATTAACCGCTGCAAATCCGACGGAAATTCTCCTGGAGCTAACTGCAGGGGTAGCATGATGGACGTTTCGCAAGGCCGCGTAAGCCTGTCCACCTCTCCCTCGACTCACTACTACTCTTCTGTCGGGAATACGGCAAAAAGCTCTAGTTTTCGTTGACAGTGTTAGTGCAACAGCTGCGCAAGCACCGCTGCCTGCCAATCCCGACATACCGTTCTCCTCCAATTTTTCTCTACTAAATCGCACTTGCTCTGTTCAGGACACGTCGTCAAAACTTCATTCCTCTGTTCAATTCGTCGTCCTACGGCTCTCCTCCCGGATTTCCCCAGGTCGTTTACTGAAACGTCAATGCCATTCTCACGTCTATCGAGCGCAATTCTGTCACTAAACCCTGTGTGTCTGCTTCCGACTTCGACATGGATGCACGCGGCTATCTGTTCGCAAACGTGGATCCCCTTACACCACCTTCCACTAATGAATCTTTTAACCAGACCGTAGTTAATTCTCCACTCTGGTCAGGTCAGCTTCCGTGCTTCCACACCTCGTGCCTCGATACCACAGTTGATTGACTACACTCTGAAGTTATGAATTATGAAGGTTCAAATTTCTCCATAAAGCATCACAATAACGATACTTGATTACATTAAAAGTAGTCAACTATTGTATACAGAAATAAATAATATTTCATAGTAATATTTTACGAAACTATTTATAGATATGTGCTGATGTTTTCAGACTAAATACAGTTTCATTTCTCTTATAAAACTTTAATTTACTCCATCGAACTCTTTGACAAACGTGGAGAATGCCAAGATCCGTCTTCCTTGCCTACAAAATCGTTAACCGTAAATATAATGACAAATTAATGAAAATCCATAGATATAATAATACCAAAAATGATCTGGTATAGCAAATAAAAGCTCGTAACTTTGTTATGGGAGAATCTAATGAAAATGAACGAAAATACTTGATCCACTGCATCCTGATAGAGTAATACACCTCAAACAAACGACACGAAACAAATGCACTCAATATTCATATACCTTCTCCCATTCTTCTTCCTGTCATGTCCATCCTCCAATTTTCATGAGACCCCATTCCCACTGTCCAAGAATATTGAGTTACGTAAGAGTTAACATAAGATTGTCTCGCCAACATGTTATACAATCAAATTTTGCCTTCTCATATACAGCAGGATCTTGAACCAAAAGACATTTGAACGCAATCTATGGCAAAATGAAGTTACTGTTCATCCTTAGAAAGCTTAAGTGGAATGAAGATCACAAATGACACAGACTCAAGAATCGCAATTTGGCCTTGGACTGAGATTTGAGTATAAAGCATCAAAGGCAAAGGGAAGTTGCCTCGAGGCAACAAGGCAGCTGGAAATGTGGACTGAACAAGTGGCGAACTTAGAGAGGACCAAGAGGCTTTCACGTTTCTGTCATGAATTGGATTCGAATTCACCATGCCCATCAATGTCCTAGTGTCGATTTCTGGAACTGGCAGTTGTGAGCAGGTGACGTTGTTGATAAATAGAGGTGGGTTTCTGTAAATTCATTGCTTAGAAGAAGATATAATCGTGGGTCTACACTGATTGCTGGCATTTAGTTTTAGATAGTTTTTGTTGATTCCATTGAGGTGTCAAGCATAAGTTCTTCAACTGCGGGAGAAGTCATCACCTGCAATGGTATGCAGATCTTCTGTCCAGACGGATCCTTAAGTTTTCATGGCTTCGATGCGAGTTGGATCACTCACAGTACTAGTGTGCTTGATGAATTGTCTTCATTCACCTGCATTTTCAGCCATTTACTACCGGGCTTAGTCAACCTGCTTCTTAATGCAGAACCCAAAACTTTACGAAAGGTTAGCAGATGTTTGAAATCAAGGATTGCCCAGATGCAGTTCTTACCTGCGAGTGAATACAGTCGTAGTTCCATCATAAAGTATATGCAGTTTTTGACGGGCCGCTGAACTCTTGCCTTTCATGGAAGTAGTTTGTGCTTTAGGCGGATTTCATCTCTCACCACTTTTTAATGCTGAATTTTAGAGCCGCCGTGGCATTCGATGCAAAGCAACCGTTGCAAGTTGTTGAAATACAGTTGCACCACCTCAAGTAAGTTCTTCCTGCTCATGAAGATCAACCCACGCTATCTTTCTTGACTGTCATGCTCCCTAGTGCAGATTGGAAATTTAAATTTGCTCGTACGGTCTTGCCATCGTTGCTAGTCTTGTATTCTTGAGAGAAAGGAAGAATTTCTCAGCGCCCAAGAGATGCAATATTTTGAGTCGGTTTTAAAACTCGCAGGCAGGAGAGGTACGGGTGAAGATCACAAACACAGCAATCTGTCATACAGACTTTTGTACTCTCAGTGGCAAGGTAAGCTCTGTCTCCACACTTCTGCTTCGCACAAGATGTATACTTTGTTCCCGATTACAATTCATAAGCTGAGTAAAATTCGATACGAATGTGTTCTATGATCAATGATAATTCTAGAATGGGTTTCTTGGCATTGCGAACAGGATTCTGAAGGACTTTTTCCATGCATCTTGGGGCACGAAGCTGCTGGGTATGTAAGACGGGAGCTTTTGCACCTAAGTCTTTTACAGCTATGTATAGAGGAAGAAATATTTAGGGAAATGTTAAAGAAATCCTCGGATCTGATCGTCAAGCTAATTTTGATATTGAGTTGGAGCGTTTTCTGGGATGTATCACCAGGCGTAAGATTTATAGAAGATGTTGCAGTTGCTTATTGAATCACACCTCTTTCTTCCTGCGAGAAGAATTGTTGAAAGTGAAGGAGATGGGGTGACAGAAGTGAACCCAGGAGATAAAGTGATTCTCTGTTATCAAGTAGAGTGCCGTGAGTGCAAAGTGTGCAAATCGGGGAAGAGTAATTTGTGCAGCAAAGTGAGGTCGGCAACTGGCTAAGGCGTTATGATGAATGATGGGATCTCCAGATTTTCATATAAAGGAAAGAAATTTTATCATTTTATGGGCACATCCCCTTTTAGCGAGTATCCTGTGGCGCACGATGTTTCTGTCGCGAAAAATAAACGCAAATGCTCCGCTTGAGAAAGTTTGCCTTCTGGGTTGTGGGATACCGACAGATATAAATAATTTCACTTCAGTTGCTTCCACATCTTCCAGACCTTCTTAACATGCAGTCACAAACTAAGGTTCATTCTTAAACAAGTTTGGGGATTTGTGCATCTACAGGACTTGGGACTGTTCTGAATGCTGCTAAAGTGGAGTCAGGATCTACAGTTGCTGTTTTCGGTCTTGGAACAGTTGGTCTTGCTGTAAGGCAATTTTACCATTTCCAACTACAATGTGCTGACCACTTAGATCTTCTCCAGCCATCGTTGCAAGGCTTTAGAAAGCTGAAGACCATTCCACCCTTGAAATTCCTTGTCTGGTAGCTCGTGGTATTTAACGTAAGTCCTAGGTAGCAACAGTGTAGCTGGCTTATGAGCTCAGAGTCCGTGCCCAGAATCCCTGGATTAATTTTCGTTGCTCTTATGATGCCAGATTTTTTAATCTTCGAATCTTGGGACAGGTTTGTGAGGGAGCGAAGAAAGCTGGAGCTACGCGGATCATCGGGGTGGACGTGGATGTGAACAAATTCGATTGAGGTGCGAAACTTCGCACCACCGGAAGCTAAAGCTTGTCATCTCTTTGTTGAAGCTCTCTTGAGATGGAAGGGGTTCTTGAAACTGCTCTTGATCATCCTATGGACTTTATATCAAGTCCATGAGTTTTCTTTGGCAACAACGAGCTAAATGTGCCTAGTTTGGCGATACTCCTGCGGCTCACAAGTTTGGAGAAACAGAATTTGTTAATCCTAGTGGTCATGACAAAGCCATCCAGGAGGTGATATCCGAGTCATGTCCTCCATGCTTAGGAAATGACTTGACAAAAGCTTCAATCTGATTGGAAGCATAATTGTACATAACTAATGTGTCTCGCTCGTTGGAGGTTTTGTCCAGGTGCTGGTAGATCTTACTGACGGAGGTGTGGCTACAGTTCGAATGTATCGGTAAAGTGGAGCTTATGCGTGCAGCATTAGAGTGTTGCCACAAGGTACGTTCTGTACCTTGTGGCAACACAAGAATAGTACCCCCATTTTGTATGCCATCGCCAGAAGTACAGGATGTTAGGTGTTAATATAGAATGTTTGGGAGTGCTTCAATCAGTTGTATTGAACTAGATCTGGTATCCTTGAAGACATGGGATGAAGAGTTTCTTCTGTATTTCGCAGGAGTGGGGAAAGTCTTCATTGTTGGAGTGGCGGAATCTGGACATGAAATTAGCACTAGCCCATTCCAACTCGTTGCGGGACGTACTTGGATGGGTACTGCTTTTGGAGGTCATAAAAGCCGCAGTGATGTCCCAAAGTTGGTAGATGAGTATCTAAAGCAGGTGCGTATCTTCAGGATGTAGTAATATCTTTCTGTACGAGATTTTCTATGACAAACTCTCTCATACCGAATCAACGCCATAACCGTCGATCTTCGTATTCAAGTTCCAGGATGCAGCGTAAACCTTTTCAACGGCAGTTGAATGAAGTGTGTGCTCATGTTCAGGAAACCAGAATCCTGTGAAGGTTTCAGATGATTACATAGTTCTCCGTTGACAAGCTGTCTGCTGTCCTCAGGAAATCAAGGTGGACGAGTACATCACATATACAATGACGTTTGACAATATCAACGACGGATTTAAGCTTCTGGAAGCTGGAAAATGCCTTAGGGTTGTGTTGAACTTGTAATAGATGGCAAACTCACAATTGTCTGCATGCCTTAGGAAGTTGGCTTTTGTTGGCAGTCTACTTGAATACCTTGTGCATGGTATAGAGCTTGCTCCGACAGGAAGAAAGTGATTGTGCGAGACCGTTGCACCGGGCAACGATGCTGTGGACAGATAGGCATAGAAGTCTTGGAATGTAGACTTCGTGTATTGTCGGTTCTCGGGGATCTAACTTCTTAACCTGTGCTCAACATTCTCGGAGGAGAAATCCTGTTCGACGGATGTGGTTTGACCTCCGCTTTCATTCCACACCCTTCTGCATTGCTCTCCAGGACCGTTTTGAACGCACTTGTGAATTCGCGTCGAAGTATGAGATGTGACTGTTTAGACTTCTTGCGGTGGGCAAAATGTACAAAAATCAGCAGCGAGAAGATCCCATGGAAAGTTTCAACTCAGATTATGGGAAAAAGCGTCGCATATGCCCCAACGTAAAGTTGTACGAGACAATGAGCTAGGGCCGAAATGATAAAGAGTAAACATCTTATCCCAGCTATGTCCATGTCGATGAGGCCAATTCATGGAAAATTCTGCAGAAATGACAGTTTCCTCTACTTTTCTCACTGAGAGAAGTTGCAAGATTGACCAACATCAGCCACACCATCACAGCTTTCGAATTTGTCCACACATCCTGATGCACTTTGCAATGGTATAGCTAATCCTTCCAACATACAGGTCATGGAACTCAGAAAACACGATTCAGACGTGCGCATCAGGGAAGGCCCGCGTTTTGGTACGTACACTTCACAAGCCGCTGGTTAAACTCATAACGATGCTATCAATTCACATTCATGTAGAACATACAGGTAATGCTGGCCAGCAAATGGGAAAGCACCATGTGACAAGATAGTCAAAATGAATCGCGAGGGTAGATAATTCTGTTTGGGTGAGTGAGTAAATTTTATGATTGAAGAAAGAGCGAAGCTTCGTAACACATACAATTTTCGATATGAGGCTTCTCATAAAATTTGTCTCCCGTGAATCCCAGAGGCAGGACTTACCACGCATATCCACCTCGCAGAGAAGGCTATACACAGGATGATCTAAATGTACAAGAAGGTTGGCTTATTAATTCGGTCTTCCAACAAAAAAATGAACATCCATAGTAAACCAATTTAGCCCATATCATCGAACCTTGGCAAATCTGAAGCCTAATGTTAGAACTACTGAAATGAAAGTCAAAAGGTACTAGCCGGAACTCAAGTGACTGGGAGCTTGTTGGAACATCACACGCCACATGAAAGCTCGTGATAAAACCATTTCCAGCTCTTGATGTGTCCAGTTTCTCGTTGGCAGATGCTGAATGAACAAAACCATTTCCTGAAAATCCAACTGTTGCAGCTGATCTGACCACTGCCAATGGCACCAGAAAGGAAAACGCAGATTTGAGTTATGCTTGCCTGACAAAAAAAATCCCTTGCAATCTAGTCTGTCTTCCATAAAAGCTCCAACACTCGATAGTCAACAGTAGTCAACCTCGAGAACCAAACAAGATTCAAACCACAAAAAACCACAAACACCTACCGTGAGCAGGAAGCTTGCACAGACATAAACAAGATACTCAGGAAAGGCATCTCCCTCTGATAAATAAGTGTCCCACAAACGGCCCACTAGTGGGAATGGTATCTGCACAAGCGAAACAAGACCAGAATGAGATCGTGTTAATCTAACAGTCAAAGAGGATCCTGCTTCGCAAGCCCTTACCTAGATCTCTCCGATAATGATTGTACAGTCGCATAACAAGAACCTGCTAGAATCAGAAACGCTCGAGAAACCATGGGGCAAGAAAGACAAACGCCAACAGCATGTCCCAGGTCTAACTCATTACCACCGTTAAAACGACTACAAACAACCGAACGCAGGCACTAGGATACTGAAATAAACTCCTCAGTTAGTGATCCGGAATGGCGCGGCAGGATGATAAATCAGCAAATACCTCGCGAATAAGTAGGCAATTAAACCAGCGGAACGCAAATTGCAGAAATTCTAATCCCTGCTCCTCAATATGCGTGGAAACCGGCTCTGCATACAATAAGCAACAGAATCGCAAGAAAGTTGTGAATGGTAATTCATCCGAACCAAGAATATGTGCTTTGAAGAAGCGTATCATTCAAATTAGTAACCAACTATAACAATAGAGTATGACAACTTGCCAAGGCTAAGTACAGGCGTCGTTCTTCAAGCTACAAGCTAGAGCTTAAAGAAGCCCTTAATACTCGTCTCAAGACTTAAGGCTAAGTACAGAAGTTACTTTCTCGTCCTTCAGGCTAATAACTAAAGCTTAGAGAGGCCCTTCACATTTACGTTGGGCCTCTACAATCACTCTGCCCAAGCGGAGATCCAAGCGTCGAATTGGTTAAAATGATCCATTATCCGTCAATTTTGGATGCGTCTGAGCATATTTGCGCAGCTTCAGCGACAACTCCAGATAAGGCACATAGCTTGTAACGGTTTGAATTTGCTTCTTTTACTTCAACTCAAGATTCTGAAGTGAAGCGAACATTTGCATCCTTCGGTTGCTGCATGTCTATGAGGCATCTGGAGAGGAGAATCTAATGACAAAAGCAACGACACAAGTGATTTACAGGTAAAATGATTACATAGACAGAGCTCGGTGAGGTAGAACCTTGCGAAATGGGCACATGAACACAAAGGTATTCAAGCTAAGGATTTTAAACCTCCTGATTGGGAGTAGGCGGATCCAAACCTGACCTACATTCGGAGGTCAAACTTGGACCGCGAACCTGCAGCGACCTCTAACTGAAATGCTCGGATGAGAGAATAGAGAAAAGCAGTGATTTAACAAACACAGTATGAGCACCATTCAGAAAAATACACACCATCTATTCGACGCACGAGTTCCTTTAGCTTGAACACTAGCCGCTGAATGCCTGGTTGAGCAAAAGTGTAATGATCTTGAACCCCATCTAAGAGCTTTGACAAACACCAATAACAATCCGCTTCATAGTTGTTGATTATTTCTGGAGTGAGCTTCGTGATGTCCCAATTTTCCATGTCCCCCTCCAGGTACTCTGATAGAAATACAACTATGAAAGGAGTTGCTAAGTCGTTGATTCCTTGTACGTAGCCACTAGCTGGATGACGGATGGCCCTGGCAAATGTCACGCGCAAGTAGCAAAGAATAAGTTGTAATCCATGTGCACAAACTAGAACACTCGAAGAACCTAGACGGAACAGCTGAACTTATCAGACCCGAGGTGGCATGGAAATAGAACTTGAATTTCCGCATAATCCAGCTAGGTACGCTATTTATATTAGGAGAGCAATCAGCTGTGGGATTTCATCTAGGTAAGACATATATAAATGAAAACAACGTAAGTATAAGAAGAGTCTGCACTTAGAAAGATTACCCAGCCAACAGAAATGGCATAGACAGCTGGTAACTACTGAACTAGTAATCCTTGCACACAAAACTGAAGAGCCCTCCCAGTCTACTAGCAAATGTCAAGTTCGACAGCATAATAAAATTGCGGAGAACACGTGTGTCTAGAAACGAGGAGCAAATTGATGTCCTGCCGTCCGATCAGCCAGTCGTACTAGGGCATAGTCAGATAAGTTGCGTAAAACCATTGATGACATCTAGCACGAGACGGTTTTATACCAAGCAGCAACCAGGTCGTCTAAATAACTTTACCAGATGTACAATACTCGTATCAACGACGTCTGCATCTCTGGATGTTGGAAAAACGTCACATCAGGAACCGTCCTTGGTGCGTCCACTGATATCTGTAAAACCCACAAAATGAAGTCAAGGATTGCCAACATGCACCTGTAAGGTTCCCTTAGAAATGTCACTTTGTATTTGAGCCTAATATTCTCAATCGCTTGTGCAACCAATCGATCTCCACGAGAGAAGCTACAACATGATCCTTGCAATTTTGTTCTACAAAAAATAGACCTTTCATCGCCAAACCATAACGAGACCTAAGATACGAAAGAATCAGGCACCTGTCGTAGCATAGTGCGTTCGTCTTCTGTCCGATCTGCATCAGAGATGTCATAATATTGCGGTATACATTCCACATACTCCTGCCGCTTTCTCTCAAGAACTGCTTCTCTTCTATCCGCATTAGGTGGCGCATAACCCTTCACATATAGCAACAAGAACGCTTCAACTTTTCACATCGAAGACAAACCGACCTTCCAAAGACTATGAAAGCAACAGTCTTTAAGCCTGCAAAATAGCATGTCTGGAGTTCAATTAACTTCGCATAACAACTACTTCCTCATTATGACGTTGAGCACTCCTGCGCACCGAATCTATCTGTCAGCGAACTGTTGTAGACTTCAAGGTCTCTTTCTCAGTATACAAGCAAGTTTTAACATGACACGTGACATATAGTTCCTCAATCTTTTGTGATCGAATTAGTTGAATTAGTACTTATATTACCCAAACTTTTTATGGAAGAAAGAAAAGAGGTGCGCTACTTTCTGCTCAAGCACAAAGTGAAGGAGGAGGGAACATGAGATTGCAGTGTACACAAACTTACATGAGATTGCAGTGTACACAAACTTAGTTTCAAATTTGGACAGTGTCGAATTTTACCACTAAAAGACGCCACACGGTTGGACGCATGTCTGCGGGTACTCCACTCCATGCAAGCTCTCGCAGTGCATCTGCAGAAGCATTGAAACATCCCTCTCAACAATTCATCCTATCTTTCACATGGTTGGATCTTGAATTCAGATTTAGGCCTTGACATCTACACTGTGGTGCGGCGTACCATGAGGATGTTTCACAAAAATGCATCGCTACTTACAATATGACCTTAAAGCGACCTGCTCCCATCTTGCCCAATTTCTTCTTTTGCTAACAAACCAATACATCACAACTCCAAACTTGACAATCCTTAAGTGTCATTCGAATTAGACCAGTGCTTCAGAATTTGAAGGTAACATGACCACTGAAACTGATCCAACAGATCTTCACTTTTACTAATAAGAGGATATGGGTCCACAACCAGTCCAAGCGCTCAGCTTTTAACGTATGGAACTGACAATTCAGGGCAAAAATTCTGGCTGCAAACCGTGCTGGCCATTTACACCGTGTAGGTACAGGGTATAAAATTTCTATTTAGCATCCCGTACCTAAATTGACCGCTGGAGATGCCAGCTCCTTCTTGAATCTGGCAACTCGAGCACTGTCCGTAGCACGACCTCCGGTGGAGGGTCTTGAGGTGTCTGTCGAGCTCCCCTTACTATTACTTGAATTGCCGAAAGGGCTCGATGAGGATCGCTCATTTTCTGCAACTCCATCACTTGCATCACTTCCATTACTCCTCGCGGTGTCTGCCTGCGCCCATTTCACAGGATATCAGACTCCATAGCTCAAATCGTCATTTGCTCTCAAGTCATGGAAAGAAATCCATCAAACCGATGAGCATAGTCGACATATAGCGGAACAACTCCTCATCACAAGAATGCTACCTTAGACGCCGATGCACTGGCAGCACCGCTTGGACTTGGACTAAGGCCTGCTTCGTCATCAACATCCTTTCTGTAAGCACTAACTGAAGGGGCGGGAGCGGGGGCACTTTGTGCTGGTGGTTCCGTCCCCTTGCGGCTAAGCAGAATTTTGCCGGGAACTTTTAGTAGTCTGCAAAAGAACACCCACTGTAAACCTGTCATATTTTCGTAGGCTGAAAACCTCTCCTATAACATTGAGTGAAGAACCGAGACCCATAGAAAGACAGATACCAATGAAGACCAATAAATTCATTAGAAGCAACAGCCTGTAAAGCAGCAGGTCCCAGATCGAAATTGCGAACGGTTTTAAAGACCATCCATGCCCTTCCATTCAACAAAGTATTTTATTGGGGAGGGGGTGCGGGAGAGGATCACCGTCAGATAACAGTATCAAAGAGACTTCAAACAACCCACGGTTCGTCTAGGACAGAAATCTCTAAGTCCGATCTGATTCAGTTCGTCCAAATTCAAAATCCAGCCCAGTAGATCCATAGTCCATGCCACTGGGATCTACTGTGCAAACAAGTGCACCTGTCGTTTGGCCATAATAATAAAATCTCACAACCATTGGACCTACTTTTTCTAGAGCAACAATATGGCGACACTCCATGTAATGTTGCTGCAAGAAGCTTTCCACACTGTAGGTATGCTCTGGGCTTTACCGCATAAATTGAGATTTAACCGCCATTGTCCTCCTTGCCTAGAACTTAAGCAAGTACTTCATGTATATCTCATCGATTACTGATTGCACATGGACCGATCGCTCACGGAGATTCTATCTGCAGTCAACTCCCATAGTTAACGACTATTTTGCCCCGTCATTCAGAGAAAGCATGTTTGTTTCCGTGGCATTGCCAAATGGTCTTTAATTACTTATTAGGTGCGGGGATGCTACGGATCTAAATCACTAGAAACTTTCGAGTCACAAGAGCTTGGTGATCAACAGTCCTGCTGAGTTATAACATCTTTGCTAGCCGGTCTAATTCATGCAACTCTTTGTCTTCTCGTTACTTTGAGCAGTTTCCAAATGCTCCCAAAAAGTATGGGAGACGTGATTCTAGACTTCACCAACAATAGGACGTGCTCGTTTTCAAACTTCCAGACGACCAGAAGAGTTCATCCTCTCCGATGAGACAATTTGGACTGTAAGTCACTAGAAAATGATGAAGAGCAAAACCAACTTCGATGGTCTTCGTGCCGTTAGCTGGCACAGGTGACACCATTATGTACTTGCCACTGCAAGACCTCACAAAATGGCAACCTAAATGCTGATCACCACATAGTGAGAAGGTGTAAACGAACGCGAAGGCCCTAAGAACTCAATCTGTAAGTAAGTGCGCGACATTATCTCGAATAAATTAGAATACAGCCCAGAGTCAAGTAATCGATCTAGTCCAGCATATATATCCGGTTTCATACTGTTGTTCGTCCTTGAGGACGGAGAATGGCCCGAAATACCCTCATCTTCGCCCACGTCGCTCAGAGAAAACATGCAATTTCCAGGAAATGGAACTCGGGACATACCCTTGCACACTCTTCAGGGTTTGGTTGAGTCGGCGATCCAAATTGTTGAGGCTGCCATCGCTCTTTCTTGGATCGTCATTCCCCGACTTCATCCTGGACTATCTGTCGTTTCCTCGTTCAAACTGGACTAAAATCGGCCCTCCGAACTCGTACAATTCATCTCTCTGACAACTGCTCCAATTCACATCCAGAACCTGCTACGCCCTCTCTGTCCACCGCCCTACCCTCAATATCCCCATCCGCATACTGTACTACCTACAAACGTCCTGTCTAGTTCTTCGTCGCCTCCAGTACTCCACACCTATTCAGTCTCCTCCTCCTTCAGATCGCCCAACACTCAACGCTCAGTCCTGATCAATTTCCGGAACAAAGTAAAACTCGTCCAATATTTACAAATCTGACCACTCCTTAACACCAGCCAGCCAGTCGAGCAAACAAAAGTCCTACTACTTCCTTACTCCCTTGTTTCAGGCAGGCATTTTCCAGAGCTCGCTTGCGGGAATGACAGCGGCAATGGCGGGTGTACACAGAGAGAGAGAGAGCAGTGATCTGACGAGAGAGCGACGGAGAGGAGAGGGGGATCGAGAGACAGCGAGCGAGAGCGAGCGAGGAGCAAGAGTGCCAGGCCAGACCGGCAGCCAGGCAGACAACTCCCCTCTCGTCCTGCGCTTGGTCGCTTCCCAATACTGAAGAAGTTCGTCCCTCACTTCTACACGTGTCTGCTGAGCACGCACATTACTGTAGTAGATCTTGAAGTCTTGTTAATATACAAGCATCATTCACTGTGGTCGTATGTCGTACTTCTACTCTACTATAATCCAGCATCGCGGTGACAGTCTTCAGGGGATCCCGTTGATTCATGTTTTCCTTTCCTCCATACTTGAGGGAAGAAAGGATCAGCATACCATGTATATACGAGAAGAAAAGAGAGTGAGAATTAAAGGGTATGGTACCTGAGTGAAGTAGTAGCAGGAGACAGGTAAAACAGCTACAATACTCATGAACGAGTAGAAGGTTTTTCCTTTTGGGTTTTCTATTTAACTTTTATAGTACTTCCAAGTAGAAGGTAGAAGAACAAGGATTACCATGCCAGAAGCATGGAGAAGAAGGACAAAAGCTATAGCGGAGCGGTCTGGTTATAACTGGTTGCTAAAACGACAATTTAAACTAAATTTGTCCCAACGCGAATGGTCACTGAAATGGATGCACTTTCTGAGTAAGGACTCACAGTTGTTGCTTGATAGACATTAGAAGGGACGAGCTCACTTGATAAGACAAGGATATATCCTCGAGCTCACTACACTGGCATAGACTTTCAAGCCTGATTCTTTTTGGTCATGCCTGAACGCATTCACACTCTGCATTTTTTAATCAGATTGTAAGTTTAAGACTTTGAAGTCGGTAAATAATTTGCGAAAGTTTGTGTCCATCCGTGTGTTAAAGCTCAAATCTGGAGATAAACAAAGCAACTCATGCGATTTAATCTCCGGGTAAAGTTTTGGCTTACTGGATCGACTGCCTTACTCGAGACTTGACCTGGTAATCTGGAATTGGAGTGAGGAGCAACGGAAGTTGTCCCAATTTCTAATGCAATTATTATCACGCACAAACGAGTAGTCAGAAGTAAAAAATTCACCTTTTACTGGCAAACTACCGTACTGACAAGTTGTTTGGAAAATACTACAGCTCTACAGATAATCCGTTAAGCGAAAAGATATCCATCTCCGCTTAGGAACTTTCATATCGTTGGATAAGGAAGAACAAGTATTGCTCATACTGTTCCTTGGTAACAAACTAGTCGTTGAAGAGGATCTGGCTGAGTGAAAATTTGAAAGGTAAATGTATAATCATCGAGAAGGCACATAATCTACCTCCTCATCATGCACTGCAGATAACCGGACAATTACAAAAAGGGTGTCTGAGAAATGGGAGCAGAAACCGTTTGTAGAATGGGGGACAATGACATATAGCATATAGTACAAACAGGGATAACTTCGCCATTGAAAAAGTCCTTTTCTGACTCAACGAGGCACTTGTTCCTAGAGACAGCTTGTGAACCAACTCAGAATGACTTACGAATACCGACTTGCATATCTTTTCTGTGCAATCATATGAAAACAGATCATTCTCGATTTTATTCTTTTCGTTGAGTTCAGATCGTCATGCCCTGGAAAACTTGAAGAGCTCCCTCCAAACCAGCAGTGATGCTGAAACTCCATAAGTTAGAGATAGCACAGTTCATAACCGGAAGCTCTTCTGAGTGATTGTGTTCACCTATGAACACCTCCTGCAATACGCTCTCCAGATAAGGCAACTCTATAGATGACGAATACCTTGTTACCGAAAAAATTATCGCCCTCCTCTCAAAAGGAGCCACTAGCAGGAACTTGCGACATGACATAAGATTGAACCCAACTCGGTCCCCTTGGTTGACTTTGGAGTATCATACAATAGGTCCAACCGTCAGCTCACAAGCACAAGCACCTGACTGAGGGGCTTGAGCAATACTTTTAGAAAGTAGAAAAATAGTCAGCTTCGCTGAATCAAAGAAGGCCCCGACCCTTGAAAACCTCGTACATAGCTGTTCCGATCTGTGCAGGGGACTGAACTACCGTTACTCCAGCTGCTTTTAGAGTTTTGATCTTGTCCTGTGCGGTTCCCTTTCCACCCGAAATAATGGCTGCATTGACATAAAATTACGCATATAAAGTGAACAAGACCGCGCTGATGAGAGATACAATGCACTCAACAAATACGGGCGCACCATGACTGACAAGGCTGCAATTCATCCCTGCTCACAAGAAAATAAATGAACATTGATTGTCCTTTCCCGACAGCTCTAACAAGGACGTTTCCTCTACAGATATTACCTCCAGCATGACCCATCCGACGACCTGGAGGGGCAGTCAGACCGGCAATAAAAGACACAACCGGCTTCTCTGTTCCACTTTCCTGCAATTTACAAAAGATTCACCAAATGTTCAGCAGCTAAGAAATTCAGCGATCCATTGAAGATATCTAAGGCGGAACGGACACTGGATATGCCTGAATGGGGTAGCTATGTAAAGAAAAACTCGTACAGCAATCGCAATTCCCCTTGCTAGCAACCATATCAAGGGATGAAGTTTTCGGGTACAAGGCAAGAGACATGCTCAGACTGAGCATGTCCACAGTACTTACGGTGATAAAAGCAGCTGCTTCTTCCTCTGCTGTTCCTCCAATTTCTCCGATCAAAACAATGCCTATTTGTGGAAACAGCATGTCTTACGTAAGTTCTCCTCTTAGTTGGAAGTGACAGATGCGTAAAAGGTGACCGACTTGTGGCTGAAAATACGGCCTATATTGAAGCTCATCCTCAATCACTCCTTACAACAATATGCACAGAACTAGGACCTTTTCTAGATCGTACCTTCAGTTTGAGGATCTTTCACGAACTTCTCGAGACAATCCACAAAATTAGTACCATTAAAAGGATCGCCACCTATACCCACACATGTCGATTGTCCCAAACCAACAGCTGTCGTTTGGAACACCTGCAACCATTGAACCGTGAATGAAAAAGGAGTTGCAGTCCAATCCAAGCGTTTTTCTTCATATACCATCAGAGTCATTTTATACAGCGAGTACGATTAAAGCACTCTCTTACCGCTTCATAGGTAAGAGTTCCTGATCTGGAAACAATGCCAATACGACCTGGCTTGTGGATATAACCAGGCATGATGCCTATCTTGCACTCTCCAGGCTTGATAATACCCGGACAATTGGGGCCAATGAGTCGTGTCCTGGATTGACTTTTCAAAGCATGCTTCACTTTCACCTGCAAATGGAAATTCCGTACGTGGAAACAAATTAGTGACTAAACAATTCAACGTGACCAATAATTAATCTGATACAGCTCCGGGACCTGGCTCCAGCGTACGCGACCATAAGGCAGGAGAAAGGAGAAGAAGGCATCTTAGAACGGCAATCTAACCATATCGTGCTGGGGGATGCCTTCGGTGATGCAAACAATGAGGTCAAGCTCGGCATCTAGAGCTTCCAAAATCGCGGCAGCTGCGAATGGTGGGGGAACATATATGACAGTTGCATTGGCTCTGGTCTCAGCCTTGGCTTCAGCAACGGAGTTGAACACTGGTAGTCCCAGATGCTCAGTGCCACCTTTCTTAGGAGTAACACCTCCAACCTGCATATGATAGACAAGCAATTGACACCGTGTAAAGGGAAGGGATAGAAGAATCTCATAACGTGTCTCACTACACATGACACTTGACACTGAGCCCTTGCTTGTAAGTGGGGGAAAATGAAGGAAGGATTTACAAAATGGAAGCATTGCAGGGTGAATTACCACATAATATACAACCGAGGCAAGCCAGATCAGCTGCACAAAACAACTGCATCTACATATATACTGCCTCCAACAACCACCACACATGTATAATGTATAATGTATCATGCCATGTTTAGGAGTTTATTTCGGAGAAACTTCTACTAACTTGAGCTTTACTTGGGGTCATTGCCACTGTGAATGAACTTCTGATATGTACGTTGCTTTTCGCTCCTAGAAGTAAGTTTCTTTAAAGGTTTTCTCTCAGCAACGTAATCCACTCTTTGACATAGCCTCTCCAGCCAGGACATTAAACAATTGACTTTACAAACTATAACTAAAGAGCCAACATGTCAAATATCCAAAACTTGGCCACTTATTTAAACATGGCCTCTGCTTTGACACTAGTAAATTCAAACACTATTAAGACACTAGTTTCAAACATCTTCTATAATTCCAAAAGATTCAGATCTACCGACTCGAGGTGGTGGCATACTGCATTTGATCAAGCTATACGGAGATCTAAGATGGGACAACCGGAAGATGGCTGGCAGAAATTGGGAAGTTAGGGCAGATGTCTGTTTTCATGTAGAAAGATGGATGGCAGATGATCAAGAAGTAACGTATCTGAGTCGACTAGCGTAAAATGGTGGCATTATCAAAGTTATTGTATGAATCTCCGGAAGTTGGTAGAATTCAATTCAAGTGATATTACAGTTGCAGGAATCACCGGATGACAAAAATAAACTCGATAGTCAAGCGTACCAGCTCGTTAAAATAGATAAGCAGACTATCAATCCTAGGAGGAATAGTAAGAGAAAAAGTACCATGTTGGTGCCATACTCGATCGCTTGCTCCGTGTGGAAAGTTCCGTTCTTTCCAGTAATTCCCTGGCAAATCACTCTCGTGCTCTTGTCCACAAAAACTGGGGGATTGTAAGATCCCATGTGTCGCACTTGACCTCCATATCGCCCAGCACCTACAGAGCTACCGATCTGGCGCACCAAAGTGGATAAACTGCGCCCCCCTCCCATCGCTGCTATCTCATCAGACGCAACAAATTCTTATAAACCTCGGGACGAACACACCGAATCAAACGCAAATCTTAGTCTCCACAAGATATTCACCAATACAAAACTCGCTGCCGATGGTTATATTCTTTATACCTCCGATCCACTCGTCTAAAAGTCCATCAAAGAGGCCCGTGGCGATGGCGGGCTCTCTGGCGTAACGGAGCACCCACGACAGACACTCAGCACAATGCACAGCATTGGCGTTCTCTTTCAGTCCTCCTATACTCCTCCGATCGGACCGGCTCTCTTCTCTAGGGCTTGACGACGGCTTCCTCTGCTAATTCCATCCCCCATTACACTTGCTAATTTGGATGCTCCCTTGTACAGCTTGCTTAGAGTGCCTTCCTTCTTCCTTCGACTTTGAACTGTTTTGATTCCGTCTACTGTACCTCTTTGCGTTGACACTCGGTCACGGCTGGACGGAGCTGGCAAGGGCCTCTTGCCCATTCCATTCGGGGCAGGAGGAGAAAAAAGTTCTCGCTACTCTACAAGTTCTGCACCTCTGGTAACATCTCGTCAAGGGAAAGAGAGAGAGAGAGGGCGACCTTCGTGTTTTCTACACGAAGGATGGGAAGCCCCATCATCAAGCCCGTACAAGGTGGGACAAAATAGGTAAAATGGTGCTAAATCCCAATAGGGAAATGAGAGGACCCTAGTATTTACTTCCCCGCCATGAGAATGCCTTCGAGAATGC
The DNA here is from genome assembly GCA_948567375.1 of Lunularia cruciata. Taxonomy (NCBI): domain Eukaryota; kingdom Viridiplantae; phylum Streptophyta; class Marchantiopsida; order Lunulariales; family Lunulariaceae; genus Lunularia; species Lunularia cruciata. The sequence continues at coordinate 59,774,473 of OX419761.1, read as the reverse complement.
CTTCGACGTATAAATAAAATGATGTTCCTCGAATCCAGTTGATATATATATTCTTTTTTGCAAAGCGAATTTATTGACTTTCAAATGAAACAAGAAGTACTATAGATAGTGTAGGTCACTTTCCTTGTAGGTTTCTTTTTTCTTTTATATATATAGAGAGACAAAAAGGAGACCGCGTAGGAAAAATGAAGGATGGGAAGACCCCATCAAGCCTTACAAGGGAGAGACAAAAAAGGTAACATGGGGCTAAGCCCCAATAGAGTATGTATGAGAAATCTGCCCTACCGCACCTAAGATATCCGAGCTATGCAAGTCGTACGGTCTAAACACAACTTGAGCATCTAAAGAAACATCGCCTAATGTGATTGCTCTCCTATGGATTGCACCAGCCACTGCTCTCTATAGAGCAATAGACACACGCTGTCTAAAGTAAGCTACAAAGTATGAGAGTGAGAGTGAGAGTGGGACCCCTGACGCCTAACATGATAAGCTCTCACGCACTCCTTGACAAATGTGTCAAATGTCGTGTCCATCTCTCCATATAACTCCAAGGCTAGAGGAACAAAGAGGTGACCTCGCTGCATGCCCCTATACTTTGGAGACCTTGCGACCTGCTGCTGCACTCGCCGCCCATCCAGGGGGATGGGTAATCACTCCCTCCGAAACAGTATCCCGCATAGGGTCCGTGACCACGACATCCGCTACTGTCACATGATCATCTCGGACCAAGTATAAGTCTGCCCTAACACGTGTCGTTTGCAACGCATACGAACGCTCCCTCCAAGCTAAGTATCCACTCTCTCGTGCCATAGCAAACACTATGTCTCCAATGGCATCATGTGTAGCTATCCTCTGTCCTCCAAAAGGACACCGTATCATGTGGACCGCCGCTGCATCTAGTGTAGAACCACACTCACAAGTGAGTAGTGAAGATGCAGATGGGTGGACCAAACCTAGGCAAAACCTCATCGCTGTAGAGAAAGTAGCCGGTGCAAGTCGGAAAGCCCTAATGCATGGCCGAGCTAGGATCCACGAGCATGCACCCTTGCCGGAGCAAGAGCGTAGACGTGCTCTAGTAGCCTGAGGAATGGACGAGTCAACTAAGAGAGAATGTAGTGTATGCTCACACTGTCGCTCCATCAAGGAAGACTGTAGATCTTTGACGATAGTGAAGCAAACAATGGAAAACCCCCTCGTGCTCGTGGGGATAGACTATCTCTTGTCTGCCGCAATAAACACCTAGAGAGAAAAGGATCCTCCCTCCACCTCTGTCACATAGGTCTCCAAAACCGGCCTATCAACAACCACAAAATGAGAGGCAAGTAGGGGTGCCGAGAGAGCCCAACTACCCAAAAAACACTATAGGTGCCATCTCCTCCATAGAAAGCAAGCCAACCCCACCACATGAGATTGGTAGAGCCGTCTGTCTACGTGCCAAATCCTCTGTCATACACTCAAAAGTCCCCGGTCCAATAATATCACCAAAGACTCCCATAATCCTCCTATCAAATGCTCTCAGACGTGATAAGAAGGACGATGAGGGGGGAACTGTATGGATGAGGTAGGATGGTCGACGAGCAATACTGGAAGAGAGTATACCAAATGCCACCTATGGATCTCCTAGTAATGGAAGGTCATCCACATGGAGAACATCCTCTGCAAGGGCAACATCCAAGAAGCGTGTGACAAAATCCTCCGATCTTACTGGCACTCCAAGAACACAAAGTCCATCTGTGGATGTGATACACCCCTCTAGAAGCTCAAGGTGGGGAGTGATACCTAAAGGGGACCATGCCCTACACTTTGACACCTTGACTCTCAAGCCTACTAGATGTAGCTCGGTAGTCAAGTAGTCCAAGGCCTGCCTAATTTGATCTACAGGGCCTACGATGTGTGTATCATCTGCCAAGGAGGGAAATACACAACCTGGCATGGCCAAAGTAGTAGATAGGAGAGCTCTAAAGTGAGCCATGGCAAATAAGAGCCCCCCCAAAGGATCTCCCTGTCGTGTACCAATAGTTGACTCCAAGACGGTGACTCCCTCTTGTGAACCACCATGTTGGTAGTAAAGGGAAGCAGGAGAGCCATAAAAAGACCGCACAAAAGGAATGAGACTTGCCAAGGATCCACCAGCCTCCCTAAGCTCTCTAAAGATGGATGCATGTGAGATGCTATTAAAAGCGTTCTCAACATCCACCTGTAGGACGACCCACTCCGGATGGATATCTAGGAGTGCTCTAATGCCTAGAGATATAGCCTCACATCCTCCAGGTGTAGCTACTCCAAACTGATGTGGACTAAGGTGCTGTCAAAAGTGAGAATGATGCTGAAGGACAATGGTACGACTGACCAAACACAAAAAGATCTCTCCAATAGCAATCGGTCTAATGTCTCTCGTGTCCTTCTCAATCGCAAGAAGTCGACTAGCACCTAAGACCCAACTAACAGACATAGGAATGTCTCCTCTTGCTACTGTTGCAGCCACCTAAAACAACTCGGTAAAACCACTAGAAGGATCATCTACCTAGAAGCAATCTCTAAGGTGCTCATAAACCATCCTTGACAAGCCTCCTGAGGAAAGGCAAGGGGTAGTGCACAATGCTTGTGCAAATAGCGACCTATCAGACATAAAGGCTGCTCAGGCTGATAATCTAAGACCTCTAGTGGTAGTCACTCTTCTGCTATAGGATGCAATTAGTGTAGGGAAGAGATGGTCTCATCAGTAGGACTCGCTATAGACAAAGGGTGTAGCGCTCGTGCTGCTCTACTAAACTCTCCCACCTAACCCAGTGTCCTACATTGTTGTAATCAAGTGGAATTTGTGGTATCCTATGGTGATGCTTGTCTCTTAAATCATGTAGCCCTAACAGACTCCTCTTGAAGCGCTGCCCAATCCCCCACTCGGAATCAATGAAATCTAGCCGCCACCTCTCTATGCCCTGCGTGTCCTCCTCTAGCATAACGAAGACACCATCAAGGGAGTAGGAGGAATAAGAACCATGCTAACTTGTCCAAGGGATCACGTGCCAAATGATCCAATGGTAGGCAAAAAGCCTGTCTAGCCTCATCATGGATTGTGCGGGGTAGCTTATGGAATAGACATGGACATGGAAAACTAGTCTCAAATAACCCCAAAATGCAACCCACCTGAGAAGCTAACCACTCCCACGACTCAATCGGTTTTCCTAGAATGATCAATGAAGGTATAGAAGAAGCGTGCATAATCCCTAGTGTCACTGCTGTCGATGTGGTCACTCGGCTCACGTGGGCATCCCAAGTGGTCCAACATAGTCCTTGTGCATCCTTCCCACATGGGTCTTTACCCCTTGCGAGGTAAAGCGTCGGTGACACACCGAGCATGGTGTATCCCAACCCGCTCTAGGCAACCGCACATGGGAAGATGTAGCCATGGCTAGCACAAGAATAGTGATAGTAACACATGATACTATAGAGAGAGATGATTTGGATCTTAGTTTAACCATATTATTAAGACATTAATATTAATGTATTTTTATCAATTATTTTTTTATAGTGATTAGGTATGGTCTAGGTGCACCCATTTGTATATTTATTACTCATTTGTAATTTGTAAGTGTAATTTTGCTTAAGGTTTATCCATCCCTTTGTGTATTTTTTTCCCTTGTAAATGTGGTATTGATGGGGTACCACTTTAGAGGTCTTCTTATCGGGCTTGACAGGTCTTCCCATCCTTCTTGTTACCTTCTATTTCCATTATCTTGTCTTAGATGATGGAATTGAATTGTCCATGTGATCTGGTAGCCTCTTGGAAGACAAAAAGATACCTGTACATGATATAGTCTAAGACAATTAAGTTATAAAAGCAGATATTGTTATTAAAAATTCCACGAGCAATACGAGAGTGTAATCAGTGGAGCAATTGGAGAATGTGATCACCCATCCTTTGGGTTATTCGTAGTCTTGATTAAGAAACGATTGAGAAGACAACAACAAAGTTCTCCAATACAAAATAATGAGGTTACCTCTTTTAACCCTAAATATTCTTATGTAATTATGGGATATTTTCAATTTTTTTTACTGAAATAACATATATCTATTGTTCAATGGAGTATAAAAGAGCAATTACACTAAGGAGTATGTCTTTGGATATGTATGCAGTTTAACTTGCATATAATTTTGAACACAAGATATATGTAAATAGCATATCAAAATGCTATTTTCTATGATAGATAGCTCATATATCTTGTGTTTTATACTGTTATAGTTTAATGAGATCCTTGCATTGTTTTTCTATCTCATATGTTTCATTGTTCTCCTCTTTAGATGATAAAAATTAGATCATTGGTTGTACAAACACATAAAATTTTGATTATAATCACTTCACATTATAGATTAGTATATTACTTGAATATTAATGAACTTTTTGTTTACTTCTTCTTTTGACTTTACTTTTGTATATGTAATAGTTGATATGTCTTAACTGATGAAATAAATAAAGTGTTCAGACAATTGGATTAGAGAGGATCTTCATACATTTTGATTATATATCAATATAATATCTTGTTTTATTTGATATGATATTTTATTTTATCATAAATATTAATTTTGTATGAATTATCACCTTGGAAAATCATAATAAAGTGAAATTTTTAAACATTCTATAAACATCAAATTATATAAGAGGAACTCAGGTTAACAAAATTTATATATCAAACAACTGAAAATAATTTTAGGCTTGGAATAAAGATATCCATGTGAAATAATAAAAGTTAATATTAGTATCATGTATAATTTGAATTGAGTCATCTCTTATCATTATTGGATTTTGATTGGTTTTTTGAAATTTAAATAAGTTTTTCAAATTTATATATAGATATATATTTTTTAAATAAAGTATCATAGTTTTTATGCAAAAAAACATTGAGAGCTAAACATTTATACAATACTTCAACTAATCAATTACTATTTCTATTATAACACTTTAATTATAATGTTTATAAGATCTATCTATGATTTGAAAAGGTAAATTAGACTATCTAATTATAACTAGTATATATATTATTTTGGTGTTTTATCTTTATTGATTTTATATTACTTCTTTGACTGTAATGTTTGGAGTAAATGTATGTTTTCTCTTTTGTATTTTATTTCCTATTTCACTATTATTCTAAAATAATATGAAGTTCTAGAGAAAACAATTTATGATTAATAAAGAAAAAACATGAGATCTTGTTTGGCGTTAGGACTTCTTGATATCAATACACATGTAAAAAAAATTGTGAAGTATCTCCTAATGCAATACAAAGAGCATATTGTTGTCTTAAAATTGGATTAATTGGGTCTTTGGAAGGAATATCAATTAGTTACAATATGTTGTCCAATTAAAATCTCTACCTGCATTATATTTTTATGCCATGTCTTGTAAAACACATGTATAGTCTAATTGTTTCATCTGAATTGGGTATATATATTATTAGAACAAGTTTAGATTAACTACAAAGATAGAGAAGGTAAGCAAGTTAGTAAGTTTATAATTACTAGCAAATTTGGAAGACCAAGTGTATATAATTCCCTAAGTCTTGGGTAGAAAATCAAAACTCTTGTTAAGTATTGTATCTCATAGAAAGAACAAAGGGAATTTATTATTGATGATATATGTGTAGTCACCTATTCTAGCAAAGATTGCATGTAATGAATGTAATTCATGTTTGTACCCATATTAAAGATGTTCTCTTTGAATACCAAAGAAATTGGTAAAAATAAACAATTATAAGGAAGTATACTCATTTTGTCATCATATTACATGCTCTAATCAAAAGTATAGATGCATTAATCTCATATTGTTCTAGTGTTATCTTTGAATCATGCAAGGAAATCTCTTAAATTAGGCAAATTTGTGTTGATCTTCTTGTACTCACCATTGGTCTGTAAGTAAACGACTTGGATGGACTTCCAAAAGTAGATACTTATGAATAAATTGTTGATTAATTGGACAAAATTATGACTTGGAACTATTGGGAGGACCTGGTAAAAGTTGCTACCAAGTATGACTACTTTACCACCAATAAAAGTTAGAATCCATGATGCCATATAACAATATGATGAAGTTTGAAAGTGTTTTTAGTATGCTACAAATCACTCTACATACTAATACATCCTTGTTCTTTTAGGGTAGGCTTTTGTAAATCTAAAGAAGTGTTTGGATGTCCTACAACCCAAAGGACACAAAACAAACATTGAAAATGTGTTGGTGCATCACAAGAACCTCATCCAAATAATAGCAAAACCAAAGTCACACTTCCCTTTGAGAAATTACATGTAGATTTTGAGGTGATAAAGATGAGTAGTTTGGATCAAGATTGTGTGCTTTGTCTTCCAAGCATGATCATTGCAATTAAGCTTGAAGATGTAAATGCTAAAGTAATTTGCGGACTAAATATGTATTGTAAAGACATATATTTCTAGAAATCTAGTAAAATCTAAGAAAAAAAGTGTTAGTTGATTCAATATAGATGCAATTGTTTATTATATCAAAGAAGAGTCTTTGATAATTATTTAACAGAGTTTGAGAATTGAGATTTTTGTAAATCTAATCTCAATGTCTAACTCTTCCTATATTAACTTAAAAAGGTTTTTGATCTCATCAATATTATCCTTGAGGTATGAGGTATCATAGTAAAAAATGGATTTCTGATGTTGCTCTAACATGCAATGAATATTTTTTTAAGAAAATCTTGATCTAACATTGAATGTTTCAAAGACCATGAAGTAGTTGATCTGGAGTGAGAGTTTTAAAGAAGGAAGATATTTTGCAATTTTACCAGCATGATAAGTATTATAAAAGTTGGCTATATAGGTGGCATTTGATAAGACTTGTTTTGAGCATTCAACTTTGGATGTATTTATCATCTTTGAGAAGGCCATGTCATTGAATGGATTCCTTGAAGATATTGCATATATTATAAGCTAGAGTGGAGTGCAATTCCTCAAAATTTGTTTGACCATGGATGTGAAGCAAAGGAAACCAAAGTACTACTTTTTATCCTTATATGGGTGGACAATTTAGATGTACATATTGCTATTTCCTTGCTTTTGGAGTGCTCAAGTTTTATTTTGTATTTAAATGTAATGTTTGAAATTTTTGGAGCATAAATATTTCTTGGTATTAACATTAGTAGCAATACTTGTAAAAAAGAATTTAGTAAGTATTCTTCATCATAGGTCTTGCTCATTGAGTATGTTTGCAAAGTTTGGGTTCTCAAAAAGTGGGAGTTTTTTGAAGATTTAGTAGATGGATCTACAAGCATCTATTGCTAACTTCATCCCATGCAAATTGAATTCAAAGACATTCAATATGATTTGGAAGAGGATAACAAATAGATAGTTATGTATTTTAAACACTCATTATTTTCATAATCATAATCTGAACTTTATTATGGGATTTGTAAAGATATTTAACATTCTTTATCCTTAGTGGATTTTGACATTGATGCATAGCTTGTACAAATATTTGACATCTCTTATGCCTATTGGATTTTGACAATGATGTGATAGTTGAACATAGAAGACACATATTGGTTGTCCAAGGTGAGTACAATATATGATTGAAATGCATCTATCTTTTATAATAAAAACTATGCATCAACCCAAGCCTTATAAGGATTCTTTGATAAAAATGTTTAGATAACTTTACTTGTACTCTTCTTCTTTCATACATTGTGCATTTTATTGCAAATAAATTAAGAAATTTTTCAATCAAATAAGTGATACAAAATCAAATGACATACTAACAAGCTTAGAAGCACACATGGTCCATACATCATATTATAACAAGGAAATCATGCAATCTTTGCTCCTCACATGGATCAAGGATCTTGGCTTGAATAATCTTGTAATTTCTTTTAATGTTCCATGCTTGTTGAGCACTAGAAAGGCTTTTTTTGAAATTTGAAAATATATACTTGAGCAAGACTTTTGCCAAAGAAAGTCTTTTTGGAGCTAGGCCAAGGTATGAGTAGAAGAATTGTGAAATTAAAGCCAATTCATCTTGATTCTTCTTACCTATAAGAAGCTCTTAAGTGATCTTTGTCCAATCTGAATTACCTTATTATGATAAATAGATAAGGCTTTGTGATTACATCTTAGAATGAGCACAACATCTTGATATTGCTTACAAGCAGTCCATGTCACATGGACTGCTTGTAAAAAAATTGGAACATTGCTCTCTTCTAAGATTAGTTCATTTCAGTCCTTATTACAATGTTTTCATGCACAAAGTTTGCAAAGCCTCAATAAAGATCAACACAAAGGCACACCTAGTTGTGTTATTAGAAGTTGATTCTTTTAGCTTCTATCTTGATGTAGTTGTTGACTATATACCTATTGGAATAAGTGACAATTATGCAAAATCAAGGATGGAGAGTTCTTTGTATTTGAAGATAATAAGAATAGTAATTATTCATTGAAGACTTCTAATTAGAATGGACATATTTCATGCTTGGGTATTAATCATACTCACAAATATAGAAGATGAATTTGTATTACATGGGTTATAGGTGCTACTTAATTACAAATGTCAAATTCTTTGTGCACTTGAAAACAAAAACATCTCTAATTTATGGACCATTGTAGTTAGCTCCATTTACAAATATATGTTTATAAGTTGTGAAGTGTATGATCACATAGCTCTAATGATTCAATGAATTCAATAGGCTATCTTGGATAAATGATATGGATTGGAAGTTGGAACATATGAGTTTTTAGTATTGAGAATGTTACTAATGAATTGGATAGTATATACTTGTAGTATGGGTATGATACAAAAGTGGTTGGGATCTTCATTCTCCATATCACAAAGAGAAAGTTGTTCACTTTTGGTTGCACTCCTTGCTTGGGCAAGTAGCTTTTGATGGTATAATATACTCTTTATGTATATGCAAAGAGAGTGGATTCCTTTGTCTTGTAGCAAAAGTTATGAAAAAGTGTGGAGAAAGGAAAATTGGAAGAAAGAAAAATTTAAAGTGCCAAAAAATGAACATACCTTTGTCTTCCTTTTTTTATAGTTATAATTCAAACAACCATATAAGTGAACCCAAATGGAGAGTTTTATGCTTATATAGTTTGTGTAATCCTCCTCAATTGTCTATCTTGTACAAAAAAATGATATGTAAATGCTTGAGGAAGAGTAGCTTGTGCAAGGAGAACTTTCCCACAACCACATCACATATCTTTAGTCTTAATTGTATTATAGACTTCTTTGTATCATAAAAGCCACACATAGTCCAAGGAGTAGTCAATGTAGATGGAATTCAAGAGTTTTGTTTATGTCTATAATTGTTTTGTTGTCATTGTACAAAGTGCTCAAACTCATTTTGCTTCATGGACTTGTTTCTCTTTTGCATAATCTTTGGTTATATTATTATAATATTCAACATGGGAGCATTCCAAGTGTCAACTATGAAGTAGAAAGCATAGCAAGGCAAATAAATTTGTTTAAAATTTTCTTGCAAGAAATTTGGAATTTTTGAGTAACATTGAAGAATGAATGCAAGTGGATATCGAGGTTCATTACTAGGTAGGTAACTTATTATATGAGAACATGGAGCCACATTGGGAAGCCAATCAAGTGTGTGTAGTTTGACTTAGAAATAACTCACTTAAATATATCTATACACAAAATATGATAAATTTTTATTTTACACATTGTGATGACTCATCTTTACCTATATAGATCAAGTTTCTTATTTGTAGTTTTATAGAGTAATTGCATGTAAAGCATACTTGGATACATACAACTATCATTATAACAAGTCTTAGTACAAACCACTCAAAATGTTAGGATGATATAGAAAACAACAAGAAACTTCCAATCATGCTTGTCAAAATGCTCAACAAAGACAAGAGTCCTTGTGTTTTTATATCTTAACAAGTTGAACTTAGGAGTTTGTATCATGGCTACAATTGCCATTACAAAACATTTGATACAAAAAATCTTTGGACAATATAAAGATGACAAACATCATTTTTTTCAAGGTTCTACTTCTATGAACTACTCTCTTTACAAAGTTCAATGGATAAAAATTTCCATCAATACAAACTTATGCCATCCAACAGAGTATTAAAAAATACCATGCCATAGAAATTCATATGTCCTGTATAAATGCACCGCCAAATAATAGATTTTTGACCATGCCACATTGGATGACATACATGTAGGTCTTGATTTTGACTTATAATCAACCATCACAATGGTCGAAGGAAAAGGTGTAATAGACCTGTAGTTTTGTTGCACAAGACTCCATTCTTGCTCTTGGAAGGATTCTCTTATCAATAAAGTGTGGAAACGCAAGAGTTTGTGTAATAAGGTGTTGGAGATAGAGAAATTGGAGTAGTAAAACCATCAATGATGGCATCATGTCCCATGGAGATGAAGGACAAGGTGACATGAGAAAAACATGTAGAGATCATTTGCAAATCTTCCAAAATTTTCAAGTGGAGCTTACACTACCAATTGAATTACATACAAAATAGAAAATTATTGAATTGTTGAATTATTGAATTATTGTGGGTTGAAGTTTGTCACACATATCCTTATTGGAGTAGATCTAGGACAACACCAATATGAGAGGTAAAATCTTGGGAGGAAATCATATTTTGTGGACAAGTGCTAGGATCCAAGTGCTTGCACTTTGGCCAAATTTGCATGGACACTCATCATGGTCATCCTAGTAAGAGCCCCAAAGCCAACATAGAAAACATGTTTGTAGTAGAGAAGTAAATAAATTAATACAAGATAGAAGACCTCAAAGATCCTATTGGATGAGTTGTCATGAAGATGATCATGGAATTATTTAAGTCCAAATGAGCAACATATGTAAACCTCAACCAAGCTATCTTTTTCCAACTTTTACATGAAGAGAAGCTAGACATATATGTTTTAAGAATGAGTCAATGAGTTGTTGGAAGACATGACCAAAGGTGCAATCACAATTGTAGCCACATTCATTTTGCATTTTACATAAGAATGAACCTCTTAAAGGAAGAAGAAAATGAGAAATACCCCAACCACTTCCACCATCCAACATATTTTAGTGTGCACATCACTATTACAACAGAGATGTGTGCCTCATGTTATAAAAAAACAACATGAGGCACACAAGGAGTTTGCTTGTACAAAGAATTTTGTACTAGTTAAGAAACATATAATATGATATTTATTTGTAAAAAGGTACCATGTCTAAGATCCAAGGTTAAAGTCTAAAAGAAGTGGAAAAAATCTCACTCAATAAAGGTATCCTCAAAAGAAAATGGAAGTAGAAGAGAAAATGAGGAACATGAAGGAAAAAATGATATAGTGGATGAAGCATGCCATTTCATAGCACAAATGGTATCTAACAAGATAGAGGCTACTTGTAATACCATTAGCTAGACATATATTTATAGGTGGAAATTGGCTTGGTAATATTTGGAAGGATGCTATTTATGACGGTCTAAATAGATTAGATAGAGGTGTCACCAAAAGAGTACTTCTACTAATAAGGCAAAGGCCAAAAATAACCTTAAAACTTTAGTCAATTTTGGAGGCCCAAACAAATAAATTAGACCTAAAAAATGAAAAAATTTCTCCCTTTTTAAGAAGAAGTGTTGTAACCTTCTCTCCCTTGTTTATCTTGTCAAGAGCTTTCCAATGATACCTTACCTTTGTTGTTCTAATCTTCCTACAAGAATATTCCCAAGAGATTATCCTAGATCAAACTTGTTTGACCAAATATATAGGACAAGGATTGACATATCACCAATCCAAGCAACTAATCTAAGGGTGGAGCTCAATAACATGTCATTAATCCATGTATTTGATCCAAGGACGGAGCTCCTTTTGAGTGGATCTTCTTTGCTATATAATAAAGACAAGGTGCTCCTTTGGGGCATCAAAGTATTGAGGGATGAAGCTTTATATTTCTCTTGTGTTTCTCTTGGGGGTTCTCTTGTCCTCCTTGGAACATTAAATTATTTTAGACTATAATGCAAGGTTGGATAATGATAACTCATTCACTCATATTTTATTGCTAGGAATGGATGATGAGATGAATGTAGGAGATCAAAATGTTGAAGATTAGTCATTCCAAACAACAAAAATTTGTGACATAGGAATATCTATAGAAAAGGAGAAGACAATGGTGGAAGAGGAAGATTTAGAAGAGAAAGAAGAAGAAGAAGAAGAAGAAGAAGAAGAAGAAGAAGAAGAATAAGAAGAGGAAAAGGACTTCCCTATTTCAAACTTGAAGAAATCATCAAGAAACCTAACCACAATTGTCAATGAATCTCCTCTCTTTGCATCACAAAAATGGTTGAAGGAAGCATTCAACATTGCTAATCTCATCAAAGGTACCAACAACAACAAGGCCAGATCATCCCAACAAAGTTCCATTGAGCAAGAACACTAATCACATTTGCACACCAAAGATGAAGGGCAGAAAATGAAGGAAGAATATTCTATAAGAAGTAGACTATAAGATGAGAGAGAAGATGCAAGTGCATTTGAAAATATGGCCACAACCCACAAGGAGATGGAGAAGGATCCTAAGGATCAACATAAGGGCCAACAACTAGAAAATGATGAATAGATAAGGACAAACAACATGATGGAGAACATATGGCATCATCTGAAATAGGACAACAACTTACTCCTATGGTTGATGGTGGTATACACGGTCAACATGGTGATGCTCACTATGGAGGCCTTAGAGGAATTTATGTCATTTTATCAAGAACTTGACCTTACTATAATTGACCTAACAATGCTTATACAACACTTGCACATCTGGCCCAAATGATTTTCAAGGAGAAGGCACTCCTTCATAATGAATTGAACAAAGCTAAAAAGTGCATTGAGGAAGAAGTAAATGCTTCAAAGGAGAAGGATACGGTATTGGAGAAAATCAAGATGAACTCCTATGACAAGAGAAAAAAAAGATTGTTTTATGATGGTTGAAACCAAAGGTCTACAAACTTGATGCCAATGTCTTCTAACAATAAAACTAGCATGAAGATGAATTGCAATCATGAGATGAAAAATTATTGACACTACACTCTGAACTGGATGAAGCTTGCATGAAGGCAATGATGATATAACCATAATAAAATAATTTTAAGATGTTAACCTATCTTTGTATCCAAGACCTCAACACAAGCCTCAAATGCAAAAGAGAATAAGTGGACAAGCAATGAGGAAAGATACAACACAATTTGGCTAAGGAACTTCAAGATGACCAAGGAAAATCTTTAAAAAAAACGGACAAGGCTACTAGCAATGATTGGGCACACATCAACATAACTTCTCAACCAGTTGGAACAAATTGCCAATAAAAATCTCCAATGTAAAAAGGTGATGGATCCTAAAGTCCTATAGATTGATGCTTTGGAGGAAGGCCTACACAAATGATCAACTCAAGGTGTTGTCTGATAAGCTGCATAGCCATAATAACTCCAAGTTCTAAGAGGTGTAGACTAGCTTTGTACAAGAAGTTGTTTGCTACAAGCAAGAGATCATATTGCTCATCCATGCAAGGGAGAAGGTAAGAACATCTCATCTAAAACAACTATATTATTTTGAAGTTAGTTAGTTACCGTAGTCCTAGCACAAGGCACTCTATATTTTACACAAGGCATACTTTATACATAGTTAGTTAGGTTACAATACTAGGACCATGTGTTAGCTTGAAACCTAGTAAAATAGTGGTAGATGACAACACAAGAGGTTAGGTGGCCATTCCACATGGGCCATGTCTACAAGAGAATATTATGTTAAGATTAAGATAAGATTAGTGAGAAGTTGATGTAATTAAAGGATCTCCAATACATTGTAGCCATTATATTTCTTCATGGCTAAATAGGAAGTGTATAAAAGGCTTAGGCCTGGTTTTTGCCATGCTCATTTGGTGTATTCTTCTTTTTTCGTAAACAAGTTTATACCATCAAGACTCTTGATTTGGTGTATGTGTATTAGTCCACACTTTGAATGACCAACTACATGCTTAATTGAGTGGGAGTTAGGAACCTTGATGTATGAGTAGAAGTACTTGAGTGAGAGAAATCATTCATATGGAATTAGTGTATGCAAGTTTAAGGGAGAGGTCAAGAACGATACCATGCTAAGGTACCAAACACTTGGAGCATCATAAAGTAACACTAACCTCTAAGGTTAAGTAGCGTGTTCCTTGAAGACTCTTGTGATGTCATGCCTTTAGGGAAGGGTAAAACACTACTCATGGTTGTAGTTCTTGAGGTAATAGGACCATATAAATTCCTACCTCCACTTTGTACTTGCATTATAAGATAAAATGTGTAGTACCTCATGGTCAAGTTGATCTCATATGAGTACAAAACTTGAAATACAAACAAAACATTCAGATTTCTCATACAAAACTCATAATAAAAATGAAACATTCAAATTGCATAATGACTCAATGTAATGCCAAAAGCTAGACATATTAGCTAGAGGTGAAAATTAATTTGGTAACATTTGGAAGGATGTTATGTATGATGGGCTAGGTACATCAGATAGAGGTGTCACCAAAAGAGTACTTCTACTAATAGGGCAGAAGTCAAAAATAGCTTGAAGTTGTAATACAAATAGCTAGACATATTAGCTAGAGGTGAAAATTGGCTTGGTAATATTTTGAAAAGCCTCTATTATAGAGGTGTCACCCTTTATTATACTTGCTCTCAATAACATCTATGGATGTTATCTCCTTACCTTTGTTTGGATAAGGAGACACTTGGATATGACTACCCCCCTCTTTTCCTTTGTTGGTTCCCTCATAATCCATTCTTCCATGGTAAGTAGAATTTAGATAATTCCTTTGAATGTGACCTCTTCATCCATAACCAAAATAATTTTTATCATTGAAATTGTTGGTTGGTTGGCCTCCTCTATATGAATAGCTTCCATAACTCCTAGGCCCTCTCTCCATATTTTGATCCACCTCTCTCTTCTCCCATAATTTCACTACATTGTTCTTGAGATCTACAAGTTGTTACATGATGGTTTGAAGTGGATCTTTTGGTAGAGTTGCAAGAACCGGTGCACCTAATACTTATGGTGTAACCCTTACAACCAAAGTATCATAAGTACCACCATACTTGTAGCTTTGAGAAGGATGCACAACCTCCTTTGCCACCAAATCACTCTCATCTCCTTCCAAACTCTCCCTATATGAATTGCAATCTTGATAGGTCAAACCTTGGAAAAGGTTTCTCATATTTCATCTTGCTTCTAATTTATGGTCTGAACCTTCCAACAAAATTCTTAGTGAACACATTTAGCACATGAAAAGTAGTTGAAGCATCTGGTTGACTTGGCCAGGCTAGGTGTAAAAAGACCAAAACCGAGGAGAGAAATAGGAGAATGGAAACTCACATTGGGACACTTGAATGAGGGAAAACTCCAAATGCCTAGCATGAGCTTCGGCCTTAGTATTTATAGGTAGCATACAAGACTCTTGAAGCTTCTCAAGAAGCTTCCTTGAGCCGCTTTCTTGGAGTGCAAGCCAAGTTAACTAGGAAGCTTCTCAAGAAGCTTCCTTCTAGAAGCCGCCTACTTGGTGTGCAAGCTAAGCTAGTTAGAAACTTCTAGAAGCTTCCTTCTAGAAGCTACCTACTTAGGGCACAAGTTAACTAGTTGGGAAGCTTCCCAAGAAGCTTCTTAGATGCTTCTAGAATATTCTAGGCTATTTTGTCTTATTTGCTACTTCGTAAGCCCGACTAACTTCATCTCTAAATTCCATATTGTTACATATTCCCCCGCCGCTAGTTGGTGACGTCCTCATTGCCAATAAAGCTTCAAAGTCCTTGATGGTCCTCTATGCATTCTGGAGGTGAGAAAGAGGTTCCCATGTGGCATCATGAAGGGGATACCCTTTCCAAAGGACCTTGTACTCCGTATGTTGGCGATGGCTTTGTTGAATATGGCGACACGCAAGGATACGATCAACTTCGTACTCCTCATGATCATTGATAGGGATAGGAAGAGGGGGAGGTTGGACTCGAGAGGAAAAAGGAAGAAGGGTTAGGAACAAAGGGTTTTAACTTGGAAACATGAAAGACATGATGGATACGCATTTGACAAGGTAAGGCAAGTTGATAAGCAACAGGAGAGATAATGTGGGTGATATCAAAGGGTCCTATCCAATTAGGAGCAAGTTTACAAACTTGGGTATCAAGTGGGATAGGGAGGTTACTAGAGGAAAGCATGACTTTATCACCAACTTCAAAGGTGAGATCACGACGATGATGGTCCGCATATTGTTTTTGGCGATTCTGAGCAACAAGGAGGTGAGATTTGGCTTGTTGGAGAGATTGGGATATAGTGGTCAAGAATGTAGAAGTATGAGGAACCTGAGAGGGAGGGGGAGCAAGAAGAGGATATGGAACAAGCGGATCTTGGCCAAAATTGATAAAGAAGGGAGAAAATCCGGTGCTTGCCTGTTTGGAATTGTTGTATGCAAATTCAACAATTGCAAGACATTCATCCCATGTAATACCAAGGGTTAGCCATATGATCTAGATATGAAATTTGGTTTGGTAACTTCTAGAATGATGTTATACATGATGGTCAAAATAGATCAGATAGAAGTATCACCAAAAGAGTACTTCTACTAATAGGGCAAAAACCAAAATAGACTTGAGAACCTTAGAACCAATAGCTAGACATATGATTTAAAGGTGAGAATTGGTTTGGTAACATCTGGAAGGATGTTACACATGATGGACTAAACAGATCAGAAAGAGTTATCACCAAAAGGGGACTTCTACTAATAGAGTAGGAACCGAAATATGCTTGAAATCTTTGAAGGCAATTTCGGAGGCCTAAACGGATGAATTAGGCCTTGAAAATGTGCAGATCCCCCCCCCCAAACAAAGGAAAGGTTGGCCTTCCCTCCCCCCCTGCTTTGTCTCGTCGAGAGCTTTCCAATGGTACCTTACTCATGTGATTATGAGATTCCTATAGGAAGATTCTCTAAAAGATTCCCTCCGGTCAAAGCTTGTTTGACCAAGCAGATAGAACCTAGACCAGATAGGTCACCCATCCAAGTAAGTAATCCAAGGGTGGAGCTTGCTGACATGTCACCTATCTGTGTCCCTAATCCTATGGTGGAGCTTCCTTGGAGGAGATCCTCTTTGTCTATATAATAAAGAGAAAGTGCTCCCTTGGGGCATCAAATGTTTGAGTGTGCAATCTATGTTTTCTCTCTTCTCTTGTCCTCGGAGTATTACAATGGTATCAGAGCAAGTTTTCTAGTCCAAGGGAGTGGATCACCCCTCTTGGAATAGCATGAACTATTGAAATTGAGTTATTTGAGGTGGAGAACATAGAGTAATCGCTAGACTTATTAATGGGAAAGTCTTTAGAGAGCGGATGGGATGGATGCGCCAGGGGGACAATTTCCCGCACCTAGCTTTCCATTTTCAAACCCATTCCACATCAAGGTTATGTACATCCAGCGTGAGCAGATGAGGGTATCGCTAGTTTATCACTTTGGTGCGGAATTCATGGACAGAGTGATGAACTCACCAAACCCGGTGATTCTACCTATGGTGATATATGACAGAGAGTAGGAGTTGACAATCTACATTCTATTATGATAATATGGATATGAATGTCCCAAATCCTCTCCCTTTCAACACTCAAGTAAAAATCCGTTATGTAGTGAGGCCAAAAGTGATGTTTAGAGATTTTGTGGTTAAGAATTTTGGTGAGGAGTATTATCAACGAGTTATAGCTTCTGAGGTCCCAATGGTAGTTTTGATAGTTTGTGCGCTTTCTGGAGTGATTATATTGACTATATATTGAAGTAGACAATTAGCAATTGGGTGTTGCAGGAACCATGGATCCGTAGTTGCAAGAGCTGGTGCAAGGAATGCAAGGGATGCTGAATGAATTTTGAGAGATTAAGATGACCATGTAGACATTACAAAGTCAAGTGCAGATCCTCAGGAAAGATCAAGCCATGCAAGGAGAAGAGCCGTCTCAAAACCCAATACCTACGACCAAAGTACTTGGAGAGGCACCCGTGCCTACAAACCCTATCAATGATGAAGCCACATTGCTACTCCGGATGAAGAAGATCTGCAACATTGAGCCTTACAAGGGGCAACGTACGATGGGAGTAGTGGAAAATTGGATCTCGAGAATGAATCGATATTTCTGATTGTTCTGAATAGAGATCACAGAGTATGCTGCAGGCGTGTTTGCATGTGGGTACTTGACCGATAAAGCGCTCACATGGTATGATGCTTGGGAACGATCCATGTTGGCCGAGAGAAGGGAGGTCACATGGACAACAATGCAAGAAGGATTGTTGAAGAATTTCCAATCGGTGGATTTTGTGCAGATGGCTCAAACCCGACTATGGGGATTGAGACATAAGAATAGCGTACAAGGGTATGTGGAGGCATTTCTAGATCTACAAGTTGCAATTACCAACATGAGTCCAGCAGAGGCTCTCGATAATTTCAAACGAGGGTTGAAAGAGTAGATTTACCAAGAAGTCATGGTGCAAAACCCTTGCACGATATTTTAGGCCATTGCTTGTGCACTGAGAATAGCAGGAGCATTAGGTGGAGGTGAAGGAGTAGTTCCACCTCAACATTATCGGGCAGAAATGCCACACATAGGTGGACCAGTACCAATAGAATTGGGCAACCTTCAATTCCGGGATCAAGGAGCACGACCGCTTCAAGGGGAGTGAGGACGGGTAAAAGAACAAAGAGATGGAGTCCCACGAGGAGAAGGGAATCGAGGACAACAATGCCGTTGTTACAATTGTGGCCGTATTGGGCACATATCTACCAATTGTCGCACTCGTTTCCCTAGAGGCCCTCGGCCTTCGTATAGGCAATCTTTGAACAACATGGAGAGGCACATTGAAGAGGAGGAGGTGGAAACCACTTCGGAAAATGAAGATCACCAGTAAATGTACCTCGCGGCCTTACTGGCTCAATAAGGAAGTAGAGAAGCAAGGGAAGGAAGAAGAATAATTCGCAAAGATCTAGAAAGGCAACCTCACAATTGATTGTCATGAATGGAATCTTAGAAGGTAATCAAGTGAGAGTATTAATAGATCCGGGAGCAACAGAGAATTTCTTGTCTCGCTTTGTTGCAATAAGACTGGGAATTGATCTAGAGAGAGATGGAAGTGAAGAAGTAGAGTTACCAAATGGGAAAACAAAGAGGATTGAATCATTACCTAGACGGGTAACCCTCTCTATAGGAGAATATTAGGAAGCAATTGAGTGGCGAGTGATACAGTTAGCCCGTTATGATGCAATTTTAGGCATACCATGGATGGAGCAGTACAACCTAATGGTGGATTGGAGGAAGAAAGTAGTAAGAACCCACCAATGGTCAATCATTGGGGTTAAAGAAAAATCACACAGGCAGAAACTACCTCTATATGTTGTAGGGACGACAACTGTCTGTAAGATCGATAGATGTTTTATGGGTCTAATAAGAGAAGTCCAGAGTGCACAACTTGCTGGACAAATTCCTGAGAAATTGAAGGATGTGGTGGATGAGTTTCAAGATGTCTTTCCCGATGATCTACCCTCAAGATTACCACCTAAAAGGCGAGTAGATCACAAAATAGAGACACTCCCGAGGAAGACACCTCCTTGTAAGGCTCCATATCGCCTATCACCTCATGAGTTGGAGGAGTGTAAGACTCAAATTGAGGAGATGCTACAGAAAGGGTTCATCCAACCTAGCGTATCACCATATGGTGCCCTTGTCTTGTTTGTGAAGAAGAATGATGGTACAATGCGCATGTGCATTGACTATCGGGGTCTCAATCAACAAACAATGAAGAACAAATACCCCTTATCTCGCATGGATGACCTGTTTGATCAACTCCATGGAGCGAGATACTTCACCAAACTGGACTTGCGGAGCGGTTATAATTAAATCCAAATTGCAGAGGAAGATGTGTACAAAACTGCCTTTCGAACCAAGTATGGCCACTTTGAGTATCTTGTGATGCCTTTTGGCCTCACCAATGCGCCTGCCACTTTCATGAGCCTAATGAATGACATATTTCGTCCATACTTGGATAAGTCTGTTATCGTCTTCTTGGATGATATCTTAGTATATAGTAGCACGATGATAGAACACAAACAACATCTACGAGAGGTCCTCTAGATTCTAAGACAAAATCAGTTGTACGCCAAAATCTCAAAGTGTGAGTTTGGCAAGTCTGAAGTAGACTACTTAGAGCATAGAGTAAGTGCAGAGGGCATTCAAGTATTGACAGATAAAATAGAGGTCGTTCAAAAATGGAGTGCCCCAGAAGATCAGACTCAACTTAAGAGCTTCTTGGGGTTGATGGGATTCTATTGTAGATTTGTCAAGGACTTCTCCAAGGTTGCACAGCCTTTAACGACACTACTTGGCAAGGGGAAGAAGTAGACATGGGGAACTGCACAAGAGTTGGCCTTTCAAGAATTGAAGGCCGCCTTGCTACATGCACCAATCTTGAAGTAATATGACCCAAAATGTCGAATCAAGTTGGCTACAGATGCATCAAGCGTAGCAATAAGAGTAGTCCTACAACAAGAGTGGCATGACGGATGACATCCAATTGCATATTTCTCTCAAAATTTGTTACCGGCTGAGCGCAACTACCACACCACAGAACAAGAAGAGCTGGCCATTGTTCTAGCAACCAAGCATTTGAAGCACTACCTGGGCGAGAAGGCATTTGTAGTAGAGACAGACCACAAACCTTAAGTCTACCTCGAGGCACAGAAGGATCTATCTCGTCGCCAAATTTGGTGGGCGGAGTGGTAACAACACTTCAACATGACAATCACCTACGTGGAAGGTAAGAAACAACTTGCAAATGCATTCACCCATATGCCAATGGCCAACAACTTGGTGGTAGAGGTTAAGATTAACCCTGAATTCTGGCAAGAAATTCAAGCTGCTACAAAAATTGATCCACAGATTGTAGAAGCGCAATCGTCCAAAGGTGTCACTAACACCCAAGGACTCACCTTTTGGGATGGTAGATTATGGATCCCAAATGTCCCAGACTTACGCACCACAATTCTAGCGGAATGTCATGATTCGGCCATTGCAGCTCATGTCGGAGTAGACAAGACCTTGGATGCAGTCAAGCGCCATTACTATTGGCCCAAAATGAGCAACAACATGATGGACTATGTGCGTAGCTGCCTACTTTGTCAACAGAACAAAGCCTCTAATCAAGCTCCTACAGGGCTCCTTCAACCTCTCTCCACTCCTACCCAACATTGGGAACAAGTAAGTATGGATCTCGTCCGTGAATTACCTAAGATCACCTCGGGGTTTGACTCCATTGTGGTCTTTGTGGACCGGCTCAGCAAAATGATTCATGTACGCCCTACCACCAAGGAGGTGACCGCTCCACAACTAGCTCAACTATACTTAGATGCAGTCTTTGCTCACCATGGCTTGTCTAGAGTACTCATCACCGATAGAGGCACCCAATTCACCAGTTTGTTTTGGCGAACACTCTTTGGTTTCTTCAAAACCAAGTTGGCCATGTCTACAACTTACCACCCACAAACAGATGGCCAAACAAAGCGGCCTAATCACACAATTGAAGACATGTTACGCGGCTTCACCTTAGAAGAGCAAGAGAGGTGTGACACCCTATTACCGTTGGTGGAATTCACTTACAACAATTTAGTGAATGCCTCCATCTAGGTCACTCCGTTCTTCCTCATGTATGGTGAGCATCCCTTCACACCTTCTAGCTTGATGAAGATCCGTCCAGTGACTACCAAGGTTGATACAGTCAACACATTTGTTTCTAGAATCCAACAAGGTGTGGAGAGCGCCAAGCATAGGTTACATATTGTGCAAAATCGACAAAAGCAGTATGTTGATGCACACCGTAGGCACATGGAGTTCAATGTTGGGGATCAAGTTTGGCTATCGACAACCAACCTCACATTAGTTGGATCTCGTAAGCTTAGACCTCGTTTTATTGGGCATTTCTTGATTCTTTGTCGTATCAGCGCTGTGGCCTATCACCTTGAGCTACCACTATACATGAAGATTCATCCAGTGTTCCATGTCTCCCTACTAAGCAGATATGCTCCCCGATCAGGCCAAGGTACTTCCACACAGGACATTTGCCCTTGTCCGACACTCATTGATGGCATAAAGGAATATGAAGTGGAGTAGATTCTCCAAAAACACATGCGTGGTACTCGCCATCTGCGGGTGGAATATCTAGTACAATGGAAAGGTTACCCCCTCTATGAAGCAACCTAGGAACCCGCTGCCAATTTGGCACATGCACCGGTGTTGGTACAAGCATTTGAGCAACAATTACGCAACGAGGACATTGCGTCTTAAAAGGAAGGAGGTCTGTAATACCAAGGGTTAGCCATATGATCTAGATGTGAAATTTGGTTTAGTAACTTCTAGAATGATGTTATACATGATGGTCAAAATAGATCAGATAGAAGTATCACCAAAAGAGTACTTCTACTAATAGGGCAAAAACCAAAATAGACTTGAGAACCTTAGAACCAATAGCTAGACATATGATTTAAAGGTGAGAATTGGTTTGGTAACATCTGGAAGGATGTTACACATGATGGACTAAACAGATCAAGAAGAGGTATCACCAAAAGGGGACTTCTACTAATAGAGTAGGAAGCAAAATATGCCTGAAATCTTTGAAGGCAATTTTGGAGGCCTAAACGGATGAATTAGGCCTTGAAAATGTGCAAATTCCCCCCCCCCAAAGGAAAGGTTGGCCTTCCCTCCCCCCTGCTTTGTCTCGTCGAGAGCTTTCCAATGGTACCTTACTCATGTGATTATGAGATTCTTATAGGAAGATTCCCTAAAAGATTCCCTCCGGTCAAAGCTTGTTTGACCAAGTAGATAGAACCTAGACCAGATAGGTCACCCATCCAAGTAAGTAATCCAAGGGTGGAGCTTGCTGACATGTCACCTATCTGTGTCCCTAATCCTATGGTGGAGCTTCCTTGGAGGAGATCCTCTTTGTCTATATAATAAAGAGAAAGTGCTCCCTTGGGGCATCAAATGTTTGAGTGTGTAATCTGTGTTTTCTCTCTTCTCTTATCCTCGGAGTATAACATACCAGCTAGTATGGTGGACATTGACAAAGGCCCGCAACATATCCTGCAATGTACGATTGGCGCGTGCAGTTTGTCCATCAGTTTGAGGATGATAGGCCGTGGATAAAGCAAGCTTAGTGCCGAGTATCTCAAAGAGTGCTTGCCAAAACTTCCCGGTAAATCAAGGATCTCGGTCGGAGATGAGTACACGTGGCATCCCATGATGCTTGAAGACATTTTCAAAGTAGATTTGCGCTAAGGTTGGAGCATCCACGGTATCACAGGTTGGTGCCAAGTGGATTTGCTTACTAAGCTTATCCACAAACACCACAATTACAGTGTGTCTTGTTTTGTCTTTGGCAAGGATGTGATGAGATCCAAGCTCACATTCTCCCAATGAGCGGATGTAATGGCGAGTGGTTGAAGGAGTCCACTCGGCTTCTGGTTGCTGGCCTTGTTTTGTTGGCAACTTTCACATGATCAAACAAAGTCTCAAACATCTCCTGTCATGTTGGGCCACCACTATTGATGTTGGAGGGTGCCCAAGGTCTTATCCACTCCCATGTGACCATCTATTGGTAAATCATGGGCTTCTTGAAGGTGCACAAGTCGAAGATCACCTTTGGCTAGAACATAGATCTGGTCTGCATGGAATAAAAGGCCTTCCTTGAAAGAGAAGGTGTTGTACTCCTTGTCGCGTACTGTCAGACGACCGTGTACCATTTGGAAGAAGGGATCTTGTTGTAGAGCTGATTGAAACTCATTATGGACCTTAGGGTCAATGGACACTGTTGTAATTGCCGCCGTGATGAGAGGAAGATCTTTCAAATCAGGTCGTCGTGATAGAGCATCGGGGATGACATGGAACCGACCTTGTTTGTACTCAAGTTTGATGTCAAACAATTGGAGTTGCTCTTCCCATCGATGATGCCGACTCTTCATGTGCTCCAAGTGTAAGATCTGCAACAATGGTTTGTGATCAGTTTGCATGATCACTTGTTTCTCCAAGAGATAATGCCTCCATACCTTGGTGGCATATACCATTGCAAGTTGTTCCCAATCTCAAGCAGAGTAATTTCTTTCAGCTGTATTTAGTCGGCGAGACACAAAGGCAATAGGATGTAGTCCATCTGGAAATTCCTGTTGCAACACAACTCCAATTGCAAAGTTAGAAGCATCAAAATCAACCACACAAGGTAGTTGAGGATCATATGGTTGAAGAATAGATCTTGAAGACACCATATGCTTTAACTTCTGGAATGCTTCTTCATGCTTGGTGGTCCACTAGAAGCTCAAGTTCTTTCCCAAGAGGTCAGTCAATGGTGCAGCCACATGAGCATAATAGTAGATGAACCGTCGGTAAAAACTGGCCAATCCATTGAATGCTCGTACTTCTGTAGCATCCTTCGGGGTAGGCCAATCAATAATGGCTTTGATCTTCTCTTCTTCCATCTTGATCCCCTCTGATGAGATCTTATGACCCAAGAAGGTAACCTCCTTCTGCCAAAAAGCACACTTTGACTTCTTGCAGTAAAATTTCCACTATCGTAGTCGTCTTAGGACTTCTCGCACATGATTCCTGTGTTCTGCCTTTGCCCTACTATAGATTAAGATATCATCTAAGAACACTACCACAGACTGATTGTAATACTCCGAGGACAAGAGAAGAGAGAAAACATAGATTGCACACTCAAACATTCGATGCCCCAAGGGAGCACCTTCTCTTTTATTATATAGACAAAGTGGATCTCCTCCAAGGAAGCTCCACCATAGGATTAGGGACACAGATAGGTGACATGTCAGCAAGCTCCACCCTTGGATTACTGACTTGGATGGGTGACCTGTCTGGTCTAGGTCCTATCTGGTTGGTCAAACGAGCTTTGACCGGAGGGAATCTTTTAGAGAATCTTCCTATAGGAATCTCAGAATCACATGAGTAAGGTACCGTTGGAAAGCTCTCGACGAGACAAACCAGAGGGGAGGGAAGGCCAGCCTTACCTTTGTTGGGGGGGGGGATCTGCACATTTTCAAGGCCTAATTCATCCGTTTAGGCCTCCGAAATTGCCTTCAAAGATTTCAGGCATATTTTGCTTCCTACTCTATTAGTAGAAGTCCCCTTTTGGTGATACCTCTTGCTGATCTGTTTAGTCCATCATGTGTAACATCCTTCCAGATGTTACCAAACCAATTCTCACCTTTAAATCATATGTCTAGCTATTGGTTCTAAGATTCTCAAGTCTATTTTGGTTTCTGCCTTATTAGTAGAAGTACTCTTTTGGTGATACTTCTATCTGATCTATTTTGACCATCATGTATAACATCATTCTAGATGTTACCAAACCAAATTTCACATCTAGATCATATGGCTAACCCTTGGTATTACAGACCTCCCTCCTTTTAAGACGCAACGTCCTCGTTGTGCAATTGTTGCTCAAATGCTTGCACCAACACCGGTGCATGTGCCAAATTGGCAGTGGGTTCCCAGGTTGCTTCATAGAGAAGGTAGCCTTTCCATTGTACTAGATATTCCACCCGCGGATGGCGAGTACCACGCATGCGCTTTTGGAGAATCCGCTCTACTTCATATTCCTCTGTGCCATCAATGATTGTCGGACAAGGTCGAATGTCCTGTGTGGAAGTACCTTGGCCTGATCGGGGAGCATATCCACATAATAGGGAGACATGGAACACTGGATGGATCTTCATGTGTGGTGGTAGCTCAAGGTGATAGGCCACAGCGCCGATGCGACGAAGAATTGAGAAAGGCCCAATAAAACGAGGTCTAAGCTTACGAGATCCAACTAATGTGAGGTTGGTTGTTGATAGCCACACTTGATCCCCAACATTGAACTCCATGTGCCTACGGTGTGCATCAGCATACTACTTTTGTCGATTTTGCGCAATCTGTAACCTGTGCTTGGCGCTCTCCACACCTTGTTGGATTCTAGAAACAAATGTGTTGATTGCATTAACCTTGGTAGTCACTGGACGGATCTTCATCAAGCTAGAAGGTGTGAAGGGATGCTCACCATATATGAGGAAGAATGGAGTGACCTAGGTGGAGGCATTCACTAAATTGTTGTAAGTGAATTCCACCAACGGTAGTAGGGTGTCCCACCTCTCTTGCTCTTCTAAGGTGAAGCCGCGTAACATGTCTTCAATCGTGCGATTAGCCCGCTCTGTTTGGCCATCTGTTTGTGGGTGGTAAGTTGTAGACATGGCCAACTTGGTTTTGAAGAAACCAAAGAGTGTTTGCCAAAACAAACTGGTGAATTGGGTGCCTCTATCGGTGATGAGTACTCTAGACAAGCCATGGTGAGCAAAGACTGCATCTAAGTATAGTTGAGCTAGTTGTGGAGCGGTCACCTCCTTGGTGGTAGGGCGTACATGAATCATTTTGCTGAGCTGGTCCACAAAGACCACAATGGAGTCAAACCCTGAGGTGGTCTTGGGTAATTCACAGACGAGATCCATACTCACTTGTTCCCAACGTTGGGTAGGAGTGGGAAGAGGTTGAAGGAGCCCTGCAGGAGCTTGATTAGAAGCTTTGTTCTGTTGACAAAGTAGGCAGCTACGCACATAGTCCATTACGTTGTTGCTCATCTTGGGCCAATAGTAATGGCGCTTGACTGCCTCCAAGGTCTTGTCCACTCCGACATGAGCTGCAATGGCCGAATCATGACATTCCGCTAGAATGGTGGTGCATAATTCTGGGACATTTGGGATCCACAATCGGCCCTCTCGAAAGGTGAGTCCTTAGGTGCTGGTGACACCTTTGGACGATTGCGCTTCTACAATCTGTGGGTCAGTTTTTGTAGCAGCTAGAATCTCTTGCCATAATTCAGGGTTAATCTTAACCTCTGTCGCCAAGTTGTTGGCCATTGGCATGCGGGTGAACGCATCTGCAAGTTGCTTCTTACCTTCCACGTAGGTGATTGTCATGTTGAAGCGTTGTCGCCACTCTGCCCACCGAATTTGGCGACGAGATAGATCCTTCTGCGTCTCGAGGTAGACTAGAGGTTTGTGGTCTGTCTCTACTACAAATGCCTTCTCGCCCAGGTAGTGCTTCCAATGCTTGGTTGCTAGAACAATAGCCAGCTCTTCTCGTTCTGTGGTGTGGTAGTTGCGCTCTGCCGGTAACAACTTTCAAGAGAAATATGCAATTGGATGCCATCCGTCATGCCACTCTTGTTGTAGGACTGCTCCTATTGCTACGCCTGATGCATCCGTAGCCAACTTGATTCGACATTTTGGGTCATACCACTTCAAGATTGGTGCATGTAGCAAGGCGGCCTTCAATTCTTGAAAGGCCAACTCTTGTGCAGTTCCCCATGTCCACTTCTTCCCCTTGCCAAGTAGTGCCGTTAAAGGCTGTGCAACCTTGGAGAAGTCCTTGACAAATCTATGATAGAATCCCGTCAACCCCAAGAAGCTCTTAAGTTGAGTCTGATCTTCTGGGGCACTCCATTTTTGAACGACCTCTATTTTATCTGTCAATACTTGAATGCCCTCTGCACTTACTCTATGCCCTAAGTAGTCTACTTCAGACTTGCCAAACTCACACTTTGAGATTTTGGCGTACAACTGATTTTGTCTTAGAATCTGGAGGACCTCTCGTAGATGTTGTTTGTGTTCTGTCATCGTGCTACTATATACTAAGATATCATCCAAGAAGACGATAACAGACTTATCCAAGTATGGACGAAATATGTCATTCATTAGGCTCATGAAAGTGGCAGGCGCATTGGTGAGGCCAAAAGGCATCACAAGATACTCAAAGTGGCCATACCTGGTTCGAAAGGCAGTTTTGTACACATCTTCCTCTGCAATTCGGATTTGATTGTAACCGCTCCGCAAGTCCAGTTTGGTGAAGTATCTCGCTCCATGGAGTTGATCAAACAGGTCATCCATGCAAGGTAAGGGGTATTTGTTCTTCACTGTTTGCTGATTGAGACCCCGATAGTCAATGCACATGCGCATTGTACCATCCTTCTTCTTCACAAACAAGACAAGGGCACCATATGGTGATACGCTAGGTTGGATGAACCCTTTCTGTAGCATCTCCTCAATTTGAGTCTTACACTCCTCCAACTCATGAGGTGATAGGCGATATGGGGCCTTACAAGGAGGTGTCTTCCTCGGGAGTGTCTCTATTTTGTGATCTACTCGCCTTTTAGGTGGTAATCTTGAGGGTAGATCATCGGGAAAGACATCTTGAAACTCATCCACCACATCCTTCAATTTCTCAGGAATTTGTCTAGTGAGTTGTGCACTCTGGATTTCTCTTATTAGACCCAGAAAACATCTATCGGTCTTACGGATAGTTGTCGTCCCTACAACATATAGAGGTAGTTTCTGCCTGTGTGATTTTTCTTTAACCCCAATGATTGACCATTGGTGGGTTCTCACTATGTTCTTCCTCCAATCCACCATTGGGTTGTACTGCTCCATCCATGGCATGCCTAAAATTGCATCATAACGGGCTAACTGTATCACTCGCCACTCAATTGCTTCCTGATATTCTCCTATAGAGAGGGTTACCCGTCTAGGTAATGATTCAATCCTCTCTGTTTGCCCATTTGGTAACTCTACTTCTTCACTTCCATCTCTCTCTAGATCCATTCCCAATCTGATTGCAACAGAGCGAGACAATAAATTCTCTGTTGCTCCCGGATCTATTAATACTCTCACTTGATTACCTTCTAGGATTCCATTCACAACAATCAATTGTGAGGTTGCCTTTCGGGATCTTTGTGCATTATTCTTCTTCCTTCCCTTGCTTCTCTGCTTCCTTATTGAGCCAATAAGGCCGCAAGGTACATTTACTGGCGATCTTTGTTTTCCGAAGTGGTTTCCACCTCTTCCTCTTCAATGTGCCTCTCCATGTTGTTCAAAGATCGCCTGTACAAAGGCCGAGGGCCTCTAGGGAAACGAGTGCGACAATTGGTAGATATGTGCCCAATACGGCCACAATTGTAACAACGGCGTTGTTCTCCTCGAGTCCCTTCTCCTCGTGGGACTCCATCTCTTCGTTCTTCTACCCGTCCTCGCTCTCCTTGAAGCGGCCGTGCTCCTCGATCCCGGAATCGAAGGTTGCCCAATTCCATCGGTACTGGTCCACCCATGTGTGTCATTTCTGCCCGATAATGTTGAGGTGGAACTACTCCTTCACCTCCACCTAATGCTCCGGCTATTCTCTGCACACAAGCAATGGCTTCAAATACCATGCGAGGGTTTTGCACCATGACTTCTTGGTGAATCCACTCTTTCAACCCTCGTTTGAAATTGTCGAGAGCCTCTGCTGGACTCATGTCGGTAATTGCGACTTGTAGATCCAGAAATGCCTCCACATACTCTTGTACGCTATTCTTCTGTCTCAATCCCCATAGTTGGGTTCGAGCAATCTGCACAGAATCCACCGATTGGAAATTCTTGAGCAGTCCTTCTTGCATTGCTGTCCATGTGACCTCCCTTCTCTCGGCCAACATGGATCGTTCCCAAGCATCATACCATGTGAGCGCTTTATCGGTCAAGTACCCACATGCAAACACGCCTGCAGCATGCTCTGTGATCTATGTTGAGAACAATCAAAAATATCGATTCATTCTCGAGATCCAATTCTCCACTATTCCCATCGTACGCTGCCCCTTGTAAGGCTCGATGTTGCAGGTCTTCTTCATCCGGAGTAGCAATGTGGCTTCATCGTTGATAGGGTTCGTAGGCACGGGTGCCTCTCCAAGTACTTTAGTCGTAGGTACTGGGTTTTGAGACGGCTCTTCTTCTTGCATGGCTTGATCGTTCATGAGGATCTGCACTTGACTTTGCAATGTCTCCATGGTCATCTTAATCTCTCGAAATTCATTCAACATCCCTTGCATTCCTTGCACCAACTCTTGCAACTACGGATCCATGGTGCCTACAACACCCAATTGCTAACGTCTACCTCAATACAGAGTCAATATAATCACTCTGGAAGGCGCATGAACTATCGGAACTACCATTGGGACCTCAGAAGCTATAACTCGTTGATAATACTCCTCACCAAAATTCCTAACCACAAAATCTCTAAACATCAATTTCAGCCTCACTACATAACGGATTTCTACTTGATTGTTGAAAGGGAGAGGATTTGTGACATTCATATCCATATTATCATAATAGAATGTAGATAGTCAAATCCCACTCTCTGTCATATATCACCACAGGTAAAATCACCGGGTTTGGTGAGTTCATCACTCTGTCCATGAATTCCGCACCGAAGTGATAAACTAGCGATACTCTCATCTGCTCACGCTGGATGTACATAACCTTGATGTGGAATGGGTTTGAGAATGGAAAGCTAGGTACGGGAAATTGTCCCCCCGGCGCATCCATCCCATCCGCTCTCTAAAGTCCTTCCTAAGTCTAGCGATTACTCTATGTTCTCCACCTCAAATTACTCAGTTTCAGTAGTTCGTGCTATTCCAAGAGGGGTGATCCACTCTCTTGGACTAGAACACTCGCTCTGATACCATTGTAATACTCCGAGGACAAGAGAAGAGAGAAAACATAGATTGCACACTCAAACATTCGATGCCCCAAGGGAGCACCTTCTCTTTTATTATATAGACAAAGAGGATCTCCTCCAAGGAAGCTCCACCATAGGATTAGGGACACAGATAGGTGACATGTCAGCAAGCTCCACCCTTGGATTACTGACTTGGATGGGTGACCTGTTTGGTCTAGGTCCTATCTGGTTGGTCAAACGAGCTTTGATCAGAGAGAATCTTTTAGGGAATCTTCCTGTAGGAATCTCAGAGTCACATGAGTAAGGTACCGTTGGAAAGCTCTCGACGAGACAACCCAGGGGGAGGGAAGGCCAGCCTTACCTTTGTTGGTGGGGGGGGGGGAATCTGCACATTTTCAAGGCCTAATTCATCCGTTTAGGCCTCCGAAATTGCCTTCAAAGATTTCAGGCATATTTCGGTTCCTACTCTATTAGTAGAAGTCCCCTTTTGGTGATACCTCTTTCTGATCTGTTTAGTCCATCATGTGTAACATCCTTCCAGATGTTACCAAACCAATTCTCACCTTTAAATCATATGTCTAGCTATTGGTTCTAAGGTTCTCAAGTCTATTTTGGTTTCTGCCCTATTAGTAGAAGTACTCTTTTGGTGATACTTCTATCTGATCTATTTTGACCATCATGTATAACATCATTCTAGAAGTTACCAAACCAAATTTCACATCTAGATCATATGGCTAACCCTTGGTATTACACTGATCCAATAGTCCCTCCAACACCCGATGCATCTGATCCATGAAGACTGATGGAGCATTAGTGAGTCCGAATGGTAGAACTCTCCACTCAAAATGTCAATACCTTGTGCGAAAGGCAGTATTTTGCACGTCCTCTCCTTCAATAGGAATTTGCCAATAGCCGCTACGAAGATCCAGCTTGGAAAAGTAGCGTGCTCCACTTAATTGGTCAAGCAGGTTGTCGATCCGAGGCAAGGGATATGCATTTTTCATAGTTTGCTTATTAAGCCCACGGTAATCAATATAGAAACGAAGTACTCCATCCTTCTTTGGAACAAATAGTACCGGTGCTCCCCACGGAGAGGTACTATGTCGTATGAAATCCTTCTCCAACAACTCTGTAAGTGTTGTTCGCAACTCCTCCAACTCTTTTGGTGAGAGCCGATAGATTGGTCTACTCACTGGAGTACTCTCTGGCAATAACTCAATCTTGAAGGGCATACCTTGATCAGAGGGTAATCCCTTTGGCAGATCATCCGGAAACACATATGCAAACTCCTGAACTATCCAATCAACCGTTGCTTGATGCGGCACCTGGCCCTCCTCAGATTGTTCTTGTGCAATCGGCTTGATCCACACCGCAAATACAGACTTATCTTCCTCCAAAGCTTGCTCTATGGTTGCTTCATTAACAAACTTCACTTCTAGGGACTCATCTCTCCTCCAAGCTTGCTCCATGGTTGCCTTCTTGGCAAACTTCCCATCTTGGGACTCATCTCCCTTCCAGATTTGCTCTATAGCTACCTTCTCAACAAACTTCCCATCTTGGGACTGACTATTCTTAGGTGTCTTACTCAGAGGTGCCAAACAACCTAATCGGAAATTCCTACCTTGGTGTTGTACTTGAATTTGACGTCGGGTCCAATCGAATTGAACCTTATGACGTTCAAGCCAAGGTAGACCCAGAATGATATCATAGTGTAGAGGTGCCACTACAAACCTCATACACTCCAAATACACCTTCCCAATCTTGAAGGTAATAGGATGCAAGGTGCAGAATGCAGAACCTTTTCTACCATCCGCCATCATCAAACTACTTCCAATCATTGGCTTGATAGGAATACCCAATTCCTTTGCTACTTGCATAGATATGCAATTCTCTGAACTTCCAGAATCAACCAAAATCCTACAACCCCAATTAGATATCGTACCTTGCAAGTGAAGCAAACTTGCATAGGTCGAGCCTTCAATCCCATTGGAACTAATCAAGCTCCCAATAGGCTGCTCAAAATCTCCTACTGGGATTCTTTGTTTCCTTGATCATTCTGTTCCACAAACTCCATCTGGGCAACTTGTCGAGGTTGCCCATTCCTAAGTGGACATTCAACAATGCGATGTCCAACTTGGCGACAATAAAAGCAACCTCCATTTTGTCATAATCTTTCTCTATCTGCTATGCCAAGTGGTCTTCGTTGGATAGCATCAATCTCCATTGGTACCGATTCTTCCACTCGTGGTAATGGTAGGTTTTGTGTTGGTCAAGGTTGAGACCAAGTTGTCGCAACTAAGGAATCAAAATGCTCAGCCAATTGCATGGCTTCTTCTACGTTCTGTGGCTCTCGCATGGTCACCTCCAATCTGTTTTGTGACTTCAATCCTCGCAAAAATTGATCCAGAACTTCACCCTCTTGGATATCTAGAATTTGCATGATGATATTCTAAAATTGTGTGATGTAGCTTCTCACTAAGCCAATCTGCCTCAACTCCGCCAACTTATCTCGTGCAGCTCGGGTGGCATTTATAGTATGAAATTAACCAAGTATTGCATCCTTGAATTCTACCCATGTCAAAATTGGTGTAACAATTTGTCGTTCAGCTCTTTCTACTCAGAATTGCCACCAAAGTTTTGCCACGCCATCCAATTGGCTAGAAGCCAAGAGAATTTGTTTCCGCTCGTCTTGAAGATTGGTGGCTTCAAAGTAACGTTCACAGTCAAACACAAAATTCTCCACTGTGCCTGGAAGATTCTTGCCTTCAAACACCTTGGGTTTTGGAAATCAAATGCAATCTTCTCCATCTCGAACTGGCGCTCTGTCTATCTGGTCTCATCGTTGTTGGTCTTGTTCATCCAACAATCAAGTAAGATGCTCGATTTGTTGTTGCATTGCAAGGATAACATCCGGTATTTCCGCCATCGCTACTACTCTATTCCACTACCCTCAATTTATGTAGTTGATTAACACATAGATACAACACGTCCACCGTTCTCCATAAGTTACAATTGGAAGTATCAAGGGTTCCTTTGACACGGTGATCATATATAGAAAATCTTGCCCAAAGCGTGAGGTGATGAATTGTGTGAAATGATGCTTTGGTAATATCTGGACATGAAAGTCCCATTGGTTTGGCGGAAGTGGATTTGATGGTCCATAAATTCCATCCATCCCATTCCTGCTCTGATACCAATGTAAAAGACCGAAACCAAGGAGAGAAATAGGAGAATGGAAACTCACATTGGGACATTTGAATGAGGGAAAACTCTAAATGCCTTGCATGAGCTTCGGCCTTGGTATTTATAGGTAGCATACAAGACTCTTGAAGCTTCTCAAGAAGCTTCCTTGAGCCGCTTTCTTGGAGTGCAAGCCAAGTTAACTAGGAAGCTTCTCAAGAAGCTTCCTTCTAGAAGCCGCCTACTTGGTGTGCAAGCTAAGCTAGTTAGAAGCTTCTAGAAGTTTCCTTCTAGAAGCTACCTGCTTAGGGCGCACGTTAACTAGTTGGGAAGCTTCCCAAGAAGCTTCTTAGATGCTTCTAGAATATTCTAGGCTATTTTGTCTTATTTGCTACTTCGTAAGCCCGACTAACTTCGTCTCTAAACTCCATATTGTTACACTAGGTGGACTTGGATTCAACAGTTGGTGAAGATTAATGTAGGTCATTGGACCAGATTAAGGTGAAAGGAGGCGCAAAGTGCGAAGAGTGCTGACAGCATTGCTCAAAGAGTGCGGAGTTGGAGAGAATGAAGACAAGGAAGAGGGGGGAGAAAAAATAGGTGAGGAAAATTAGCAAATTACAGTGGCTAATTGTGGAAATTGGCAGGATAGTTGTGGGGTCAAGAATAAACAAGTAGTTTTTAGCGGGGACGAGGGTGGGGGTGAAGAGAGAAGAGAAGATATCTTAGCCAGTTCCAGTTGACACAAGAGGAGGAAGGGGGGAGGAGAGGGGAGCTTAGAGAAGCATATGTAGGAAAGGAAGGAGGGGAGGAGGGTGTGGCTGAGGCGGAAGGAGGTTTAGGGAAGGACATTTGGCGAATTACCGCACAAGTGAACACTAGAGTGAGGGAACGACAAAGGTAACACCCGTGTTGTACCCGTAGAAGCGCACGGGTGAAGAGGTCCAAACTCCAAGAGAAGCACTAAAAGGCAGAAGAGCACTACATTTTCAAGGAGCAAGGTGAACGAGAGCAAGGACAAGAGAGGAGTTTGGCCGCTTCCTCATTGCCGAGAGAGAGGCGCCATGGCGTTGCACTCGTAGTGGTTGTAGGAGCCTTGCAGCCATGGCCCCCGCCTCTTCCTCCACCGCCACGGCGGCTATAGTAGGAGTCACGGATCCCAACCCATCCGTGCCTGCTATTGCATCAATTGCAACTTTGGCTTTGACTATGGGTGCAATAAAGGTTTCTTCATCTGCAATAGGTGGATCTTCATCGTCAAGCAAGTGCGATGTATCTAATTTTGGCGTAGATCAAGAGTTCACTATTGAGACGTTAAGCCAATCATAGTAGTCTCTATCATCTCCCTGGTTTGTTTCATCAAGAGCTTTCCAATAGTATCTCACCCCGTGATTTGGAAATTCCTACAAGAAGATTCCCTATAGATTCCCTTTGGTCAAAGGTGGTTTGACCAACCAGATACGATCAGAACTAACATGTCACCCATGCATACAACTAATCTAAGGGTAGAGATCATTGACATGTCAACCATCCATGTATCTGATCCAAGGGTGGAACCTCCTTTGGGGTAGTCCCCTTTTGCTATATAATATAGTCAAGGTGCTCCTATGGGGCATCAGAGGTTTGAATGTGAAATTGTGTGTTTCTTATTCTATGTTACTCTTTAGATCTCCTATCCTTGGAGAGTATTACACTCTTTGACACTAATATAGGATTGACTGTATATGTGGTTAACTAGGGACTTTGAGGAGAATAGACCTTTGTTAAGAATGAATTATCACAATCAGGAATCCTTTGGATTAAATCTACAATGAGAGTGATTCTTTGTTTTTCTTTTTTTCTTTTTGTAGTGCGTTAGAGATGGTGACTCTACCTCTTTTAGGAATACCTTTATCCAAGAGGTTAAATACCAAACAATAGATTATTATATGTGTGACACTTTATCTCAATTTTAGCCATCTTAAACTCATATCTTTGTGGGACAAACAAATTCTTACCTCATTATTCCAAATTTGATTGACTCTTGGTCATTACAAATACTTAAAAGAACATCAAAATATAAAAGATTATATTTTCTTATAAGTATAATTTCCAAAAAAATTAATTTATTAGATATTCTTCATAAATTAATTTATAATATTGTATGAATTTTTAAGGTGATAATTT
The DNA here is from genome assembly GCA_948567375.1 of Lunularia cruciata. Taxonomy (NCBI): domain Eukaryota; kingdom Viridiplantae; phylum Streptophyta; class Marchantiopsida; order Lunulariales; family Lunulariaceae; genus Lunularia; species Lunularia cruciata. The sequence goes on along the minus strand of OX419761.1, from coordinate 59,738,511 downwards.
AATATACTTGGGTTCATTATATTTCTCATTTTAGATAATTTGATCCTATTTGGTATTTTTATAAAGTTTTAAAATAGATGCTTACTTCTCTTTGTTATTAAATTATGTAGTTTACATTAATATAATACAGAATGAAATTCTAAAAAAATATAACAAAATAAATAAATAATAAAATAATTTATATATTATATATATTATCCTATATATTAATTTATTTTTATATACAAATGATGTTATAAGTTTTGATATTATGTGTGGTTGTATCTTTTGTAACATATTTTCAAATATTAAACAGTTCAATCTTTTGCCATACAAGACTTGCACTCATTTTGGTTTAGATTACAAAAAGTAATCTTTTGTAATACTTTACAAAAAGTAAAATACATATGTTTATAATACAATGCAACTATCCATTTTTCAAGTCTCGCTTCTAAAATTGGATATTTATACTTGAATAATAGGACTACGATAAATTATTGTATCATCAAATCATGAATTTAAACTATAATAGAATTTTTTTATGTTTGTTTTATTTTACAAAATGAAATATTTATAAAACCTTGAGTGGAATTTTGCATATGATTATTATAGATGATATTACTCATTATAGTTATATGTGTTATATTCCATCATTGCCTAAAATTTACTTTTTATTCCTAATTGATGAAACTTTCAAGTTATATTCAATTTAACTGTAACATAAAATAAAAAAATGACCCATTTAAATTGATAAAAAATAGTTTATTCGTAATATATTGAGATTAACTATTAGTATTTGCGTAGGTCAATTTTTGTATTATTCATAAATACAGACTTTGAGATGTAGGTAAGTTTCTGAATTTCTGTTTTAGAATATTTGAACCATAATACATACTCTCTGAATGGTATGCTTTTTAGATGAGTATTGTACTGTAAGGACATATCTTGCGCATTGTGGAGGGCTAATACTTGAGGCGCTCCTAATATTATGACATTATAATATATCGAAAGAAGAGAAATCTAAAGAATAACACTTGTGTCTTAATATAAGAATTTCTATACTAGAAAAGATTCATCTACATTAATGCTTCTCCTCTAGAAATACCAGTCAATTTACAGCAATATAAATGCGAAGTTACTCTGCTAACCTTGAAGATTAATGAAGTATCATCAGGAATGTAAATTTAGCTATTGCTTTTCTCCAAGTTGGGTAAGCGGGTAAGATGAAACAATTTTCAAATCTGAAGACCATGTAAAAGGGACATTTCTACAAGAGAGAAAATGTGAATAACCAGTAAAATTTATTAATTTTTACTTAATATAATGTAATAATTAAATATGACTGAATATTATAAAATTCTATCTGTTTTATTTCAATTCTATTAGACTATGGAATGGATGTTCGTCTCGGGATCTAGTTTTGGAGAAAATTGTGTGAGACCTCGTTATCTTTGTTGTTCTTGAGTGTCGTCTTTCTCTCTTGGCGTGCGCCGGTCCCACCAGGAGAAGGGCCCAAAAACTAGCAACGGATGAAGTACGGAGATTTCCAGACCTTAGGAACAACAAGACAGAAAGGCGACCACGTAGAACATCCGGGCAACATCCGGGGAACGAGAAAATAGATGCTGCGGCACGGACCTTTGAAGTCGGAAACAGGCCCATGGCACTCTTTTACGTCCGTCTGTATATCTGTCTCCAGAAATCAGTCAGTCACGTTGCACTCATTCACCGAGACGCTCATCGAACTCTCTCCGACACAAGCGAACAGAGACCTCGCGATCGCATTTCGCTCTCGTGAGGGGAAAGCTAGACCATCTCTACTCAAACTCAAATAGTAGAAGAAAGCACAGAGGAGGAGAGAAAAGCATCAGCGCTCTGAGTGACGAGTTCTTTCATGGCATGTTTGGCACTCTCCCTGCAACCCAAGAATGGGCCCGATGTGCTCCTGCAAACGTAAATTTCGCGATCTTCACTTGCGATCCACTGTAATTTCATCTATATGCTAGGGGGTACAATCAGAGTCAATGTCTGAATGTCGTGGTTCGGAACGACAGAGATGTCGAGGTTTTGGTAACCTTTATCATATCAAGCTATTTTGATGAATGAGCACAACACAATGGCACATTTTTCCGTTGTATCTGTAGCGCTTCCTCTACAGCCTCAATGCTTATGTGGATGTCCATACCTCGCTGTTGGAACAGTAAAGTACACCATTTCATTAGGGAATTGAGGGATGAGCTTCCTGCGAAAAGGATGTTTTCTCCGGAGATGTTCAAAATTGTTGGATAGGTCCAGTGGATAATGCCGGGAAGAAAATTATGGGAACGCGCTTGAACTGTTTTGTCCTCCGCTTAGCTGAGTTAGAAGAGTCCGGATCGATAGTTTTAGTGAACAGATCTGCGAAGAATTCCTACTTTGCATAGAAGTATACAAATTCTGTCTGATTCAAGAATACTGCCCTTGTTCATTGCCTTCAGGCGGGAGTGGTTTCCTCCGGCGAGGGCTGCCTTGGCCTCGTTTAGCTTCAGGACAACGCGCGAGAACCTTACTAGTGGGAGGTCTGACCTCGTCTCCGATCAGCAAAACGGGTAAGCTAGACACAATCACCTAGACGAGACCGTCTTACGATTCAGTGACGGGCTGTCCTGAAGTTACCCTTCTGTTCTTGCAAATCTGGATTATGTAGTATGTTGTTTGCATCTAAGTAAAGGTCAATAGACAATTGACTTTTCTCACAGTTATCTGGTCACAACTGGCTGTTTTTGTCCGTAGGCTCGGGAACGATTGGCTTTCAACGGCAAGTGGTCAAGTTGTGGTCGGTAAGGAGAGCAAGTATGTATACAAGACTCAAATCTTTTTGTGGATTTAACTCATAGTCCCCATTCCATACTGTGTGAGAGGGTTGGTATTTGACTATCCATTATTTACAATACTTCCTTTGCAGAACTCGTTATGAAATTAATCCAAGGCCAAAGTTGGTTATCACGCAAATTTTCTGCCGTTTTGTAGTGGTTAGGGACAAAAGCTTGAGTTGCTAATGGTCTATTCCCCGAATATAAGAATTGGCAACGCACGGTCATCATATATGGCAATTGTCACTGTCCAGGTTCATGGTCGCTGGAGCATTTTCGTAGAGCGAAGAAGTTGTCTGGCGTTGTCTAGAATTAAGGTCAAGGTGGCAAAATAACTGACCGGGATCATAACACTCGGGTCCTGCAGATATAGGGTGGTTTATCGACTCGTAAATACAATCTATGTTCTGGGTATAACTACTGCCGATCAAGATGTCAGCAGCAATGTTTTCGAATGCGCTAGCACAGTTAACCAAGCCGTCAGGTATCATCTGCGTTGCCTATACCAGTCTCAAATAATTTGCTGGCTTGCCTACAGCCAATGTTCGTCAAATGATCTGCAGAAGCACTTCGTATCACTTAGATGTTTTCGACACTCTCTTTACGGAAGGTACCTTGTTCTGCTATTGCATCTGTTGACGATGATATGTTTGCCCTTTCCTGTAGTTTGACATTAACCATCGCATTACTAGAAGCTTCTAGTGTCATGCTCAGTTTTCATGGTACGGCGTTCTTGACTCTTGGGAGTATTTTGTAAATCTGGCCAAGCAGTGTCTTGGTGGCTGCTTGCAAGGGCATTGATGTTACAGCTGACAAGCTTCTTAGAAAGTACACAGAGGTGAGTCTTGAGAACATCTCTATTTTCTTCAGCTATATGTGTGAAGGTCATCTTTATGAATGCAGCTCTTGCATTGATGACTGTCAACTTCACCGGGCCAACTAGGTGCTGGATACCTGTTGTACGCTTGAAAATCACTTGGCAGCGGTTTTGTTCGGTCAATTACATTCCGCATTTGACCAAGCATTTCTCGCTTCACATTTCAAGGTATACATGGCACTCGATGTTGTTCTGCGCGGAGTGAGTGCTGCTCGACTCGCTACCATTCTGGCTAGCTTTCACGGTGAAGGAATTGCCCAGATTGTAGTGTCAGCAACAGATGCTGAAAATAGGGTCCGAGGTGCTGAAAGCTGGAACCAAGTGAAGGGACAATCCGTGGACCGTCTTGCAAACATTGAGGTTCGTGCATATATTACTAATGCGGCTCTATCCGCTCTGAGCTTCCAATTGAAAGGTCTAAGCGTTTTCACCAAAGTAGTGAAATAGAAGTCCTTTTTGTTGTCTTCTATCAAACCGCCCTACTGAGCTACACGAACGTTATCCCAGGTCTTGTCTTATTGGACCAACTTGTTTTGCAGCCTTGAAGTTTCTTGCATGAAAGAAGAAACATGATGTAATTTCTGCTGCAGATATGCAATCCTTCCCTATAAGAGGTGCGGGCTCTGTTTCTCCGTATATGGAGCCATTGAAGTTGATAGCTAGAGACCACTGCAGTGGCATTATTGCATCATGGAGGAAGTCTCATGCCCTTATGTGTTCTTATCCAAAGTTGTTCCGCATGCTCGTAAACAATTACTTGAATGTTTAGGAAGTAGGGCTCAGCTCTTAGGACTTAAGTAGGTATATATAAACTTCTCATATGCCAGTTTCACCTGTCAAGTTAGTGCTCTGAACTTATTCCTAACTCATCTCCGGGATCCATGTTTGGTTTTCGGCATTCGGCCTTCAAGCCCCACTCCGGGGAATAGACGGCAGTCTTTTAACTCAACAATATATCAAATATTTTCAGATTCTTAATCTGTTGCTGTTGTTTCTCTTTGTTCTTCTCCCATGATGTGTACTGGTTCATTGCAGGGGCCACTGATGAAATGTATCTTATGAAATGTGTCAATTTCAGTTCTTGCTCTCTATCACTAACGTTTATGTTAAGTTATGAATTTCCTTGCTTAGATTCACTTCAATTCTTTTTGCATATTTCATACTTGCATTTCTTATGCACTTCATATGCACGTTCTCGGTTCCCTACTTAGTGGATTCTGGATCCCCTGGTCTTCAAACGGCTTCTCTCACATTTCTCAAATATCAAGTGTTCTCAATTTTATGCTTTTGACAATTTTATGATCCCCCGATTACCATGATTATACGATAGCCTTCTCTGTAGGATGCATTTCGAATCTGCTTGGTGCTCATGGTAGCACATACTAAGACCTACCTGGAATACAATTTCCATGGTTGGTTGAGAAGACAAACCTCAGTTGCTGGTTGCTTCTTATTTGCCATATATGCTGATATGCGTGCAGGCTTACTATGACAGTCTGACTGCTTCCTCCTAGTTGTTAGTGTTTTGAGTCTCGTGCGGTCATAGAGCATGATGTGATAAACACCATCCAGTCCTGTCACACTTCGATCCAGCCCAGCCCTCATCCACTAACTCTGCGTTTTCCTACTTGTTCAATGCTTTCTCTTTGCTTTGGAATGAATCTTCCCACTTGCTCGATGGTCTTTCTCTGCTTTTAGTTTCAGCCGCATCCTCTGTTTCGGCTTGAGAAGGCTCGGTCCTTTCTTACATGATGCATACCATCTCGATGCTGCTGATGGAATGTTTTAGTTTTTGCTTCTGCTTTCGATCAGTATTGCTTATGTTCCGCTCTGTATTTACTTGCTTAGATCCGCTTGATTCAGTTTGCATCCGTTTAGATCTGTCTTTGTTCTCTTCCATGATGCATACTAGTGCACTGCTACTTATTAAACGTATCAATTTCCATTCCTGCTTTCTATGCATTCCGCTTATCTTCCGTTGTGTATTTCCTTCCTTAGATTATCCTCAATTCAATTTGCATACTTTCATGCTTGTATTTCAGTACTGCAATATGCATGTTCTCGGTTCCCTACTAACTGGGTTCTGGATCCGCCTTCTGCTCCCATTTCTCACATATGCTGGTTTTAGAGTCCATACTTTGTGATTAGTTCTGGATACATCCCTCTGAGCACATAACCGTATGTTAACATATTTTAGTCTGTAAGATTGATTGTTTTGTGCGAAATAGTCGTGGATCCACCTTTCTTTTTCCTGAGTATCAGTGCTATCATAAGTAATCATTGGGCGCTCCCACAAGCAGTTTCACTACTCCTTTGTGAGGTTGTTGTCACGATACATTGTCTTCCTGGCTAATAGGTGGCTCTTTCGGGGTTTCTTATTGCTCATGCAGCTTCTTTCAAATGCAACGTTTGAACTACCTGAAGAGACTTTGGCTGCTGGTGATGAGGCAGCTGCTGCACTCGGCACACCTGCGCAGGCCAAGGATATTGCAGGAGGAAGTGCTGCAGAGAAGCCTGAAGAGAAGCCTGAGGTTAATGCAGATCCATTTGCTGCAAGTGATGCTATTAATAAACCTGAGGAGCTTCTCACAGGTGGCTTTAAGAAAAATAAAGAAGCTCCTGCAGATGTGACCGCTGGGCTTTCAGAGTTAACAGTTCCTACTGGTCCACAAGGAACTCCAGAGAAAGGTGTCGAGGGTTTCGAAGGAGACTATGGAGACTTGGAATATGACGAACCTGATGGAGGCTTTGGAGATTTTGAGGGGCTAACAAATGCTTTCGGTGGAGGGCTGGATCCCTCAGAATTTGGTGCAACCACCAAACCTGGTGAGAAGAAGGATCTTGGTTTGGGAGGACTGGAAGTATTAGAAGGTGGGGGAGGAAAGAAATCGGATGATCCAGAGGCTAAGTTGAAAGATGCAGCTGGTGCTGGCACTCCAGGTTTGAACCACTCAAGCTTGTTGGTCTTGCTAGGAGGAGGACGTCTCGGTTACATCTGAACATGCTCGATTTTATGTCTTTTATGCACATGTCCAGTTCATGATTCAAATTGGTATTGGGGCTACGACAGCTCTCATATTCGGTTTTTCGTACCGACTGTTGCTAACCTACCTACACGTGTTACCACTCAAAGTCTTGAGGTCTGTTGCATATGCCGTCCTTTCTATTTCCCAAAAGTGGACAAATTAAGAGAGGGCTTCTAGACAAAAGCGGTTTCCACTTACACTACATGTGTGCTGCCCACTACAGGCGGGGCTGTGTTTGGGGATGATGCATCGGAAGGCAATAAGGGTCCAGTATTGTGGTTGACAGAAGAGATCTCCGCTGATTACGAAGGTGCAGCTCTTACTCGTGTTGGTCTGCAAGGTGTACTTTACTTGCTGACGATTCCTCCTTCTATAAACAAAGAGGACACGGAATTTTCATTCAGCCTGGAGGGTGCCGCAAGTATCAAGGTTGGTCTCCCATCAAAACTTTACATAGAATGATGTGGACTGTGGACCCGCGAAAGTGGATGATTGTCTGGCTGTTTGTTTGTTAGTGCTTTCAGTCTCTACCGTACTCACCTCCATGTTGAGCCACTTATCTTTAGATTCATCGTCAGGGCAAGGGAGTAGCTGGAAACTCGTTTTCTTTTCCTTTCCCTTTGCTAGCAACTAATTTCTGGCATGTTAGTCACAGGACTTACACTGGTAGCTATACTCTTTCTCTCCAGTCGGCATTCATTTCGTGAAATTTTTTCTCAGTCAACATTAACTTACATTTGCTTCTGTTGCATGCTACAGAGAGCAGTGGTTAGAGGTGCAGTGGCAGGAAGTTTGGGTAACGGTATTTATCACGTTCGGACTCCTCCGTCCGAATCCTCCATACCGATCTTAAAATACAGATTGCAACCGCGCTTTACACCTATACCTCTTAGACTCAGGTTTGTGGGCACATGTCCTACATCTAACCTTGTTCATTTTGTATGTCCTCGTTCGTAGTACATCAGCACGGATATTTGTTGTCTCCTCTTGATTCAAGTTTTGCCCCATATCGTTCCGCCAATGATGTGACTGAGAGGTCTGAGCTATTGTGCCTTTTAGTGCGAATCTACACCTTTGACTGCAATTTTATCTGTACTTTGAAACAGATAGCTCTATAACTAATTTTGGATGGCCTTTTCTTTGAGCAGATTGGTCAGCCGTCAAAATCCTCTAACGTTATCTTTTATGATTCAAGTATGCCACCGTAACTTCTCGTGAGGGTTTTTTTCCGTTCAATCAAGGGATGTCATCAAAGTGGTGGTAGAGTGTTACTAATGAGTTGCAACTATGTACTCGAAGGTTGATTTACTGGGTTACTATCATCTGTCAGACTCATAGTCAGTCCCGTCACCAGTGGGTATGGAACTGGTTTGTTTACGACGGGTTCTGTATTTCTTTACACAAACATGTACTCGAAGATGAGGATCCTTGATGCATTCAACTTTCAAATTTCTGGTTATCTTTCAGATAGTCTCGGATGTATCAGATGGATTGAACAATTTTTTAGTATCTTACACATTATTATGTGGGCACTTGTGCTTTGGGTTCTTCTTGCAGTATGTTGCAAATCCGTATTTACCAGTTATTTTGACGGATGTAGTCTTCATTGTGAAGCTACCGTTTGCACCTTCGACTTTGAAGATGGCACCCAGGTATTCACTGACAGGATTATCTGGAGTCCGAACTTACTTTCCTCACTGGCTTCCAAACTATGTAGAACTTCGATGATTTGGAGTCTTCTATGAACACCCTTAGGGTTCATGGTTGACAGGTGTGTGGTAAATCGTTTTGTTAGCGTTTCCTATACGAACAAAAGCACTGCTGACGTACTTCCGAAACTATGACTCAATCCTGATGTTGTGCAGAGGTGGACTGGATCGAAGTTCCAGAGAGTTGAGATGGCAGGTGCCCCAAATACTGGTAAGCACTGCAAGTCAGCACTGGCTTCCGTTCAGCTGGTTGTTGATCACTAGTTTAAGATAAACCATAAATGGCATAAAAGATTCGACTGAACATCACCGCGATAAGTCACTCGATGAGGAAAGTTGGTGATTGATTTCTCGACAGCAAAAGTGTGCCTCCTTCCAGTGCCTCTTTTATTCTATTACATGCGACTTCAGGAAACTGCTAAAGTTGGCTCCTTTTGATTCTTGACAGCCGGAGGCAAGTCCGCAACGATTGAGAGCACAACTTCCACTGGCACCTGAGTTTGTCTCATCGTTACAAAGTCAAGAAAATGGTCAAAAGCCGAAAGAAGTTCCGATCAAGTTGAGAGTAGAATTCTCATGTCGAGGTCAGTCATTGTCTGGTATCGCTGTGGTTCCTGTATCCAAAGATACTCCATCTCAATTTTCCATCGGCGAACACTTCTTCAAAGCTGGGGAGTTTTTGTGCTCTGTTTCTTGACAAGACGAAGTTTATATTGAAGGACTTTCAAGGGATGTTCTATCAATCTCGCGCAGCTGTATCTGTAGAATCTAATTCTTTTAGTAACTTTCACACTTGTCTAGCATTTTGTAACTATTTGCACCAAACACCATCAACGTCATAACACAGATTACCTAGAATGATAGTCTTCATAACTGCAATCACATTCTTGCCGCATAAAGCTCATCAACTCATCGGTGAGATAGTTAGAAATTTACGGTACGTTAGGTGGTTTGATCTCCATGTTGAGATTGGGGGTCCAGTTATGTCCATATTCTTTTGAAACAGAGGGTTTCCCTCTAGGAATGAGGTTTCAGTGTCCTTTCCAGTGGACTTACTTTACCCAATTTTTGCACAATCTGTTAGTCGATAGATACTCGTAAACCAGTGGATTTAATTAGTAATGAGATAGCTATGAGACTAGAAAGTACATCTGATTATCATTTTTCTCCCACAGTCGAGGTTATCTTACGTATAACTTCTGTAATCTGCAGCAAGAGGATGACCAACAGGACATTATCACAACAAGATCTAACCACGCTGCTTGGTGAATTCAAGGCTGATTTAGGGTGGTCACGAAAAGTTTGCTCTGAAGGTAGAGGAGTAGAATTTTTCGGAGAGTTTTCTGCACGTTGCGTCTCATTGTGGTACCTCGTTGCGTCTTCTGTGCATGACATGGTAGAAACTTCATCCTGTCCTGATGATTGATATCCAGTGCATTGCGTTGCCGCTTCAATAATGTCAGAACGCCCAGTTCTGCACCTAACAACGACTCCAACATTAGTATTCGAAATCAATTTCGATGAGGCTAGTAGCCGCTCCAAAAGCGTGTCTGTCAAGCCATTTCCGTACTACCGGCAACGGACGGGCTTGAACTTAACACTCCAACAACGGGGAAAGAAATCTCCGAACACGAGATTTGTTCGGAAGAGGCGAGGTCAACTTCTGCAGAACTGCGAGCTTCCTCTAGTCTATGGATCAGATGGTGGCTTCAAAGACAATTACTCTGATGCTAAGAGACACGCATGTGTTGGTTCCCCTTATCTGAGATGAACTGTCAAGAATCCTTTGAATTGTCAGCAAAGCTTTTCCTGTTCAAACAGTCGCAACTTCTTTCCGGCCGTTCGCGCCGTTTGTAGTCTTTAATGAGGAGAGCGGTCAGTTCTCAGCAGGGTGCATGCCATAACAACTTCAGTTCCTTTGTTCCTGTGACAGCCACGAGCATACAGAGTAGTTCCCGGATTATATATCGACGACACACAACGTGTCCACATGTAGACCCACAATACAGTACACGATTTCGGTAAACACACTTCGCTTTTCCCGACGTCGATGGGGCTGACGAACCCAAGGTAGCCGTCACGGCTTCCGCGTTTTGCTCGTTCGTCATGCTTGGCCGGGAGCAAAAGTGGACAGAGTATTGCCGGAGCCATTTTCATGACGCCTGACGCAAAGGCTTCCCTTCGTTGATCGCAACAGCGGAAGCTAGGGACACATTGGTGTCAGAGAATCGTCGCGCGATGATACTAGCGAACCATGTCTTCGGGTTGCGGTCGTGGAGTGAACGCAGCCTCGATACCTCTCGTCGCGCGTCTGTGGAGCCCAAAAGTGGGACTCTGTGAGGAGATGATCTTCTTCTGGATAAGGCCCGAGAACGGGTGAGAGTGAGAAGGGAAAATTTTCTCGCCTTCCACTTCCTCGTTTTCTGTGGACTAGTGTGAATCAACTGATGGTTGAATCTTCCTTGTGATAAACCCCCAGTCTGTAAGTGGACGGGTTTTGCTGGTTTGAGCTTCCATGGCGAATTCTTCGTCTGAGCATCACCTGAGAGTCTTTTGAATCATAGAGTCTGAATGTCAAGCAGGTGGAGCGTAAGTGAGAAGGAGCATCTATCAGCAGCAAGCCTTCCCAGGTCTGGTGCTGCAGGATGTTAGAGTTGTGAAGAGACTTGACGTTGGATGGTGAATTTTGAAGTACTAAGGGTTTAGGTGTTTGGAGATTTTTGGATATTTGCTGCGTGATCAAAAATCAAGAAGTGAAACTTGTGGAAGCAATTCTTGCATGTGAATGCTGAATTTCTGTTACATTTCGTGGAGGTCAATCGTTACTTGTGAGGGGATGGCTCCGTTGGATTGGGAGGAAAAGTGAGAAGGCTCTCTAGAATTACAGGTGAAGGATTTTGAGTGCCAGGCAGGCTGGCGGGGGCAAAGTAGGCATGGCATTCAGCTCACTTCAAGAGTGGCCCTTAGAAGGGAGTCTCTGTTTCCATGGCCCTCTGTCACCCACTTCCTCTCTCTCTGGCGAATCTCGTCTCCACAATTTCTCTATCCCAGGTTGGAGAAGGCCACGGAATTGGCAACCGGAAGGTTCTTGTCAATTTTCGGAAGCTCAACCCTAGGCATGTGCGCAATGCAGGTCGCTTATGCGCAGTTCCGAGAATTTCCAGAGCCTCGCGGAATAACCGGACAAGTGGGGTTGAAGTCGAGAAGAAGGATGCAGGAGAGGATACTGGCAGAAGTCAGGTTGAAGTTATTGAGAGGATTCAGGAGCAGGAAGAAGCCTCATCTTCGTCTCCAGCTGCAACTGAATGTGTAGTTGGAGAATATAGAGAAAATGAAACCGATGGGAAAAAGAGACGGAGGAGAAGGAGAACCAAAGCAGAAATTGAAGCTGATGCAAAGTTGACCACTGTTGATGATTTTTTCAGGGCTTTAGATGCAATTGGTGAGGGTATTGAGGAGGGTGAAAATTCGGGGGACTCAACTTCTCGTAAAAATTCTGAATCGTCCGATACTCAGTCTAGAGAAAATTTGTACGTATCAGCTCTTGAAAATGGTGTAGCGAAACCCAAGGCTAAGAGGAACCCACGGTCGCAGAGAAAAACGAAGGTCGACAAGGGCCAAACTGAAGTAAATGAAACAACTCTGTCATCAGTTTCACGTGATGACTCAGAGTTACGCAGGGCAAACGTTTCCTGTAATGTAGAGAATGACTCGGTGGGTATTGTTGCGAGAGATCTTTATGAAGATGCACAAATCGAGAGTGAAAAGAAAACAATCATTAACAATTTGGGGGGGCAAAAAATCTCCACTCGGAAAAAGAGACCGGGGAGGAGAGAAAGAGGCGTGTTATTGCAGGTAGTTGCAAAAGCGAGTAAACACGACATAGCCGTCACGGAACCGGATGACGAGGGTGATGCTGAACACACAAATGGTTCAGCATCAAACCATAGGTTACCCACTAGTGATAGCAAGGACTGTGGTGATGTAAGCCACGAGGTCTTAGCTGTAAAATCACTAAGAATTGATGATTGTTTGGACGCTGCTGTCGATCCTCCTCCCACTATAACGTATCCGGAAGATGACCTTCTTATGGATGGCGTGCCATCCAACCATGATCCGCAAAGTGAAGGCGATATGATGCTCGAGACAGAGTTGATGGATCAAGTTCCCAATTCTTCTCATGATGAATCACAAAATGATGTAGAAGGAGCCGGAGCAGTGTTAGCAGGAGACAGCGTAGAGAGGGTGAGCGACGACACGGAAGAATCGATCGTACCTCTACGAAAGTCAGGCGGTAAGAGGAGGAGACACAGGAAGAAGAGGGTTTCAGGAGAGAAGGAATTAGGAGAAGAGGAAGAACAAATTGGGTCGGTGTCAGTTGAACTGGATCTTGAGAAGGACTCTCCACTTGAAGATGACGAATTTGAACCAATCACCTGGTGTAATGTTCAGTTCAAAGTGCAGGCAGACTTGGAACCCAATCAGCGATTGTGTGTGGTGGGAGCGAATCCCGAACTGGGCGGTTGGGATTTGTCTTTAGCATTGCCGCTTCTGAAATCTCAAGCTGAAGAGACTGAGGTCCTGTGGGAAAATATAATCAAGGTCGATGCGTGATTATTCTGCCCCGTTTGTCTCTTTCTTTTATCACCCTTTGGAAAACCATTGCTTTCCCTCTGCTTTTGGGATACTGCAAGCAGTATAAGCTTACTTCTTATCGTTTCGCACTCAACTTTGCTGCAAACAAGGTCCTCCAGTATGTATGAAGTCTTAATGTCTGGGAACTTTCTTCTCTTGGTAATTAAAATTTTTTGTTACCTCCTCTTCTGAAACAGGTTCCACAGGGAATGATGCTGGAATATAAGTATTTTGTCGAAGAGGTGGGAGCAGATCGGTTCTCTGTAGATAGAAAATTTGGTCCTGAGATCCAGTACTTCATACCTCAGTTGGAAACTCAGAACACCAGTGTTGAGGTGATCAGGGATACATGGCAACCTGATTTTCCAATGAAACTACCGTCCTTATCCTGGGGTTCGAGATGGTGGGAGCAGATTGATTCCTCTGATCTAGGTAGTTTTGAAGACGACAGCTACCCTAGTGCAACATCGGGGAAGGAAGAGTTGTATTCTCCCGAACGAAACATCAACTCTAATCCTGATCAACTGAGTGAAGAAAGTCGTTCGTTTCGAGCTGGCGAGATCGTCACAGGGGCAGATGAGAGGACTTTGAACGGAGTTGGAAAAAAGTTAGGTACAGATGAATGGTTGAAACGAAAGATAAGGAAGAAGGCGTTGCCCCGAGAAGAACCTTGGCTCATCGAGTCCATGATCATGGCGCAGAGAAATGATACTATGAGGAAAAAGGCAGAGGAGAAAGAGGAAGCTAAAATTTCTGGAGTAGAACCAGCAGCTGAGTTGGAACAAAAGAAAGAGCTACCACCAGTCCAGGTTGAGATCCTGATTAACTCTCCGCAGTGTACAATGCAAAGGATGGCTATTCTCGAAGACAGTAAACTTGTGGAGTTGCTACTTGAACCTGTGAACACCAGGGTCCAAGTTGGGAATGTTTATCTTGGAGTCGTGAGGCAGCTTCTACCTGGGATGTCCGGGGTGTTCGTCGACATTGGTGGATTTCAGCTGGCGTTACTAGACATAACAAGAAATCAATATCCTTACACCTTCCCCAATCTTTGTCATCCCAATGGTGTTTTATCAAATGGGACTGCGCCAGTTTCTTTCGACTATGATGGTACTTGTGACGCAGAAACTTCATATGACGAAGAAGATGATTTCAGTGATGAAGGGGAAGACCCAGATGATGTGGATGACGAGTCAGAATGCAACCACTTTGTAGAGGATGTGTTGGTTGAAGATGACAGCGGAAGTGATAGCGACCGGGATGATGAGAAAGAAGAGGTCAAAGAAGGAACGAATCGTCATCCTATCATCCGATCTGATACTAGTAGTCCAGGTCCCATAACTGTGAATTTTGGGAGAAAACTCAAGAAGTGGCGGAAACTTGAAGAGGGAATGCAAATAATTGTTCAAGTTAAAAAAGAAGCACTTGGCAAGAAAGGTCCACGATTGACTGCTTTTCCAAGCCTGGCAGGTCGTTTCTGGGTTAGTAACTGCTCAGTTGGGTCTGCATCGCCATATCTGGGATTTGAGGTTTTACAGTGGGAAATAGAACGTAGCCCTGAGTGTTCCCAGCTGCAAGTTGCCGAGAAATTTCTGGAGGTGTATCGGAAGCTCACATATGTTAATCATGTTGTGCTATTGTGTTTTTGCCGGAATTGTATGTCCTGTTCACCTCCCATAAGCTTTCACTAACATTTACCATATTGGACACACAGCAGGCCGGTTCTGACAGAGTGATTTTGGTTTTAATAGGTTCTCGTTCCTCGTGGGAGGACAGTAGGGGTTTCGCGGAGAATTACCGGTCCTGAGCGTAGGAGATTGCGAGGTCTAGCTATGGAGTTGCTGCCAGCAAACTTTGGCCTAACTGTAAGAACCGAGGCCCTAGGTCACAATCGAGAAGAGCTAGAGAGAGATTTGGCTCGTCTAATGGAGACGTGGAGGGAGATATTAGACCTGGCGGGATCGGCCGCTGTTGCTGCTGAGCACGAGACGGAAGGTGCTGTGCCTGTACTTCTTCATAGAGCAATGGGACAAACCTTGACTATCGTCAGAGACTTCTTCAATACCAAAGTAAGTATGTGCATTGTGCCACTTCCTTCAGTGTGAGGCTTATTCTGGTTGTCGATGTGACGACAGTAAATACGGAGCTGGATAATCAGCAGATGTGTCCAATGAAGCATTTACCGAAGTTTCTGAGCTCAACCTATAGGTAGAGAACGTAGTTTTTGATTCGTTTATAGTTCAGATATGGGTTTGATTTATTCATAGTTTGGGTGTTTGTGAACAGGTACATAGAATGGTGATCGATTCTCCACAATGCTTTCAAGAGGTAATTCAAAATTTGTATGCTGGCAAACCTGAAGTGAATAAGTATTTGACTTGTCTCTTATTTCACTGCCGGTGAGTCGAGTAGAGACTCTGACGGATGGACGTGTGAGCAGGTCACGAGCTATCTTCAAGAAGTTGCGCCCAATCTATGTGAGAGGGTAGAGCTCTACACCGGGGCACAGCCAATATTTGATTTCTATAACTTGGAGACCGAAATTGACAAATTCTCCAGTAAACGGTGCGTCATGTTTTGTATTCAACGGACCTTTTTGTACTCAAGAAGCTCTTGAACTGCGTCTTTAAATATGCAAGTTGTAGCTCATGGATTCACATTTGAACTTTAGGCAACTCTTCTGTGTGCAGAGTTAATCTACCCAATGGGGGTTACTTAATACTTGAAGAGACCGAAGCATTAGTGTCAATTGATGTAAATGGAGGGACTGGCATGCTTGCTCAAGACATTTTGCAAGGAGAGGCAATCCTGGAAGTAAATCTAGCAGCCGCTCGACAGGTGTGTTCTTGTAAAGCTTCCAAGAGAAAGTTAATAGCTCCAGGACTAGGAGAGCGTGGGAATTTGCATGCTTATCCATGATGGTCCGTACGCTTTGATCACTGCTCGTCCACCTCATTGCAGATTGCTATAGAGATACGACTGAGAGACATTGGTGGCATTATCGTGGTGGACTTCATCGACATGGAGGACCCAAGTGGGTTCACAATCTTTAAATCAGCCAAGTTAAACAATTTGATATATAGGCAAATCATGAGATATCCTAGGAGGAAGCCAGGAGCTTGTTTACCAACACTAACAATGTGGTCGGGTTCTTTTGCTCTTCAAGGTGCAGCTTTTGTTTAGCTTGCTCATTAAACAATAGACTCGCTAACCGCGTTAGACCTCGGCTGTCTCTACTTGGGGTCAGGTCATCATAAACTGGTATATGATGAAATGCGGAAGTCGATACAGCGGGATCGGTCAACGCTTAACCTTTCCGAAATTTCGGAGTTCGGACTGATGGAGATGACGAGGAAGAGGGTAAGTACTCGTTCAACTGCTCAAAAACCTGCGTGCCCTAACGTATCATCGACTGGACTGTTGTGCTTGCTTTACTGCCTGTCTAGTCCTTAGAGAGGGCCATCATTTTGGAGAAAACTGGAGCTTGAATCGTGGTTTCTTTCGTGCGCTAACGATAACGGTACTACTTTTTTCATGAGGGAAGGGTAGAGATCTTGCCGCACTATCGTTGTCACACTTAGAGTGTGTTTTGTTCTCCAGTTTTTTATGAAGCTTTTGCAACGTGCAGGTGCGGCCGAGTGTAACGCTTACGATTAGTGAACAATGCCCTCTTTGTCATGGGCTTGGTCGTGTTGAAGCCCATGAAACTACCTTATCTAGAATAGAGCGGGCCGTTCGGAGGTTACTGGTAAGTAACTGCTTTCAGCATTCTCCTTCCTTTTCCTATTCTTGGATTATAGCCGTACTGTAGGAGAACTTTGTTTACAGAAAGTAAACTGCTTGTTTGTGATAGGCTGGAAAACCGAAGCAGGCAAATCTTTCAGACAGTTCGAAATGGCCACAGTTCCTTCTAAGGGTGGATCCAATTATGGGCGAGTATCTGAAGGCAAGGAAAAGAAAACGCGTTACTCAGCTGAGTGCTTCTCTCAAAGTATGGCTAAGTTTGAAGGTAAATGGGCTCTCATGCACTTTCAATCTCTTCACATCTGTTCCTGACTATCCCTCTCGCTTCTCTTGAGCACTCAGTCCTGATGGTACATTATAAATTGTCATTCCAGATTGCTTTGGAATTCAGTAGCAGCTACTTTCAAGTGCTGGAGCAAACAAGAGGCCCTCATGAGAAACGGGGGAACGGTACAGGACACAACAAAGGAAATCAGCAGAGTCCTGGAGGTGTACCAGCAGGTGGTTTGTTAAGTAAAAGAGTGTGGCCTGGGAAGAGGCGAAGAAATTTTGGTAATCAGATATTCAATAGAGAGTCTAGGGAGTCAAAAGAGTCTTCTTAGTTAGCATCAAGTTAAAGGTTCCGTGTCAGTCATACTCTGTAAGATTCAAATTCCCTCAAAAGTTCTGTTGAGGTATAGTTAAGCTGCGGGGTGTGAGCCTCTTGTTGTAGAACACGATGTCTTACACCATCTTTCATCAGCAATCTTCGCATGTTGATATCGTCTTAGGTAGAGCGTACGCTCATGTAAGGAACCCTCGAGGTAAAATGGCCTCCCTCTAACCCAGTAGAACCCATTTTTAATTTCAGTCTAGCATAATTCAAATTTGATATCATCCAAACGCCATGAGTATGATCCTCTTTGGCAATGTCTGGAAGGAATGTCCACTGTTTATCTTGCTCATGGGACCTTGAGCGTCACGGAAATCAAATCGTTCTTCGGTGGTATGAGTCTCAAAAGTCATGAATTGTTGGATGTGTTTTTAGGAGGTTCAAACTTTCTCGGAGGGCAATCTTGGCTATCATTGGAGATCCCTGCTTTGAAACGTTAGCGAGACTGCGAAAGTTAGCTGAGGGTGTGCAGAACTCATTACGCGCTCCCGGTACAATAGATTAGTGGCTCGAGGGATCGCCAGTAACCATCCAATTCTATTCATCACTAAACTTTCCAATCATGCTAAGGCTCGCAGAGTATCTCTACCCGCAATCATAAAACTCACTTGCTAGTTCCCTCGAAATACAAACAATAAATGCATTGAGTCGTAGTCATCGGGACACAAGCGAGAGAAATGAAGGAGAGAAAATTATCCATGGCTGAGATTAGAAACAAGAGATGAAAGGCTCACTTGTTCCAGTATGGAAATATTTGTCTATTTGAAATACATCTAAGTCATCACAACTGAGTCTGCATTACAAACATCCGCATCTTTTGAGAATCACGCCCCTAGATATTTGGCATGGCGGCAAGATTTTGTTCGAATAATAGTAGATACCCCGTCGTACCTTTAGTGAACTACGTCGTTAAAGTGAAATATGCCCCAACATCTACGGTGAAAATCTACGGTTAATACCGTGTTCTACAGAAGCTGTCATCGTATGAACCGTAACTGCGGTGGACCTTGCTTGACGTGGTAAAGTGGTAAACTGAGAAACAGGATCCCGTTAGGGTTTGGGTTTTGGCGGGTAACCTTTTGGGGAAGGACTGCTCGTTTGTATGCTTCTCTGTATCCTCGACATCCTCGCGAAGTAAGAAGGAGTTCTGTTCCTGATCTTAACTTTGTTTCCTAGATTTCTCGGTCTGATCACATTGTCGAGGCCGGAGTAGGATCGAGTTTAAGCTGGATCGAAACATCCGTCAAGGTGTGTGTAGTTGTGTGAACCAAGATTAAGATGGTATGACTGGCAGTTTGATTTTGAGTAAGTGTTTTCGCTGTTTGTTCTTTGGGATGTTTGGTGCGGTGGCTTGCTTCGAGGGGAATGTGTGATTGGTGAACGCAATTCTCTGCAGCCATGATTCTTGTTTTCTCTTTACTCGTGGACTTCACCCTTGTATCTGATTTCTTGTCCTGATCTGTTGGATCACATGAGGAATGTACTTCACATTTTAGGTCGATCTGCTGACATTTTCTTTAATTACTGCCAACATTTGAGTTCGTTGCCTTGATCAGAGGGTGGAGATTGCAAACAGGAGCATAGAGGACTTGTAGCTTTTGAGGCAGCAGTTGTAGAAGGAACAGGGGAAGGTTTATTATAAGCAACCGGCAACCATGCAAGCACCGGTGCTTGTGTTAAATGACCAGACAAAGAGGGAGTCAGGGAGTAAAGTCCAACATGCCAACATACAGGCTTCTAAGGCAGTGGCAGACATCATCAGGACCACGTTAGGTCCGCGCTCTATGCTCAAGATGCTCTTGGACGCCAGTGGGGGCATCGTTTTGACAAACGACGGGAATGCCATACTTAGAGAGTTGGATGTAGCTCACCCCGCGGCTAAGACCATGATAGAGCTTAGCCGAACACAGGACGAAGAAGTTGGGGATGGAACGACCTCAGTTATCATCCTGGCCGGTGAATTTCTCTACGTTGCCGAACAGTTTTTGGAGCAAGGTTTTCACCCCACAGTTATCTGCAGAGCTTACACGCAGGCTCTCGAGCATGCCATTCAAGCTCTGGATGAGATTGCCTTCCCGATCAACGTAGATGACAAGCAAATGATGTTAAATATTGTTCAAAGCTGCATCGGCACGAAGTTCACGAGTCGTTTCGGAACCCTGATTGCTGACCTCGCCATCGGGTCTGTGAAAACCATAGCAGTAGATTTAGGCAGTGGTCTTAGGGAAGTTGACATCAAGAAGTATATCAAAATTGAGAAGCTTCCAGGCGGTCAGCTTGAAGATTCAAAAGTTCTCTCTGGAGTAATGTTCAATAAGGACGTGGTTTCTCCAGGAAAGATGCGGAGGAGAATAAAAAACCCAAGAATCATGCTCCTGGATTGCCCCTTGGAGTACAAGAAAGGAGAGAACCAGACCAACGCCGAGCTTATGAAGGAAGAGGATTGGGCGACCTTGTTGAAAATGGAAGAGGAGTTTATTGAGAAGATGTGCGCACAGATCATTATGTTCAAACCCGATCTCGTGATAACTGAGAAGGGTCTGAGCGATTTGGCTTCCCACTTTCTGAGTAAGGCTGGAATCTCTGCTGTCAGGAGACTGCGAAAGACTGATAATAACAGGATTGCCCGTGCTTGTGGTGCCACTATTGTCAACCGACCTGATGAGCTCCAAGAAAGTGATATTGGTTTAGGCGCGGGTCTTTTTGAAGTGCAGAAGATTGGCGATGAATACTTCACATTCATCGTGGAGTGCAAGGATCCCAAGGCTTGCACGGTGCTCCTGAGAGGAGCAAGCAAAGATCTCTTAAATGAGGTTGAGAGAAATTTACACGATGCCATGGGCGTTGCTAGGAACGTGATCAAAGACGCGAAGCTCGTGCCTGGTGGAGGCGCTGCGGAAATGGCCGTATCTAGTATATTACAGCAGAAAGGTGCTTTGATCGAGAGTGTAGAACGATGGCCTTACAATGCAGCGGCTAAAGCGTTCGAAGTGATCCCTAGGACCCTCGCACAAAACTGTGGAGTTAATGTAATCCGAACGATGACTGCTTTACAAGCCAAGAACGCTAGCTCCGAGAACAGGATGATTGGTATCGATGGCAACACCGGAGTCGTAACTGATATGAAGGCAGCAGGAATTTGGGATTCATACGGTGTCAAAGTGCAGACATTCAAGACAGCAATTGAGGCAGCTTCCATGCTTTTGAGAATTGACGACATTCTTAGTGGATTGAAGAAGAAACAGGCCGGTGGTGGTCCAGCCTCGAAAGGGCCGCAAATTGAGGATGACAAGGATGTTGACTCAGAGCAAATGATCCCAGAGTAGAATAGTCCCTATTTTTCTTTGTGTATCTTTATTGAAGTCAGTCTGGCCCGCGCTGGTCTGGTACAAATTTTGAGCTCCGCTTGTGCTATGTAGTTGTTGAGCTGAGTTAAATTTAAATTTACTGACTACTGCACACTCATACCCTTTGAGAGCAGTTCCCTTTATACTTTGTAGTAAATGGCTCACTGGGCTTTGTCCTCCCCTTTGTCGACTTTCAGGTTTTGGTACTGTCTTCTACCAGACCAAGTTGCCTGCCTTCCATGAAGTTTGTTTCTGTAAATCAGACGATCTGATACATATCGGCCCTATTCCGAATCCTTCACATTTTGTTCATCCACGTCACTTTTTTCCGTAGGTGCTGCTGGCGTCATGTTCCAACTCTTTAATGCTTATGTGATTGATGCCCAAGTGTACGAATTGTCAGGTAATGTGAGCTTGTTTTATCGGCTCTTCTCATATGCGCTTGAAGTCAAGGGTCGGTCCTTGTGGCTGAGACACCCCGATGGCTGAGGAATCATGAATGGGTTGAACATTCACTGCCCTTACCAGACTAACCTTTGTCGAGTCAGACAAATCGCCCTAGTACTGATACTGATAAAGGATCTATTGCTGGGTCAAGTTTGCTATTCGATAGAGGATCTAGTACACCGTATCATGAAATGTTATGAGACTGCGTTACTATCGAAACAGTCTGGAAGATAACGTAAACTACGTGCAAACTTAGTGAAGAGTTTAGTGTCGCAGGTGAGAGGAGAAGCCTAACTTTTCAGAAAACGAATATCCTTCCCTTCGAACGGATCCTCCGGCAGTGATTACATAGGACTAACTTAATATTCTCAAATCAATTGTGAACATGGAAGCTCTACCTTGCTCGTTTCCATACTTGTCAGAATCCTTATATCAATGATGGATTTCACGGTCCACGTCAAAATCATTGAAAATATTAAATGTCTCTTTAACTTGAAAGTAGTCTCGGCTAGAAATTTACATCTATCACAAACATTAGTCCATCAAAGACTACTCAAGATTGCAGACTAATGAAAAACTCAGATTGAAGGAAATTGCGAACTCACCGAACTATGATTGTAAGAGGTAGTGCTTTGCATGATAAGGTTCTGTTGGTGCTTTTTTTCTAGAAAGGTTTCAGTGAAACTTACTTTATACTGAGAACGCACGCGTGACTTAAAAGTCCTATGCAAGTGAATAACCCAATCATTGTTGGTTACGTTAGATGGTCCTACTGACAGAACACGAGTCCGGGCATCGTCTGAATTCTTTCACTGCTTTGATTCATATAAAACTTTACTTAAAGGTGATACGAATGCGCTCATTGCCTTGCTTTAGTGATGAGTAACTTACTTAACATTACCGGACAGTGACCTTCTTGCAATCCGGCAAACCAAGGGTGAATCAACATCAAGACCAACTTCCCTGAATCCTCAGCTGTGGTTCTGGCTAGAGTGGATGAAGCATACCCTGCTTCAAAACTGCCAGACGACTTTACAAATTTGCAGAAATTGGGAGTGGGTTCAAGTGGCTCCACCGTATCATGTTGCTGGAGTACTTCCAAGAATCATACTGGTCCGCATATTTACAAAATTAGGAAGCTACCTACACCCAACTAATGCAACTGCTAGGTCGAATGGTGCTGCTGTTGTTAAGAAGGCGTTCTTCTTACTAGAGACTCAAACAGATCCACAAGCAGTTCCGGATCCTTGATTGCCCTGAAACTTTTGTATTCGGTCAAATTTAGAATGTCTCTGATGTCTTTTGAGAGGGCATCGATCACAGCCTGCTTGATCATGTCGGAACCATAATCGTGGCCAATCTCCCAAGTGCTGAGAGCAGTCTCAATCGTAAGGTTCTTCGCAATATATCTTTGACAAAGCAAACTTAACGGCTGGACATTATATCTGTCTGCCGCAGAGAGAAGTCCTGAAGCATAGTTTTTCAGGTCACTAGGGCTAACAACACCTGTATAGAAGTAGCGAACAAAGGCGTCTAGCACATCTGGCAACACGTTCACTTCTACTACTCCGGTCTTTGCTTCGTTCGCTTGTGCTACATTGAATCTCAACCTCTTTCCAAACACATCAGATTTACCGGCCTGCAGGCAACCCGACACTCATCAGTCTAAGGTTTAGTCTCAGGAATTCATCTTATTCCCAGTGCCGGTTCAGCTGACTAAGTGTGAACAGTATCACTAATCTTGGGTTCCGAATCCCAAATTAGTAACACAAGTGCTTCTCCTGATAGATTTCCTGACAAAAAGAAGGTTGGCCGAAGCCCCAGTGGTTGGCAGTGGTGGGACGAGGAAAAATGTGGCTTGAGTGACTGTATCAGCAAGTAGACCTGCTGATCCATCTCAGACAAGACATGTTTACAGATGTTTGTGGCGGATAGTACTGGGTTCTTCACATCACTATAACAAGTTACCTGTTTTAGGTTGAGTATAAAGTTGGAAGCGTGAATTATAGTGTAAACAACTAAACTGTGAGGGGAAGGTTCCAAAGAGCTTTGAGAACAAGTCCAACAGAACAAGAGATTTTTTCCATTTGTCTGAAACTATCCTGGCCAGTAGAATTGTGCCTTCACACTGCATTGGGGTTCAGCAATCTGTTATGCAGCAATCAATTTGTTCTTTGTTTCTATGCCTAAGCGATCATACGAGAGCTAGGCATCGGAATGCAAAGACAATATCACAGTGCCGGTTCCTATAGCCCATATTGCAGAATGAGCAGTAAGAGTTTGGGTGCCAATTTACAAGGACAGCTCTGTGGGCGTATACGATGTGGCCGGCGGATTGCAATCGAACATCGGTACAAGCCGGGCTCATCACAAAGGGGTCCCATGTCTGTAGAAACTTCAGCTGTTCCCGCAATAGAATTTCCTCCCCTTCAGCTTTCTTGAGTTTTTTCTCCACTTCTTTGATTTCCTTCTCTTGTTTCTCTGCGTTAATAACGGCCTGAAACTTGGGGCCATGCTTTAATTCTTCCTCGAAACCTTGCGCTTTCACCATACACTGGCAACGACAGCATAGCCTATCCCAGAACGAGCTCATGGGGCCCATCGTAACCAGATCGGACAGCATCGGGAGCATGTAGGTGACAAGAGCAGAACTAGCTCTACAAACGCGCGCACAGCACGCTCCCACCGCGCATGCTTCCAATCAGAGATGTCTCGAAGACAGTACTGGCGGTTGGACGAATGTCAACATCGCAAAAATTCAATTCAGGGGAACTGGACCATAAAAATCGGATCCAAACACACAAAGAGAAAGAAGGGCACCGCATTTCAGAAACAGAACTGAACAAAAATCAGATGTTCTGGAAGCGCAATTTACATGGACCGGAGAACCAAAGAAAATTTGCACGATGCCATTCCGCATATAAAGAGATTCCAACGATTCTAAACGACGACATCATCACGACAGAATTCAGTCAGAAATCTTGAAGAAAACGATCAGCCCAATGTCCATCTCCAAACTGGACGTGAAGCATCAGAGAGGGAGAGCCAAGCGAGACGGGTCCCGATTAGGGTTAGTTGAAGTCCTGGGAATTCCGCCAAAGGACGACTAGACCTTAACTAGAGGTCAGTTAACGGCCGTTGTAAGTAACCATGCCCTCTCCTCGGAGGAGACTTTAACATGCGGGGAGGAAATTCGTCCGATCGGTAGTTACAGTGTAGTTCTCTTCGACTGATGGGGGAGGCAGTTCCCAGGTGGCATGGTCGCCACGCGGCGAGCAACGAGGTCTCCAGGTGTCCAACCTGGGCACATCTGGGCTCGAAGTCCTTTAGAAGAAAGAGATTGAACCTGAGGAACGACACATCAACACAAAATTGGCTGAAGATTTTGCCGTTGATCTCGAACGAGAAGGTGATTAAAGCGGATAGGGAGATCTGTTGGATATTGTTGGTTTCTGCTGAAAGGAAAGCTTTGGGAGCGGAAGAATGGTGAAAGCAGTCAGAGTGCATTCTGTTGGTTGCACTCATTCCGTGCAGTATGAAGATATTCAGATTTCTGCGCTCCCAGAAGGTCAAGTGGAAATTCGACACACAGCTGTAGTTGCAACCAGCGACGATGTGCCAAGCAGGCATCATCATAGATCGGATTCAAGAACTGATATGAAGTACCCGTACACTCCAGGAACTTGTGGAATTGGGATTATTACGGAGGTGGGATCGGGGGTTTTGGATCACCAAATTGGACAGCGGGTGGGGTATGTTACTGTTCCCGAACTGGGGAGCTTCTGCGAGCTGAGATTTATTCCTGAGAAGTATCTTATCTCGTTACCTGACTCGCTGAACGATGAGGAGGCTGCAAGCATTCTTTATGAGGTATCCCTTTCGACATTTCCCTTTTCTTCATATTGGGGCTTAACAGTCTTGGTTGTTCATGTTCGAATCTGTCTTAATCAAATGAATAAGAGAATTCCGGATCGATGTATTATTATTACTATTTTTTGGTTAGAGTATCCCACCGGTAGTGAGACTTACAAAATCCCTGAGTCACAATTATTGACCTCATAATACATTTTGGTAGATTTGGACCGTCCTGCTAATTGTGTAACATGTAAAACCTGCCTGGGGATGGTGTTCTTTAATTTAACGAGCAGTTATTAATCTTCTTTCTACAAAAGATATTGATCCCCAGTCATCAGTCAGTAAATTTGGCATTGTCGTTGCAAGTGAAATTGTCACAGTAACGCCGTCGAGCTGGGTGCTAGCGCGAATGCAGGGTTTGATGGCCTGGATGTTGGTGAGGAGGGTATTTCCGGTACGAAGAGGAGATGCAGTACTGATCCATGGTATTTCCAGTGGGATCGGTTCCCTATTAGGCCAGTGGACCAAGCATTTAGGAGCGGTTGTGTTGGGAACGGTTTCTTTTGATGATGAAGTTCAGTCTGCAGAGAAGATGGGTGCTGATCATACTCTGCTTTACTCCAGTTTCGAGGAGAAAGTAATGGAGGTCACTGATGGAGTAGGAGTTTCAGCTGTATACGATGCTGGTGACGAAGACTCTGCAGCTGGTTAGTTCCCCTGCTGCACATCTTTTATCTTTCAAGTATAATGAAAACGCTAATTTTATTATCCCTGTCTGTCTGACTGCTACCAGAAAATGAATTTATCTTACTGTGATCATCCCAGATTCTTATAAATATAAGCCAACGTACTTCAAACCTGAAAATACTCATTAAATTTTTCTGGTTCATTTGAGAGCACGAGAGTGTCAGTGTCACATCTTCTGCCCTGTTTCGCTCAATATCGAAGACCAGTGTCACAATCAAAGCTCTATCCTAGAAACGTTAGTACATTATCATCTATCCTCGATCCTGGTCAGTCTTATCTCGATGCACAAGTTCGAACTTTGGCAACGAGTTACTGCAAAGGTTTTTGCCTAAGTAACCGGGGACGTCCCGGTTAACTTAGGTACTTAAAAGTCTAACTCGGATTCTCTGATGTGCAGGTTCTCTAGCCTGCCTTGCTCTGAAGGGGATTCTTGTCCTAGTGGGCAAATCTCCAAGTTTGGGTATATCTGAAATTGCCGAGAAAGGGAAGAGTCTTGCCGTTGCCGTTCCTGTTCTCCAAGACTATGTTGCAAGTAGACAGGATCTTCTGGAGGCGTCATCGGAGCTTTTCTCTCTTTTGAAATCAAAAGTTCTGACTATCAACCTCAAAAGAAAGGTGAGTTTTCTGCGAAATTGGAAATGTGAGTTCCTACAGTATCCATGCACCCCTAGGGTTTCGGATTTACTAATAACTTTTCCTCCTGTAACAGTCTGTTTTTGTTTTCCTTTAAGTGAAGATTTTTCTTATGGAACCTGATCTTGCTGATCCATAAAGTTAGATACTCAAACTGCTGGCTGGGTAAAGGTTGTGATCGGTCTACTTACCCAGGATACCTGCCTGTTCGTTTAGTTTCCAATCTTCCATCTTCTTACACTACACTAATTGTCATTTTTGCAAAAAGTTCAGGAACTTTTGGCCTGCCTCTTATCGTCGTAATCAGGGCATTTGGTCTAGTGGTATGATTCTTGCTTAGGGTGCAAGAGGTCCCGAGTTCAATTCTCGGAATGCCCCGCCAAAATGGTTGATGAGCACTTTCGGTTGCACAGCATCAACAGTAATATTTTTGATTTGGGGGGCTTAGCCCCATTTTACCCCCTATGTCTTTTCCTTGTACGAATTGGTGGTCTTCCCATCCTTCTTGTTATCACACGCGGTCGCCTTCTTCCAAATATTTTTGATATAACGCAACTTTGTGAATGTTATGCTACTATTGCTTCCTCCGAATAATTTTCTATGGTTGGACTGTTCATTTATGTGCAGTGTCCCCTGCAAAAAGCAGCTGAGGCTCTAGAGGAAATGGCAACATCAGCAAGGTTCCAGTCTCTTATACTGCTACCTCCAGTGACGGAGCCCAAGGACGTGCCTCATGGATCATGAGCAATTAAAATGCCTTGCGAACATTGGATGGCTTTCTTGATCCACGAGTTCATCTCTGGGGATAATGTGGTACCTTCTTCGAAAGACACATGCGGCTCTAGAGAAGTGCAACGTTCAAGCTACGAGTTTGACACAGATGGTTGAGCATAAGAAGAAACAGCTGCTACGAGGAGAATCTAGAGTACATGCTTCAAGGAAGCTTTAGACATTCTATTCAGGTCCCCCATGTTTCCAGTGCAGGGATAGTATGTCTTAGGACTGCCCTGATCATTAAAGGTCAAAAGGATCAGGAACTGAAGATGTCTACTTCCAGACGTGACAATGTGTTCAATAGAGGGCACTGACTAATCGGCAAACTGGGTTTCGAGTGACAACGAAGATTAGTGAGGCTTCAATGGTCGATATATTATCTCAACAGGGTACACTCTCTTGGGGAGCACTTTACGTGTACGTGACCTCATCGAGATAGTTATTTTAAATCGCCCACCACCTTGTCCTTTACAGAAGTCCTGTTAAACAAAGGAGAGATTTCCTGAAGTGATTAAATGACATGGTTCAATTGCTGTTGAGACAGTTTGACTAGTTAGATTGTCAGGAAGTTTAGGACGGAGACAGATCCTTGCTTCGTATTCTACATGTTTCTTGTTCTTGTTAAACATGTAGAATGTCGGCAGTAATTTATGCCCCTGCGATTAATTCTGTTGAAGTCTTTCCCTCACATAAAAGGGGAAGTACAGCATTGAAGGAGAAAGATCAAATTTCTCCTTCATATGTCTCCTGCAGGGCTGGTAACAAGTGTGAAATGAATTTGTTACGAAGTTGAGGCCTGCTGTTCATTATCACTCCCTGCTGCTGAAAATAAGCATCTTACTGGAAGTAACTGGAAACTGATGGAAAATCCACTTTGAGAAAAAATTGCTCGGTGAGGAAGTGATTAATTGTATGTAATCCCCAGGACAGAGATTGTATAGATACATGAAATGAGAGAGCTCTTGAATTATAGTTAGTGGTTCACTAAGGTATTTATGGTCCACTACCTTCAGTAAGGTAATTATGGTCCATTACTTCTACTAAGGTAGTTATGGTCACTATGTCCACTAACGCTTCTTATAAATCTAACACTCCTCTTAATGGCCGTTTTGCGATTGTCTATTTATCTATAACTCCTAGTACATGACAAAACTTTGTGTGCAGTTCTCTAGTCAATCCCTTAGTGAAGATGTCAACAGCAATATGTTTGGTGTCCACCCTTGAAACAGAGATCTCCTTGTCTTCAATTCTTTCTATGATATAGTGGAATCTGATATCTATATACTTCATTCTCTCATGCTGCTTTGTTGGAGTAACAAGGTCAATTCCACGGTTGCTGTTGCACTACATCTTCATTGTTTCTCCAGGAAAACCCAAGTCACTTAACAAACACTTAAGTCATACTGCTTCAGTAGGTGCCTTTGACAGAGCCATGTATTCAGCTTCCATGCTGGATATGCAGAAATGAGGACATATGCCGTCCAAGCTTTGGTGTTGGATAGTGAAACAGAAACTTGCCTTTTGCTTGATCAACAGACAGCTGCATTATAGAAGATAAAGTAATATCCTCATGTAGATCTTCTTGTGTCTTGATCTCCTCCCCAATCTGAGTAGAAAACCCATGAATGGGAGTACTAGATGCACTGGAAGTTAGGCCCTGTGACAATGGACCTTGAATGTACTGGAAAATCCTTTTGACATCCTTCCAATGGTTCAGGCCAGGATTTGCCATATACTTGGCAATTGAACAGACAGCATAAGCCAGATCAGGCCTGGTGTTGACGATTACCCACATGAAACTACTGGTTGTAGATTGGTAAGGTATTGTTCTATATACTCTCTTTGTGTCAGTTTTTGGACAGTCCTGAAGACGTAATTTCACTCTTGACTATACAAGATTGTAAACAGGTTTACAATCTTGCATATGGAATCTGGTAAGGATCTCTCTCAAATATCTGTCTTGAGATAAGTTGATTGTTCGTTGTTTTCCTTCTCTTGTGACTTGCAACTGAAGACAATGTAGACTTGCAACTGAAGATAATCTCTCCTAGATCAGTCATCTCAATGTCTTGTTTAAGAGACTCTTTGACATATAAGAGAAGAGAAATATTATTAATGGCAAGAATGCAATCATCTACATAGAGGTAAGATGACAAAATGAGGACTAGAGTGTAGGATCTAGAGGTTAAAATCAGTTCTAGAGCGCTCAAATCCCAAACCTAGTGGGAACTGATCAAACTTGTGATACCATTGTTTGGCCAACCGCTTGAGACCTTACACAATGTCATGCCATTTATAGTTTCGCACCTAGATTGCTTGGACTACCGAGTAGTAATGTTAGTAGTCAGGAGTATTTTGGTAGTTACTCATAGACTACTTGTTGACAGTCAAATTTTGTGTTTGGAGTACTGATTACATGGTAGGGCCCATAGTTACTTAGCATTGTTCACACCGTTGGGTATGCAGTTAATGGGAGCGTTAGTGTTTGAGACCTACCTTGAGTCCAAGGGGTACACTTTTGAAGTGTAGCTCCAAAGAGCTCACTTCTTTGATGTTGAATCTTTGAGTTCTTAACTATGGTGGATAGAGGTTGATGAGTGCCACCTGGATTCTCTTAGCTAGAGTGGGTATGGCTTGATCGTAATCAATGCCCAATTGTTTGTAGATTATTGAGTGATAGATAAAGTATTGATCTGATTGAGTGTGATTTGAGTTGTGTGAACAAATTGATAACATCAAAGAAATGACGTCAAGGGGAAATCAAGTGCATGAATTGAGGGTGTTGGTGGTATCTCAAAGACTTGTCGATCGTTGGCAGCTCGATTGGAGTTTTGATTTTCTTTAGTTTGCAGAAGTACATTTGATTGATGCAGATTTGGCAGTGAGGCAGACAATGTGCAAAAATGTTGGCTAAATTTTGAGCAAAGAGAAGTAATTTTCAATTGGTAGTTGTGTTTTGAGCTTAGGAGGTGAAAGCAAGATCAATTTGATACGAGTTGAGCTCAGAAAGTGAAATTGAAGGTGGAGTTGGGAACCTATCCTTGTGAATTTTTGATTTGGGGAAACTTGTCATTTTAATTTGGCATGAGTGGAGAGTTAGTGGAGGATTTGGCGGTCAGCCAACTTTAGGGATTTGTGTCAGATTCAGATTTTATGTCAGGTTCAGATTTTATATCAAATTTATGTCAAATTTTGGTTGAAGTTTAAGTCAGATTTTTGGCTCAAGTTGGAAAAGTTTTGCTAGATTCCAAGAAGGTTCAAATTGGCAAGAAGAAAGGCCTCATTTGGACATTTAGAGGCATAAAGATGTGGGCTATGAGAGGTTATTAAGGCCTAGAAGGGACAGAAGGGCCAACAAGCTGGTATGAGGCTAACTAGTTTAGAGTAGATTTTGATCATTGTTTGGCAAAATCTGCCCACCTTGCTAGATTGTGTGCAACAAGATTTGACCCTAAATCTCTGGTTCCTGAATGGTGCAGTAGCCAACTGGTCCACCCTCACTTGTTGTCCTAGTGACTATTCCATTGTTATATATACACCGTTAGCTTTGGCTAAGAGAGACAATTTGATCCCATTTTGGTGATCCTAGTACTTTAGGAAGTAAATGATTCATATTATGTCAAATGCCAAATGCCAAATGCTGGTAGAGTAAATCCAATGTTGATTTATGAGAGGAAGTGTTTTTGTTTAGATTTCTTGTGATTGGACCTCCTCCATTCTCTACTTCCTATTTGTGCACCATGTTTGTGTGAGGTGCCCTGACTTTAGAGCATTGGTGCTCTGGTGTGCTCTTGATAGTGAGACTGGAGTGATGACCAATTAGACTACCTATGTTCTCTTCGGTGAGGCAAGAAGTGATGACATGCAGACTATGAGAGTATGTGTTGTGATGGTAGGTTACAAGTTGCACTTTCCCCTAGTGTAGTTATCATAGTTAGAGTTATATTAGTGGGTGGCATTTGGTTGGTATGTTGACACTTGGCGGTGTTGGCACTTAGTGGGGTACTTGCGGTGGTTCTGGTTGCGAGTTGTAGTTTCTTGTTACTTTGTCACAACATAGTTCTTTGGGGATTTTGGAGGAGATAGTACTGCAATACACAATGGGTTTACTCGGAGTGGTGCTTGATATCAGCTTATATCTCAGGTCCCAATGAGGAAGTAGATTGACTCTGATTTGGAGTTTGACACAAGAGTTGATTCAATTAAGAGTGCACTTGGTGTGTCCGCACCGTTGTTATGGGACATAGACAAGATTTATGGGGCCTCCAAAGGCCCCAAGCATTACTTTGGTACAATGGGTACCATTGAGTTGGATGACTTCATCCAAGAGTTTGATAATTGGTGTGATATGTAGCAAATACGGAACCTGACTTTGTTCAACCTGAGTTCATGGCATGGAAGGGCTTATTTCAACACTTGGAGGGTCCACCAATGGACTACTACCACAAGTTCAAGAGAGCTCATTTGGAAGAGATTGAGCTATGGAGACAATATTGGTCTCCAAACTATATCTCCATCACTTTAGGCTCGGTTTTTAGGGTAGATTGGTTG
Organism: Lunularia cruciata; assembly: GCA_948567375.1. NCBI lineage: Eukaryota > Viridiplantae > Streptophyta > Marchantiopsida > Lunulariales > Lunulariaceae > Lunularia > Lunularia cruciata. The sequence continues at coordinate 59,706,683 of OX419761.1, read as the reverse complement.
TACTCCTGAGTTCTAGCTCTAGTAGCATTGATAGATCTCTTGGATATGGTGTTACTATGAATGGAGTACTATTATAGGAGGTGGTGTAATATCAGAGTTTAACCCCATGGTGGAGTTCTTCCAGTGTTTAAAGCAGAACTACCAAGGAGTGCGGACTGACAAGTTGAATAGCTTGTAGGAGTTCCAATGGAAGGCTAGAGAGAGCCTACGTGAGGCATACACTTGCATGAGATGGTTGATCAATTTCACTTAGGGAGTTATTGAGGCCCAAGCAGTCTAGTTTTGGTACGAGTTACTAGACAAGGAGTTGCAGCGTAGAGTTTGTGATGCTATGTTGTTATAGGCCACTTCACCTATTTTGGCGGTGGTCTTTGGTTTGGACGAGCGTATTGAGCTCAACATGGTAGAGGAGAGAGTGGTGACATCTAGATTTGGTAGAGAGACCTCATCCACAACTATTACTTTTTCCAGAGTGCAGCAAAGTGCACCATGCCATGTTTGGTTTTGAAGACAAGGTGGAAAACCTAGATCTTATGGAGCAATTGGAGGGCCTACTATAGCTAGACCTTACCTTCATTTTTGGGTTAGTATCAGCTAGTGAGTGGTGGTGTTGCTTGTTGGACTTGTGGTGGACCTTACTACAGGAGAGAGTGCACTCAGGGCAGCGGACTTGATACATTTGGTGCATCATAACCAACACAAAGATAATGTGAATATTATCATAGATTTGGTCACACTAGTGATTGATGCTTGACCTACACCCAGAGTTATGAAGTGGTAGAGCTATTATGGCAAGTAGTAGAGCAGCTCCAGGTCATGGAGGACAAGGTGGTAGAGGATCCATACCTAGTAGAGATGTAGTACCTACCCTTACTTCTGATGTAGCCATGGCTACTTGCATTGAGCAATTGGAGAAGAGATTGGCTAGCATTGCCATAGCTCAAAGGAGATCAAATTTGGGTGTTGAGGCTTCCACCTCATATGCGGGTGATAGAGATGTCTTAGACTTCATCTGCGGAGCAGCATAGATATATGCCTCTCTTGTAGTGACTAGGAGTGCAATACATGCTCTAGAGCCTAGAAGAGCATCAATGGAGTTGGACCCATAGAGAAGAGAGGCTGGTAGACAGTTCAGACTTCTCCAATATTTTACGCTCTTTGAGGCACTATAGACAACATCCATGGCTCCTAGATGTCCTAATGCAGGTGTGGTAGGTGGTGATGGGGTGCATGATGGACTATCTACTAGTTAGCCACCTACTCCTATATAGATTGAGTCTAGCATGATGTTAGGGGCAGCTTAGCTGATTATGTGCTTTCCAATATTCTGAACCAATGATATGTTTACATTGAGAGTTGACCCAACTCCAATTTTTTGGTTGGCTTGCACGCTTTGTGGGAGTAGGGATGATGTGATCTCTATTACTGGAGCAGAGGTGATTGATATTGGAGTTGACTTGAATAAGGAGCATGGAATCTACTCAACAACAAGTGGTTTATGGCATGTGTCGTGCGTATATACATTGCTACACAACATACATCGTTGTCAACATCATACACTATAGAAGCACAACTCACATATAAGTCATACATAGCCTCTAAAGTGCTACAATAATCAGATTTTTTACCACTCTCAACTCAACTCAACTCAGATTAGTACTTGATCTGTCACTCTATAAGTTGCCAACAATTGGACACGGATTATAGTCAAGCCACATCCACTCAAGCATAGAGAATCCAAGTGACGCTTGCCGGCCTCTGTCCACCATAGCTAGGAACTCAAAGGCTCAACATCAGAGAAGTAAGCTCTCTGGAGTTGCACTTCAAAAGTATACCCTTGGACTTGAGCTAGGTCTAAACCCTAACGGTCCTACTGACGGTACACTTGACGGTGGGCCCGACCGTGAAGTCAGTACTCCAAACACAAAATCTGACTGTTGGAAAGTAGTCTTTGAGGAATTGCTTAAATAACTCTAACTCCTATCGCTGCAACTCCAATGTCCAAGCAATCTAGATGCGACACTACAAATGGTGTGACAACTGTCGTGTGTATGTACATTGCTACACAACATACATCACTATCAACATCATACATTATAGAAGCACAACTCACACATAAGTCATACATAGCCTCTAAAGTGCCACAATTGCCCCCTAGTTGGTGGTTAGGTCCCTCTAACTCCAGATAGCCATCTACTCTAAGTATATGGTATACCTTATAATGGGCAAAGATCAGGAGGCCGGGTGCTATGGAGCCCCATCATTAGTTGCCTGTCTGCAATCTATACCATATAAAGAATGAACTAGCTATATGTCAAGTACATCTAGAACATAACCATTGTCCTTGAGGAACCACCACGAGGGGAGGAGTCATACATACCATATGCCATCCTCTTGAACAACTATCACACACTAATATAGTAGTAGCTCCACCAGAAGAGCCACATAACATACACCTCAAGCCTACACATACAAGTGCCAAGCTTGGGTCCATAGTACCATCAATGTTTGGGAGGTGGCATGGAGCACAATTGCGCACATGATCCTTCCAAACAACACCATCACATCCTTCTAACACAAGGACTCTAGATGGCAAAACCTCACGCACTCTCAAGATAGTGCGGCCTATCAAACATCAAGTGTCATTGGTGCTGTCTGATGTAGATATACATAATTGCCTAGATGAAATCAACGAATCGAGGGTCTATAACCTCCTCCTTGAATGGTAGCATAGCGTAAAGTATCTCTATGCTGAGCAATTGCCAAGTTCTCAAAGGCCATCAGCATCACTCTTTGAAAGATCTCTGCCCACTGAGAACATGCACTAATCTATACATCGGGGTCATCCAAGTCCAAAACTATAGTAGCATCTTGACGAATGGCTGTAGGTAAATCTGGATCTCTTCCATAGAGTAGAAAGTATGGAGAGAAGGATGCTAAGGAGGCTTGCCGGCTGAACCGATAGCCCATGGCCAACCAAGGTAACCGGAGATCCCAATCTCCCAAGTGGCCTCTCGGCAAACCATACTTTTGCCCTCCAATCTGAACCGTCTGGCTCGCTGAAGAACATGGTCTCTCTCCTTGGCCCAACTGTGCCACCCACAACACCAGTGCAAAGATAGTCCATCACTAAGACATCATCATGAATGTCTTGTTGAACTATACCAATATCTTCACTCTCTGGATCTGTGACCTCAATAACTCCTCTTGTATGTGCTGAGAGAGATACCACCAAAGCCTCTGCAAACATACACAGAAAGGCCAATGCATGCCAACCTGGCACCATCTCCTCATCTATCTCACCATACCAACGTGCTCCAGTCTGATCCTACAGGTTGGGACATGGATTTCTACTCCACCCATCTGCATCACGGTTCACTACTCCAAGTCTGTGAACAACCGTGAAATCATACTCTTGTAAAATCAGAGCCCATCGTGCAAGCTTCCCTAAAAGCTTATTGAACTCCATCAACCACTTTAGTGGTTGATGATCAGTGATGAGAGTGAAAGGGTTACCAAATAGGTAACATCGAAAATGTGCTACTGCTCAAACTGCTGCCAAGCACTCTCCCTCATATACTATACTTTGCCTCCGCTGAATTGTTGGAGCGACTAGCATAGGCCACCACAAACTCCTTCCCCTCATCATCATGCTGGGTGAGCACCACTCCAAGCCCCAACATACTCCAATCAGTATGAACTTGAATGGTCATCCCCTGATCGATCTCCTCAAAATAGGAGTAGATGTCAACCTCTCCTTGAGCTCTACAAAAGCTCTCTCTTGCTTATCTCCCCAACACCACTCCTGTGTAAGCTTGGTCAGCTTTGTCAAGGCCTTGGCAATGGCACTAAATCCTCTAAGATAGCGGCGATAGAAGTTTGCCAACCCAAGGAATGCTCGCACTCTGCTCACATCTGTAGGCCAAGGAATACGTGAAATAGCCTCCACCTTGGTCTGCTGAACACCAAGTCCTCCGGGGTAGATAGTGTGACCCAAATACTCAACCTGCTCGTGGAAGAACCTACACTTCCTAGGATGTAATTTGAGTCCATGAGATCTCAACCTCTCAAACACCTCCAACAACTATCTCTCATGCCTCCACAGTAGTGCTATAGACCAAAATGTCATCAATATAACACCGAGAAAAATCCAATCCAGCTAGGATCCTATCCATGACCCTCTAGAATTCAATAGGAGCATTCTTCAACCCAAATGGTAAGAACCTCCACTGATATAACACATCCTTGCCTTGAGGATCAATAGCCCAAAATGTTGTCTTGGACTTATCCTCCTCCCTGATCGGCAACTGATGATATCCCGCTCAAAGATCCAAAGTACTGAAGACCTTTGCATGCCCAATCACATCAAAAATCTCCTTTGGTGTAGGCATGGCATACCAATTAGCCCTAGTATGTCGGTTGATAGGATGGTAATCTCCACACATCCGCCTATTTGTGTAGTTGCCATGCATATCCTTCTTGTCTGGCATCACTATCGTTGATGCATACTCTCCCATGTGAAATCTCCACCAAACCAGCCTCAAAAAGGTCACTACTCCGGCTCTAAATCAATGTCTTCTCCATCTCACTATATCGATAAGGACGTTATAAAACTGGTGTATCGCTAGTCAGCTCAATCCGTATACTAGGTCCTTTCAGAGCACCCAAATCCTTCATACTAAAGGCAAAACAACTCGTGTGGCTCCTCAAGAACCTCCAAACCCTCCGTCTTTCCTCTCCAGTAAGCTTGGGTCCAAGATTTGGCTCCCAAGTATCCTCTGTAATTGTAGTAGGAGTGGAAGACGTACTAACTGGCTACTACACTAGGCCCTTGGGAGCAATAGTGTCATGCTCCCGACCACTAGAGGTCCCAACCCCTATGTGAAAAACTCCCTCCACTCTGGCTGCAAGCTCCACATGTCCTCTAGCTGCATCTCATGTGAACCAAGGGTGTAATCCAAGTAGCCCACACTCACCTGGATGGACTCCAAGTAGACCACTCTCTCTAGTAGTTGCTAGATGTGTCCCAAGAATACTATGTCCACTCGGTCCATCGCCCCCAGCATGTGCTTGAATCGTCTCGATAGGCACAAGGCTCACAAGTGTCTGAGTGGTGATGCCTATCAAGCGCATCCTATGTTGCTCTGCCAAGCCAAGGCTCACAATCTAGGTCAAACAGTTCAGGTCCATAGCTTGACCTAACACCTGTTGCCTAGATGCCTCTAACACTGCTAGAATAGCGGTAATACCGGTGCAAAAACCCATCGCTCGGTCTCTCTCATCAGCGTTGGGCTCCACCAACTGCTGTAACTATGAGTCCTAAACAAGTCCTGGTCCTCCCTCTCAAAAAGCATAAGAGCTTGGGAAACTCATGAGTGTGGGAAATGCGGCTCTAAGCTGTCCAACTAGGTTCACCACTACCATAGATGACCTATCAATCACTACCATTGTATGAGACTGACACCCAACATCCAAGATATCATCAACAAGGATGTGGTCAAGTTGCTAAATCCCATCATAAGCATGCTATAAAACCTCTTTGGGTAAGAGGTTTGTCCACCAAAGACAAAGACGATAAGCCCGTGATCCCACTCTAGTTGTATCTAACAATACAGCAGGTTCCATCCAAGAATGGACCTGATGTGTACTCACCACCACTATGGTATAAGAATCACCCATCAAAGGAACGTTCTCCAAAAGGAGAAACGGACTGATGAACCTGGAGATGTTGTAATATCCGTAACATCTCCTAAAACACACTAGAACGAGGATCCTGAAGATCCAAACCGCGGCCCACATGTGTATGTCCTTGACATGGCCATCTAGAAATCACCAAGTGAATAGGCCTATGTCTCTCTTGGTCATGCGCCCCCAGTAAGGAAATGTCTGTTGGTAGGGCCTTCTGGTAACCTTTGACTATTGATATCGGTAATAACTCCGGATACCAATAGGCCAAGTGTGCCATATGATGTAGAGAGACTCTCCTAGCAATCTCATCTCTCTCTACATACAAGTATCTCTGTACTCGGATACCCGCTTGTAACACCGCAGCTAGACCGATGCTGATCCCACCAAACAACTCCAATAGGTATATCTCCTCTACTGGATACTACCAAGCAATGAGTGTGGTATCCATAGGTGTCAAAGCAATTGCCTCTAGAGGCTCATCCTCACACTCATCTCTTGATGGTACGAAGGCTCCACTCCAAGCCTACTGCACCAATTGATCTGCATGCTATTGCAACGCCTCCTCTGAACTCCACAATGGAACATCCAAGGTGGATGGAACAATCCCACTCGTACTCCAAAGCCGAGTGATCTCCTTTGGTACTGGAGTATCCTCTGCATGGGCGTTCCCCTCCAACAAGTCACCAGGCCAAGTAATTGCACCATTGAAAGCTAAAATTGATGCTGCCATGGTCCGGACCGTAGTGAGCCAAGACTGCCACTACTGAAGCATACTGGTAGGCAACATACCCGTCCCTCACCAGACTGCCAACCAGGTCTATAAGAGGTTGTCTCCTCCCAATAGTCAATGCTGAAATCCATGGGGTATAACACTGCTCCCCCAATTAGCACATCATATGACTCAGCTATTGTCGTAATAGCTTGAGCTCTCACCACCAAGCTATCACTAGGCTGAACTTGGACAACAAGCTCCCCACGTGTGATGTACTGTATTGAACCACCACCTAGAGATGTCTAGATCTGAAATGGACACCTCTCCACATCGGTCTTCTGTAACTCCAAACCAACAACTGCATCCTTCCCCAACATAAAGGGCTGTGCACCAGAGTTTAACAAGACTCTCTGTGGTGTATACACCTTCCCTGAAGGTCCCACCAAACAGAAAATCCTCCTCTAGTTATCCAATAAGACAACACTAGGTGTGAACCGTGCTCTCTCAAAGGCCGGTCTTGCTGGCAACTCCTCTAATCTAGCTGTTGCTGCCTACCATAAACCATTGGTCGCTGAATGGATCCCATGCTCCTCAACCAAGTCAGCTCCACTACCAACCACCTATGCTCTGGTAGTAGGAACCGCATCATCTCTACTCTCATAAAGTGTGGTAGCCAACCAAAATACTGGGGCTGGGTCAACTCCCAATGTAAACATGTCATTGGCCAAAAACAAAGGATGCCGCATAATCAGCTGAGCCGCCCCCAACATCATGCTAGACTCAGTCTGTGTAGTAGCAGGTGGTTGACTAGCAAGTAGTCCATCATGCACTCCATCACCACCTACCACACCTACACTAGGATGTCTAGGAACCATGGATGTCGTTTGCAATGCCTCAGATAGCATGAAAGACTAGGGAAGTCTGACTTGTCTCCCAACCTCTCCTCTCTGTGGGTCCAACTCCACTAATGCTCCTCTAGGCTCTAGAGTACGTACTGCACTCCTAGTCACTACTATAGATGCATCCACCTATGCTGCTCCACACATGAAATCCAAAGCATCTCTATCACCAATATATGAGGTGGAAGCCTCAGCACCCAAATCTGATCTCCTATGAGCAATAGCCATACTTGTAAAAGACCAAAACCGAGGAGAGAAATAGGAGAATGGAAGCTCATATTGGGACACTTGAATGAGGGAAAACTCCGAATGCCTAGCATGAGCTTCGGCCTTGGTATTTATAGGTAGCATACAAGTCCCTTGAAGCTTCTCAAGAAGCTTCCTTGAGCCGCTTTCTTGGAGTGCAAGCCAAGTTAACTAGGAAGCTTCTCAAGAAGCTTCCTTCTAGAAGCCGCCTACTTGGCGTGCAAGCTAAGCTAGTTAGAAGCTTCTAGAAGCTACCTGCTTAGGGCGCAAGTTAACTAGTTAGGAAGCTTCCCAAGAAGCTTCTTAGATGCTTCTAGAATATTCTAGGCTATTTTGTCTTATTATCTACTTCATAAGTTTGACTAACTTCGTCGCTAAACTCCATATTGTTACATATTCCCCCGCCGCTAGTTGGTGACGTCCTCGTCGCCAGTGAAGCTTCAAATTCCTTGATGGCCATCTGTGCATTCTGGAGGTGAGAAAGAGGTTCCCATGTAGCATCATGAAGGGGATACCCTTTCCAAAGGACCTTGTACTCCGTATGTTGGTGACGGCCTCGTTGAATATGGCGACGCGCAAGGATACGATCAACTTCGTACTCCTCATGATCATTGATAGGGACAGGAAGAGGGGGAGGTTGGACTCGAGAGGAAAAGGAAGAAGGGTTAGGAACAAAGGGTTTCAACTTGGAAATATGAAAGACAAGATGGATACGCATGTGACAAGGTAAGGCAAGACGATAAGCAACAGGAGAGATAATGTGGGTGATATCAAAGGGTCCTATCCAATTAGGAGCAAGTTTACGAACTTGGGTATCAAGTGGGAGAGGGAGGTTACTAGAGGATAGCATGACTTTATCACCAACTTCAAAGGTGAAATCACGACGATGATGGTCTGCATATTGTTTTTGGCGATTCTGAGCAACAAGGAGGTGAGATTTGGCTTGTTGGAGAGATTGGGATATAGTGGTCAAGAATGTAGAAGTATGAGGAACCTAAGAGGGAGGGGGAGCAAGAAGAGAATCTGGAACAAGCGGATCTTGGCCAAAATTGAGAAAGAAGGGAGAAAATCCAGTGCTTGCCTGTTTGGAATTGTTGTAGGCAAATTCTGCAGCTGCAAGACATTCATCCCAGTTGGTATGGTGGACATTGACAAAGGCCCACAACATATCCTCCAATGTACGATTGGCGCGTTCGGTTTGTCCATCAGTTTGAGGATGATAGGCCGTGGACAAAGCAAGCTTGGTGCCGAGTATCTGGAAGAGTGCTTGCCAAAACTTCCCGGTAAATCAAGGATCACGGTCGGAGATGAGTACACGTGGCATCCCATGATGCTTGAAGACATTGTCGAAGTAGATTTGCGCTAAGGTTGGAGCATCCACGGTATCACAGGTTGGTGCCAAGTGGATTTGCTTACTAAGCTTATCCACAAACACCACAATTGCGGTGTGTCCTTGTTTTGTCTTTGGCAAGGATGTGATGAGATCCAAGCTCACATGCTCCCAACGAGCGGATGGAATGGCGAGTGGTTGAAGGAGTCCACTCGGCTTCTGGTTGCTGACCTTGTTCCGTTGGCAACTCTCACATGATCGGACAAAGTCTCAAACATCTCGTGTCATGTTGGGCCACCACCATTGGCGTTGGAGGGTGCCCAAGGTCTTGTCCACTCCCATGTGACCAGCAATTGGTAAATCATGGGCTTCTTGAAGGCGCACAAGTCGAGATCACCTTTGGTTGGAACATAGATCTGGTCTGCATGGAATAAAAGGCCTTCCTTGAAGGAGAAGGTGTTGTACTCCTTGTCGCGTGCTGTTAGACGACCGTGTACCATTTGGAAGAAGGGATCTTGCTGTAGGGTTAACCGAAACTCATTATGAATCTTGGGATCAATTGACACCGTCGTAATTGCTGCCGCGATGAGAGGAAGAGACTTCAAATCAGGTTGTTGTGATAGAGCATCAAGGATGACATGGAACCGACCTGGTTTGTACTCAAGTTTGATGTCGAACAATTGGAGTTGCTCTTCCCATCGATGATGTCAACTCTTCATGTGCTCTAGGTGTAAGGTCTGCAACAATGGCTTGTGATCAGTTCGCATGATCACTTGTTTCCCCAAGAGATAATGCCTCCATACCTTGGTGGCATATACCATTGCAAGTTGTTCCCGATCTCGAGCAGAGTAATTTCTTTCAGCTGTATTTAGTCGGCGAGACACAAAGGCAATAGGATGTAGTCCATCTGGAAATTCTTGTTGCAACACAGCTTCAATTGCAAAGTTAGAAGCATCAAAATCAACCACATAAGGTAGTTGAGGATCATATGGTTGAAGAATGGGTCTTGAAGACACCATATGCTTTAACTTCTGGAATGCTTCTTCATGCTTGGTGGTCCATTGGAAGCTCGAGTTCTTTCCCAAGAGGTCAGTCAATGGTGCAGCCACGTGAGCATAATAGTGGATGAACCGTCAGTAAAAACTGGGCAATCCGTTGAACGCTCGTACTTTGGTAGCATCCTTCGGGGTAGGCCAATCAGTAATGGCCTTGATCTTCTCTTCTTCCATCTTGATCCCCTCTGATGAGATCTTATGACCCAAGAAGGTAACCTCCTTCTGCCAAAAAGCACACTTTGACTTCTTGTAGTAAAATTTCCAATGTCGTAGTCGTCTTAGGACTTCTCGCACATGATTCATGTGTTCTGCCTCTGTCCTACTATAGATTAAGATATCATCTAAGAACACTACCACAGACTGATCCAATAGCCCCTCCAACACCCGATGCATCTGATCCATGAAGACTGCTGGAGCATTAGTGAGTCCGAAAGGTAGAACTCTCCACTCAAAATGTCCATACCTTGTACGAAAGGCAGTCTTTTTCACGTCTTCTCCTTCAATAGGAATTTGCCAATAGCCGCTACAAAGATCTAGCTTGGAAAAGTATTGTGCTCCACTTAATTGATCAAGCAAGTCATCGATCCGAGGCAAGGGATATGCATTCTTCACGGTTTGCTTATTGAGCCCACGGTAATCAATACAGAAATGAAGTCATCCATCCTTCTTTGGAACAAATAGTACCGGTGCTCCCCAAGGAGAGGTACTATGTCGTATGAAATCCTTCTCCAACAACTCTGTAAGTGTTGTTCGCAACTCTTCCAACTCCTTTGGTGAGAGCCAATAGATTGGTCTACTCACTGGAGTACTCCCTGGCAATAACTTGATCTTGAAGGGCATACCTCGATCAGAGGGTAATCCCTTTGGCAGATCATCCGGAAACACATCTGCAAACTCTTGAACTATCCAATCAACCGTCGCTTGATGCGGCACTTGGCCCTCCTCAGATTGTTCTTGTGCAATCGGCTTGATCCACACCGCGAATACAGACTTGTCTTCCTCCAAAGCTTGCTCTATGGTTGCTTCATTAACAAACTTCCCTTCTAGGGACTCATCTCTCTTCCGAGCTTGCTCCATGGTTGCCTTCTTGGCAAACTTCCCATCTTGGGACTCATCTCCCTTCCAGATTCGCTCTATGGCTACCTTCTCGACAAACTTCCCATCTTGGGACTGACTATTCTTAGGTGTCTTACTCAGAGGTGCCAGACAGCCTAATCAGAAATTCCTACCTTGGTGTTGTACTTGAATTTGGTGTCGGGTCCAATCAAATTGAACCTTATGACATTCAAGCCAAGGTAGACCCAGAATGATATCATAGTGTAGAGGTGCCACTACAAACCTCATACACTCCAAATACTCCTTCCCAATCTTGAAGGTAACAGGATGCAAGGTGCGGAATGCAGAACCCTTTCTACCATCCGCCATCATCAAACTACTTCCAATCACTGGCTTGATAGGAATACCCAATTCCTTTGCTACTTGCATAGACATGCAATTCTCTGAACTTCCAGAATCAACCAAAATTCTACAACCCCGATTAGATATCATACCTTGCAAGTGAAGCAAACTTGCATAGGTCGAGCCTTCAATCCCATTGGAACTAATCAAGCTCCCAGTAGGCGGCTCAAAATCTCCTACTGGGATTCCTCGTTTCCCTGATCATTCCGCTCCACAACCTCCACTTGGGCAACTTGTCGAGGTCGTCCATTCTTGAGTGGACATTCAGCAATGCGATGCCCCAACTGGTGACAATAAAAACAACCTCCATTTTGTTGTAATCTTTCTCTATCTGCTGTGCCAAGTGGTCTTCGTTGGATAGCATCAATCTCCATTGGTAACGGTTCTTCCACTCGTGGTACTGGTGGGTTTTGTGTAGGTCGAGGTCGAGACCAAGTTGTCGCAACTAAGGAATCAAAACGCTCAGCCAATTGCATGGCTTGTTCTACATTCTGTGGCTCTCGCATGGTCACCTCCAATCTGGTTCGTGACTTCAATCCTCGCACAAATTGATCCAGAACTTCACCTTCTTGGATATCTGGAATTTGCATGATGATATTCTGAAATTGTGTGATGTAGCTTCTCATTGAGCCAATCTGCCTCAACTTCGCCAATTTATCTCGTGCAGCTCGGGTGGCATTTATAGTCTGAAATTGACCAAGTATTGCATCCTTGAATTCCGCCCATGTAAAAATTGGTGTAACAATTTGTTGTTCAGCTCTTTCTACTCGGAATTGCCACCAAAGTTTTGCCACTCCATCCAATTGGCTAGAAGCCAAGAGAATTTGTTTCCGTTCGTCTTGAAGATTGGTGGCTTCAAAGTAACGTTCACAATCAAACACAAAATTCTCCACTGTGCCTGGAAGATTCTTGCCTTCAAACACCTTGGGTTTCGGAAATTGAATGCGATCTTCTCCATCTCGAACTGGCGCTCTGTCTATCTGTTCTCGTCATTGCTGGTCTCGTTCATCCAACAATCGAGTAAGATGCTCGATTTGTTGTTGCATTGCAAGGATAACATCCGGTATTGCCGCCATCGCTACTACTCTATTCCACTACCTGTAACTTATCTAGTTGATTAACACGTAGATACAACACGTCCACCGTTCTCCATAAGTTACAACTAGAAGTATCAAGGGTTCCTCTGACACGGTGATCATATGTAGAAAATCCTGCCCAAAGCGTGAGGTGATGAATTGTGTGAAACGATGCTTTGGTAATATCTGGACATGAAAGTCCCAATGGTTTGGCGGAAGTGGATTTGGTGGTCCATAAATTCCATCCATCCCATTCCTGCTTTGATACCAATGTAAAAGACCAAAACCGAGGAGAGAAATAGGAGAATGGAAGCTCACATTGGGACACTTGAATGAGGGAAAACTCCGAATGCCTAGCATGAGCTTCGGCCTTGGTATTTATAGGTAGCATACAAGTCCCTTGAAGCTTCTCAAGAAGCTTCCTTGAGCCGCTTTCTTGGAGTGCAAGCCAAGTTAACTAGGAAGCTTCTCAAGAAGCTTCCTTCTAGAAGCCGCCTACTTGGCGTGCAAGCTAAGCTAGTTAGAAGCTTCTAGAAGCTTCCTTCTAGAAGCTACCTGCTTAGGGCGCAAGTTAACTAGTTAGGAAGCTTCCCAAGAAGCTTCTTAGATGCTTCTAGAATATTCTAGGCTATTTTGTCTTATTATCTACTTCATAAGCTCGACTAACTTCGTCGTTAAACTCCATATTGTTACAATACTCGCCAATCTCTGCTCCAACTACTCAATCCGAGTAGCCATAGCTGTATCAAAAGTAAGAGCAGGTATTGCCACCCTACTAGGTGTAGATCCTCTACCACCACCTCTACCACCTCGTCCTCCATGAATTGGAGCTCCTCTACTACCTGCCATAGCAGGCCTACCACTCCGTAACTCCGGGTGTAGGTCAAAACATTGATCACTAGTGTGACCAAATCTATGGCAATGCTCACACTGCCTCTGTGTTGGTTGTGAAGCACCAGAGGTATCAAGTCCACTACCCTAAGTACACTCTCTCCTAGGGTGAGGTCCACCACAAGTCCAACAAGCAACACTACCACTCACTGGCTGTTGTTGACCCAAAAATGAAGGTAAGGGTCTAACTACAATAGGCCATCCACTCGCTCCATAGGATCTGGGCTGTCCATCCTGTCCTCAAAAACCAACTGGACGTGGTGCACTCTAGAAGAAGTCACAGCCGTGGATGAGGTCTTTCTACCAAATCCAGATGTCACCACTCTCTCCTCCACCATGTTAAGCTCAATACGCTCAGCCAAACCAAAGACTACTGCCAAAGTGGACAAAGTAGCATGCAACAATGTAGCATCACGAACTCTACATTGTAACTCCCTGTCCAGTATCTCGTACCAAAACTAGACTGCCTAGGCCTCAATAACTCCCTGAGTGAAATTGATCAACTACCTCATGCAAGTGTATGCCTCGCATAGGCTCTCTCCAGCCTTCTACTGGAACTCCTTCAAGCTCCTCAACTTGTCAGTCCGCACTCCTTGGTAGTTCTACCTCAAACATAGGAAGAACTCCACCATGGGGTTAAACCCCGGTACCACACCACCTCCTATAGTGGTACCTCCACTCGTAGTAGCACTATCTCCAGCTAGTGCACCTCCACTAGCTCCACCAACACTACTCAAGCTAGAACTCATAGGTACAACCAATCTACTCTTGGCCACCAAACCCGAAGTGATAGAGACATAGTTCGGAGACCAATACTATCTCCATAACTCGATCTCCTCCAAATGAGCTCTCTTGAACTCATGGTAGTCATCCATCGGTGGACCTTCCTGATGCTGAAACAACCCCTTCCATGCCCTGAAAGGTGTGAACAAAGTCGGGTTCCGCATCTGCTGTAGATCACATAAACTATTGAACTCCTAGATGAAGTCATCCAACTCAATGGTACCCATTGTACTAGAGTAACGCCTAGGGCCTTTGGAGGCCCTATAAATCTCATCCACGTCCCACAACAATAGTGCCGACACACCAAGTGCACTCTCAATTGAATCAACTCTTGTGTCAAACTCCAACTTAGAGTCCATCTCCTCCCTCACTGGGACCTAAGATACAGGCTGATATTTATTACCACTCCGAGTAAACCCACTACATATTGTAGGGCTATCTCCTCCGGAATCCCCAAAGAACTCCGTCGTGACAAAGTAACCGCAACAACAAACCAGAACCACCAACTGCAACTGCAAGTTGCAACCGCAAGTACCCTACCAAGTGCCAACACCACCACGTGCCAACACCACCACATGCCAACACCACCAAGTGCCAATACCAACTAAGCACCACCCACTAATGTAACTCTAACCAAGATAACTACACTAGGGGAAAGGGCAACCTGTAACCTGCCATCATAACACGCACTCTCACGGTCTGTAGGTCATCACTTCTTGCCTCACCAAAGAGAAACAAAGTTAGTTCAAGCTTACATAGGAGTGGTGTTGGGGAGATGAGCAAGAAAGAGCTTTTGTAGAGCTCAAAGAAGGGTTGACATCCGCTCCTATTTTGAGGAGACTAACCAAAGGATGAATATTTCAAGTTCACATTGATTGGAGTATGTTGGGGCTTGGAGCAATGCTCACTCAACATGATGATGAGGGGAAGGAGTTTGTGGTGGCCTATGCTAGTCGCTCCAACAACTCAGCAAAGGTGAAGTATAGTTCATATGAGGGAGAGTGCTTGGCAGTATTATGGGCAATAACACATTTCTATGTTACCTATTTAGTAAAGTTTACCCCTTTACTCTCATCATTGATCATCAGCCATTGAAGTGGTTGATGGAGTCCGACAAGCTTTCAAGGAAGCTTGCACGATGGGTTTTGATTTTACAAGAGTATGATTTCACGATTATTCATAGACTTGGAGTGGTGAACAGTGATGCAGATGGGTTGAGTAGAAACCCATGTGCCAGCCAATAGGATCAAACTGGAGCACATTGGCATGGTGAGATAGATGAGAAGATGGTGCCCAGTTGGCATGCATATGCCTTTCTTTGTATATTTTTTGAGGCTTTGGTGGTATCTCTCTTAGCACATACAAGAGAACTTATTGAGGTCACAAATCCAAAGAGTGGAGATAGTGGTACAATTCAGCGAGACATGCATGATGATGTCTTAGTGATGGACTATCTTTGCACTAGTGTTATGGGTGGCATAGTTGGGGCCAAGGAGAGAGACCATGTTCTTCAGTGGGCCTAACGGTTCAGATTGGAGGGCAACCACTTTCTTCATGTATGGGAGGATGGTAGAGTGAGAGTAATACCACTCCCATCTCAAAGACCATAGTTGGTCTATCATGCTTATGAGGAGCTAGGACGTTTTGGAGTAAAGCATACATATAGCTTACTCCAAAGTCATTATTGGTGGCACGGTATGCAAACAAGTGTACAGTAGTTTGTTGCTAGATATCTGGTTTTTGATTGAGTTATAACATCATTTAATGCTCCTATACCATAGTTACACCCATTACCTATCATGGGATTGGGTTACCGTTGGAGTTTGGACTTTGATAGACCTTTACCATTAACTGTGAGCCATCATTGGTACATTTTGGTGATGGTGGAGCACTTCTCCAAGTAGATTGAGTTGGTAGCACTTCTTGACAAGTCTAGTGAAGGGATGACTCATTCTTGGATCAATTTCTCAACTATTTTGGTGCACTAGTTGAGGTTTTGATTGATCAAGGTACAAAGTTCTTGGAAAGTTTCAGGTCTTGTGTAACAAGGCTTTGATTGATCATCATACTACCTCTCAAGATCACCCTAAGGCAGATGGCTTTGCAAAGAGAGTGGTTCAAACAATGAAGAGAGGATTGCAAAAGTATAGTTTGCAAAGAGGCCACTTGGGAGATTAGGATCTAAAGTTACCTTGGTTGGCCATGGGCTATCGGTTCAGCCGGCAAGCCTCCTTAGCATCCTTCTCTCCTTACTTTCTAATCTATAGACAAGATCTAGATTTACATGTAACCATTTGTCAAGATGCTACCATAGTGTTGGACTTGGATGATCCAAATGTATGGATGAACGCATGTTCTCAATGGGCATAAATCTTTTGAAGAGTGATGCCGATAGCCTTTAGGAACTTGGCGATTGCTCAACATAGGGATACCTTACGCTATGCTACCATTTGAGGAGGAGGTTATAGACCCTTGATCTATTGATTTCATCCAGGTGACTATGCTTATCAATAGCAGACAACATCAATGACACTTGATGTTTCTATAGGCCACACTATTTTGAGAGTGCGTAAGGTTTTGCCATCTGGAGTCCTTGTGTTGGAAGGATGTGATGGTGTTGTTTGGAAGGATCATGTGTGCAATTATGCACCATGCCACCTCCCAAACGTTGATGGTACTATGGACCCAAGCTTAGCACTTGTACGTGTAGGCTTGCAGTGTATGTCGTGCGTAACAATTATCATACCATTTGTAGCTTTGCACCTAGATTGATCGGACTCTAAAGTGGTAGTGATAGTAGTTAGGAGTATTTTGGTAGTTACTCATAGACTACTTGTTGGCGGTCAGATTTCATGTTTGGGGTATTGATTACCTGGTAGGGCCCACCGTCACTTAGTACCATTTGCACTGTTGGATGTGCCATCAGCGGGACCATTAGGGTTTGAGACCTAGCTCGAGTCTAGGGGGTATACTTTCGAAGTGCAACTCTAGAGAGCTCACTTCTTTGATGTCGAGCCTTTGAGTTCTTGGCTATGGTGGATAGAGGCCAACAAGCATCACTTGGATTCTCTTAGGTAGAGTAAGCGTGGCTTGATTGTAATCAATGCCTAGTTGTTGGTAGATTATTGCGTGACAGATCAAGTGCTGATCTGATTGAGTGTGATTTGAGTTGTGTGAACAAACTGATTATTGTGGCACTTTAGAGTCCATGTATGACTTATGTGTGAGTTGTGTCCTATAGTGTGTGATGTTGACAACAATGTATGTTGTGTAATGATGTATATATGCATGACATCAACCTTGAAGAACTGTAAAACCAATTGCCTTAGTTTATTGACTTGTTGTTGCTTGTACCAGTCAGGAGTCAGCAAACCAAGAGGAATGTGCATGTAGATTCTCTCAATCAATGTGCCATTGAGGAAAGCAGTTTTGACATCAAGAGCATGCACTTCCAAATTATTTTGAGTTGAGTAAGCAAGCAACACTCAAATTGTTATCAATTTGACAATAGTAGAGTAGGTCTTTGTGTAGTTAATACTTCGAACTTGAGAGAAGCCATGAGCAACAAGTCTAGCCTTGTACCTTTGAATCAGGTCTTGTGCATCATATTTCTTCTTGAATATCCACTCCTAGGTTATTGCATTGTGACCTAGTGGTAAATTGGTGAGGATCCATGTTTGATTGTTCTCCATGGATTGAAGCTCACTTTGAATTACCTCAAGCCATTTACTGGAATGAAGTTCAGTGATAGCAGTTTCATAAGTGTTGAGATCAAGGTCGCATGCAGAATAATGTACGCTTAGTCTATTGAAAAACTCCAATAGTGCATCATATTTTTGAATTTGAGTGTGAACTCTAGTGCCTTGATGTACAAAAGGCACTTGGATAGCATCTGGAGAAGGAAAAGGTTTTGGCATCCTAGTGTAAACAATGGTAGAGGATCCCAAGGACCTATGTGGAGTATTGGAACTAGAAGGTAATGATTGTAGTGAAGTAGATAATAGAGAAGAATTTACATATTTTCAAGGTCTATTTCATCCGATTAGGCCTCCAAAATTGGCTCTAAAGTTTGACTATTTTCAACTCCTACTCTATTAGTAGAATTATTCTCTTGGTGATATCTCTATCTGATCTATTTAATCCATTATTTATAACATCCTTCCAGATATTACCAATCAATTTTCATCTCTAGATAATATATCTAGTTAATTAGTATCACATTTTCAGGTTGTTTTTGACTCTTGCTCTATTAGTAGAAATGCTATTTCGGTGACACCTCTATCTCATCTATCTAACACATCATACCTAACATCATTCCAGATATTATCAAATCAATTTTCACCTCTAGATAATATATTTAGCTATTGATATTACACTTTTCTAGGTGGTGAATATGATAGTGTGACCAAAAGTTAGGTTCGTTGATAGGTAATGCATTGAGAAGCAACATTGTTTGTGTACCATTGCTTGTCATGGGTGACTGAATGAACAAACATTTACAAAGAGAGGTGAGTTGTAAAAGCGTTGGCACAATAGTGTTCATTGCATCCTTTCTCCCTTGCATCAGCAATACTCTTGCGACAATCTTTGATGTGATGTCCTTTCTTTAAGCACGAGTGATAGATGGTTGAAGGTCTGAAGGAATTTCCTCCAAAAGATCTAGAGAAAGAACTCTTATTTTGATTGGAAAATTTGTTGGAAGTGTTCTGACCGAAGGAACCATGAGTTTCATTCTTTCAACTCCCCTTGCCTTTGCCTTTGTTTCTCTCCCAAAACCCAGACTAATAGAGGATATAAGAGAACATTCTCTTCCAAAACCTAAAGAAAAGACACTATTAGGATAAGGAACAAGAGCTTCTTGTTTTCCATATACACGAGTGTGGAAGCAGATTAAACGCTCAGAATTTTGAAATTGTGTGCTAAAGGATCCCTAGCAACTAAAGGAGCTTAACGCTTTGGAACCATCGCAAAAGATAGACTCTCGTAAAAAGATGGACTCTTATAACAAAATGCAATGTGAAAACGCGAATAACTGTACATCATTCTCTGGACAAAGATTATATAGGATATCTCAAATCATAGTTAGTGGTCCACTAAGGTAGTTATGTTCTACTACTTCCACTAACGCCAATTATAAATGTAACATAAACAACAAATAGTAGATATCATCTCCAGTGGAGATATAGCGATCTCTAAAAATGTCTGGAATAAACACATTTCTCGTCAGGTATGGTGGGTCACTCACTAACAAGCCCGAAATTGACCATCAAAGTATATTCATCAAAATATATTCATGGAATCAGTGATGGAACACATCACATAGTATGGGTCAAATTCATTATCTACAGGTTGCAGAGTGAAGACTGGATGATGGACACTGAGCAAAAGTTTAGACATCGGAGCAATCGAAGGAAACGTTTAGATATAGACGAATTGCCCTCATGATGAGAGACAATGGCTATGGGCCAAAAGAATCGAGTTTTAGTCCTTCATATTTGCATTTGGAAATTGACCATCAAAGTATACGCATGGCATCACTGATGAAACACATCACATAGTATGGGTCAAATTCATTATCTGCAGATTGCAAAGTGAAGACTGGATGATGGACACTGAGCAAAAGTTTAGACATTTGAGCAATGGAGGCAAAAAGTATAGATATAGACGAATTGCCCTCACGATGAGAGGCAATGGCCATGGGCCAAAAGAATCGAACTTTAGTCCTACATATTTGTTTAGTTTGGCTACTGGGCTAGCTGTACATGAGCCTACAGAAGAGGACACACATGAGGCGGACTACTACACGATCAGTCTCGGCCAAACTGCGTCTACTTCCTGGGGCAGAAAGAATGGAGTTCACTCATAGCTACTGCAGGCAAAACTCAAAGGATGATCCTAGGTTGCGTTATCTCAGTTAAACAATACAAAAGAGGTTGGGAGGCCTGTAATCGTTGCCTCACAAGGAACACAAATGCCAAGATGGAATGACACGTCAAGCTCGTCCGTGATGGGTCAACCATTTACAACCAGAATCGACTCGCCGATGTTAAAAATCTAGTCTTCTCCAGTCATGCTTCTTTAAAAGGGAAGAGCCAACGGACAAACTATTACTACCCGGAAACAGTCCCCCGTGTAGGCCAGACATGGGGCATTTCTATTGCAAGGCCTTGTCAGACTATCAGACTATACTTGATCAGCTTAAAGAAGCTCGCCTCGAACCTGGTCTGTTCCCATCATCAGGGAGCTCAATTACTTCTGCCTCTACAACCCTACTGCTAGAAGTTCTCCCAAACGACACACGAGATCCAAATGAGGTCCGCCGAGATCCACTGCGTAGAGGACGAACGGCCGAGGCAGGGGCAGGCATCAACGCCGAGTGTCCAGCAATACATAGGGATCCGGTATCATCTTGTTGCCAATCAATCTCTACCATCATGCCGCTCGGCATCTCAGCTGATTCTGTATTTGGAACTGCGACGAATGGAGCACCTATGGGAACCTGTAAGCCAACGGTTCCCAAAAGTCATAAAGATGTAAGCACTTGGATAAGGTAGAGAGCAGTGGAAACATACCAGAATAAACTACTCAACACTCATCAAAATCTTCAAACTTATTTGCTCTTGTTGAGCGATACGGGAGGAGAAGTTACATTGATACTCAGTCCGGCAGCTGGACCAGATGTCAAAGTCAAAACTTCAAAACGCCCATCTGCAGCAGCGCTCTCAAGTTCGGCTCTCCTGGAGATGTTGAGAAACACCTCCTCTAGAGTAGTAAGACTAATCTGGATGTCTGATATGTGCAGCTTCTCCTTCTCCGCCTCGAGCAATGTGAAGAACTCCTGAACATGTGAAGATATGAAAACGTTAGGAAGGATAAGTAAGCGTGCATCGAGTTGTTCATCTCAAATTTAACATATACATGTGAAATGGTAGGAGAAAAGGTTAGTCTCCACAGCCCCTGAGGACACACCCGCACTACGCAGATGCGAGTCTAAGACGAGGTATTGCACCAAAGAGTTCATATCAAAATTTAACATATATACTTGACTCTAATAAGGCTTGAGATAGCACCATAGTGTGATCACCAATTTTCCTAGATAAACAAGTGGATGTCAAATATCATGCATCAGTTCCTAGGATTCATATACTAAAATACAGTGGGATGGTTGTCGGCTACACACAGGTAACTCCTTCTCCTTCTCACGAGGAATGATGAAGGTGATGTAAGCTCTTGTCTCGTCCTTGTACTCGACACGCAATTGCTGTCACGATCACGGGGCAAAATTATTGCATAATCATTCTCTCAACTGAATTAAGCGTCCAGGCATATAAGTTCTGTCAAAGTTCGTAGCTTAGAGTTCATCACACTTACATCCTTAAAGAACTTCTTGACTTCGTCCCGGTACACTTCTTCACCACCTGGTGATGAGGATGGCACACTTGGGCTTTTTATAGGAGACTCCTTCTGAACACTGACGTTGACAACATAGCCAGCTCCAAAGCGAGTTTTCAGGTGAATGGAGGTTCCAATGCATCGCAACCTTCCCCGAGCCATGATCGCTATGCGGTCGCCCAATATATCAGCTTCTTCCATGGAATGAGTAGTCAGCACAATCGCACGCCCTTTCTTTGATGCCTCTATGATGTCCCATACGTGCCTCCTTGTCACTGGATCCATTCCAGTGGTCTGCAATTCAAGATTTGAACGAAGGTATGTGAGAGAAAAAATGGAAGTGGTAACGTTTGCTACTTGAAGTTCGAAGAAGCAAAGCAGGCACGAATAGAACGCCAAGTTGTTTTGGCGTTCTATGTTTAGCGCTGTTTTGGCACGAATAGAACGAGAAGACTCATCTTGATTCCCTGTGTTTGGCGGATCAACTGCCTTGCGAAGGATATTCACGGAGCAGAGCTGAAGGCAATTGAGGGCTTCATACGTAATTCAGAGGTAATTCATTGCGGTCCATGCGTCTTACCGGTTCGTCAAGGAAAACGATCTTTGGATCTCCAATAAGAGCAATTGCCACGCTGAGTCTACGCTTCATACCGCCACTGTAACTTCCAGATCGAACTTTAGCTGCCTCCAGAAGTTTCACCTGGGTTAAAAGTTGTTCTGTTCCCTGTAATAAAAGGAGTTTAACATCAGTTGTGGTGCTCTTCATATGATCTCATTACCAACCATTTGGAAACGACGACTAGACCACCTCTCAAAGTCCGACTTTGTGCGTTCGTGTGAATTCGTGACAGAGAGTCGGTCAGTAACTTACGGAGTTGATATCAGAGGGTCTTAACCCCTTGATGCTTCCGAAGAGATGCAAATGTTCTCGGCCAGATAGCGCGTCCCAGAGAATGTCAAACTGCACAAGAAAATAACAACTGAAATTGGGAGAGTGAAAGAAATTCCAACTTACTTTCCAATCTCACTGAGCAAATGATTATACTTGTCTTGTCTTTAAATTTGTCACGTATAAGAAGGGCCCTAACAAGTACTTTGCGCACCTGTGGACACACACCCATGTAACCACGAATCTTGGCCATGCCGCTTGTGCTCCTGATTGAATCTCCGTAGATCAATGCTGCGGATTGGACCCCAAAGCAGTTAAAACCCATCAAAGAACAACTTAAAAAACAGAAGGTACACAGACTCAGGTCGTGATGTGAATAACAGAAAGATGAACATCTCACCTAAAAGAGAAGATAAAATATATATAACAACAGCTGAACTTGGAATATCGTGCATCTTGTGGCTATTGTCAGGACCTTACCATCGCCATCTGTCGTTGGTATAACTCCAGTTAAACAATTAATAGTTGTTGTCTTCCCTGCCCCATTAGGACCCAAAAGACAGAAGAGCTTGTCCGTCTCAATGTTGTACCATACATTCTGCATGCCAAAGTTAGGTGAGTAACTCCACGGACGTGAAGAGAAAATCTGACATGCTCTAAGAAGAATGGGATGGTCTGAAAGGGAGTGCGAAAACCGTCCTCCAGAAGTACATCATTAAATATTGATAATGACGCGGACTGGCGGGCTCAAACGTAAAATATACCTTCACTGCATGATAAGGTTGCGTTCTCTTCAACTTGCAACAGCACTTCAGTTCCGTTTTCCCCGCATAAGTTTTGCGCAAGCCTTGAATACGGACCGCGACTGCTGGATCCTGAATGTTACCCCCTTTCTGTTGCTTGACGAGGTCCTCTTCTGCGAGCACGTCTTCATCGTCCAACTGACTCAATTCTGGTGCAGGAGGTGCAGATTTCGTACAACTACAACAACCACCGCCTGAATAGCAGTCATTGAAAACAGTCAGGATAGTCTACATAAAACTCTAATGGACTCCCTCCTCCCTTCAGTCAAGCAATAGCCATCTCACCTGATTATAAAACGGAGAAAGGAACACACGATGGAAACATTTGAGGGAATTAATAGACCTTCGGTAGTTTTGTTGCTCCTTCCCGTCCAGTAAGATGGTCGGAGAAAGTAAGTCCATGGTTTACACACGCCGTTGGCATCAGGAAGTACGTTGTCAAAATATAGGGCAAGCAATAGCCATACGACAAAGGTTGCTGCAAGCCATTGATAGATCTCACTCTGCCAATAAGAGGAAACAAGTATGAAGTCAAAAACGTTATCGAGAACAAATGCAAAGCGTCCTTTTGCAATGAACGCAGAACCACTGGCAAGAACAGTCACGCAACCGCAGTCATGTTCGAGTACTCACCATGGTCAGCACACAATCGTCGTTGCCGTAAGAGCACTTGTCTATGTTCGACCAGCTTATGCCGGGGTCCTGCTTTGTGGACGTGGAATCTCCCAAGTACTTGAGACCGATAGCCAACAAGTTTGGAGGGAATATTGACCATATACCACGAAGACCACTTGAAAATTGTTCGTCATACGGAAATCCAAACGCTGTTACAAGCTGTATCCACCAACCAAAGGTGTCAACTATCTGTTTGATTTGAACTCTAAGAAAAGTACTTCATGCAAAACAAGGGATGCAAGAAGCGCTTACAGACTTTATGGCATTCTCACCTGCGTCAGGAATCCGACAACAAAGATGAAGAATCCAATGCTTGTTGCTGATGTAGACTTGCTTATAAAAGTTGACAGCAGAAATGCAAAACTTGTCTGCATACGAACAGCAATCAGACAAGAGCAAGTCCAACTTGTAACATCCGCCGCTGATTTAGGTTTGTTAAAACTTCATCCTAGCTGCTTAACTCTCAAGCAACTGTACCAAATGTGATTTTAAACGTAAATTGAAAAAGTAATTTTCTCACTGCCAAGCAGAATGTGGTGTCTTACCATGTTCAAAGAGAAGAGGAAGAACATGAAGAAGAGGACTAAAAAGTCGCTATTGAGGAAAAAGTCGAACTGGAACAGCATGCCAAAGGCCACCAGGAGGACTGATGATATGATCCCCAAAAGAAGCTCCCAAAGTAACCAGGTTATCCAATATGCCGAGTCCATCAAACCCATGGTGGACATCGCCTGTAAACAATCAAGTTGTTGGAAGTAAGATGATGTGAGAAAAACCTGATCAAGATTGGCCAAGTACACAAGTAAGTGATTAACGAGAAAGTGGAAGACGAGATAGTGCACTCATTCCTCAAATTTCAGCATACAGTCAATACCTGTCGCAGCTTCAGCTCCTTCTCAGCCACCAGGTTACTCATCTGGATGACAAAACCGAACATTGCTGCTGCTAGCAGAAAAGTAGGTCCAACACTTCCAACAGTTGAAAATGTTTCGACATTAGGATGAGCAAACTCCGTAAAGAATACATTCCAGGCGATGTTTGCATCTGGAAAAAGTACAACGGAAGGTTTCAGCAGTATTTCGTGATCCAAGTACTAGTCCAAAACTACTTTATATACCATACTTTAAAGGGAACTGATGGTGAACTCATGACTTTACTGCAAAGCTCGGGAAATCATCCAAGGACTGACTTGTGAGAAACTGCACTGGAAAAGCTGGATGTGCTCTGACTGTCTAAACCGCTGAATGTAAGCAGCCTAGAAATTCCCGTCCTGTACACAATACTTGCATCCTGGTATCATTCAAAAGCAAATAGCACGACAGCAGAACCTGTGGAGTCTGAGAAACGGACAGACCAATCTGGTCGCATTCTCAGAAAGAGGAATCATCATGACATACAAGCTATACTTGTGACAGTTGCAATGTTAGAGAACATACTGCTCTCCTCAATCCGGCGTATACAACCGTTCAAGAAGTTCAAGAAGAATATTCACTTACTTCCGATAAGCTTCCTGGTCAGTTCTCGTTCTACTGCAGCTTGAAGAGGAAGTTGAAACTTGAAGTTCGCGTTTTCGTATTTGCCTCTTATATTCTTAGCAGTTGAATTCGTTTGAATTCCATACGCAAGAGCCCTCCCCTCTCTTACATCGAAGTGGACTGCCCCTGGACACCGCATCGGGTTCGCAAGCAGAAACGCTTCCGTGTCCTCGATTGACGCAAATCCTCTAACCTAACAATATAACAGTCATCATTCAATTCAGTTGTGGAACTATGTTTTTAAACGTAGAACTCTAACGAAGAAGATTGTACAATCAATCCAATTGGTCCTACAATAAGAAAGGTTCAGGCCGGAATATATTGCTCCCTGAAAGCAGGACGGGATTGGTGCAGCCTGCATAGGTACCGGTGGAACTAATCCAACTTCTATTTCCGGAATTATGATATGAACGACATTTAAGTAATGAGAGCAGAAGCCGTTCGCAGAACGGAGGATCCAGACCCACCTAGGCCCGAAAAGATAGAAATCGAAGACAAGCAGATGGAAACAAGGCAATGAATGCAGGAACGGATGCAAACTGAAGCCAATCTGATCGACGCAATGAAATACATGGAAGGCCAAGAAAGTAGGAATTGACCATAAGCCAAAAGGATCGAAAGCGGAAGCAAAGATTGATATATTCCATGAGCAGCACCTACAGTGGTATGCATCATGTAATAAAGGAAGTGAGCCTTCTCCAGCAAATACAGTTGATAAAAATACAGGGATGCAGTTGAAAGTAGAGGAGAACCATCGAGCGGGTAAGAATATACATTCGAAAGCAAAGGGAAAGCATTGCGCAAGTGGGAAAACATAATGTTACTGGATGATGCTGGGCGGGTGCGAAGTGTACTCAGTCCCGTCAGTACAGTATATCATGGATGCTCTATGAGCGCATGAGTCCGAATGCACAAAACACTAGAAGGAAGCAGTCAGACTGTTAAAGTAAGCCTGCACGGCGCATTTGGTATCCATAACTAGCATAGTTAAAGAAATCAACTTTACTTTTCATGGTTAGTTGCGTCCAGTACTAATCATGTAATGCGTAATGACATTCAGTTCCTTGATTCCGCCAAAGGGCTTCCTGTGGTGGTTGGGTCATTTGCATTGCCTTACATTACTACTTTTGAAGTGCTGATTCAATGCTTGAGATGGCCGAGGTCAGCCCCAGCGTGATTTCTATCCCTGCTCAGACTGGATTTTCGGAACGTCTTCTGTCAGATCTTGCTTCTTATTAAATGACGTCATACTGGTGATAATTAATTTAAACCGGAAAGACACAACGTCAGACCGGCATTCTACCAGAGCACGTTACCTTGCTGTCTGGAATTGCGCGAAGGAGATTATTTCTCTTCATTGCAGCAACAATATCTTCAACGTCCGTATTGCCAGCAGGACTGTAAAAAAAGTCCCAGCAACCGATGCCATCGGTCTTGATAAAGAAACCATCCTCGCACGCAGGAATTCCTGTAATTTGGTCTGGTACTGGATCCTTGAGATTTTTGAATCCTGTTGTATTCCGAGTATTGGCCTTGATGGCCTGATCAACGGCAAATATCAGGAAAATGAAGAAGAACGAGGAAACGAGCTGCAAAAAAGTGGCCCGCTTATTTCGCCAGGACAGAAGCGCATTCTTCTTCAATAATGCATTACTCTGTTGTATAAAAAGAGGAATACCGCTCCTCAGCTCCAGCTCCCTCCCATCCTCTTTCCGTGCCATGATTCCACTCCTCGGTCACAAGCTCCTTGATGAACCCGGAGAAGAAGCGAAAGAAAAAGCAAAATGGAGCCGTGAGGAATTTGATAAATTACTGAGCACACCAGATATCACGATACCCAATTGTTTTGCTCCTGAAACTTGTCTATTGAACCAGTATCTGTTGAATATACTGGTGGTACCTACACATGAAGTTGGAACCCACTGCAGTATCCACCTTCAATTCGAAAACCAAATCGAGCTATCTATAGCACACCGGAAAAAAATTTCGACATGTTGTTAACTACCAGCTGGCCCCGAACAGAGAATAGATCCAACTGTAACAGAAGATCGAATCACAAAACATGCTATCTAATCCATGTGCCCGTCAAATGTCGCTAGCTCTATGCACTCAATCTTTCTCGACTACGATGAGCCTCACTCACTAATCAACGAGGATTTCTTCACATCAAACCCACTCCCCTCGTAGTTTACTCTATCCTAAGGACAGTCTATCTTTTTTCCGGACCACCGGCGATGCGGTGAACAACCAATGCTCGACCTCATATAACCAAAACCTTCAACACACGGCTCTACGATAACAACTACGACTTCCATCTCCCAGGTCGTCCCTGCCTGGAAGCCGCGCCCCTTTCACATTATCCCGCGCTGAGAAGCAGTATTCTCGGCTCCCAAATCTCCTCACGTGGTCGCCACTGTGTGACCTCTTGCGCGTGACGCAAAGGACATCGCGTCGTCGATGGCCTCCCGTTCTACTTGGCAGCAACCTCTTGTCAACTTCCTTCCTGATCCTCCTCCTGCTCTGCTTCTTCCTCCTTGCCTCTCGGCCTCTCAACGCTACCGTCCGCATAACAGTATCGTTTTAGGAAAAGGCGTCAACGACCACAAACTCTGGCAGCTCTAGAAGCTCTGAAAGATTCGCGGGCCAAGGTCCTGGAGTTTCGCAAGCAGTCTTTAGACCGCGCTGTCCACCACCTCACAGACTGGACCTCCTGGCGCGGGTGACAGAGGAAGATTTACTCCTCTCCGTGGGCTTGAAGAGTATCGTTGTTCTCTAATTGTTAGGCCGAGAACTTAACGTTTACGCCGAAGGAGGCGTAACGTCTATAGTCACCGGCGTTTGAGATTTACGGTTGCGGTCCCGTCAGTCAAGAGTGCCGAGTATGGCGTCACTCCCCGGATACGCCCACGTCAGCGTCCGCACTGGAGATCTACATGAATTCGACAGGCGACTAAATCACGGTGAGATTCATTAAACCTTGAAACTACGGTATTCTCAAGCTTATCGCGTCACTTACTTTTAGCTCATAAAACTTGATGCTCGTATTCATATATATGGATATGTCTTTCTTAAATCTTCATTAGCAACGAGGAAACTGAATACGTACTGTACTATCTGTTACATTAATAACATCAAGCTCCACTTTGCAAATGGAAGAAGCTAAATCCGTTTTTTCTAGGTCAGTATAGTTCAATTATCTCGACAGGAAAAAGATAACTTAGCCAAAACAGTCTTCCTTAAACTGATGTATCACCAGATAGAGCTGTCCTATAATACTGCTTGTCCTGTACTACTGCTTAGACCTCCAACTAGCTAATTGGGGGGTTCTAACTTGATCGAGGGGGGGGAAGAGCAACCACTTAGAAAACACAGTGGATGAGAAGACCCCATCAAGCCGTACAAGGGTGAGACAAAATAGGTAAAATGGGGCTAAACCCCAATAGAGTTGATATGAGAAATCTGCCCTACAACACCTAAGATATCGAGTTATGCAAGTTGCAATGTCTACAAACAACCGGAGCATCTTAAGAAGCATCACCTAGTGTAATTGCTCTCCTATGGATTGTATTAGCCACTACCCTTTATAAAACAAATGGACACATGCTGTCTAAAATATGCTACAAAATATAAGAGTGAGAGTGGTACCCACTGGAGCCTAACATGATAAGCTCTCATGCACTCCCTGACAAATATGTAGAATGTCATGTCCATCATTCCATATAACTCTAAGGCTAGAGGATCAAAGAGGTGACCTCACTGCAATTGCCCTCGCTGCCCATCCAAGAGGAAGGTAATCACTCCCCCCAATTGTGTATCATGCGTAAGGTCCATAACCACAACATCCGCTACTATCACTTGATCATCTCAAACCAAATATAAGTTTGCTTTGATATGTGTCATATGCAAAGCATACAAACGCTCCCTCCAAGCCAAGTATCCACTCTCTTGTGGCATAGCAAACATTATGTCCTTAATAGCATCATGGGTAACTATCCTCTGTCCTCCAAAAGGACATAGTGTCATATGGACCGTTGTTGCATCTATTGGAGAACCATACTCAGAAGTGAGTAATGAAGATGTAGATGGGTGGACCAAACCTAAGCAAAACCTCATTGTTGTAGAGAAAGTAGCTAATGCAAGTCGAAATGCCTTACGCATGGTTGAGCTAGGATCCAAGAGCTGCACCCTTGCCGGAGCAAGAGCAAAGACGTGCTCTAGTAGCCTGAGGAATGGACGAGTCAACTAAGAGAGAATGTAGCGTATGTTGACACTATCGCTCCATCAAGGAAGACTATAAACCTCTAGTCCAATCTGATGATAGTGAAACAAAGATGGAAGGTCCTCGTGTACTCATGGAGATAGACTATCGCTTGTATGCCAAAATAGCATATGGAGTGAAAAGGATCCCTCCTCCACCTCTATCACATAAGTCACCAAAATTGACATATCAGCAACCACAAAACAAGAGGAAAGTAGGGGTGCCAAGAGAGCTCAACTACCCAACTACATAAAAATGCTATAATTCTTGTCTCTTCTATAAATAGCAAGCCAACCCCTTCACACAAGGTTGGTAGAGATGTTTGTCCACGTGCCAAATCCTCTATCACACAATCAAATGTCCTTGGCCCAATAATAGCACCAAAGACTCCCATAATCCTCCTATCAAAGGCTATGAGATGTGATAGGAAGGTCAAGGAGTGAAGAACTATGCACAAGATGTAAGTTGGTCAACAAGCAATGCTAGAGGAGAATATACCAATGCCACTTGCGGATCCCCTAGTAAAGGAAGGTCATCCAAATGGAGAATACCATCTGCAAGAGTAGCATCTAAGAAACGTGTGACAAAATCCTCGGATCTTATTGGCTCTCCAAGAACATGTAATCCATTTGTAGTTGTGATACACCTTTCTAGAAGCTCAAGGTGGGGAGGGGTACCTAAAGGGGACCATGCCATGCACTTTGACACCTTGACTCTCAAGCATACTAGATGAAGCTCAATAATCAAGTGGTCAAAGGCTTGCCTAATCTGATTTGGAAGGCTCCCGATGTATGCATCATCCGCCAAGGAAAAAACTACATAACTTGGCATGGGGTAATACCAATAGCTAGACATATTATCTAGAGGTGAAAATTGGTTTGGTAACATTTAGAGGGAAGTTATATATAATGTACTAAGTAGATCAGATAGAGGTGTCACCAAAAGAATATTTTTACTAATAAAACAAGGATAAAAAATAGCCTTAAAAAACTTGAAGTCAACTTTGGATATCTAAATGGATGAAATAGGCCTTGAAAATAGATGAATTTCATAATGGAGAAAAGGTTGGCCTTCCTTCATTCTTTGTTTGTTTTGTCAAAAACTTTCCAATGATATCTCACCCATGTGATTATGAGATTCATACAAAATGATTTTTTTGGCTCAAAATTAGTTGACCAACCAAATAAGAAAAAAACCGACATGTCACCCTTGTATACAATTAATTTCAAGATGAAGTCCATTGATAGATCACCGATTTATATATTGACTCAAGGATGTAATTCTTTTTGAAAAAATATTTTTACTATATAATAAAAATAAGATGTTCTTTTGAGATATTTATTTTTTCTTATTTTTATGAGGTATCAGATTATTAAGAATGAAATTTATATTTTTCTAACTATTTATTAAAAAAAAATTTATCTTCAAAATATTAGACATAACTTAAATAATGAATTAGACAATTTAAAAATGAGCCATGGTAAATAAATTTTTAATAAATAATCCAGATAATAAATAAAATAATTCAAAAATGAACCATGATAAATAAAAATTTCATTAAATGATTTCCTTGACACACATCAACCATTGACTCCAATTTGATGTGATGACAAAAGGTAATGGTAGTAAAGAGAAGCCAAAGAGCTCTACCAAGACGGGAAGGACGATTAAATTTGCCTCAAATTTCACAAGATTCCCTAAATCCTCTAGAGATGAATGTTCTAGATACGCATTTAAAATTCCTCACATGGAGGAGAGAGTTTCCGCGCACTCAAGTCACTTAGAAGGAGCATCTTTCTCATTTGATAAGCACACAAAAGTCTTGGAAGCTAGCATTTCGAGCTAGAGACGCACTTATAAGGAATTTGAGACTGCAAATGTGAGGTGCTTGTACTGTCCGTGCTCGTACTTTATCGTACCTTCAGTGTGGTTAAGAACAGTACGTCCTCAAAAGTCTTAAGAGAAAGCCGGACAGACTGCCAGTGAGGATAAAGAACCCCATCATCTGCTGGACTTGAATCTGACGGAGTACAGATCTGCGACTCTACGTAACATGTGAAAGCGAGATGTGATCAGCCCGATTATACGGCGGTCCTCAAAGTTACCGTCGCGCTCGACGAGTAAGACGTTTAAAACGACGCCAAAAGCAGTCGTCGCGGTCAAAGAGTCCGTTACTTGATTAACCTACGGATGCATAGCATAAAACCTTCTCCGGTCCACAGCATATCCAAATTGAACGTCACTCGGTTGGTCCGGGACTCTAGGACCAGGAGCCCTCCTTTAGAGTACTTTCTAGGATTCCATCATGAATGTTTTAAATTAGAATGAAGTTAGAAGGTGCCCATTTGTTGAAAGTGTTGGCACTGGCAATAAGTCAATAAGTCTTTTGGTGTTTTGACTTATTTTTGTTATAAAGCAAGATCTCGAGAATTCCTTCCTTGAGGATCATGGATATTTTCATGGTCAGGATTCTCCTTCAATCTCAATAGTAATCTCTTGGCCTCTCATAGTTATCAACTCCTGAATCAAAGACCAGTTCCACACCTTCTTCTTTCACTTCATGCCAGCAATATACCTTCCCTCCTTTGATAACAAAGTTGACTTCTACAACTCTTATTAGTTTTTAGAATACTTCACATTGAAGGGACTAGTTGAGCCTCCCATCCCATGCCATGATGAACCTTTGTCCAAATACAGACAATAAAAGAGATGCGATGATTTGTTGATGGATGGACTAATTCAAGGTCTGCGGAGCGTGAGAAGCGAGTTTGCTAAGTGATTAAGATTAAAAATTGTTCCCATTAAGACTTGGTGAACTCATCTCATAACTCATAATTCAAAAGATTTCATAGATGTTCATGTGACCCCACTCTAATGCCATGCTCGTCTCTAGGTGTTCACGTGAGCCCACACTAATGCAGTGCTGGTCTCAGCGAGAACCTAGCCAAATAAGATATCCTGAAGGGACACTAAAAAAAGTACAGTTGGAAAAAGAAGAAAGAGCACAAGGCGTCTGTAGACCCCATTTCTTTTTATACATGAGCATAGGTTGATACTTGAGTTGAGTGTAGAAAAGAAAATACATATAAAGAATCTTTGGAGTAGAAGCTGGAATCAGTAATCAAGAGGAAGATCCAGTTTATAATGCAGTTCATATTCTAGATCAAGAACGTGACGCGCATAGGATAACAACAAAAAGGTCTTTCCATCCTTCTTCTTGGTTATCCTACGTAGAATCCTAAATTCGTCTCATATCCATTCTGCTCGGGTTTCTTAAACAGCGACTTTTGGTGTTTCTAAGTGGAACGTTTTGGCATTTTGTAGGGGAACAATTTGAATGTTAGGTGAGAATTCTATTTGAGAATCGGGATTTTTGGCTTTCAATACCAAGGAAGCAAGTAGAGAATTCCGTATTGTATGTCAATACCTTGATAGACAAGCAAATGGGAATCAAACTGACTCCTCAAGGCAAGTACTTGTACATATCCACCTTTTGTTCTTTGACTAAGGTACATTAGTCAAAGTATGGGGAAGGCCAAAAGTACATCGAGCATACACACATACATTCTAAGTGAATCGTCACAGAAGTTGGAAAAACTTATAGTTACCCCATGACATAAGTATCAAACCTAGAATGGAAACTAGACCCAGCATGAAATAAATAGTTTAATGGAAGTGCTCAAGACTCTTTATCCGCTTTTCACTGCAGTATAACCAATTCGCCCTATCATTTCTCCCTTGGGCAAAAGCAGACACAAGAGGAATGTGATGCTTTTTGTACCATCATGACGTCTAGTTGAACTTTGGAAATTTAGCTCAGACCACAGGAGAATCAAGTCACGCTCCTACGGCTCCAAAAGTCCAGCCGCGTGTCCGCACCTGCCGGACGGCCGGAATGCAGTCTGCTGCGGTCCGACAGTAGGCCGCTGCTTCCGCCCCAAATGTCAGACGGTTCTCATTTGCTGGACTTGCATACGAGGCCTTATCCCGGTAGAAAGGTTCAGTAGCGAAGCCCGTGAGTTGGTCCTCGGATTTACGAATATTCCCTTGCACACAGAGAATTCTTATGCATTCAACTGGTATGGCCAATTTCATATCGTGCCGTGACCAAGCGTTACAGGTCATGTGCGTGTCGCGTGGTTCTTTTGTTCTCTAGTAAAGATGGAAACCACTCCCGCATCCATGCCTTTTCGAGCCATTCTTACTTTTGAGAGCGACGCATGGGAGATATGTTTCCAGCCAGATGAGATATGTTTCCTGCCAACAAGAAGGCGACCGCGTAGGAAAATCGAAGGATGGAAATACTTCATCAAGCCGTACAAGGGAGAGAAAAAAAAAAGGTAACATGTAGGCTAAGCCCCAACATAGTCTCTAGTCCTGTCAACGACCATCGATGAAGTTGAATTGGATAGCAAGATATTTCGCCTTCTAGACTCTGACTAAAGTAGTGGTTGTTGAGGCCCAACGAGATTTCAGATTTAAGACTATTCAAACCAAAGGGGAAAACTCACAACGTTGAGATTCCTCTTTTATACAAGAAATGAGCAGAAACCATATAGCACTTAACACTAGGAAATCAAAATTATGACGATTTTATTTGATCAATCAGTTGCTCTATGGTTCAAGAGCAGTACATAACTTTTAACTTGTAAGTGTTACAAAATTTTTGCAGTTGATATGATACTTTGACAATTTCGCTCAAGGGATTGAAAACTTCAAAAATTGCTAAGTTATTCGTATCAAGTTATGTGCGCATCCTACGAGGAGCAACCTGCTGGCTTAGACAATCTTCCATAAATTCCCAATGTGATTGCCATCCAGTGTTTTGTCAAATAACTCTTTATCTGCCACGCCTTTACTAGACTTTATGATACAAGTCTGTGAACATTTGAGTAACTGGCGTAGGATGTCTTTCACCAGATATCTCAAAACCAAATATCTACAAATTGAATCAAGTGTGCAACTCTATAATCCGTGTGATTATATAGTACTGGAGTAACCACGGACTAACTTAAGCGATACACGAGAAAATGTCATTCCTATAAAATCCTAAGCTCTTCTAGATACACCTGCAAATTTCATGCAGTCATCTAGAAGGACAGGATGATCTTATTCTCATAAAATCCCAAGCCCTCCTAGATGCACATGTAATTTATTCAGTCATCTAGAAGGACAAGATAATCCGTATTCTGACTTAGAACCATGATCTCTCAAGCTCGATTCACATCGTGCAAAATTTTTCGTCTCATGGCAGCCACATTCATCCAACGATGATACCTTTCCAGTTCAAATTGACGAAGTGGTAGCAGGTTATCTCAAGTCATCTTTTTGCCCTAAATTAATCATCAAATTCATTTTTTCTTTCAAATCAATGGATGTCCTAAATTAACCGTCAAACTCATTTCTTTTCTCAACTCTTCATGTCGAGATTAGGTTCTATTGACAATTTTATCAAGCTGCCACCGTTTCAAGTCGTCCGACTTGAAACGGTGAAAATGTGAAACTGCAAAATGTGGAAAATCGATTTAAAAAGTGATAACTCTTCACAACTGATGAGGAAATCCAACGATGCCTTTAATTTTTCCTTAACGCCCATGTTAAGAGAATGCGATATCATGAAATTAGACTTTCGATCATCGACTTCAGGCAGTAACAAATGAAACATGAACATAATATCTTATGTCACTTTCGCCTTTTTATCGTTCATCTTTGTTGCCTTGTCACAATGCAGTCTCGGTAATCACCGACAAAATTTCGTACGTTACCGTTTTGCATTTTCGTTTGCCGAAGAACAGAGGTAGGCAACGGAGACTGGCAAAGAAATGGATGCGTAATGTGAATCGAGCTTTAATCGAACCCATAATCACCTTTTGTAAGTTTGCTTTTGTAAGTAACGGAATAACCTTATTGCTTATCACCAATTTAAAACTGTGAGCTTATGGTACAATGCGCTGGATAAATCTATTAACGTCTCGAAGAGGAAGAGTACTTCTCTCTGAACACGTGAAAGATTATAGAAAAGCTTGTGCCCGTCTGATTTTATGGATCATCACTAAGGTCCGTAGAAGTTTCGTTTTTATGAATATTGGAATATAACATTCATAAAATCAGAATTTTCCGGATTTGAATGGTTGAAATGCGAAGCTCAACAGAGGACACATTTTTATTTAAATTAGAGCATATCACTGTTAAGCTGAATGATCATTTAGTGCATGGAGCATGAGTCACCGCGTGATCTCTTCAAAATGCCTGGCCTTATTGACAACGCTCTCGTTTATAGAGAAAGATTTGTTGTCCAGTGCGAAGACGTTGGGACCAATGGAACAGCATCAATAGAAACTCCGACAAAACCTTTGAAGGTGCTGTTAGTCTGCCGCTCTCGTGCCGCCAATAGCTCAAACCATGTTCTGGAGAGAGCAATATGGTTCCCCACAATGATATGAAATCGTACTCATGATATATGAAAGGAACAAGTGAGTGAAAATCACTAAACCTGCAGTTCGTGCTTAAATCTCGGAATGATAATGATTAGAACCAGTGAATGAGGTCTTTCAAGGTTACAAGGAATTTAGAGCTTTAAGTGTAACAAATACCGAATATATTCCACACATGAAAGGTAAAAGAGGATTATTGGTCTTCAATGCGAGAAATTTAAAAAATAATAAAATAACCTTTATCTCTTTATCATCACCATACGCATCTTCCTTGTTTACGTCGTGGTTCTCATTTGTCATTTATATTGGTTTCATAGACAGATCACATTTTTTAGTGGTTAGGTTAGATTTCAAATTTATTGAAAGTCTATATTCTTTCAATTGAATTTAAAATTGTAGAATAAAAATCTCATGCAGGTTATAAATCAAACGAACATATAATTATTACACGAACGTAAAGAGGTGAATTCATATAAATCTGATATATACACAAATAATTATTATATATAGATAATAGATAGATATAAATTTTTTATTCTAATCCTATAATTTAATTAGAAGTAAAACACAAAAAATCTAATAAATATGATTAAATATAAGAATAAAATTTTGATGAAATATAAATTTAATTATCGGTCATCAAGATGATAATAATCAACGAATTTAATTTAATTATCAGAATTTGTCTTGTGAAACAAAACAGCACTATCTAAATAAAAACTTTAACACACGCAATAAAAATTTTGAAATTATGCACTGGTGTTGAACTTAATACAGAGTAAGCCGGTGATCTCTCCAGATAGACAAATAAGTTAGCTGTATGAGATAACTTTATGATAATTCTCATAGGGAGATGATACATGCTCGATGTTGGGGTGCGATAATAAGATGACCAGCATCTCGCACGGTCGATTTACTGGTCCGCCAAAGTGGCGACCGCGTAGGACAAGAAGGGGGAAGACCCCCATCGAACCGTACAAGGAAAGACGCTCTTGTAATCCTCCAGTCGTGTACCTTACTCTGTTACCGTAGAGGATTTAGTGTAGATGCCGTCTTACGGAATGTGCATCTATAGCAAATTCTATATACCCCATGTTTTGTCCTTGTACGGCTTGATGCGTCTTCCCGTCCCTCTTGTTATTCTACGCGGTCGCCACAGTACGCAAATTCTATATAGCATCTAGAGATGGTCCCCCAAGTTGGTAGAAAGACTTAACGGTACTTTTACTTTGACGTTGCACGCGGGATTTACTTGCCATCTAATATCATGAGCAACTAGACTATCCTTGAATACTCTAATTTTATGTAAAACACGGCTGGTTAACTTTGTTTATCGTGACTCGAGGTAACTCGAGAAATTCCTGTAATTGAGGATTTTACAATTGATTCTCACTAAATATTTTAGAGAACGTTAGATTGACTCACATGGAAGTATGTAAGTGTAGGGTAAATTGTATGCTGAAGAAGTTCAGATCATCCGTGTCCTGCTTGAGGCGGAATGCAGGGAGATGGGTGGGATTATGGATATCCAACACAATACCAAGTGTGGAATTATAAAATTCCAACACAACAGAGGGTTTCATTTTCAGAATGTACGGGAGGATGTCCACGAATAATAATTGGATGGGTCCACAAACAAAATTCAAGTTATTCATGAATAAGGTAGTAACAATTTGGACTAAATTTCTGTCGGGTCCAAACTTTGGACCGAATTTTTGGGGACGCTCCGTAAGGTAAAAATTTATTGATCACAATAGGGCATTTCGAGAATAGATATTACGGGATATTTATGGGAGCAACAAGGAGTCTCCTAAAATTGCCCAAGAGGTCTTGTAAAGTTTAACTTTTTTTTATAATTTTTTGTAAATAAATTTATGGTTCTACGGGTTGTTTCCTTTTTTACTTGGTTGATTCTGTTTGTGTAATTTTTAAATCATGGGCCAATTAGCATGCAAAGATGAAAGGACTAGTCTTAATTACATTACCATGTCAAGGAAGGGACCACTCGGCGAATGTCAGAACAAGCTAAGGGGTTTACACGGCCCTCCGTAGAGGGAATTTTCAAAATCATAATCGTCCTCATCGAGAGGAGAGCTTAGAGCTTAGGTGTATCTGGAGAGGGATTTTCAGAATCAAAGTAGTCCTCTCACAAGGAGAATGATAACAAGCTAAGGGATTCGTGCAACCTTGAGGTGAGGGAATTTTCAAAATCAAGGTCATCCTTTCGAGAGGAGCTTAGGTGTATATGTATCTCAAGAGGGAATCATCATAGTCCTCATTGAGAGGAGAGCTCTGCTGTTTCTAGTCAAGAAATGCTAGAGAGTAGAGAGGTAAATAGACTAGACCTATGCGAGGAGAGAGAGAGGAAAGTGGCATTGCAGATTGAAAGGAGAGAGATGGAATGAGCAAGAGAGAGGTGACGGGATGGATAGAAAAATGAGAGAAATTGGATGATTGTAACTTGGTTAGAAGCAAGCCACCCCATTGAATTGCATGGGGTGCCAAGGGTTTAGGAAGTTAATTTTGAATGGCCACATTTACAATTTAGAGCATTTGCAAATTTGAGGCACCGGGCCTTGGATGCAATATAATGTGATGGATATGAATACCATAGAACATGCAGCCTCCTCCTCTAGAAATTTCCTTATGAGCCCAAACTCTCACTCTCTTGAATATCTTGACCCTCTAGAAGAAGTGTTATCCAAGAATAGAGTTTCACAAAAGCGTCAATATCTTGATCCTTTACCATTAGAATTGTTAAAGAGTCATATACATCCACCTCTTGGTGATTGTAGTGAAGCAGTTAACACTATCGTTGATTCTCAAAGTCCTTGTCTTGCAAACCACCTAAAGCCACCTAAAACCACCTAAAGGACGTTGAAATACTCTCTAAAAGCCACCTCTTATCACCTCTTTCTCCCTCTATAACTCTCTCTCAATCTACAACCCTTGTAGCTTTGGGAAAGTCTATAAGCACTTTAGATTCAACCAGAGCTACCACTCTTGTTGTTCAACCACCATGCAAGTTCCAAGATCTTCTTAACATGGTGTTATCTTTAGGACCTTCTAGGTAGGCAAAAAGAGTGTACACTATCATTATCACAATCTATGACTCCTCCTTCGGGATTACATGATGCTAGGTTTAAAATAGTATCACACTATTATAGTCAACTTATTGATTATCTTGAAGACTTGGACCATTTCAAGTAGATCCATGGAGGCACATGTAAGAATCTTGTGTAGGAGAGCATTGCTTTTAGCTACATGGCCACATACCTTATAAAGTTTAGAAGATGCTTTCTTGAATCAATGAATGGAGAGAGATTAACCAAGAAGTGGGTCCATGAGATGGCATCATACAAATTAGCTTGGAATTGGAAAGACAAATGCACAAGAGAAGGGTTGACAAACAAGGAGC
Source organism: Lunularia cruciata (assembly GCA_948567375.1). Classification (NCBI taxonomy): domain Eukaryota; kingdom Viridiplantae; phylum Streptophyta; class Marchantiopsida; order Lunulariales; family Lunulariaceae; genus Lunularia; species Lunularia cruciata. The sequence goes on along the minus strand of OX419761.1, from coordinate 59,667,141 downwards.
AAAGATGAGGATTAAAAATATTGAGGACAAGCTTAACTGTATTTGTTGACACTATGCAAGAATAAATAGGTTGTTAGGGAGAAGAGTCAATATTGCTCCACCTACTCTTGTAATTCTAATGTAACTCTTGTAATTTGATAGTTGGTATGACCTACAACAGATATGGAACCCAACTTTGTTCACACCCTTCATAGCATGGAAGGGATTTTTTCAGGACTTGGAGGGTCTATCAATGGATGACTACCATGACTTTAGGAGAGCTCACTTGGAGGAGATTGAACTATGGAGATAGTATTGGTCTCTAAACTATGTCCATCACTTTAGGTTTGGTTTTTAGGGGTAGATTGGCTATACCCATGAGTTCTAGCTTTAGTAGCATTGGTGGATCTCTTGGAGATGGTGCTATAATAAGTGGAGGTGCTACTACAGGAGGTGGTTCAGTATTGGGGTTTAACCCCATGGTTAAAGTAACCATGAGAGTTCTTCCAATGTTTGAGGCAAAACTACCAAGGAGTGCGGACTGACAAGCTGATGAGCTTGCAAGAGTTCCAACAGAAGGCTCAAGAGAGCCTACACAAGGCATACACTTGCATGAGATGGCTGATCAATTTTACTCAAGGATTTATTGAGGCCCAAAAAATCCAGTTTTGGTATGGGATAATGGATAGAGAGTTGTGATATAGAGTTCGTGATGCCACGTTGTTACAAGCTACTTTGCCTACTTTGGCAAAGATCTTTGGTTTCTTGGAGCATTTTGAGCTCAACATAGTGGAGGAGAGAGTGGTGATATTTGGATTTGGTAGGGAGACCTCATCCACAGCTGTCACTTCTTCTAGAGTGCACCACACCATGTTGGTTTCTAAGGACATGGTGGACAACCCAAATCCTATGGAGCGAGTAGAAGGCGTAGTGTAGCTATTCCCTTACCTTCATTTTTGGATCAATAGCAGCCAGTGAGTGGTGGTGTTGCTTGTTGGACTTGTGGTCGATCTCATTATAGGAGAGAGTGCACTCAAGGCAGTGGACCTGATACCTCTGCTGCATCATAGTCAACATAGAGATAATGTGAGCATTGCCATTTGGTCACACTAATGATTGATGCTTTGAATTACTGTAATACTCCAAGGACAAGAGAAGAGAGAAAACATAGATTTCACACTCAAATATTTGATGCCCCAAAGGAGCACCTTCTCTTTATTATATAAACAAAGAGGATCTACTCTAAGGAAGCTCCACCATAGGATTAGGCACACAGATAGGTGATATGTCAACAAGCTCCACCAATTCGATTACTTACTTGGATGGGTGACATGTTGGTCTAGGTCCTATCTGGTTGGTCAAACAAGCTTTGACCAGAGGGAATATTTTAGGGAATCTTCTTGTAGGAATCTCAGAATCACATGGGTAAGGTATCGTTGGAAAGCTCTCGATGCGAAAAACCAGGGGGGAGGGAAGGCTAACCTTTCCTATATTTGGGAGGGGGAGGGTTTGCACATTTTTGAGGCCTAATTCATCCGTTTAGGCATCTGAAATTGCCTTCAAAGATTTCAAGCATATTTCAGTTCCTACTCTATTAGTAGGAGTCCCCTTTTGGTGATACCTCTTTCTAATTTTTTTTTCCATCATGTGTAACATCCTTCCAGATGTTACCAAACCAATTCTCACCTTTAAATCATATGTCTAGCTATTGGTTCTAAGGTTTTCAAGTCTATTTTGATTTCTACCCTATTAGTAGAAGTACTATTTTGGTGATACTTATATCTGATCTATTTTGACCATCATGTGTAACATCATTCTAGATGTTACTAAACCAAATTTCACATCTAGATCATATGGCTAGCTCTTGGTATTACACTTACACCCAAAATTATAGTGGTAGCTATTATGGTAGGTGGTAGAGGAGCTCTAGGTCATGGAGGACAAGGTAGTAGAGGATCCACACCTAGTAAGAGTGCAATACTTGCCTTTACTCTAATACAACCATAGCTACTTGGATTGAGCAGTTGGAGCAAAGATTGGTTAGTATGGCCATAGCTTAGAGGAGATCAGATTTAGGTGTTGAGGCTTCCACCTCATATGAGGGTGATAGAGACATCTTAGACTTCATGTGCGGAGCAGCACAGGTAGATGCATATGCCGCAATGACTAGGAGTGCAATACATGCTCCAAAGCCTAGAGGAGCATCAATGGAGTTGAACCCACAGAGAGGAGAGGCTGGTAGACAAGTTAGACTTCCCCAATCTTTCACACTCTTTGAGGCACCATAGACAACATCCATGGCTCCAAGACGTTCTAGTGCAGGTGTGACAGGTAGTGATGGGATGCATGATGAACTACCTACTAGTCAACCACTTGCTACTACACAGACTAAATCTAGCATGATGTTGGAGGCGGCTCAATTGATTATGCACTTCCCATTATTCCCAGGCAATGACATGATCACCTAGGAAGTTGCCCCAACCCTAGTGTTTTGGCTGGCTGCCATGCTTTGTGAGAGTAGGGATGATGTGTTACCTACTAGTAGAGCAAAGGTGGTTGATAGTGGAGCTAACTTGGTCAAGGAGCATGGGATTTTCTCAGCAACCAATGGTTTATGGTAGATAGCAACGGCTAGATTGGAGGAGTTACCAACTAGACCGGCCTTTGAGCAAGCACGGTTTACACCTAGAATTGTCCTATTGGATAACTAGAGGAGGATTTTTCATTTGGTGAGACCTTCAAGGAAGGTCTATACACCGTAGAGGGTCTTACTAGACTCTAGTGCACAACCCCTTATGTTGAGGAAGGTTGTAGTGGTCGGTCTGAGGTTACAGAAGATTGATGTGGAGAGGTGTCCATTTTAGATCCAAACATCTCTAGGGGGTGGTTTTACACAATACATCATATGTGGAGAGCTTTTGTTCAGATTTAGCCTGGTCATCCAATTGATAGATGTGTGGTGAGAGCTCAGGCCATTGCGATAGTAGCTGAGTCATATGATATGTTAGTTAGGGGAATAATATTATACCCCATGGGTTTCAATATTGACTATTGGGAGGAGATAGACTTCTATTGACCAGGTTGGAAGTCAAGTGAGGAACAAGTATGTTGCCTACCAGTATGCTTCAATAGTAGCAGTCGTGGCTCACTATAGTCTGGGACCATAACAACATCAATTTCAACTTTCAGTGGTTTTGTTACTTGGCCAGATGGTTTATTGGAGAGGAATGCCCATGAAGAGGATAATCTAGTACCAAAAGAGATCACTCGGATTTGGAGTCTAAGGGTTCCATCCACCTTGGATGTTCCTTTGTGGAGTTCAAAGGAGGCATTGCATTAACATGTAGGTCGGTTGGTGTAGTAGGCTTGGAGGGGAACCTTTATACCACCAGGAGACCAATATGAGGATGAGCCTCTAGAGTCAATAACCTTGACACATCTGGATACCACACTCATTGCTTGGCAATATTTAGTAGAGGGAGTATGTCTATTGGAGTTGTTTGGTGGGATTAGTACTGGACTAGTTGCGGTACTACATGTGGGTATATGAGTACAAAGGTAATTGTATGTGGAGAGAGATGAGACTTTTAGGTGAGTCTCTCTACATCATATGACACACTTGGCCTATTGGTATCATGAGTTATTACCAATGTTAGTAGTCAAGGGTTACCAAAAGATCCTACCAATAGATATTTGCTTGCTAGGGGCGTATGATTTGGAGAGACATGGTCCCATTCATTTGGTGATTTTTGGATGGCCATGTCAAGGACATACAAGCATGGGACAAGGTTTGGGACTTCAAGATCCCCATTATGGTGTGTTTTGGGAGATGTTACAAATACTACAACATCTCCAAGTTCATCAATCCATTTCTCTAGCTTACATCTTGGAGAAATGTCCCTTTGATAGGTGATTCTTTGAAAGATGCACCCCGGTGGTGGCAAGTACACATCAAGTCCATTCTTGGATGAGACCTACCATGTTGTTAAATGCAGCCAGAGTGGGATCGTGGGCTCTTTGTCTTTGGTGGACAAATCTCTTACCTAGAGAGGTTCTCTAACGCGCTTATGATGGGATTCAACAACTAGACCATTTCATTGTTAATGACATCTTAGATGTTGAGCATCAATCTCAAATAGTGGTAGTGGCTAATGGGTCACCTATGGCAATGGTGAACCTAGTTGGATAGCCCCGAGTTGCTTTTCCTACACTTATGAGTTTCCTAGTCTCACATGCTTTTTGAAAGGGAGGTCCTTGACTGGTTTGGGACTCACAATTATAGTAGTTGGTAGAGCCCAATGCCAATGAGAGAGAGTGGGAAATATATTAATATTACCATTCTTCTAACAATGTTAGAGGCATCTAGGCATTAGATGTTAGATCAAGCTATGGACCTAAACTGTTTGACCTAGATTGTGAGCCTTGGCTTAGTAGAGTAATGTAGGATGCGCTTGATAGGCATCAACACTTGGACACTTATAAGCTTTGTGCCTATCAAGATGATTTAGGCACATGGTAGGAGTGATGGACCAAGTGGACCAAGTGGACAGGGTATTCTTGGGACACAACTAGTGCCTACTAGGGAGAGTGGTCTACTTGGAATCCATCTATGCAAGCATGGTCTACTTGGATTACACCTTTGGTCTACTTGGTATGCAGCTAGAGGATGTATGGAGCTTGTAGATAGAGTGGAGGGAGTTTTCACATTGAGATTGGGACCTCTAGTTATTGGGTGCATGACACTACTGTTCCCAAGGGCCCAATGTAGCAGCCAGTTAGTACATCTTCCACTCATACAACAGTCATAGAGGATACTTGGGAGCCAAATCCTGGACCCAAGCTTACAAGAGAAGAAAGATGGAGGTGTGACAACATGGAAAATATCACTTTTGTGGTAATCAGGTAAGTAAAGTTTGTTCCCGTAGAGATACAATTCAAAAATGTCCAAATATGAAGCAAAGTAACCAACTTAGTTCTTCTTGGTTGCATCTTTAATCTCTCAAGTAAGAACAACACCCAAAAGAGAGTAACAAGCACTATCCATAATCTCATCATGAATTAACACTTCTTAATCACAAATCCATCAAATCTATCCAACCAATCTCGATTGTGATGATTCAATCTCTCCTAAAAATAGCACTTCATTGTAAAATAACTTTGCTTCAAAATTGTGTTCCACCCTTCCACTGAATGCACAACTTCCTTGATGAAAATTGCTTCACATCAACATTGCGTTGCACTCACAATTGCAAAATACTACCAACACTACAATTCCTTTTAAATCTATCAAGGCATTGCTCCAATTGCACTTCACTTAGGATCAAACAAACAAAATAAAGATCAAGGCTACAGAATCCAACATCCAAAAAAATATTGACTTGCACTTCCAAATTCTCCAAACACTCACAACTACAAACATAGAGTTGATACTCGGAATTAAGCTCAAGCGATTAGTACTGCTTCACAACACTTTGCTTTATCTATTCTCAAAATTATGAGCACTGAACAACATTTTACTGCAAATGCCTCCTTTAAATAGTAGAGCAATCTTAGTTAACTAACTTCATAAACTACTTCATAACAACCTCTAACAACCTGCAGATCTAAAATGACAATGCACTCCTTCATATTTGCCCTTCACAATTTTGAATCTGTTACTACTCCAATCCGATGTCTACCTCCACTTCGGCTTCCAATCCCAAAGAATACTCCTTCATCTCTTGTACTTCAAATCTATCTTCAACTACCAAATCCTTCACTATTTCTACTTCTTCTTCACTATGAACTACAATTGAGGTCATGGGTAACCTTTCTAACTCTTTATCTTATGACCCACTCTTCTCTAAAGTGTCAAGTGTGAAGTGTCAAATCTAAAGACACCTGACTCCTACCTCTCTTACTTTGGGTCTGATATACATAGTATTCCGAAGACCTTCTAACTCTAACTTGATCAACCCAAGTCTAATAGAAATTTTATTCTCTACATATGTCATCTTCTTATCAACCTGAGTCCTAAGGCTGATCAGCAAGGTGTTCAAATCCTTGTTCTTTGCATTTTTATTGAGTGTCTTGCACCAACAATCTTAATTTGTGTAACCTTGATTCCTCCATTCTCACCTCAGCTTTTGTGGTCAACTTCACCTTCAATTCCACAATTGCTCCTTCAAGTGAGTCCTCTGATAGCTTCTGCTGTCATTCTTCCTCTATTACAGCTTTGCTGAGTTTCAAATCCTTCTCATACTCAGTTGTATGATCCTCCAACTCCTTCCCATACTGATCAATCCTTGCCTCTAACATCTGCACTAGATCTCTCAGCCTTCCTTCTTCTTGATTTTGCTTAGCAAATTCTTGCTGCCAGGCTGTTGTCATCTCTTCTACCTTCTGGTGAAACACGTCAAACTCTTCTTCCTTAACTCCCATCATGTCCTTGGCCTTCTCTTGCTCTGCCTTCACTTCAGCTTGTAGCTTCTCCACCATAAGTCTTCCTTGCATAACCTCCTTCACTTTGATTGCCAACTCTCTTCCCTGCTTCTCAAACTTCTCTTGTAGATTCTCGTTTTATCTTCTTCTGTAACTCTACATCGACTCACAAAATTTTCCTTTCCTCTTCTCCTCTAATTAGTCTCTCCTGAAATTTTTGATTCTCCATCTCTAATTTCTCCAGCACCTACAACACAGTTTGTACATTGGGATGTATGCATTGCATCTCCTTCTTCTTATGCTCCATCTGTAATAACAACGGACATACTACATCTTGAAGATACTCCACGCCCTCGCATCCTGCTTCTTCTACCACCTTCTCTTTAGTGACTGCAATGCTTGGTTGCCTTCCTTCCAAACCCAAGGTCTTAATATAAAGTTGGGATCTTTGTATTGTCATTGACTCCTTGTCCGCCAAACTCTCATTGTCATCCAAATTGATGATCTGCCTAGCCACTTGCACCCCTTCTTCTTCCGGTGTGTATTGCATCGGCTTTGCCACCGGTCCTTCTTTTGCCTCAATTGCTAACTTGGCCATAATTTCTTCTTCCGCATCCTACCACTTGATTTCTTCTTGCAAAGACATCTCTTTCTCTTGACCTTGCTGTTCTTCGGGTTCACCCTCACTCTCTTCATTGGATTCTTTGCTTTGCAAGTCAACTCCACCTCTTCTTTCTTTGATCTTTCCAATGCGGACTCTTCTTCTTCTTCTTCTTCTTCTTCTTCTTCTTCTTCTTCTTCTTCTTCTTCTTCTTCTTCTTCTTCTTCTTTTGAGTCGACCTCCTTTGCAGGCGCAATCTACTGGACTTGCTTCCCTTCTCTTTGCCCCATTCTTCTTAATTTTTTGGGCTTCACTAGTAAGCTCTGCATCTCGAGTCTACTTCTTTTCTTCTTGCCTGCCAAGGGCCCAACCATCTTTCAATCTTGTCCTGTTCTTGTATAATGATATTGTTATTTCTTAATTGCCAAATGTATTGACACTCCTCATCATCAACTTCTTGTCATAAATTGGGGTAGAAATGCAAAATGATCTTCTTCTTCTCCTCATTGCCCAATAGGTTCAACCCAAGGTAGAAGTGTGTTGCAAATTGTGACAACCCAACAAATATCACTTTTGTAGTTATTGGGTAAGTAAAGCTTGTTCCTACAGAGATACGATTCAGAATTGGTCAAATACAAAGAAAAGTAACAATTTTAGTTCTTCTTGGTTGTGTCTTTAATCTCTCAGGTAGAAACCACACCTAGAAGAGAGTAACAAACACTAATTTGCAGTCTTGTCACGAATTAACACTTCCTAATCACAACTCCTTCAATTCTTTCCAAACAATCTTGATTGTGATGATTCAGGCTCTCCCAAAAATGACACTTCACTACAAAATGACTTTGCCTCAGAATTGTGTTCTACCCCTCCACTGAAGGCACAACTTCCTTGATCAAAATTGCTTCACATCAACTTTGCACTACACTCACAAATGCAGAATACTACCAACACTACAATTCCTCTCAGATCTATCAAGGCATTGCTTCGATTGCACTTCACTCAAGATCAAACACACAGAATGAAGATCAAGGCTGCGGAATCCAACATCCAACAAGCACACTAATTTGCACTTCGAATTTCTCCACACACTCACAAACACAATCACAAAGTTGATACTCGGAATCAAGCTCAAGCAACAAGCATTGCTTCACAACACTTTGTTTTATCTATTCTCAGAAATAATGAGCACTGAACAATAATTTCTTGCAAATGCCACTCTTAAATAGTGAAGCAAATGACAATTCTAACAACTATACCATTGTACAACAACTCTTCTAACTTGCAAATCCAGAATGACAATGCACCTCTTCATATCTGCCTCTTCAAATCTTAATTCTGTTACTAATCCTATCTGATGTCTACCTCTTTTTTGGCTTTCAAACCCAATAATCTCTCTATAATTTCCCCATCCTTGGGTCTATCCAATTTTACTCCTAACTCTTCTATGTTTACAATTTTTTCACTACAAACTACAATTGAGGTCATAGGTAATTCATCTAATCCTTTATCTCCCAATCCGCTCTCCTCTAAAGTTTCAGAAAACAACTCTGAAGACACTTGCACTCCTACTTCCACAACTTCAGGTCTTCATACTTCGTCTACCTCACTACAAAGTTTAGCTAACTCTATCCTAATAAGATCTAGTCTGAGACACATATTTTCTCCCACCTCTAACATCTTCCTATCTACACAATCTTGCAGACAAATTAAGAGATTATTTAATTTCGTATCCTTTGCCTTCCTCTTGCGCATCTCTTGCACTAGTAACTTCGGCTCATGCAACCTCACCTCTTTGAGTTTACATTCAACTTCCATACTCAGCATGGCCTTGATTTCATTGATGACGCCTTCCACCTCATTAGTTTCTTCCACAACCGTAAGCTTCTCCTTCTTCCTCTCTTCTTCCTCTCTTCTTCCAATTCACTGCGATACATCTGGAGCTCATCTTCAAATTCAGCTTTTAACGCTTCCTTCTCCCTCTGATTCACAAAGAGTTGCCCCTTTGCTACTTGCATCAACCCTCTCAAACAATCTTCTTCTCTACAACGCTCCGTCAACTCTCGTTGCCAGGCCTGATCTTTCTCTGCTGCTCTCTTCTTGAGGCTCTCCAACTCTTGCTCCATCACCGCAGCAATTGCTTTGGAGTGTATCAACTCAACTCGCACCTCTGCAAGTTCTCCTTTCAACCCTGCAGCCATCACAGTCATCTCCTTTGCTTCCTCATGACTCTTTACTAACTCTTCCCTTGTCATCTCAAAGTGCTTACTCCAAAGAACCTCCTCAACCCAAAGTTCTTCGATCTCCATCTCTAGCCTTGCTAGCTTACTTTGTAGCAATAAGGTTCTGGCACTCCAGGTCTTGACCACTGCTAATTCATCTGGTACTTTGAGTTTGGTGCTTATCCTCTCTATCTTCTACTGCAACATTGTCAATAGCAGACATACAACCCTAGACAAATAGTCCACTCCTTTGCACCTTGCGTCCTCGGCTCGGACTTTGGGTTCTGACCCCTCTACGTCTTGTACCTTGCTCCAAAGTCGAGATCTTTGCACCTTCAAAGTTTCTTCTTCAGAACTTTCTCCCTCTTTCTAAGTAATGTTACTGGGCCCCACTCTAGATACACTCAGAGCATTCTTACTCTTGGCAGTTTGGGGTTGTGCCAAGACTTCCTCTCCCTTCTTCCTCTCACTGCCTTGTTCCAGCATGGAAACTTTGGGACTCGGCTTTCTGGCCTCTTTCATCGGCTGTTGTTTGCTGAACCTCCACTTTGCCTTTGTTGTTGCTACTCAATTCTTCACTTCGTAGCGTGAACTCCTCTTCTTTGCCCGACATTCCTTCCTTTGATCCAATTTCTCCTTCCGATTCTTCTTCTTCTTCTTGCATGACTTCCTTTGTCCTTCCTACCTCCGCCATTGGGTTAAGCTTTGGAACTTTCTGGGGTTGTATTGTTGCAACATGACTCTTAGGCTTGGCTCTCTTTTGCACCCTTGGAAGGTCAATTGCTACGATCTTCTCCTTCCCACTCTCTTTGTAGTACGCATCCCCCTCTCACACTCTCTCCATATAATATCGCTCATCTTCATCGGCCTCCTTGCATAAATCTGGATGAAAGTGCAATCGCATTTGACTTTGTTCTTCCAAAGTCAGCAACTTCAACCCAAAATAAAGTGCACTACAAATGGCACAAAGTAATGTGGTGGCATATCCATTCTCCATTTTGAAATCATCTGCCCCACTCTCTGATGCAGACATTTCACCTAATCTACTACCTCTCTTGCAAACATTTGGTGAAAGAACACCGCCTGTTGCATAGTAATATAAGTGGTTTGCTCTGGTTTGAACATGGCCATCATCGTGATTACTATTCCTCTCTGCTCAGTGTCTTTATAAATATCCACCTTATACCCATTCTTAGTGCGGGGTCGATTGAAAGACTTCCTTACTTCGGCAGTCTCTTTTGAAGCGTCACACTTCCGATAGAAGGTGGTACCTCCTACCCTTCCTACTTCTCTTCCCAACACTACTCTCTAATCCGCCTCCATCCATTGAGCGGGATTCCCTCTCTTCCTCTCATGTTTTGGCCCATCTTTACAATTGCTTGCTGCAATTTCTACCATGAAACCTGGAAAACTGAAGTTCCAGTTCTAGTCTAGGAACGTGATGCAAAGTCTCGTCAAGACTTTGATTCATGCTATTACTTCTAATCTATGAATTGCAAGCCCTCTCACCGCACTCTGCTTGCTCACTTTTGGAGTCATTGTGTGCTTCCTCACTTTTCTCTTGTGGAAGATCGTCCCCGAAATCCTAACCCACTCCTCTTCTTGCAGATTTGCAATTTGCATCACTTTAGGTTGACTCTAAATAGGCACCAGGTAGCAACTGGACATTGCTCCTCCTCCTTGTGTAACTTGTAATTTTATAGCCCTGCACCAATCAGTCACTCTTCAGTTGCTCCTCCTCTCAAATTTCCAATTTGGTGAAGTTGTTGCCTATCACTATCAAGAAGTTCTTGATCCCAAGGTCATTACTTTCTTCCTGCGTACTTTCTTGATTGTGCCAAATCCGAAGACGTTTGTTACAAGTTCTTCAGATCCGCTCATGCAGCCCGATACAAAGTCTCTCCCTCTCCATCTTCGTCTTTGTTTTTGTGTCTTTGGGTTCTTGCTTCACATCTTGACCCGAGGTCAACTTTGGGTTTTACTTCACCTCCCTACTTCTTCTTATTTCTTCCTAGGTTAGCCCTCTTTAGGTTCTAACCCTCTACTTCTACTTTAAAATGCTAACAAAAGAATCAAAAATGAAAAATGTGGTTACCACAAAAATGGCATGAAGTAATGTGGTGGTGTCATCGTCCTCCAATTCAACACCATCTGCCTCATTCGCTAATAGAAACATTTCACCCTGTTGATCGATTCTCCTACAAACATCTTGTGGAAGAACACCGCTTGTTGCTTCATCATGTAGGTGGTGCGCTTGGATTTGAACAAGGCCATCATACACCTATGATACTTCTTTGCACCGGGTCTCGATACATCTCCACCTTATACCCATTCTTTGTGCACTTTGAGGTGAAAGACTCGCTAATCTCTTGGGTTTCTTTTGCTACTTCTCCCTTCCCCAAGAACATGGCCATATGCTCATCACCAATCTCTCTTCCTAACACCAACTTCCAATCCAACTCTGTCCATTGAGCCGGATTGCCTCTCATACCGGTCTATCTACACATGTACTGGCCATGATCTCTACCATGAAAATTGGAAAACTCAAGTTCCAATTCCACGTGAGGAAAGTAATGCAAAGTTTACTAAGAACTTTGATGTGAGCAATCACATCTGACCTCCTAATCACTTGGTTTTGCATTGCTAGTGTAGGACACTTCCTGATTCTAGTCATTCTACTCTCCTTTGTGATGTGCTTTTGCGAGACAATTCTTTTGTCCCCTGGACGTGCAACTCTCAAGTCCTCTGAATTCTTCACAACTTCACTCACTACCACTCCTCTCCCCTGGTCTCCCTCAGATCAACTCTGCAAAGGAAAAGGAAATTTACTTGTTATTCATCTCATTCTTGATTCAAAACCTTACTTTAAAATCCAACTTTTCTCAATCATTCTTCAAACTATTGTCTACCAAGAAATCACACCTTCTGCATGCACTTCTCCTATAACTGTCAATTTTCTCCTACTTGTGCCTTAGCCATTTTTGTATGCAATACTGTTCTTGAATTTCCAACCCAAAAGAAATCTGTTACACTATTTTTGTATCGGGTTGATCATCCCAAGGCAAAGTCTCCTTACTTTGGGTTCAACATTGATAGGTTTAATCCAAGTACTTTGCTTCTAACACAAAGTCACTTTTCTTTGGGTTACAAAGCGAAGACATAGTTCTTCTCCTTCCAATGCTATTCTAGGTTCAATACAACTTCATCTATACATTCTTCCAAATCAAACAAAACTAAGAAATAAAAAAAATATGGGTACCACAGGAGGGTTTGGAGGTTCTTGAGGAGCTACATGAGTTGTTTTGCCTTCAGTATGAATGATTTGGGTGCTCTAAAAGGACATGGTATTTGGATTGAGTTGATTGATAATACATCAATTTTTGACATCCCTACCAATATAGTGACATGGAGAGAGCATTGATTTAGAGCCAAAGTAGAGACCCTATTGAGGTTGGTTTGGTGGAGATTTCACATGGAAAGTATGCATCAGTTATTGTGATGCCAACCAAGAAGGATATGCATTACAACTACACAAATAGGTGGATGTGTGGAGATTACTATCCTATCAATCAATAGACTAGGGTTGATCAATATACAATGCCTACAATGGAGGAGATCTTTGATGTGATTGGGCATGCAAAGGTCTTTAGAACTTTGGATCTTCAAGCAAGATATCATCAATTGTTGATCAAGGACTAGGATAAGTCCAAGATAACATTTTGGGCTATTGTTCATCATGGAGAGGACGTGTTGTATTAATGGAGGTTCTTACTATTTGGATTAAAGAATGCTTCTACTGAGTTGTAGAGGGTCATCAACCAAATCCTAGCTAGATTGGATTTTGCTTGGTGCTATATTGATGAATTTTTGTTTGTAGCACTATTGTGGAGGAGCACGAGAGACATCTGTTAGAGATATTTGAGAGGATGAGATCTCATGAACTCATAATTACATCCTAGGAAGTGTAGTTTCTTCCACAATTAGGTTGAATATTTGGATCACACAATCTACCCTAGAGGACTTGGTGTTCAATAGACCAAGGTGGAAGCTATTGCTCATATTCCTTGGCCTATGGATGTGAGCAGAGTGCAAACATTCCTTGGGTTAGCAAACTTCTATTATTGCTATGTTAGAGGTTTTAGTGCCATTGCCAAGGCCTTGAAAAAGCTGACAAAGCTTAAACAAGAGTGGTGTTGGGAAGATGAGCCGGAGAGAGCTTTTGCTTTTGTAGAGCTCAAGGAGAGGTTTAGGTTGACATTTGCTCCTATTTTGAGGAGACCAATTAGAGGACTACCATTTTAGGTTCACACTTATTGGAGTATGTTGAGGCTTGGAGTAGTGCTTACCCAACATGATGATGAGGGGAATGAGTTTGTGGTGGCCTATGCTAGTTGCTCCAAGAATTTAGTAGAATCAAAGTATAGTTCATATGAGGGAGAGTGCTTGGCAACACTTTGGACAGTAACACATTTCTGATGTTACTTATTTGGTAATCCTTTTACTCTCATCATTGATCATCAACCACTATAGTGGTTGATAGAGTCTGACAAGCTCTCAAGGAAGCTTGCACGATGGGCTCTAATTTTATAGGAGTATGATTTCATAGTTATTCACAAACTTGGAGTGGTGAATTGTGTTGCAAATGGGTTGAGTAGAAACCCATGTCCTAGCCAGCAAGATCAGATAGTAGCACTTTGGCATGGTGAGATAGATGAGGAGATGGTGCAAGGCTGGCATGCATCTACCTTTCTCTCTCTATTTTTTGAGGCTTTGGTGGTAGCTCTCTTAGACATATAGGAAGAGTTATTGAGGTCATAGATTCAACGGGTGGAGATAGTGGTATAGTGCAGCGAGACATTCATGATGATGTCTTAGTGATGGATTATCTTTGCATTGGTATTGTAGGTGGTATAATAGAATGTGTCCTTTAGCAAGCCAAGTAGTTCAGATTAGAGGGTAGACACCTTCTTTATGTATGGGAGGATGGTAGAGTGAGAGTAGCACCATTTCCATCTTAGAGACCACAATTGGTCTGTCATGTTCATAAGGAGCTAAGACATTTGGAGTAAAGCATACATATATCTTACTCTAGAGTCATTATTGTTGGTGCAATTTGCAGACTGATGTACAACAATTTGTTGCAAGATGTGTGGTTTGTGACCAAGTTAGAGCATCATTTAATGCTCCTTCACCATAATTACACCCATTACCTATCATGGGGTTGGATTACTATTGGAGTTTGGACTTCACTTGACCTTTACCATTGATTATGAGACATCATCAATATGTTTTGTGATAGTAGAGCACTTCTCCAAGTGCATTGAGATGGTGGCACTTCTTGACAAGTCTAGTGAAGGGACTACTTACTTGTTCATGGATCAAGTTCTCAGTCATTTTGGTGCACCAATTGAGGTTTTGACTGATCAGGGTACAAAGTTCTTGGGGGAGTTTCAGGTCTTGTGTGATAAGAATTTGATTGACCATTGTACTACCTCTTGAGATCACCTTGAGGCAAATGGATTAGCAAAGAAAGTGGTTCAGATGGTGAAGAGAGGATTGCAAAAGTATAGTTTACAGGGAGGCCACTTGGGAAATAGGGATCTCCAATTAACTTGGTTGGCCATGGGCTATCGGTTCAGTTGGCAAGCCTCCTTAGCATCCTCCTCTCCTTAATTTCTACTCTATGGAAGAGATCCAAATTTACCTATAGCCATTTGTCAAGATGCTATTGTAGTGTTGGACTTGGATGAGCACATGTTCTCAACGGGCAGAGATCTTTTGGAAAGTGATGCCAATGGCCTTTGAGAACTTGGCAATTGCTCAACATAAGGATACCTTATGCTATGCTACCATTCAAGAAGGAGGTTATAGACCCTTGATCCATCAATTTTATCCAGGTGATTGTGTATATCTACAACAAATAGCACCAACAACACTTGATGTTTCTATAGGCCGCATCATCTTGAGAGTGCACAAGGTTTTGCCATCTAGAGTACTTGTGTTGGAAGGACATGATGGTTTTTTTTAAGAAGGATCATGTGCACAATTGTGCACCGTGTCACCTCCTAAACATTGATGTACTATGGACCCAAGCTTGGCACTTATACATGTAGCCTTGTAGTGTATGTTATGCGGCCCTTCAAGTAGAGCTGCTATTATGTTAGTGTGTGATAGTTGTTCAAGAGGATGGCATATGGCATGTATGACTCCTCCCCTCACAGTGGTTCCTCAAGGATAGTGGTTGTCGTAGATGTACTTGACTTATAGCTAGTTCATCCTTTATATGGTATAGATTACAAACAAACGACTAAAGATGGGGCTCAATAACATACATCCTCTTGATATTTTACTGACTATAGGGTATACCATATACTTGGAGTAGATGGCTATCTAGAGTTAGAGTGACCTAATCGCCCGCTAGGGAGGCAATTGTGGTACTGAGTCCATGTATGACTTATGTGTGACAATGATGTATGTTTTGTAGCAATGTATATATGCACAATAGTTGTCATGCCATTTGTAGCATCGCACCTAGATTGCTTAGACTTTGGAGTAGTAATGTTGGTTGTTTGGTAGTTACTCATAGACTACTTGTTGATAATCAAATTTCATGTTTAGGGTATTCACTACATGGTGGGACCCATTGACACTTGCACAATTTGCATTGTTAGATGTGTCGTCAATAGGACCCTTAGGGTTGGAGTCCAAGGGGTATACTTTGGAAGTGTAGCTCCAAAGAGCTCACTTCTTTGATGTTGAGCCTTCAAGTTCTTGGTTGTGGTGAAATGTAATATCCATTTGTGCATGTATGTAGTATTGTGATATTTAGTTTAGTATTACTAGTACTTGAGAGATATTACTTATATAGAGATAAAGGATGGTTCTACATTAGTCATGATTAGCTAAAGTTAGTCATAGCTAAGATTTAGGGGAACTTACTTTAGAGGAAATAGAAAAGATGAGCACCATTATTTTGGATTCTAGCATGTTAACTTGGTATTATTCCTAGGTGTTTGGCTCTAAGGAAAGAGTTGAGAACTCTTGGGCCCGCAAGCCTTTTTGTTTTGGATTCTTCTATAATCCAAGGATAACCCTTGTGAAGGAATCCTTGAATTAGTAGTTGGGTCAAGATAAGATCACATGCTTAGTGGAATATGCCCATGTGGATGGATATTCCTTTATATTTTTTGACTTTACTTGACTTTTAGCCTGGTAATTTGAGTTACTCTTGTATTAGTATTTTAGTATTTAGTATTAGTAGTTACTCTTGTATTAGTAACTTTGGTGCATAACTATTTCACAAGTATATAAACTAGAGATGAGAACATACTCATCGTCCTTTCATTTATAACTATCTCTCTCTCTCATTGAGTTCTCTCGTGAGTAATGTCTTGAGTCTTGTAGTATTAGCCTTGGAGGAATATGATGGAATTGGGGTTCCTTGCCTTCTTAGTCCATGGTGTGCTACCATAATAGCCATCATAGGTTCATCCTGAGTGAGAGGCAGGCCGGCTCACATTTTTGGTTCCGTTGTCGGGATCTCTCTAGAAGGCAAGATAATGTTCCGCATACAATTCTATATTAGATAGAAGGAGGCTATGAGAGCTCACTTGAAGAGAAATTTAGAGGAGGAGAGTGCTGAACTTATGTTAGAGAACTTGGACCCATTTGTATACCATGTAGTTCATTATGATGTCTTTGAGGTGATTTTGTACATCTTGTACACTTGAGAGGATTTGGAGAGATTATGTGAAGTGGATTGCAGATTTGGGCAAAATCTCAAGTTTGAGATCAATTGAAATTTCTACACATGATAGCTTGCATTATTTTTCAGTTAACACACTTGAAATTATTGTGAGAGCTATTATGCGCACTGGGCTAGAATTTTTGAAAGTTGATAGGGTAAACTGCTCTTGCAAATGCATGCTCTCTAGAAAATTGTACAGAGTCTGCCATTTCTTCAATTTTCAGTGGATTGTCCTAAAATTTCTAAGAAAATTAAGTGCATTTTATCCTACCTATTGACACAAAAATTAGAGAGAGATCCTTCTTGTGCATAGAGTTATGAGTTTTTAAAGTGAGGAGGTGGTTTTCAAACCAAATCTGAAATATGTGTGTTGAATAGAAAGATGTCTAGGCCAAATGGCTCAATGAAAAGATCTTAAATTCTTTAAGGGAGGGATGCCTTGGAGTTATGATCAAGTGTGAAAAATTTCAGAAGACTGTGATATACTAGTTGAGAGATTTGAGTGACATTGTGAGGAAGGGTCAATTCTAAGAGTTGAGATCTCATATATGAGGAGTTTGAGAGCAACAAAAAGCATGTTTAGATTCATCTTGGGAACATGAGAGGTCATCAAGAGTGGAAATTGAGACTTTGCAAGGTTCCTCAAGGGTTTGAGGTGATTGTAGCGGCGGATTTGAGGAAAAGAGAGTTAAGAATAGAATTTGAAGAGAGTGTTGAGAGGATTCAAGAACCTACACCATTTGGAGGTAAGTTCTTTCTATGTGGAGAGAAGGGACATAAAGCAAGTTCATGTCCATTGACCTTTGAGAGCAAGAGATTGAGGGAAAGGAGAGGATTACTTGACTTGGGTTTGCATGTTGGACCTTCTTCACCAAGATTAGGAGGGAGAAGATCTAAGACCAAGGAGTTGTGTGAGGTTTGTGGAGTTGAAGGACTTCCAAAAGGACATGAGTGTAGTGGAGTAAAAGTATTTTTGGAGACTTTGGTGAAGGATCTTGGATGGAGTCTTAGTATAGCTATAGAAATACTACCACCTTCATCAGCTAGTTCTCAAGATTAGTGATGGAGATAATTTTTCAACTTATGGATAAACTATCCATGAGGGTTTGATTAATATGCACTCTAAAATTTGATGTTTCTATAGAAATCTTGGAGCAACTTGAATCTTTTGTGTTCCATAGAGTGGATTATTCTCAAAGGGTGTTAGTCATGTACATACTCTATTAGTGATAGAGTGAGAGAAAAGAAAAGAGAAAAAGAAAAATTGAGAGAAAAGAAAGATAGTGAAGGGTTAAGATGGGAAACTTCCGGTTTTCTTTGGCAAGGATGGAGAAGATGTGGAGGCCTTTGTGAGAGACTTCAAGAGAACTCGCACAGGAAACAATGAGAGCTGAAAGAATGAGTGGGCCTCATTATTACTAGATTTCTTTGAGTATACAATACTTATATGGTATGAGTTAGAATACCAAAAGAGAGAGAAGAGAGATGGGCAAGAAGAGTCGTGGGAGAGTTTGACTATTGCACTCATTGAAAACTTTCTTCCATATGAGATTTATGAGAGATTGATGAGTGAGGTTACCTTTCTCAAGCAAGGAGATGAAGAGAAAGTGAGAATCTATATGGAAAGAGTGGAAAAGTTAGAGTCTAGATTTTGCATAGTGTTGAGGAAGAGTGGGGATGACGTGGAGACTACTATGATTGGCATAGGAGCTATGCTGAAAAAGAATTTTGTGGGAGGATTGAGACCACAAATTAGAAGCAAGGTGAGATATAAGAAACCTTCTTCCAAGGTTGAAGCTATCAAGATCATAATTTGTATGGAGGAGAGTTTGGAAGGGGATGAGAGTGATTTGGTGGTGAAGGAGGTTGTGCATCCTCCTCAAGGCTACAAGTATGGTGGAACTTCTAGTACTTTGGTGGCAAGGGTTGCATCACAAGTAGTAGTTGCTTCAATTCTTGCACCTCCACCAAAAGATCCACTTCAAACCATCATAGAACAACTTGCAGATCTCAAAATCAATGTGGTGCAACTATGGGAGAAGAGAGAGGTGGATTAGAATGTATGGAGAGTACCTAGGAGTTATCCATATAGAGGAGGCCAACCAGCCAATAATTTCTATGATAAAAATTGTTTTGGTTGTGTAGGAAGAGGCCATATCCAAAAGAATTGCCCAAATTCCACTTACCATGGAGGAAGGGGTTATGAGGGAGCAAATAGAAGGAAAGAGGGAGGTAGTGAAACCCAAGTGGCTCCTAATCCAAACAAAGGTAAGGGAATAACATCTATAGATGAAGTTGAGAGCAATTATGAGAAGGGAGAGTGCTCAAATGTAATACTCCAAGGATATGAAACCTGAGAAGAAACACACCATGAGAAACACACAATTTTGCACTCAACCTCCAATGCCTCAAAGGAGCACCTTCTCTTTATTATATAGACAAAGACGATCTCCTCCAAGGAAGCTCCACTATAGGATTAGGCACACAGATAGGTGACATGTCAGCAAGATCCACCCTTGTATTACTTTCTTGGATGGGTGATATGTTTGTTCTGGTCCTATCTGGTTGGTCAAACAAGCTTGACCAAAGGGAATCTTTTAGAGAATCTTCTTGTAGGAATCCCAGAATCACGTGGGTGAGGTACTATTGGAAAGATCTCAATGAGACGAAGTAGGGGGGGGAGGGAAGGCCAGCCTTTTTTCCATTGGAAGGGGCGGGGGGAATTTAAATTTTTGAGACCTAATTCATCCATTTAGGCATCCAAAATTGCCTTCAAAGATTTTAGGCATATTTTGGTTCCTACTCTATTTGTAGAAGTCCCCTTTTGGTGAAACCTCTTTCTGATCTGTTTAGTTCATCATATGTAACATCATTCCAGATATTACCAAACCAATTATCACCTGTAAATCATATGTCTAGCTATTGGTTCTAAGGTTTTCAAGTCTATTTTGGTTTCTACCCTATTAGTAGAAGTACTCTTTTGGTGACGCTTTTATCTAATCTATTTTGACCATGATGTATAACATCATTCCAAATGTTACCAAACCAAATTTCACATCTAGATCATATGGCTAGCTCTTGGTATTATAGTAGATATGTGCCCAATATGCCCACAATTATAACGATGATGTTGTTTTCCTCAAGTTCCTTCTCCTTGTGGGACTCCATCTCTCCATTCTTCTACCCATCCCTGCTCTCCTTGAAGTGGTCATGCTCCTTGATCTCAAAACTGAAGGTTGCCTAGTTCCATCGGTACTCGTCCACCCAATTTTGCATGTCTTCTTCATTCGGAGTAGCAATGTGGCTTCATTGTTCATCGGGTTTGTTGGCACGGGTGCCTCTCCAAGTACTTCAATCACAAGTATTGGGTTTTGAGATGACTCTTCTTCTTGCATTGCTTGATCATTCCGGAGGGTCTGCACTTGACCTTGTAATGCCTCCATGGTCATCTTAATCTCTTGAAATTTTTTCAACATCCCCTGCATTCCTTGCACCAACTCCTGCAACTACGGATCCATGGTTCCTACAACACTCAATTGCTATTGTCTGCTTCAATTGCTATTGTCTGCTATGATCACTTTGGAAGGCACATAAACTATTAGAACTACCATTGGGACTTCCAAAGCTACCACTCATTGATAATATTCCTCACCAAAATTCCTAACCAAAAAATCTTTAAATATCACTTTCGGTCTCACTATATAAAGAATTTCTACTTGAGTGTTAAAAGGGAAAAGATTTGGGACATTCAACTCCATCACAACAAAATATAGATGGTTAAATCCTACTCTTTATTGTAAATCACTATAGGTAAAATCACTTGGTTTGGCAAATTCATCACTATATCCATGAACTCTGCTCCGAAGTGAAAAACCATATACACTTTCACTTGCTCACATTGAATGTACATAATCTTGCTGTAGAATGGATTCAAGAACAGAAAGCAATGTGCTGGATATTTTCCTCTTGGAACCTCCATTCCATTCTCCCTCAAGCACTCCTAATCTACCAATTACACCAAGATGTCTCTCCTCAAAATTACTTAGTCTAAGTAGCCCATGTTCTTCCAAGAGCGGTGATCCACTCTCTTGGATGACAACACCTGGTTTGATATCATTGTAATACTCCAAGGATATGAGACCTGAGAAGAAACACACCATGAGAAACACACAATTTTTCACTCAACCTATGATGCCCCAAAGGAGCACCTTCTCTTTATTATTGTAAAAGATCAAATCCGAGGAGAGAAATAGGAGAATGGAAACTCAAATTGGGACACTTGAATGAGGGAAAAATCTAAATGCCTAGCATGAGCTTTGGCTTTGGTATTTATAGGTAGCATAGAAGGCCCTTGAGAAGCTTCCTTCTAGAAGCCGCCTACTTGACGTGCAAGCTAAGCTAGTTGGAAGCTTCTAGAAGCTACTTACTTGCAGTGCAAGCTAAGCTAGCCGGGAAGCTTCCCAAGAACCTTCTTAAATACTTCCAAAATATTCTAGGCTAATTTGTCTTATGTGATACTTTGTAAGTCCAACTAACTTCGTTGCTAAACTCCATATTGTTACATATTCCCCCACCGTTAGTTGGTGACGTCCTCGTCACTAGTGAAGCTTCAAATTTGTGGATGGCCGTCTATGCATTCAGGAGGTGAGAAAGAGGTTCCTATGTGGCATCATGAAGTAGATACTCTTTCCAAAGGACCTTGTACTCCGTATGTGGGTGATAGCTTTGTTGAATATGGCAACGTGCAAGGATACAATCAACTTTGTACTCCTCATGATCATTGATAGGGACAGGAAGAGGGGGAGGTTGGACTTGAGAGGAAAAGGAAGAGGGGTTAGGAACAAAGGGTTTCAACTTGGAAACATGAAAGATAGGATGGATATGCATATGACAAGGCAAGGCAAGTTGATAAGCAATAAGAGAGACAATTTGGGTGAGATCAAAAGGTCCTATCCAATTAAGGTCAAGTTTACAAACTTAGGTATCAAGTAGAAGAGGAAGGTTACTAGAGGATAACATGACTTTATCACTGACTTCAAAGGTGAGATCACGACGATGGTGGTCTGCATATTTTTTTTGGTGATTCTAAGCAACAAGGAAGTAAGACTTGGCTTGTTGGAAAGAGGAGGATATAGTGGTCAAGAATGTGGAAGTATGAGGAACTTGAGATGGAGAGGGAGCAAGAAGAGAAGCAGGAACAAGCAAATCTTGGCCAAAATTGAGAAAGAAAGGAGAAAATCTGGTGCTTGCCTGTTTGGAATTATTGTAGGCAAATTTTGTAGCTACAAGACATTCATACCAATTGGTATGATAGACATTGACAAAGGTATACAACATATCCTCCAATGTACAATTTGCACATTTGGTTTGTCCATCAGTTTGAGGATGATAGGCCGTGGACAAAGCAAGCTTGGTGCCAAGTATCTCGAAGAGTGCTTGCCAAAACTTCCCAATAAATCAAGGATCACGGTCAGAGATGAGTACATGTGGCATCCCATGATGCTTGAAGACATTGTTGAAGTAGATTTTCACTGAGGTTGGACCATCCATGGTATCACATGTTGGTGCCAAGTGGATTTGCTTACTAAGCTTATCCACAAATACCACAATTGCGGTGTATCCTTGTTTTGTCTTTGGCAAAGATGTGATGAGATCCAAGCTCACATGCTCCTAGTGAGCGGATGGAATGGCGAGTGGTTGAAGAAGTCCACTCAGCTTCTGGTTGCTGGTCTTGTTACGTTGGCAGCTCTCACACAATTAGACAAATTCTTGAACATCTCATGTCATATTGAGCGACCACCATTAGCGTTGGAGGGTGCCCAAGGTCTTGTCCACTCCCATGTGACCACCTATTGGTACATGATGGGCTTCTTAAAAGCGCACAAGTAGACGATCACCTTTGGTTGGAACATAGATCTGGTCCGTATGGAATAGAAGGTCTTCCTTGAAGAAGAAGGTGTTGTATTCCTTGTTGCATGCTGTCAGACGACCATGTACCATTTGGAAGAAGGGATCTTGTTGTAGAGCTGATCAAAACTCGTTATGGACCTTGGGGTTAATTGACACCATCGTAATTGCCGCCGTGATGAGAGGAGGGGCCTTCAAATCAAGTCATTGTGATAGAGCATCAAGGATGATGTGGAACCGGCCTGGTTTTTACTCAAGTTTGATGTCAAATAATTAGAGTTGCTCTTCCCATTAATGATGTTGACTCTTCATGTACTCCAAGTGTAGGGTCTGCAACAATGGCTTGTGATCAGTTTGCATGATCACTTGTTTCCCCGAGAGATAATGCCTCCATACCTTGGTGGCATATACCATTGCAAGTTGTTCCCGATCTCAAGCAGAGTAATTTCTTTCAGCTATATTTAGTCGGCGAGACACAAAGGCAAGGAGATGTAGTCTATCAAGGAAATCCTGTTGCAACACAACTCCAATTGCAAAGTTAGAAGCATCAAAATCAACCACACAAGGTAGTTGAGGATCATATGGTTGAAGAATGGGTCTTGAAGACACCATAGTGCTTTAGCTTCTGGAATGCTTCTTCATGCTTGGTGGTCCACTAGAAGCTCAAGTTGTTTCCTAAGGGGTCAGTCAATGGTGTAGCCACATGAGCATAATAGTGGATGAACCATCGGTAAAAGTTGGCCAATCCATTGAATGCCCATACTTCTGTAGTATCCTTTGGGGTAGGCCAATCAATAATGGCCTTGATCTTCTCTTCTTCCATCTTGATCCCCTTTGATGAGATCTTGTGCCCCAAGAAGGCAACCTCCTTTTGCCAAAATGCACACTTTGACTTCTTGTAGTAAAATTTCTATTGTCATAGTCGTCTTAGGAACATGATTCACATGTTCTACCTCTATCTTGCTATAGATTAAGACATCATCCAAGAACACTACCACGGACCGATCTAATAGTCCATCCAACACCCAATGCATCTGATCCATGAAGACTCTTGGAGCATTAGTGAGTCCGAAAGGTAGAACTCTCCACTCAAAATGCCCATACCTTGTGCAAAAGGCAGTCTTTTGCACATCCTCTCTATCAATAAGAATTTGCCAATAGCTGCTATGAAGATCCAACTTGGAAAAATAGCGTACTCTACTTAGTTGATCAAGCCAGTCATTGATCTGAGGCAAGGGATATGCATTCTTCACGGTTTGCTTATTGAGCCCATGATAATCAATACAGAAATGAAGTCATCCATCCTTCTTTGGAACAAATAGTACCGGTGCTCCCCAAGGAGAGTTACTATATCGTATGAAGTCCTTCTCCAACAACTCTGTAAGTGTTATTCGCAACTCTTCCAACTCCTTTGGTGAGAGCCAATAGATTGGTCTACTCATTGGAGTACTCCTTGGCAATAACTTGATTGTGATGGGCATACCTTGATCAAAGGGTAATCCCTTTGGCAGATCATTTGGAAACATGTCCGCAAATTCCTTAACTATCCAATCAACCATTGCTTGATAATGCTCTCTGCCCTCCGCAGATTGTTCTTGTGCAATTGGCTTGATCCACACTACAAATACAGACTTATCTTCCTCCAAAGCTTGCTCTATATCTGCTTTACTAACAAACTTCACTTTTAGGGATTCATCTCTCTTCCAAGCTTGCTCTTTGGTTGCCTTCTTGGCAAACTTCCCATCTTGGGACTCATCTCCCTTCCAAGTTTGCTCTATGGCTACCTTCTTAACAAAATTCCCATCTTGGGACTGACTATTCTTAGGTGTCTTACTCAGAGGTGCCAGACAACCTAATCGGAAATTCCTACCTTGGTGTTGTACTTGAATTTGGCGTTAGGTCCAATCAAATTGAACCTTATGATGTTTAAGCCAAGGTAGACCCAGAATGATATCATAGTGTAGAGGTGCCACTACAAACCTCATACACTCCAAATACTCCTTCCCAATCTTGAAGGTAACAGGATGCAAGGTGCGGAATGCAAAACCCTTTCTACTATCCGCCATCATCAAACTACTTCCAATCATTGGCTTGATAGGAATACCCAATTCTTTTGCTACTTGCATAGATATGCAATTCTTTGAACTTCCAAAATCAACCAAAATCCTACAACCCTAATTAGATATTGTACCTTGCAAGTGAAGCAAACTTGCATAGGTCAAGCCTTCAATCCCATTAGAACTAATCAAGCTTCCAATAGGTAGCTTGAAATATCCTATTGGGATTCCTCATTCCTTGGTCATTCCCCTCCACAACCTTCACTTGGGCAACTTGTCAAGGTCGTCCATTCTTGAGTGGACATTTAGCAATGCAATGCCCCAATTGGCGACAATAAAAACAACCACCATCTTGTCGCAGTTTCTCTCTATCTACCGTGCTAAGTGGCCTTCATTGAATGTCATCAATCTCTATTGGTGTTGGCTCTTCCACTTGTGTGTAGTGTATTGGTAGGCTCTGTGGAGGTCAAGGTCGAGACCAAGTTGTTACCTCCAATGAATCAAAATGTTCGGCCAACCGCATGGCTTCCTCCAAGTGTTGTGGCTCTTGCATTGTTACCTCTAATTTGGTTCTTGCTTTCAAGCCCCTTACAAATCAATCCAAAGTTTCACCTTCCAATATATTTGGGATTTGCATGATGGTGTTTTGGAACTATGTGATGTAACTTCTTACAGAGCCAATCTATTGCAACTCTGCCAACTTATCTCGTGCAACTTGGGTGGCATTTATAGCTTGGAACTGACTAATTATTGCACTCTTGAATTCTACCCATGTCAAGATTGGTGCAACAATTTTCTGTTCAGCTTGCTCCACTCAAAATCTCCACTATAGCTTTGCTACTCCATCTAATTGGCTAGAAGCTAGGAGAATCTGTTTTTGCTCATCTTTTAGACTAGTAGCTTCAAAATAACGTTCACAATCAAACCAAAAATTCTCCACTGCACCCGGAAGATTCTTGCCTTCAATTACCTTGGGTTTAGGGAATCTGATCCAATCTTCTCCTTCTCGAATTGGTACTCTCTCCACCTGCTCTTGTCGTTGAAGATCTTGTTCATCCAACAATCAAGTAAGGTGCCCAATTTATTGCTGCATAGCAAGGATAACATTGGGTATTGCCGCCATGGTTGCTACTCTATCACACCACTCCCAATCTATCTAATTTATTAACATATAGAAATAGCACGTCCACCGTTCTCCATAAATTACAACCGGAAGCACCAAGGGTTCCTCTGATATGGTGATCATATGCAGAGAATCTTGTCCAAAGTGTGAGGTGATGAATTGTGTGAAATGATGCTTGGGTAGTATTTGGACGCACAAATTCCAATGGTTTGGTGGAAGTGGATTTGGTGGTCTATAAATTACATCGATCCCATTCTTGCTCTGATACCAATATAAAAGACCAAATCCAAGGAGAGAAATAAGAGAATGGAGACTCACATTGGGACACTTGAATGAGGGAAAACTCCAAATACCTAGCATGAGATTTGGCTTTGGTATTTATAGGTAGTATACAAGGCCCTTGAGAAGCTTCTCAAGAAGCTTCCTCAAGCCGCTTTCTTAGAGTGCAAGCCAAGTTAACTAGGAAGTTTCTCAAGAAGCTTCTTTCTAGAAGCCGCCCACTTGATGTGCAAGCTAAGCTAGTTGGAAGCTTCTAGAAGCTTCTTCTAGAAGCTACTTACTTGCAATGCAAGCTAAGCTAGCCAGGAAGCTTCCCAAGAAACTTCCTAGATACTTCCGGAATATTCTAAGATAATTTGTCTTATGTGCTACTTCGTAAGTCCGACTAACTTTGTCGCTAAACTCCATATTGTTACAATTATATAGACAAGGAGGATCTCCTCCAAGGAAGCTCCACCCTAGGATTAGGCACATTGATAGGTGACATGTCAGCAAGCTCCACCCTTGGATTACTTACTTGGATGGGTGACATATTGGTCATAGTCCTATTTGGTTGGTCAAACAAGTTTTGACCAAAGAGAATCTTTTAGAGAATCTTCTTGTAGAAATCTTAAAATCACGTGAGTGAGGTACTGTTGGAAAGCTCTTGATAAGACAAAGCAGGGGAGGGAAGGCCAGCCCTTTGTCCTTTGGTGAGAGGGGGGGGGAGAATGTGCATATTTTTGAGGTCTAATTCATCTATTTAGGCCTTTGAAATTGCCTTCAAAGATTTCAAGCATATTTTGGTTCCTACTCTATTTGTAGAAGTCCCCTTTTGGTGAAACCTAGTTTTGATCTATTCAGTCCATCATGTGTAACATCCTTCCAGATGTTACCAAACCAAATCTCATCTTTAAATCATATGTCTAGCTATTGGTTCTAAGGTTTTCAAGTCTATTTTGATTTCTGCCTATTTGTAGAAGTACCCTTTTGGTGATACTTCTATCTGATTTATTTTGACCATCATGTATTAAATCATTTTAGGTGTTACCAAACCAAATTTCACATCTAGATCATATGGCCAGCTCTTGGTATTACATGAAACTCCAAGAGTCTTAATTTGGAGCTTTTGGCACAAGAGAAGAAGATAACTTATTTTGTAGAGGATGTGCACTCTTCTCAAGTATTTACTCCTAGCAAGGATAATCTTATGTCTACTAGGAGAACTTGCACCTCAACACCATCAACAACAAAGACTACAAGAAAGAAGTGAGGGATGGAGGACTTCTTGATATCAAAGCAACAATGGAACTACAATGTTGTGGAGGATGGTGGTAGTCACAAGGCTAACATCACAATTGGCCAACTGATTGCTTTGAATCCTACATTGAGAAAGGAACTTAGAGGTAGTTTGAGTTCTACAAGGAGAAGGAGGAAGAAGAAGGCAAAAGCTCCAGTATCAATGGGGGTGGTGGATGCAAAGCCAACACCATGGGAGGCTTGTAAATATGCTTCCAAGATTGATGTGAGAGTGAATGGTAACAACATCAAGGATGCATTGGTTGATAGAGGATTAGTAGTGAGTACCATGTCAGAAAGGTTGATGAAGAAGTTTGGTATGATACCCTCTAGACCTTCAATATTTGTGTGTGAGCATGGAAAACAAGCAACAAGTTTGACCAATAGGGGTGATGGATAAGGTGGTAGTTTCAATTATGGGAATTCAAAATCTCATGACTTTCCAAGTCTTGAAGGAGTCAAGCCATGACTTACTTCTTGTGAGGCCATGGTTGAGAGCAGCACATACAGCTGATTGATGGCACAAAGGGTACTTGAGGATTGGGCCATCAAACCATAGAGTCACAGTTCTTATGACTAACACCACCAACACATCACATTCAGATACACAATCTTTTGATTATTGAGAATCTCATTCTAGAGAAGGAGCTTCAGGTGTGGATACAAGCATGGAAGAGGAGACTTCCATGGAGGAGGATGAATTTGAATCTGATTCAGATGTGTATTCCTTGTGTGCTATGGATTTTGCATCTTAGCCAGAGGTTTTGAAGGACCCAGATAAATCACCATTGACACTTGAGGAGATAGAGAGGAGGTTATCTACCCTTAAGTATGGCCCAAATTTTACCAAGGAGGAGAAAGTGAGATTTAAGGAGAGTTTTTGCACGTTCATTTGTGTGTTTGCTTTTAGTTACAAGGATTTGAAGGAAGTCATCTTGGAAGAGCACAAGATAGAGGTGGAGTCACATGCAAGACTAATCCACCAAAAGCAACATCACATTAGCCCACCAATATCTTTGGTTGTGAAGGAGGAAATTCATAAGCTCAAGGAGGCTAGATTTATTTTTGAGGTGGAGAATTTAGAATGAGTGTCTCCAATTATCATTGTGAAGAAAAAGAATGGCAAGCTTTGGGTATGTGTGGCTTATAAGGAGCTCAACATTGTTACCAAGAAGGACTACTACCCATTGCCATTCATTGATGAGATCTTGGAGGAGGTTGTAGGTCATGAGAGGTACTGTTTTGGAGATGGTTATAGTGGATATAACCAAATGAAGTTTGCACCAGGGCATCAACAACTCATCACATTCACCACACCTTGGAGAACTTACACTTTCAAGGTCATGCCTTTTAGGCTTTGCAATGCTCCGGTCACATTCCAACGGTTCATGAACATGGTATTTGAACCTTTCATTGGGAAATTTTTGAGAGACTTCAATGATGACTTTTGTGTCTATGGGAGCAAGGAGGAGCACTTTGAGCACCTAAATCAAGGTCTTGCAACGTTTGGATGAGGCAAATGCATCACTCAACCTGGAGAAGTGCATTTAGATATGAAGAAGGTCTACTTTTGGGGCATATCATCTCCAAGGATGGAATAGTAGTTAATCTTGAGAAGGTGAGGAACATCTCAGACCTTCTATTCCCTTCAAGCTTGACAAAGTTACTCCAATTCTTGGGGATGGTTGGGTACTATAGGAGGTTGATCTTCTCATTTTCCAACAAGGCTTATGCATTGACTATCTACATGAAGAAGAGTGTAGATTACATGGTGATTTTGGAGGAAAATGAGGCTCTCAAAGCTTTTGAAGAGCTTAAGCAATCCCTTGTTGTAGCTCCAATTATTGCTAAACCTGAATGGAGTAAGCCTTTCATCCTCTACACTGATGCTTCCAATGTTGCTATAAGATGCACTCTTAGTCAATTAGACCAAGATTGACATGATCATCCAATAGCTTATTCTAGTAGGCAAATGGTTTCAGCAAAAAAGAACTACTTTGTCACGAAGAGAGAAGTGTTGGCAGTGATCTTTGGTGTCAAGAAGTTTAGACACTACTTGATTGGAGAGAAAACCACTATTGTCACGGATCACAAGGTCTTAAAGTCTTCAACAAGCCTAATGTTGAAGGAAGACTAGCAAGGTGGATGATACTCTTGTCTGAGTATGATTACACTATTGAGGATAGGCCAGGAAAGAAACATGCAAATGCTGATTTGTTATCTAGGGCCTATGATCATGATGGAGATGAGCCAATGGATGATTCCTTCCCAAATGAGGAGGTCATGACAATCTCAGTCACTCAAGAGGTTCTAATGGAGTACAAGGAGATTGTGAATTTTGTGACAAGAGCAACTATCCAAAAGGGATGCATGCTAGGGAGAGGAAGGCACTTACATCAAGATCTAGACCTTACACAATGGTGGATGATATTCTTTTTCACCAAGGTGCAAATGGTCTTCTTCAAAGAGCAGTGGATCATGAAGAGTCTATCCTACTCATAAAGGAGTTTCATGAAGGTTTAGTGTGTGGAGGACACTTTGCAAGAAAGGTGACTGCTTTCAAGATTCTAGATGCATGTTAGCATTGGAGAGATATTTTCAAGGATTGTCTTGATTATTGAAAAACTTGTCATGTTTGTCAAGCTTTTGCTAGAAAATCTATTCCACTCCACCACTTAGATCAATTCCATTACTATGACCTTTTGAGAAGTGGGGAATTGATTTTGTAGGCCCTCTTAATAAAACCCCAAGGAAAAATCAGTACATTGTGATAGTTATTGATTACCTTACCAAGTGGGTTGAGGCTAGACCATTGAGGAATAAGAATGAAGATGAAGTTGGTAGATTTCTTTATGAATGCATTATCACTAGGATGGATGCCCTTTGGAGTTGGTTTTTGATAGATGAGGAGAGTTTACAAGAAGCATCACTACAACCATGTTATGACATTTCTCTTGTGGTACTCACATTTTTGTTTTTTTCTTATTTATGAAGAAGAAGTGTACAAATGAAGTCGTATTGCGCATGTATGACATCAGAAGGCAAAGAATGGAGTCTTCAGGTGTAACCAAAAGTAAAGTGACTTTGTGTTTGAAGACAAAGTACTCGGAGGGGTCCTATCAACATTCAACCCAAAGTAAGGAGACTTCGGCTCGAGGGCACTCAACTTGAGGCAAGGATAGTGTAAAAACTTTCCTTTGGGTTTGAACATTCAAGAAGGTACCGCACATAAAAAATGGCTGGCCTATGACCGGAGAAAATTCACAATGACAAGAGCATGCAAGAGGTGTGACTTCACGGTAGAATTTTGAAGTGAAGAAAGATGGAAGAGGCGTGCCACTATAAGATTCAGGATAGAGACAAAGAGATGATAAGTAATTTTCCATTGCCGTTAAAAAGTCATTCTAAGGGAGATTGTGGAAAAGGAAGTGTAGTAAGAGATGCATTGGTGCATCAAGAGGAAGCCAAGAGAGTTAGTACACGAATCAGTCTGAAGATTAGTCACCAACACAGAGTGGAGGAAAGTAAGATGGGAGGTGGGAAGAAGAACTAAAAAATTTGCACTGAGGAATCATACAATTTGGAGATAAGATGTGATTGCAAGAATTGAAGTCTTGAGCAGACTTTGGATCACGTTTTTGGCATGGAACTAGAACCTTAGCTTTCTAGGTTTCATGACCAAGATTTTTGAGAGTAAATGTCTCAATGGACCTGAGGCAGAGGGTAAGAGAGGAAATCTGCTGGACAGAGTTGGATTGGAGGTTAGTACTCAAAAGAGAGGCGGGTGAGGAGCAAGGAGCCATGTTCTTGGGGAAAGGAGAAGTAGTTGAGGAAACTCTAGAAGTGAGAGACACCTTTTCTTCAAAACACACAATGAATGGTTACAAAGTCAAGAGCTATAAGGACCATGTAAGGAGAGGCATCATAGGAGCAACAATGGCTATCTTCAAGTCGTAGTGAACTACTTATGTGATGAAACATCAAGCGGTGTTCTTCCATAAGATGTTTGCAGGGGAGCTAATCAATTGGGCAAAGTGCTTCCATTAGCGCATGAGACAAATGGTGCAGAACTTGCAGGACAAGTCACCTCCACACTACATTGTACCATTTGCAGCCCATTTCTACTTGGGACTGAATATGCTGAATGCGGCGGAAAGACACAAGATGGTGTTGTATTTCCATTTGAACTTGAGAAAAGATGCTGATGCAGTGTAGCAACAATACATTTTGCAAATCAGAAGCAGTGACGAGTACTATACACAAATGGGACAGAGCGTGCATGTGGGGTTGAATACTCCAAAGTCAAAGAATGACTCAATGAGGAGAAGAAGAAGAAGAAGAAGTAGCGGCAGTGAGACCACAAAAGATCAAAAAAGTAGACCTGAGGAAAGACCTAGTGGTAATTGTATTGTCGGGAGAAGAATCAAAAGGAGAAGCCAAGTACAAGTCAAAAGACTCGGAGAAGGAGGAAGAACCTGAACTCATGTTGCAGAGTGGTGAAGCAAGAAGCGAGAGTGAAGATGGAGTGGAGAAGCAATTGGTACCAGAGGAGGACAAAGAGAAGCTGGAGATGGCAGAGGAATGTAACCCGAGACAAGAAGAAGAAGTTATTGAGAAGGAAGAGAAGAGAGTGATCATTTAGAGAGGTGTACTTTCTAGAAGGAAGGTGACATATGAGGTAGGATTGAGTAGAAGAAGAGAAGTGGAGAGTGTAAGTTCAAGAAGTGAAGAATCTATCCTCATAAGACAATTGCAACTAAGAAGAAGAGTGTCAAGTGAAGAAGAAGTGAAGAAGGAGAAAAGTCCGCAAGTCAAGGTAAATCAAAGTAAAGGAGTAGAGTATCTACGTGAGGTTGTATGCTCATTTTTAGTAAAGTTGGAAGAGGAGAAAAAAGAGATGCAGTTGCAATGTCCAGAGGTAAAGACTTTGTTGCAGGTGTAGGCAAGATTAGAGAAAGAGAACTTGGAGTTGAAGGAGAGCATAATCCAAGGTGAGGAGCAGAGGGAAGTATTACGAGTAGATGCAGTAGTACAGAATCAAGTAATTGAAAATTTGAAGAAGGAAGTGGGACGTAAAGAGAGGATAATCAAGCAAAATGTCATAGTGAGAGAAAGACAAATAGTGGAGTATGGAATCTTGAAACAACAGTTTGCTGATTCACAATTATAAATCATTCATGCTATGGCAAGAGTAGCAGAGAAGAAGCAAGAGCTTGATAGAGTGATGGAGAGTGTAGAAGAGAAGAAGCAGCTCTGGCAAAGAGAATTGATAGTGAGATATAGAGATAAAGAAAGATTTCGGGAGTTACTTTGTAATTTGGAAGAGAAGATTGTTTAGAAGGAGAAGGAGAAGGAGATGGTGAAAACTAAAATTGAGGCAGAATTGGCAATATATAGGGAAGATTGGCTGGTGGATCGAGAACGAGAGAGAAAGATGAGGCTCAAGCCACTGAGAGAGATCATAACAAACATGAATGCAATGCTCAATATAGAAGCCAGTGTGAGGATTGAGGAAACAAGATTGCATGAGTTGAAGTTGTCGGTGCAAGAGACAAGGAGGAGAAATGCAAAGGATAAAGGTTTGAATGCTTTGTTGATTAGTCTTAGAACTCATGTAAATAGGAAGATATTGGAAGTGGAAGACAATATCACAATCAGATTAGATTTAGTTAAGTTAGAGATAGATAAACTTTGGAAAGATGTAAGAGCGTAGCCCAAAGTTGATGAAGTAGGAGTACATATATCTTTGGAGTTACCATTGGAGATATTAGAGAAAGATGGGTTGGAAGATAAAGAGTTAGAAGGTGCATACTAGTGTAATTGTAGTTGAAAATGAAGAAGTAGAAGAAATAGTGAAGGACTTAGTAGACTCAAATAGACCCAAGGACAGAGTAGTATGTGAGGTTACTTCCGGATTGGAAGCCAAGGAAGAAGTAGACATCAGATTGGAGTAGTAACAGTTTTGAGATATGAAGAGGTAGATATGAAGAGGTGCATTGTCATTTTTGATCTACAAGTAAGAAGAGTTGTTAGGGAACAGTATAGTTGTTAGTAACTATTGATTGCTTTACTATTTAAAGGGAGCATTTGCAATCATATGTTGTTAAGTATTCATAATTTCTGAGAATAGATAAAGCAAAGTGATGATTTCAGTGCTCGTCGCTTGAGCTTGATTTTGAGTATCACCGTCGTGTTTGTGTTTGTGAATGTGTGGAGAATTCTGAAGTTTAAGTTAGTGTGCTTGTTGGATGTTGGATTCCACAGCCTTGATCTTCATTCTATGTGTTTGATCTTGAGTGAAGTGCAATTGGAGCAATGCCTTGATAGATTTGAGAGGAATTATAATGTTGGTAGTATTCTACATTTGTGAGTGCAGCGTAGTGTTGATATGATTCAATTTTGATCAAGGAAGTTGTGCCTTCAGTGAAGGGGTGGAACACAATTCTAAGGCAAAGTCATTTTGCAGTGAAGTGCCATTTTCAAGAGAATCTGAATCATCACAATCAAGATTGTTTGGAAAGATTTGATGAAGTTGTGATTAGGATGATAAATTGTTGTGACAAGACTGCGAGTCAATGCTTGTTACTCTCTTCTGGGTGTAGTTTCTACTTGAGAGATTAAAGACAAAATCAAGAAGGACTACATTGTGATATTTGACTTCATATTTGACCAATTCCAAATCATATCTCTACGGGAACAAACTTTACTTACCTAATAACAGCAAAAGTGATATTTGTCGGGTTGTCATATCTCTATCACACATAGAGTAACTACATCCTATAAGCCAAATTTCAATGGCTTGGCAAAGAGAACCAATCAGACCTTGTGCATGATGTTGGCCAAAGATGCAAAAATGGAGGGGGCTAAACATGATTGGGACAAAAGGATTCATGCAAGTTTGTCAGAGTATAGAACAACCATGAAGACTTCCACCGGATATTCTCCATTTCAATTGGTTTATGGTATTGAGTCTACCTTATCCATTCACTTTGATCTTACTACCTTCCAAAGCATTCATAGGAGATTGAAGAAAGCACAAGGAGGTGATGCAGAGAAGTCAAGGAAGGATCAACTCATGGAATTGGAACAAGCAAGAGTAGTTGCTATGGTTCGAGTGGAGCAAGCCCTAAAGAAAGAAAAGGAGAGCTATGACAAGAAGAAGAAGATGGAGCCTTTCAAAGAAGGTGATTGGATAATGTTATTTGATTCCATTTGATTCAAGAGAGTGCAAAAGAAGTTTTTGCCTAAGTACTTTGGACCTTTCATAGTGGAGAAGGTGTGGGCCTATTACACTTATGATCTCAAGGAGTTGGGAGGAGAATACTTTGATAGGATTTACCATGACAAGTTGAAGATGTATCATAGAAGGTAGAGAGACCTTCACTTTGAGGACAAAGTGAAAAATTTGTCCGGGGGTACATGTAACACCCATTTGTGCATGTATGTAGTATTGCAAAGTTTAGTTTGGTATTACTAGTACTTGAGAGATATTATTTATATAGAGATAAAGGATGGTTCTACATTAGTCATGATTAGCTTAAGTTAGTCATAGCTAAGATAGAGAGGACATTAATTTAGAAGAAGTGGAAAAGATGAGCACCATTATTTGGGATTCTAGTATGTTGACTTGGTATGATTCCTAGGTGTTTGGCTTTGAGGAAGGAGTTGAGAATTCTTGGGCCCGCAAGCCTTTTCTTGGGCCCGCAAGCCCGCAACTATCTCTCTCTAGCCTGAGTGAGAGATAGGCCGGCTCATAGGACAGAGGCCGTCAAGCAACTCTTGGATTCTCTTAGCTAGAGTGGGTGTGGCTTGATTGTAATCAATGCTCAATTGTTAGTAAATTATGGAGTGATAGATCAAATACTCATCTGATTGAGTGTGATTTGAGTTGTGTAAACAAATTG
This sequence comes from Lunularia cruciata, assembly GCA_948567375.1. Taxonomy (NCBI): domain Eukaryota; kingdom Viridiplantae; phylum Streptophyta; class Marchantiopsida; order Lunulariales; family Lunulariaceae; genus Lunularia; species Lunularia cruciata. Next base: position 59,631,627 of record OX419761.1, on the reverse strand, counting down.
ATTATTGTAGCACTGGAGAGTCCATGTATGACTTGTGTATAGTGTGTGATGTTTACATCAATGTATGTTATGTAGCAATGTATATAAATACATCACACTTCACTAAACTTGATCTGCTAAGCGGTTACAACCATGTTACCCACATTGTTCATTTTTGAGAAGTTTTGAAGAAGACGGGCACAATTGAACCCAAATGGAAAAGAAACAAGGAGAATCCTATGTTTTGGTCCAACTCAAGGAAGTCAAATTTGTGTTAGAGGAAGAAGAACTCAGATTGGACTAGAAGGAGGGCAGACCCAAAGGAAGATTGAACTAGAAGGAGGGGAACTTTGTATCGGAATAGAAGTTGGAGGTCAAGATGATTGCGGGGCCTTTATCTCAATGACCATATGTCCAAATTGTGCATGCTATGTCTTGTTGGAATCATCTTCTTTAGAGCTTTCTGTTGCAACCAAAATTTTAAATTTTGGAGGTCTATAGCAGAATTTAAAAGCATTTGAAGTTTTTGTAGTAGATGTGTGGAGTAGAGTGGCTTTAGGTTGGGTTCTTTGGGTTTATATGACTTTGGACTTATATGACTTTGGGTTTACACAACTTTGTGTTAAGAGACTTTACCTTATGACAAAGGTGACTCAATCCAAGGTAGTTAGACATTAGATAGAAGAGCCTTTGGGTCAGATATCTTAAGCGTTTGAAATAGTTAGGACAAAGAAAGAAGAGATAGTTATGATACCAATGACTTTAAGTTCAATTCAGATTGAAGATAAGATAGAAAATTGAAGTAGTAGCAGTAATGAATGAACCCAAAGTACATATCAAATAATAAGTGTCTTTGGATCTATTATTTGAGACATTAAGAGAAAGTGGGTTATAAGATAAGGATGTTAATAGTTTACCCCTGTCTTTAATTGTAGTTCAGACTAAAGAAATAGTAGATGTGGTAGAAGATTTAGTGTTAGTAAACAAATCCAAAGTGCAGGGTATGAAGGAAGTTACTTTGGGTTTGGAAGAAAAAGTAGAGGTTGACATTGGATCGGAATAGTAACAGTTTTGAGACTTGAAGAGATAGATATGAAGAGTTGCATTGTCAATTCGAATTTGTAGGTTGGTAAAATTTTTATGAACCAATATATTAGTTAGATAACTATCAAAGTGCTTAGCCTATTTAAAGGAGGGATGCGCAATCTTGTGTTGTTTTGTATTCCAAATTTCTAAAGATAGATAAAGCAAAGTGTTGATTCTCAATGCTCATTGCTTGAGCTTAATTCTAAGTATCAAGTTTGTGTGTGTGTGTTTGTGTGTGTGTGGAGAATTTTGAAGTGCAAGTCAGTGTGCTTGTTAGATGTTGGATTCTGCATCCTTGATCTTCATTTTGTGTGTTTGATCCTTAGTGAAGTGCAATTGAAGCAATGCCTTGACAGATTTGTGAAGAATTGTAGTGTTGGTAGTATTCTACATTTGTAAGTGTAGTGTGAGTTTGATGTGAAGCAATTTTGATTGAGGAAGTTGTGCCTTCAGTGGAAGGGGGAATACCATTTTGAGGCAAAGTCATTTTGTAGTGAAGTAGCCGTCTTTGGGAGAATCTAAATCCTCACAATAAATATTCATTTGGATAGAATTTTGTGAGTTGTGATTTAGGAGTGTTAATTTGTGATGAGACTATAATCAATGCTTATTACTCTCTTTTGGGTATGGTTTCTACCTTAGAGACTAAAGAAGAACTCAAGAAGAACTAAATTTTTCCTGTTTGCTTTGTATTTGATCATTTTTGACTTGTATCTTTGTGGGAACAAACTTTTACTTGCTTATTACCACAAAAGTGATACTTGTTAGGTTGTCATAAACTAAATCCGGTTTGAAAAAGAAGACATCCACAAGACTGCCTTTGAAACAAGGTATGGTCACTTTGAGTACATGTTGATGCCGTTTGGTTTCACCAAATGCACTGGCCATTTCATGAGTTTGATGAATGATATATTTTTATCCATACTTGGACAAATCTGTTATTATTTTCCTAGATGATATCCTTGTCTATAATAGGACAATGATGGAACACAAATAATATTTGCAAGAGGTTCTATTATACAAGAGAATCAATTGTATACCAAAACCTCAAAGTGTGAGTTTGGCAAGTCTAAAGTGGATTACTTGGGGCATAAAGTAAGTGCAAAAGGTATCCAAGTATTACTAGATAAAATAGAGGTCATTCAAAAATGGAGTGCTCCAAAAGATCAGACTCAACTCAAGAGTTTCTTGGATTGATGGGGTTCTATCAGCGATTCATCAAAGACTTCCCTAAGGTAGCACAACCTCTAACAGCCTTACTTGAGAAGGAAAAGAAGTGGATGTGGAGAACCGCACAAGAATTGGCCTTTCAAGAATTGAAAGATGCATTACTACATGCACTAATATTGAAATGATATGACCCAAAATTTCCAATCAAGTTGGCTACAGATGCATCAAGCGTAACAAGAGGAGCAATCCTACAACAATAATGGCATGATGGATGGTACCCAATTGCATATTTATCTAGAAAGCTATTACTAGCGGAATGCAACTATCACACAACCAAACAAGAAGAGTTGACCATTGTCTTGGCAACCAAGCATTGGAGGAACTATCTTGGCAAGAAAGCATTTATAGTGGAGATCAATCACAAACCTATAGTCTACCTAGAGACATTGTAGTACCCACATATTTTTTTTGGGTATATTTTGAAGAAGTGTATAGTCAAAGTTGTATTGAACCCAAATGGCAACAAAAGGAGAATTGTGACTTAGGCTTGAACCCAAAGTAAAGTTACTTTATATCATGAATGAAGAACTCAGATCAAACTTGTCATAGAGAAACCTGAAGTAAGAAAACTTCACCTTGGGGTGATCAACCCGATGCAAAACGGCATAACAAGTTTCCTTTGGATTATCAACCAAGAAAGTACAAGCAAGAAAACAACTAAGGTGCAAGCAGCTAGGCTTGATAGTGCCAAGAAGAACTCATGCAAAATATATGATTATCAATGGAGAGTGACGGAGGAACAACCACCCAACAAAGAACTATAAAATCAAGACTTTGTTGAGAGGGTTTTGAAATGTCACACAATTATCCTAAGCCATTGAGTAGTCGACCCAAAGGAGTGCTTGTCGCAAAGCCATGAGGAGTTAGAATCTCAAGACCAAGAGACTATAGAATTAACTTCTAGCTACCTTGAGTGAGAGATCAAACAATGTCAATGAGGGTGAGAAGAAGACTCTCTTGATCACAATGAGAAATCCTATGATTTGGAGGTTAGATATGATAGCAAGGATCAAAGTTTTGAGTGGACTTTGGATCACCTTTTTGGCATGGAACTAGAACGTGAGTTTTCTAGGGTTCATGGCAGAAGTAGTTGCAAGTGATTGTGAGGAGGGTCTTGAGGATGAAGGGAATAGAGGCAATCCAGCTCGATGGACAAAGTCAGATTGGAGATTGGTTATGGGGAGAAAGGCTCGTGAGGAAATTGGGGCTACATTCCTCAAGAAGGAAGAAGTTGTAGAAGCGACTCCAAAATCTGCAATTCCTTCAATGTTCCATGCACAAAGAATGAGTATAAGATCAATACCTATTGAGACCCATTGAGGTGAAGTATTGTTGGGGCAATGATGGCGTTCTTCAAGCCAGATTGAACCACGTACGTGATGAAGCATCATATTCTTCCACCAGATGTTTGGAGGAGGACCAATGAATTGGGCAAAGTGTTCTCACCAACAAATGCAATAAATGGTGTGGAGTTGGAGAGATCAAGCAGCTCCACATTATTTGATGCCATTTGCAACACATTTCTACTTTGGGTTGAATTTGATGAGGGAGGCAGAGTAGAAGAAGATGGTGTCTCACTTTCATCCGGATTTATGAAAAGAAGTGGATGAGGACATCCGACACGTGCAAAGTAGTGACAAGCATTATGCCAAAACAGGCCAACACATGCGAGTAGTAGTGACTATTCCAAAGACAAAGAAGAGAAGTTGTCCTGAGGAGGTGGTGTCACTATTGCAACCTCAAAAGACAAGAAAGTGAACTTAAAGCACAACATTATAAAGATTGATGAACTTTTGGGAGCAAAAAATTTGGAAAAAGAAGCTAAGTATAAGAGAAGAGGAAGAACTAGAGCTCACATTGCAAAGTGAAGAGTCAAGCAATGGAAGTGACAATGAACCAGAAGTTAAAAAATGGGGAGAGAATGATGCTAAGGACAAAGATCAAGAGTTCCATGCTGTTATTGACCGCATGAGAAGAGGAGATATTCCTTGTCTAGAATTGCCTTGGACGGAGATTGAAGAAACCCAAGAAGCAAACCCAAAGTTGGGGTTCCAGAAAGGGATGAGATTGAAGAGAAGTGCACATATTGCAATTGCAAAACCAATTAAGGCAAGACCAGTAGAGGAAGAATGAGAAAGCTTGGATGACATGCCTTTAAGAGTGAGAAGATTGAGATTTTGGAGTAAAGCTGCAGTAGACAAAGTGAAGGATGTAAAGCCCAAAGATCCAAAAATGGCAAGAGCCTTTGATGAGGTGGAGTACTTGTCAAAGATTGTCTGTCCATTGTTGTTGCAGTTGAAGAAGAAAAGAGAAGAGTTGAGGAGAAGTCATTTAGAGTTGAAAGATAAATTGAGAGTAGTAAAACATGAGTGAAGAAAGTTTGGATTTAAGACGGAAGTTAATTCCAGGAGAAAGAGAATTAGAAGAGCTCCGGGCTAAGGTAGAACTTAGGAGGAAAGAAATTGAGAGCTTGATAGAAGATTTTGTAAAGAGAAGCAAAGCAAAACAAAGATCAAATGGAGCAGATGGAGAAGACTAAGGCATTAAGAGTGGAAGTGCATGACACGCAAGTCAAAGTTATTCTTTGAAGGCTATAGTAGCAATAATGGGACAAGAGTTGGATAGCTTGAAAACAAGTGCTGCAGAGAAAGATTGACCTCGGCAAAGAGAATTGATTGTGTGAAGTCAGAAGGAGGAGAGATTACAAGGGTTGATCAAAGGAATGGAAGTGCAACTCAGACAAAATGCAAAGGAGAAGGAGCATTGAAAGCCAAGTTGGAAGATGAGGTGAAGATGTATAGGGGGGAGTTGCAGGTGGAGAGAGAGAAACTGAAGATACTTAGGCCAGAGACAATTGAGGAAGTAGTAGTGAGAGTGAAGGTGATGCTTAGTACGGTATCAAAAGTTTAGTTGGAGGAAGTGAGACTGCACAAATTGAAATTGCTAATGCAAGAGACAAGGAAGAAGAAAGCTGAGGATGTAAATTTGAATAAGTTATTGATTACTTTAAGAGAGTAGATAAGAAGATGTTAGGGGCATGAGAGATGTTTGTCTCTGATTAGATTTAGCAAGGAAGGAGTTAGATGAGATTAAAAGTAAGCCAAAGAAGAACATCTGATCCAAAGTAAGAGAGGTAGGAATGCAAGTTACTTTGGGTGAATTACTTGAGACATTAGAAGAGAGTGGGTCAAAGGATAAAGATGCAGATAGATTACCCATGATCTTGATTGTAGATGGTAGTGAAGAAGTGATAGAATTAGCAAAGGATGTAGTAGTATTAGATATACCTGAGGAAGAGGAAATACTTGAAGGAAAATCAGGTTTGGAAGCCAAAGTCAAGGTTGATGTTGGATTGGAGTAGTTTCAATTTTGAGATTTGAAGAGGCAGAGGTGTATTATCATTTTAGATTTGCAGGTTGGTAGAGTTATTATAGAATGGTATAGTAGTTAGATAATTGTCAAAGTGCTTTGCCTATTTTAAGGAAGCATTTTTAGTTTGTTGCTGTTTAATATTTATATTTTCAAAGTTGATAAAGTGAAGTGTTGTAACTTGGTACTTGTTATTTTAGCTTAATTCCAAGTATAAATTTTGTGTGTGTGTTTGTAGAATTTCAAAGTGCAAGTTAGTGACCTTGTTGGATGTTGAATTCCACAGCGCTGATCTTCATTTTGTGTGTTTGATCTTGAGTGAAGTGCAATTGAAGCAATGCCTTGATAGATCTGAGAGGAATTGTAATGTTAGTAGTATTTTGCATTGGGGAGGGCAATGTGAGGTTGATGCAAAGCAATTTTGATCAAGGAAGTTGTGCCTTCAGTGGAAGGATGGAATGCAACTCTGAGATGAGATCATTTTGTAATGAAGTAACTTTCTTTAAGAAAATCCGAATCATCACAAACAAGATTTGTTTGGATAGAATTTGATGGAGTTGTGATTATGGAGTGTTAATTTGTGACAAGATTGTGACTTAGTGCTGGTTACTCTCTTTTGGGTGTGGTTTCTACTTGAGAGACCAAAGAAGAACTCAAGGAGAACTGAAGTGTTACTGTTTACTTTTTATTTGACCATTTTTAACTCCTATCCTTGTGAGAACAAACTTATCCACTTGATTACCACAAAAGTGATACTTTTTGGGTTATCATAGATGCAAAAAGATCTATCTTGTCAACAGATTTGATGGGCAGAGTGGAGACAAATATTGAACATGAAAATCACGTATGTGGAAGGCAAGAAGCAACTTATAGATGCATTTACCCAAATGCTTGTGGTAAACAATCTGGTGGTAGAAGTCAAGATGAACCTTGAATTTTGGTCAGAAATTCTTGCTGCTATAAAAAATAACCCACAAATTGTAGGAGCCCAATCATCCAAAGGTATCACTAGTACCTAAGGACTTGCTTTTCATGATGGTAGGTTATGGATCCCAAAGGAAACGGCCATAAGAACCACCATCCTAGTGGAATGTCATGATTCTGCCATTACAAGTCACGTAGGAGTGGACAAGACCTTGGATGCAACCAAATGCTATTACTACTAGCCCAAGATGAGCAATGCTGTGATGGAGTATGCTCAAAGCTGCCTACTATGTCAAAAAAATAAAGCGTCCAATCAAGCTCCCATAGGACTCCATCAACTCTTTCCTACTCCTACACAATGTTGGGAACAAGTAAGCATGGATCTAGTTTGCAAATTGCCCAAGACCACCTCAGGGTTTGACTCTATTGTAGTCTTTGTTGACCGCCTTAGCAAAATGATTCATGTGCATCATATCACCAAGGACGTGACTGCTCCACAATTAGCTCAATTGTACTTAGATATAGTCTTTTCTCACTATATCTTGTCTCGACTGCTCATCATTGATAAGGACACTCAATTCACTTGTTTTTTTTGTAGAACACTCTTTGGTTTCTTCAAAACCCAATTGGCCATGTCTATGGCTTACCTCCCATAGACCAGTGGAAAAATAGAGCGGGCCAATTGCACTATTGAAAATATGCTTCGGGGCTTCACCCTAGAGGAGCAAGAAAGGTGGTACACCTTACTCCCATTGTAGAATTTGTGTACAACAATTCAATGAATGCATCCACACAAGCCACACCATTCTTCTTCATGTATGGATAGTATCCTTTCACACCTTTGAGCTTGATGAAGATCCACCCAATGGATACCAAGGTGGATATTGTCTACACTTTTGTTTCTAGAATCCAACAAGGAGTGGAGAATGCCAAAAATTGGTTGCAAATCACCTTAAATTGGCATAAACAATATGCAGATGAACATCATCATCACATAGAGCTCAATGTTAGGATCAAGTCTGGTTATCAATAACCAACCTCATGTTAGTTGGCCCTTGCAAGCTCATACCTTGTTTTATTAGGCCTTCTCTCATCCTTCCTTGCATTGGTGAAATGGCCTATCACCTTGAGCTACCACCACATATAAAGATCCACCCAATATTTCATGTTTCCTTACCATGCCAATATGCTCCCCAACCATCCCACTTCTCTTCCGTACAAGAAAGTTGACCTTGTCCAACACTTGTTGATGAGGCGGAGGAATATAAGGTCAAACACATTCTCTAAAAGTGCATCCATGGTACTCACCATCTGTGTGTAGAATATCTAATACTTTGGAAAGAGTACCCAATGCATGAAACAATACGGGAGCCAACAACCAATTTGACCAATGCATTGGTGTTAGTGTAATTTTTTGAGTGAAAAATTTGCAACAAGGATGTTGCGTCTTAAAAGGAGGGAGGTTTGTAATGCCAATAGCTGGACATATTAGGTGAAAATTGGCTTGGTAACATTTGAAAGGATGTTATGTATGCTAGACTAGGTAGATCAAATAAAGGTGTCACCAAAAGAGTACTTCTACTAATGCAGCATGAACCAAAAATAGCCTAAATTTGTAGTACTAAAAGCTAGACATATCATCCAGAGGTGAAAATTGGCTTGGTAACATTTAGAAGGATAATATATATGATGGGCTAGATAGATCAGATAGAAGTGTAACCAAAAGAGGACTTTTACTAATAGTGCAAGATTTGAAAAATGCGTAAAAACTTCAAAGCCAATTTTAGAGGCCTAAACGGATGAATTAGGCCTCAAAAATATGCAAACACCTTCCTCAAATAGAAATATAGCTTTCCATCCTTCCCAATTTTTCCTCATGAAGAGCTTTCTAATAGTACCTCACCCACGTGATTTGGAGATTCTTATAGGAAGATTCCTTAAAGATTCCTTTTAGTCAAAGAGGATTTGACCAACCAGATAGGATCAAAATTGACATGTCACTCATGCATGCAACTAATCTAAGGGTAGAGATTGCTGACATGTCATCAATCCATGTATCTGATCCAAGGGTGGAGCTTGCTTTGGGGAAGTCCTTTTTGCTATATAATATAATCAAGGTGCTCCTTTGGGGGCATTGGAGGTTGAGTGTGAAATTGTGTGTTTGTTCTTTTGTGTTTCTCTTAAGATCTCCTATCCTTGAAAGATTATAGATGAGCATATTCTGATGGAAAGAGAGACAAGACTATTTGAGAGGGAGGTGCACTTATACACTAAAGAGAGTACTATTCATGGGAAGTTAGCACACTTAATTAGTGTAGTTAGAGAGAAGGAGAGCAAAGAAAGAGCACACAAGTAGAGAGTTGCAAAGTTGGAATACCTTATCGGTGATAGAGTTGAGAAGATTGATGAGTTGGGAAGAGTTATGAGAGAAAGGGAGTTGATGGGGTATAGACTTCAAGAAATGTTTTATATGAGAGATTTTGTTATTATTATAGAGCTATTAGAGAGTACCCAAAGGGTTCTACATGAGGTGAGGACTTTGCTAGATTCTCTTAGGCTTGCATATGAGGATGCTTGCAAGGAGGCATCAAAGTGGCTAGAGGTAGAGTAGCTTCAATTCCCTTGGCAATTTCCTCACATTGATGTGGATACTCAGACCAAGTAGACAAAGCATGTATACTTGCCTTGGTTGTTTCCTCACATTGATGTGTGTACTCAAATAGAGCATGTACACTTTCTTAGGTAGCTTACTCATGTTGATATGGGTACTTAAATAGATGCTCTATTTGAGTAAACTTCCCTTGGCAATTTCCTCACATAAATATGGGTACTTAGACAAAACATGCACATGATAGGGTTGGGAGATCTACTTGTGCAAGTCAAAATTTGTTGACTTTCATAGGTGGGCCAAGGGGAAGAGTCTTATGTACATATTGGAGAGGAAATTGTATCATGGAGACCTCATACAAGTGATGATCTTGCCACCCCTTTGTGCTTTAGAGATACATACCATGAGACTAGGTGGCTTCAAGAGAGGAAGCAAATTTTGCATGATGAGATATTGAGGCTCATAGAGCTTAGACAGAGGATGAGCATTTCTAGAGTATTTATCTTGTGTTTAGTTATTCTAGTATTGGATGTGCATTTTTTGGTTGACTTTAGAGATCATACTAGTCTTATGTTACCTCTATTCTTGGAATGGTGTGCAAAGACTAGATAAGAGGATAGTGCTATTATAGAGAGCAAGAAATACTTCATGGTATACCTAATAGCTCTATAGTAATAAAAAAGTCTTTCTAGGAGCTATTAGAGCTCAGACTCAAGGAGTTCATGGAGTATTGCATTACACATTTTGAGGTGATCCTTTGAATTGGTGGTCCAAAGAAGGATGTAGAAGTCCTATTGCGATCTTTATGGGATCGAGGTTTGATCCTAAAAGGAGTAAATATAGGTTCATGGCTTATGGCTTGCCTTTCAAACAAAGATGGACATATTCATGAGTATAGAGGGCTCATGGTTAGGCCTTATAGTACATATACATTTTTAGGATTATCTCATAAAGATATTCTTATTGTAGATAGTGATGTTCTTTGTTATGGTAGAAACCACCTTGATGGAGCTACAAATCCTCCTAGATTTTGTACTTTTGATATACCTACTGCTCTATGCACCTCTTTAATAGATAGATGTGTAGCTCTTCTATATAGATTTAGAGTATCTACACATTTTGCTATTAGGTTTCTAGAGGAGGAGTGGGCTTGAGGCTATTTTAGGGACTATAGTACTGATCCTTACAAGCTTCTAGAATAAACATTTTGTGAGTGAGAGAAACATCCTTGTGAGAAGAGATGGATGTGGTACTATAGTCCTTTCTTTATACCATACGCTCTAGATTCCAGATGGCATGATGCACTAGAGTGGGCTGCCTAGATAGCATGTACCATGTAGGCTCCCCCTTGGTATTGTTCTTGATGAGTTTTGTTGATGTCAATTATGAGTATTATTTTGTTCAATGGTGAGTTCCACTTTGTTTCTCATAGTTGTTTCACCAACTAAATAATGAAATATCATTCATTGCTTAGTTGATCTTTTCTTAGGCATCAATGCTGATATTTTCTTGAATTTTCTATCATGAATGTCTACAGCAAGGTGTTGTTCATTTTATCATTATTCATGAACTAAGAGTAAAACATGCCAATTTAGGTGGCATCATATACCAGACCAATAGATGTATCAGTGCAAAAGAGATTACCAAAGGAGCTTTTATTTATAAAATGTAACAATGAAGAAGTTTCAAAAAATGTCTCAAACCTTAAGAAAACTATCTGCAATTCTAAGTGCTAATGCATGTGTTGCAACACTTATTGAGATACTCTATAGGGCACCATTTATTTCCATGTATACTTTTTGCCAAATGTAGATCCTCAATAGCATGCTCTACATGCATCTTATATGCCACACAAATTGAGCCTCCCAATGCCACACAACCCACCATCCATGCACTGCACAGATTGCCTCAATGCTGCATAAACAACATGCCTTTGGGCAAAGAGTTTACATGGCATTTGGAGGCAATTTGCATGACATTTTGGTTTGTGCAGCGGCTATAGCAATTTGCACTTGTTTGCATGGTTGCAACCTATGCTTATTGTTTTGTGCACTAGTTGGACAAGTGGAAGGTTTTGGGACTAGGTGGGAGCTCTTGTACACTAGTTGGATGACTGGAAACAATGAGTATATCATATAGAACCATATCAAAAAATAAACTCATCATACAAACCACAAACAACTATCCTAGTATCATTTATATAGTACCATCCAAAACCATATCACAAAGATTCAATGCCAAAACTTAGAACCATATCATAAGGAACTCCATACAATCTCCATGACCAAGAATCAACCATATCATTTAGAACCATAAGATTTCCATGACCAATGATAGATTCTAAAAACTCCATTTCTAGATTGAAAATTCATGAATTCAATGTAAGTGGTATAGTACATTATGTCAAAGTCTCTCAAATTGTGTGTTCTTGACAAAGTCCAAGTCCATGTTTCCATTGAATGTGTCACTTCATTTGTAGCTTTGCACCTAGATTGCTCATACTCTGGAGTAGTAGGGTTGGTAGTCAGGAGTATTTTGGTAGTTACTCATAGACTACTTGTTGATGGTCAGATTTGTGTTTGGGGTACTGACTACATGGTGGGCCCACTATCACTTAGCACCATTTGCACCATTGGATGTGCCATCAATGGGACCATTAGGGTTGGAGACCAAGGCAATATACTTTCAAAGTGCAATTCCAAAGAGGTCACTTCTTTGATGTTGAGCCTTCTAATTCTTGGCTATGGTGGACAAAGGCCGGCAAGCGTCACCTAGATTCTCTTAGCTAAAGTGAGTGTGGCTTGATTGTTATCAATGCTTAGTTGTTTGCAGATTATGTAGAGACAAATCATGTATTGATCTAATTGAGTGTAATTTGAGTTGTGTAAACAAACTGATTACATCAAAGAAGTGAGGTCAGGGGGGATCGAGTGCAAGACCTAAAGGTGTTGGTGGTATCTCCAAGCCTTGTTGATTGATGGTAGCTTGATTGTGGTCTAGAGTTTCTCTAAGAGTGATTTTGTGTAGAAGGTCTTCAAATTGATGTAGATTTCGTAGTAAGGCAGACGGTGTGCGGAAGGGTTGGCCAAATTTTGAGCAAAGAGAAGCAACTTTCAAGCAATAGTTGTGATTTTGAGCCCAAGAGGTGAAAGTAGGACCAAATTGGTGCAAGATGAGCTAAAAAAGTGAAATTGAAGATGGAGTTGTGAACCCATCTTTGTAAATTACAAATTTGGAGAATCCTATCCATCCAATTTGGCTCAAATGAAGATTAAGCAAAACATTTGACGGTCAGCCAACTTAGGGATTTATATCAGATTTTACATCAGATTTTAGTTGGAGTTTATATAAGATTTTGGCCAGATTTGGAGGAGTTTTGCCAAATTTGGAGAGGTTTCAAAGTGGCAGATTTTGGCTTGAGTTGGAGGAGTTTTGCCAAATTTGGAGAAGGTTTGAAGTGGTAAGAAGTAAGGCCTCATTTGGGCATTTAGAGGCTTTGAGGCATAGGGGTGTGGGCTATGAAGGCCTAAAGGGTCAGCAAGCTAGCTTGTTGCATGATGCTAGCTAGTTTAGAGTAGATTTTGATCATTGTTTGGTAAAATCTGCACACCTCGCTAGATAATGCATAATAAAGTTTGACCTTTAGAACTTTGGTTGCTAGATTATCTGCTCTAGCCAACTGTTCCACCCTCACTTGTTGTCCTAGTGACTGTTCCACTATTATCTATTTCCTTGTAGCTTTGGCCAGGAAAGATAGTTTGATCCTTTTCTTTGTGATCCTAGTAGCTTAGGAAGTAGATAACTCATATTATATCAAATGCCAAATGGTGACAAAGTGTGACAACCCGGCAAATATCACTTTTGTGGTAATCGGGTAAGTAAAGTTTGTTCCCGTAGAGATACGAGTCAGAAATGTCCAAATACAAAGCAAAGTAACAATTTCAGTTCTTCTTGGTTGCGTCTTTAATCTCTCAGGTAGAAACCACACCCAAAAGAGAGTAACAAGCACTGACTCGCAGTCTTGTCATAAATTAACACTCCTTAATCACAACTCCCTCAAATCTTTCCAAACAATCTTGATTGTAATGATTTAGGCTCTCTCTAAAACGGCACTTCACTGTAAAACGACTTTGCCTCAGAATTGTGTTCCGCCCCTCGACTAAAGGCACAACTTCCTCAATCTAAATTGCTTCACATCAACTTTGCATTGCACTCACAAATGCAGAATACTACCAACACTACAATTCCTCTCAGATCTGTCAAGGCATTGCTTTGATTGCACTTCACTCAGGATCAAACACATAGAATGAAGATCAAGGCTATAGAATCCAACATCCAACAACCACACTGACTTGCACTTCGAATTTCTCCAAACACTCACAAACACAATTGCAAAGTTGATACTTGGAATCAAGCTCAAGCGATGAGCACTTCGCTTTATCTATTCTCAGAAATTATGAGCATTGAACAACATAATACTGTGAATGCCACTCTTAAATAGTGAATCAATCGACAGTTCTAACAACTATACTGTTCTACAACAACTCTTTTAACCTGCAGATCCGAAATAACAATGCACCTCTTCATATCTGCCTCTTCAAATCTCAAATCTGTTTTTGCTCCGATCCTATGTCTACTTCTTCCTTGGCTTTCAATCCCGAACCCAAAGTAATTTTACTTCCTACTACTCTAACCTCGGGTTTTGTATCTTCTACTTCTTCTACCAGATCCAGCAATTCTCTTTCCTGATCAGAAATTCCACTAGTGGGTAATCTATCTAACTTCTTATCTCCCGACCCACTCTTCTCTAATGTCTCTGATGGCAACTCCAAAGACATTTGGACTCCTATGTTATCTACTTTGGGTTTTGCTTCAACATCTTTCCGAAGCTTTTCTATCTCTATTTTCACTAAGTCTAGTCTAATTGAAATGTTATCTTCTACTTCTAATATTTTCCTGTCTACACGAGTTCTTAACTTGATCAACAAAGCATTCATATCAGTGTCTTTTGCATGTCTTCGCCTCGTCTCCTACACCAACAATTTCAACTCGTGCAGTCTCGCTTCTTCAATTTGAACACTGGCTTTTGTACTCAACATTGCATTCATTTGGAGGACAATCTTCTTTATTAGCTCCAATCTTGTCTTCCTTTCTTGTTCCCAATCTGCAAGCCAATCCTCTTTGTACATTGCCAACTCCTCCTTGAACTCGGCTTTCACCGTCTTCTTCTCCTTCTCCTTTTGTACTACCTTCTCCTCCTGATTATGAAGTAATTCTCGTAATTGGTCTTCTTCTCTGTATCGTGCCGCCAACTCTTGTTGCCAGAGTTGCTTCTTCTCTTCCATACTCTCCATCACTCTATCGAGCTCTTGATGCTTCGCTGCTACTCTTGCCATAGCATGGATAACTTCTACTCTTGAATCAGCAAATTGCTGCTTCAAGATCTCGTATTCAGCAACTTGTCTCTCTCTTGCTATGTCACTCTTCCTCGCAAGATCCTCTCGATAGCTCACTTCCCTCTTCAGGTCTTCAATTACCTGACTTCTCTCTACTGCCTCTGCTCGCAGTACTTCCCTTTCCTCCTCACCTCGGGTTACACTCTTCTTCAACTCCGAGTTCTCTTTGTCTAGTCTTGCCAATACTTGCAATATAGTCTTTACCTCCAGATATGTCGGCTGCATCTCCCTCTTCTTGTGCTCCAACTTCACTAACAAAGGACACACAATCTCCTACAGGTACTCCACTCCAATTCTCGCACCTACTTCTTTCTGCATAGAAATCTCCTTCCTTACCTCTTCTTCACCCAATACTCGCCTTCTCCTTTGCAGTCTTCGTATCGGAATTGACGCCTCACTGCCCGAGCTTTCTCCAATCTCTTCCTTCACTTTACTTGGCCCTGCTTCACACTTTGCCTTACGTCGCGAGCAAACTCCTTGCTGTATTGCAATCTTCTTTTCTTCGGGCATAGTTACTTCGTCTTCCAACTGTGTATTGTCTTCGGCTTCCAACTCTGCTTGCACTTCTTCTTTGTATTCTTTAGCCACTGGCGCCGATGTCATCTCTCCACCTTCATCACTATTGCTGCTTGTATCTCCACTCTGCAATGTTAGCTCAGGCTCCTCCTCGTGTTCTGAGTCTTCTGTTTTGAGCTTGGCATCTCCTTTTGAGTCCTCATCCTCCGACTCAATCACCATCATACTTCGCCTTGGGTTACTTTTGTGCATCTTCCAAGGTTTCTTGCTTTCTTTGGCTTCACCTTGCCGACCTCTCTTCTTTGTTGGGGTACTCACTGCGACCTCCACGCTCTTACCCGTCTTCCTGTAGTTTTCATCAGTGCTTTGGATTTGGAGAATGTACTGTTGTTTCTTCATGTCGACTTCTCTTCTTAAGTCGGGATAGAAATGAGACACCATTCTGCTTCGCTCTGCCGAATTGAGCAAATTCAACCCGAGGTAAAAATGTGTTGCAAACAGCACGATGTAGTGTGGTGGCAACTTATCCCGAAAATTCCACACCATCTGTCTCGTCCTCCCATGGAAGCACCTTGCCCAATCAATAGGCTCTCATGCAAACAACTTATGGAAGAACACCGCTTGGTGTTTCATCACATAAGTTGTTCTCTCTGGCTTCAAGATTGCCATGAGAGCACTCACGATCCCTCTCTTCACAAGGTCTTTGTAGCTCTCAACCTTGTACCCATTCTTTGTCCTCTTCAAAGAGAAAACGTCCCTCACTTCCTAAGTCTCTTGAGCTATCTCTCCCTTCCCCAAGAACGTGGCCCCCTACTCCGACCCTGCTTCCTTCCCGAGTACAAGTCTCCAATCCAACTCTGTCTAGCGAGCCGGATTTCCTCTCTTCCCTTCTTCCTCGGGTCCATCAAGACACTTACTCTTGATGATTTCTGTCATGAATCCTGGAAAACTTACATTCCAGTTCCATGCCAGAAATGTGATCCGAAGTCGGCTCAAGACTTCGATCCTTGCTATCACGTCTAACCTCTAAATTGCATGATTTCTCATTGCAAATTTGGAGTTCTTCTTCCCTCCTCCCATCTCTTCTACCTTCTCACTCTCTCTCAATTTCACTCTCGTGACTTCTCCCTTGCGCACTAACACAATCCCAACTCTATTTCCTTTTCCTCGATCACTTGCAAGACAACTTCTCAACGGCGAAGGAAAATTACTCAACATTTCATCATTGCAGGTTCAATTTTTATAGAGTTGCGCTTCTTCGTCTTTTGTCACTTCGAGTTTCTACCGAGAAATCACACCTTCATGCACCTGTCACTGTCAATAAACCTTCGTGCGTATGGGCCACCAGTTTTAAACGGCTCCTTGAATTTCTCGCCCCGACAAAAGGTTGTTAGACTGTCTTCGCCTCAGGTGGAGCTCCCCCCCAGTACAAAGACAATTTACTTTGGGTTGTATGCTGACAGGGCATTTCCGAGTACTTTGGCTTATGACTCGAAGTCACTTTACTTTGGGTTTCATCCCAAAGACTCTTTTCTTTGCCTTCTTTGGCCATACAGGCGCAATCCGACTTCTCTATACACTTCTTCTCCTTTATTCTGAAAAAACAAAAAAAAAGTGGGCATCACACAAAGTCAATCCAATGTTGGTTTATGAGAGATGGAGGGTTTTCATTTAGATTTCTTGTGATTAGAACCCCCTCAATTCTCTACTTCTTGGCTTTGCACCATGTTTGTGTTAGGTGCCCTAACTTTATAGCGTTGGTGTTTTGGTTCGGTTGTGGGGAGGGAGTGATGACTAGTTAGACTACCTATGTTTCTCTCTGGTGAGGCAAGAAGTGATGACTTGCAAACCATTAGAGTGAGTGTTGTGATGATAGATTACAAGTTGCCCTTTCCTCTAGTGTAGTTGTTGTTAGAGCTTCATTAGTGGGTGATGTTTGGTTAGTACATTGACACTTGGTTGGGTACTTGCGGTGGTTACGGTTGCGGGTTGTAGTTTCCAATTACTTTATCATGATGGAGTTCTTTGGGGATTTTGGAGGAGATAGTGCTTCAATATACAATGGATTAACTTGGAGTGGCGCTCGATATTAGTCTATACCTCAGGTCTCAAGTAGTGAGAGAGGAGATTCACTCTAAGGTGGAGTTTGACATAAGAGTTGATTTAGTTGAGAGTGCACTTGGTGTGTTTGCACCATTGTTGTGGGACATGGACGAGATTTATGGAGCTTCTAAAGGCCCCAAGTGTAACTTTGGTACAATGGGTACCATTGAATTGGATGACTTCATCTAGGAGTTTGGTAGTTGGTGTAATCTACAACAATTGCAAAACCCTAATTTTTTCACACCTTTCATGGCGTGAAAGGGGTTGTTTTAGCACTTAGAGGGTCCACCGATGGACAAATACCATGAATTAAGGAGAGCTCACTTGGAGGAGATTCAGCTACGGAGACAATATTGGTCTCCAAACTATGTCTCCATCACTTCAAGCTTGGTTTTTAGGGGTAGATCAAATGTACCCATGAGTTCTAGCTCTAGTAGCATTGGTGGATCTCTTTGAGATGGTGCTACTATGAGTAGAGGTACTCCTACAAGAGGTGGTTTAGTATCGGGGTGGATTTCTTCTAGTGTTTGAAGCAAAACTACATAGGAGTTTGGACTAACAAATTGACAAGCTCATAGGAGTTCCAGTGGAAGGCTGAAAAGAGCCTATGCAAGGCATACACTTGCATGAGACGGCTGATCAAATTTACTCAAGGAGTTACTAAGACCCAAACAGTCTAGTTTTGGTATGGGATACTAGACAAGGAGTTGCAAGGTAGAGTTTATGATGCTATCTTATTACATGCTACTTTGCCTACTTTGGTAGTGGTCTTTGGTTTGGCTGA
The DNA here is from genome assembly GCA_948567375.1 of Lunularia cruciata. Taxonomy (NCBI): domain Eukaryota; kingdom Viridiplantae; phylum Streptophyta; class Marchantiopsida; order Lunulariales; family Lunulariaceae; genus Lunularia; species Lunularia cruciata. Next base: position 59,613,572 of record OX419761.1, on the reverse strand, counting down.
GCATATTAAGCTCAACATGGTAGAGGAGAGTGTGATGATATTTGGATTTGCAAGGGAGACCTCATCCAGAATAGTTACGTCTTCTAGAGTGTAGTAGAGTGCACTACACCATGTTGGTTTTTGAGGATAGGATGGACAACCTTGATCCTATAGAACAAGTGGAGGGTCTATTGTAGCTAGACCCTTACCTTCATTTATGGGTCAGCAGTAGCTAGTGAGTAGTGGTGTTGCTTGTTGGGCTTGTTGGACTTGTGGTGGACCTCACCATAAGAGAAAGTGCACTCAAGGTAGTGGACTTGAAACCTCTGGTCCATAACAACCAGCATAGAGATAGTGTGAGCATTGTTATATATTTGGTAACACCAGTGACCGATACTTTGACCTACACTTGGAGTTACAAAGTGGTAGAGCTGCTATGGCAGGGGTAGAGGTGGTGGTAGAAGATCCACACCTAGTGAGAGGGGAGATCCTACTATGTGTGTACTTGCCCTTCCTTTTGATATAGCCATGGCAACTTGGATTGAGTAGTTGGATCAAAGATAGGCTAGCATGGCTATAATTGAAAGGAGATCAAATTTGGGTGCTGAGGCTTCTACCTCATGAGCGGATGATCTTAGAGACATCTTAGACTTCATGTGTGGAGCAACACATGTGGATGCATCTACCATAGTGACTAGGAGTGAAGTACATGCTCCAAAGCCTAGAGGAGCATTAGTGGAGTTGGACTCACAAAGAGAAGAGGTTGGTAGACAAGTCAGACTTCCTCTATCTTTTATACTCTCTAAGGCATTGGAAACTACATCCATGGCTCCTAAACATCCTAGTTTAGGTGTGGTAGGTGGTGATGGGGTGCAGAATGGACTACCTACTAGTCAACCTCCCACTATGACACTAAAGAGGAGATCAAAGTTTCAACTTGCTTAGTTGGTACTCAATTGTTGAAATTAATTGTTAAGATTCAATTTGTGCAATTCTACAAAGGAGATCACTCGGATTTGGAGTATGAGTGGGATTGTTCTATCCACCTTGGATGTTCCATTGTGGAGTTCAAAGGAGGCATTGCAACAACATGCAGATCAATTAGGGCAATAGGTTTGGAGTGGCGCCCTTGTACCACCAAGAGATTAGTGTGAGGATGAGCCTCCAAAGTTGATTACCTTGATACCTTTGGATACCACATTCATTGCTTGGTAGTATCCAATAGAGGGAATATGTCTATCGGAGTTGTTTGGTTGGATTAGCATTGGACTACATGCGGTCCTATAGGGTATACAAGTATAGAGATACTTGTATGTGGAGAGAGATGAGATTGCTAGGCAAGTCTCTCTACATCATATGGCACATGTGGCCTATCCGTATCTTGAGTTATTACCAATGTTAGCAATCAAGGGTTACCAAAAGATCCTACCAACAAACATTTCCTTGCTGGGGGCATAGAATTTGGAGAGACATGGTCTCATTCATTTGGTGATTTCAAGATGGCCATGTCAAGGACATACACATATTGGCTGAGGCTTGGGTCTTTAGGATTACTTTTTTGGTGTGTTTTGGGAGATGTTACATATACTATAACATCAGTCTATTTCTCCAACTTACATTTTGGAGAATGTTCCTTTGAAGGGTGATTCTCACACCCAAGTGTTGGCAAGCACACATTAGGTCTATTCTTGGATGGGACCTGCCATGTTGTTAGATGCAACTAGAGTGGGATCACGGGTTCATCATCTTTGTCTTTGGTGGACAAACCTCTAGCCCAAAGAGTTTCTACAATGTGCTTATGATGGGATTCAACGACTAGATTACATCATTTTTTATGACATCCTAGATGTTGGGCGTCAATCTCAAATAGTAGTAGTGGATGATAGATCACCTATAGCAATAGTTGGACAATGTAAGCTACTTTTGTCACGCTTATGAGTTTCCCAAGCTCCCATGCTTTTTGAGAGGGAGGTCCTAGACTGGTTTGGGACTCACAATTACAATAGTTGGTAGAGCTCAATGTTGATGAGAGAGAGTGGGCAATGGGTTTTTGCACTAGTATTATTGCTGTTCTAGTAGTGAAAGAGGCATATGGGCATCAAATGTTAGGTCAAGCTATGGACTTGAACTATTTAACTTGGATTGTGAGCCTTGGCTGAACAATGCAACGTAGGATGCGCTTGACACTAGGCATATGCATCACCACTCAAACACTTGTGAGCTCTGTGCTTATCAAGATGATTTAGGGACATGTTAGGGGTAATGGACCGGGTGGACAAGGTATTCTTGGGACATAGCCAATGGCTACTAGGGAGAGTGGTCTACTTGGATTACATCCTTGGTCTACTTGGGATGCAGCTAGAGGAGGTATGGAGCTTGTAGCTAGAGTGGAGGGAATTTTTCACACTAAGGTTGGGACCTCTAGTGGTTGGGAGCATGTCGCACTATTGCTTCCAAGGGTCCAGTGTAGTAGCCCGTAAGTACATCTTCCACTCCTACAATAGTTATAGAGGATACTTGGGAGCCTAATCTTGGACCCAAGCATACAAGAGAGGAAACATGGAGAGTTTGGAGGTTCTTGAGGAGCTACACTAGTTGTTTTGCCTTCAATATGAAGGATTTGGGTGCTTTGAAAGGAATTGGTATACTATTGAGCTAACTAGCAATACACCAATTTTCCAACATCCCTATCAATATAATGACATGGAGAGAGAAGTGATTCAAAGCCAAAGTAGAGACCTTTTTGAGGCTGGTTTGGTAGAGGTTTCACATAGAGAGTGTGCATCAGCTATAGTGATGCCAACCAAGAAAGATATGCATGGCAACTACATAGATAGGTAGATGTGTGAACATTACAGTTCAATCAATTGGTAGACTAGGGCTGATTGGTATGCTATGCCTACACCAGAGGAGATCTTTGATGCAATTGGGCATGCAAAGGTCTTCAATACTTTGGATCTTCAAGCATGATATCATTAATTGCCAATTGAGGAGGAGGATAAGTCCAAGACAACATTTTAGGCTATTGATCCTCATGGCAAGGATGTGTTATATTAGTGGAGGTTCTTACCATTTGGGTTAAAGAATGCTCTTGCTGAGTTCTAGAGGGTCATGGACCGGATCTTAGTTGGATTGAATTTTTCTTGGTACTATATTGATGACATTTTGTTCTATATCATTACTATGGAGGAGCATGAGAGATATTTGTTGGAGGTGTTTGAGAGGTTGCGATCTCATGGACTAAAATAACATCTTGGGAAGTGTAGGTTCTTCCATGAGCAGATTGAGTATTTGGGTCACACTATCTACCCTAGAGGACTTGCTGTTTAGCCTACCAAGGTGGAGACTATTATGCATATTCCTTGGCCTACGGATGTGAGCAGAGTGCAATCATTCCTTGGGTTGGCAAACTTCTATCACCACTATGTTAGAGGATTTAGTGCCATTGCCAAGGCCTTGACAAAGCTGAGCAAGCTTACACAAGAGTGGTGTTGGAGAGATGAGCAAGGAGAGCTTTTGTAGAGCTCAAGGAGAGGTTGACATTTACTCCTATTTTGAGGAGACCGACCAAAGGATGACCACTTTAGGTCCACACTGATTGGAGTATGTTGGAGCTTGGAGTAGTGCTCACCTAACATGATGATGAGGGGGAGGAGTTTTTGATGACCTATGCTAGTCACTCTAAAAATTCAGCAGATGCAAAATATAGTTCATATGAGGGAGAGTGCTTGTCAACAATATGGTACAATAGCACAATTCTGATGGTACTTATTTGGTAACCCCTTTAATCTCATTATTGATCATCAACCATTGAAGTGGTTGATGGAGTCCAACAAGCTTTCAAGGAAGCTTGCATGATGTGCTTTGATTTTACAAGAGTATGATTTCATGGTTATTCACAAATCAGGAGTAGTGAACCATGATGCAAATTGAGTAGAAACCCATGTCTTAGCCAGCATGATCAGATTGGAGCACATTGGCATGGTGAGATAGATGAGGAGATAGTGCAAGGTTGGCATGCATTTTCCTTTCTTTGTATATTTTTTGAGCCTTTGGTGGTACCTCTCTTAGTGCATACAGGAGAAGTTTTGAGGTAACAGATCCAAAGAGTGGAGATAGTGGTATAGTTTAGCGAGACATTCATGATGATGTCTTAGTGATGGACTATCTTTGCACATATGTTGTGGGTGGCACAATTGAGGCCAAGGAGAGAAACCGTGTTCTTCAACAAGCTGATCAGATCAAATTGGAAAATAGACACCTTCTTTGTGTATAGGAGGATGGTAGAGTGAGAGTGGTACCACTTCTATCATAAAGACCATAGTTTGTCCATCATGCTCATGAAGAGCTAGGACATTTTGGAATAAAGCGTACATATAGCTTACTCCATAGTCATTATTGGTGGCACAGTATGTAGACTAATGTTCAGTAGTTTGTTGCAAGATGTGTGGTTTGTGACCAAGTTAGAGCATCATTTAGTTCTCCTATATCATAGTTACACCCATTACCTATCATGGGATTGGGTTACCATTGGAGTTTGGACTTTGCTTGACCTTTATCGTTGATTATGAGACATCATTGGTACATTTTGGTGATGGTAGAGCACTTCTCCAAGTGGATTCAGTTGGTGGTACTTCTTGACAAGTCCAATAAAGGGATGACTTAGTTGTTCTTAGATCAAGTTTTGTCATTTTGGTGCACCCGTTGAGGTTTTGACTGATCAAGGTACATAGTTCCTGGGGGATTTTTAGATCTTGTGTGACACGGCTTTGATTGATCATCATACTACCTCACAAGATCACTCTAAGAAATATGGCTTTGCATAGAGAGTGGTTCAGACAATGAAAAAAAGGATTGTGGAAGTATGGTTTGTAGAGAGGCCACATGGGAGATTGGGATCTCTAGTTACCTTGGTTGGCCATGGGCTATTGGTTCAATTGGCAAGCCTCAACATCTTTCTCTCCTTACTTTCTACTCTATGGATGAGATCCAGATTTACCTACAACCATTTGTCAAGATGCTACTATAGTGTTGGACTTGGATGATCCAAATGTATGGATGAGTGCATGTTCTCAACGGGTAGAGATCTTTTGGAAAGTGATGCCGATGGATTTTAAGAACTTGGCAATTGCTAAGGAATGGGATACCTTATGCTATGCTATCATTCAAGGAGGAGGTTATAGACCTTTGATCTATCAATTTCATCCAGGTGATTATGTATATCCACAATAGACAACACTGATGACACTTGATGTTTCTACATGCCACATGATCTTGAGAGTGCATAAGGTTTTTGCATCTAGAGTCCTTGTGTTGGAAGGATATGATGGTGTTGTTTGGAAAGATCATGTGTGCAATTGTGTGTCGCGCCACCTCCTAAACATTGATGGTACTATGGACACAAGCTTGGTTCTTGTATGTGTAGGCTTGTGGTGTATGTTATGTGGCTCTTTTGGTAGAGCTACTACTATGTTAGTGCATGATAGTTGTTCGAGAGGATAGCATATGGCATGTATGACTCCCTCATGATGGTTATCAAGGGACAATAGTTATGTCCTAGGTGTACTTGACCTATAGCTTGTTCATCCTTTATATGGTATAGATTGCAAATAAGCAACTAATGATGGAGCTTGATAGTGGCCTCTTGATCCTATATACTTGGAGTTGATGGCTATATGGAGTTAAAGGGACCTAATCGCCATCTAACTGGGCAATTATGACACTTTAGAGTCCATGTATGATTTATGTATGAGTTGTGCTTCTATAGTCTGTAATGTTGACAACTATGTATGTTGTGTAGCAATGTATATATGCACAACAACTGTCATGCTATTTGTAGCTTTGCACCTAGATTGCACGGACTCTAGAGTAGTAGTGTTTGTAGTAAAGAGTATTTTGGTACTCATAGACTACTTGTTGATGGTCAGATTTTGTGTCAGGAGTACTGACTACATGGTGGACCCCAGTTTTACTTAGCACTGTTTACACTGTTGGATGTGCCATCAACAGGATTGTTAAGGTTGGAGACCATATGGTATATTTTTAAAGTGCAGCTCTAGAGATTTTATTTCTCTAATGTTGAGCCTTTGAGTTCTTGGCCATGGTGGACAAAGGCTAGTGAGCGTCACCTAGATTCCCTTAGCTAGAGTGAGTGTAGCTTGACTATAATTAGTGCCCAGTTGTTGGTAGATTATGGAGCGATAGATCAAGTACTGATCTGATTGAGTGTGATCCGAGTTCTGGAAACAAATTTGTTTATTATGGCACTTTAGAGTCCATGTATGACTTATGTGTGAGTTGTGCTTCTAGTGTGTGATGTTAACAATGATGTATGTTGTGTAGCAATGCAAATATGACAAAAAATGTCCAAGAATATCATACATTAAATTGTGTCAAAGTCTCTAGTACTCTTGAGAAGTTCTCAATATGAAGGCTCATGGGTTCAAAAACCCAACAAGTGTATTACATGAAAGGCAACCACTCATAACATGTGATCTAATATCCTCTCTATTGAAACTTTGTGTCTCTTCTTCAAATATATCTTGAGCTATAGTGGGACTATTTGCCTCTGAACTTCTATGAATTCTTCTTCATCCTCCCACAAGTCTCTTCTTCTATTTATCAAAATGTTATACTAAAATAATGCATCCACTAATTCACCTTAACAAAAATATAATTCCACTTTTATTCTTTTTTAGTTGAATGCTCAATTATGCAATGAATCTATCTTTCAAAGTCCCTATTCCTATCCCTATTGCTATGTCATCTACCTTTCAAAATCCCTATGCAGTGCTCATTGTGCAAGCTACATGTTTGTTGAACTTTATTTGATCTTGAGAGCATTGTACTTTGAAAGAAGGTACCAAAGTGTTTAGTAGTGTTTAGAAGGTTAATAGTTTAGGAAGTATTTCATTATGATGTGTTTGAGGTGATATTGTACATACTATACACATGAGAGTATTAAGAGAGGTTGTGTGAGGTATATTGCAAATTTTGGGGATAATAGTGATTTTGGGCAAAATCTCAAGTTCCAGATTTGGATTTGAAATTTCACAAAGACTACCTTGGATTATGTGATAGTTGGGATACTTAAAATTATTGTCAGTGCTGATACATATTTTGAGCTAGAAATTTTGGAAGGTGGTAGGGTAAATTATTCCCACAAATTACACGCTTTCTAGAATTTTGTACAAAGAGTTTACCAATTCTTTGTTATTCATTATACTGTTTTGAAACTTTCCAAAAAACTTTAATGCATAGTTTTTTACCCTTTTGGCCCAAGAATTATAGAGAGATGATTTTTTATCAAGAAGTTATGAAATTTTAAAATAAGGGGGGTTTTGATTCAGACCAAATCTGAAATATGTGTGTTAAATAGAAAGGTGCCTAAGCCAAATGGCTTGATGAAAAGATCTAATTTTTTGCACAGTCTGACACCTTGAGTTGTGATCAAGTGTGAAAAGTTTCAAAGAACTGTAGCATACCTGTTGAGAGAATTATTGAGGAGGGTCAATTTTGGAGAATTGAGATCTCATGCATGAGGAGTGTGAGAGCAACCAAAAGCCTATTTGAGTGTTTAGATCTTGGGAACAATGAGGGTCACCAAGAGTGGAAGTTGAGGCTATGCAAGGTTCTCCAAGGGTTTGAGATGATTATAGGGGTGGATTTGAGGAAAAGAGAGTTTAGAATAGAATTTGAAGAGTGTTGAGAGGATCTAAAAACATACACTACTTGGAGGAAAGAGTGATTCTAAGTGATTTTTATGTGGAGAGAAGAGAGATAAGGGAGGTTCATATCCATGGACCTTTGAGAGCAAGAGATTGAGGGAAAGAAGAGGCTTACTTGACTTGGGATTGCATGTTTAACCTTCTTAACCAAGATTCGGAGGGAGGAGATCTAAGACCAAGGAGTTGTGTGAGGTTTGTGGAGTGGAAGGACTTCCCAAAGGACATGAATGTATTGCAATAACAACACTTTTGGAGACTTTAGTGAAAGAACTTAGAGAGAGTCTAAGTATAGAATAGAGAAATTATCACCTTTATCAACCAGTTCTCAAGATTAGTGATAAAAATAACCTTTCAACTTATGGATAAACTATCCATGAGGGTTTGGTTAATATGCACTCTAGGATTTTATGTTGTCACAGAAATCTGGGAGAAACGTGAACCTTTTGTGTTTCCTAGGGTGAATTACTCTTAAAATAGTGTTAGTCATATATATACTCTATTAGTTATAGAGCAAGAGAAAAGACAAAAAAAGATTGAGAGAAAAGAGAAAGATAGTGAGGGGTTTAGATTGGGAAACTTCTGGTCTCTTTGGCGAGGATGGAAAAGATGTGGATGCTTTTGTGAGAGACATCAAGAGTGATTTCATAGGTAATAATAAGAGGAGGAAGAATGAGTGAGCCTTACCAGATTTTTTTGAGGATACAACACCTACATTGTATGAGTTAGAATACCAAAAGAGAGAGAAGAGAGATGGGCAAGAAGAGTCTTGGGAGTCTTTGACTTCAACACTCATTGATAACTTTGTTCTAGATGAGAGTTATGAGAGTTATGAGAGATTGATAAGTGAGATAACCTTTCTCAAACAAGGAGATGGAGAGAAAGTGATAGTCTATGTAGAAAGAGTGGAGAAGTTAGAGTGTTGAGTGTATGCATAGTGTTGAGGAAGAGAAGGAATGATGTGGAGACTATTTTGATTGGCATAGGAGCCATGCTCACCAAGAATTTTGTGGGAGGGTTGAGACCACAGATTAGAAGCAAGGTGAGATATGAGAAACCTTCTTCCAAGGTTGAAGCTATCAAGATTGCAATACATATGGAAGAGAGTTAAGAAGGAGAAGAGAATGATTTGGTGGTGAAGGAGGTTGTACATCCTCCTCAAGGTTACAAGTATGGGAACTTATGATACTTTGGTGATAATGGTTGCACCACAAGTAGGAGTTGCTCTAGTTCTTGCACCTTCACCAAAAGATCCACTTCAAATTCACCATCACAGAACAACTTGTAGGTCTCAAGATCAATGTAGTGAAATTATGGGAGAAGAGAGAGATGGATCAAAATAAGGGGAGGGGGCCTATGAATCATGGAATATTTCCATATAGAGGAGGCCAAATAGTGATCAATTTCAATGATAAAATATTTTTGGTTGTGGAGGAAAAAGTCACATCTAAAAGAATTCCCCAAATTCCACTTACCATGGAGGAAGGGGTTCTAAGATAGCCAAAAAAAGGGAAAGAGAGAAGTAATCAAATCTAAGTGGTTCCAAATCCAAACAAAGGTAAGGGGATAACATCCATAGATGTTATTGAGAGCAAGTATGAGAAGCAAGAGTGCTCAAACTCCAAAGGTCCTAATTTGGAGCTTTTGGCACAAGAGAAGAAGAGAGCTCATTTTATAGAGGATGTACACTCTTCTCAAAGATTTAATCCTAGCAAGGATACTCCTATGACTACTAGGAGCACTTGCATCAACACCTTAACAACATCAACAACAAAGACTCCAAAGAAGAAGTTACAAATGGAGGATTTCTTGATCTCAAAGCAACAATGGAACTACAATATGTTGGAGGAAGTTGGTACTCACAAGCTTCACATCACAATGGCCCAACTGATTACTTTGAATCCTACCTTGAGAAAGGAGCTTAGAAGTGGTTTGAGTTCTACAAGGAGCAAGAGGAAGATGAAAGCAAAAGATCCAATATCAATGGGGGTGGTGGATGCCAAACTAGCACTATGGGAGGCATGTGAATATGCCTCCAAGGTTGATGTAAGAGTGAGTGGTTACAACATCAAGGATGCGCTTGTTAATGGTGGATTTGGAGTGAATGCCATGTCTAAGAGGTTGATGAAGAAGTTAGGTATGATACCCTCTAGATCTTTAGCATTTGTGGTGATCATGGCAAACAAGCAACAAGTTTGACCAACAGGGATGATGGATAAGGTGGTAGTTTTAGTTATGGGAGTTCAAAATCTCGTGACTTTCCAAGTCTGAAAGATTCAAGTTGAGATTTTCTTCTTGGGAGGCTATGGTTGAGAGCAGCATGCACAACTGATCAATGGCACAAAGGGTACTTGAGAATTGGGCTATCAAACCATATAGTCATAGTTCCTATGACTAACAACACCAACACTTCACATTTAGATACACCATCTTTAGATTATTTGGAATCTGATTTAGGAGAAGGAGCTTCAAGGGTAGACACAAGCATGGAGGAGGATGAGTTTGAATCTATTTTAGATGTGTATTCCCTATGGATTTTGCACCTAAGCTAGAGATTTTGAAGGATCCAGATAAATCACCATTAACACTTGAAGCGATAAAGAGTAGTGTATCTACCCTCAAGTATGGTCCAAATGTTACCAAGGAGAAGAAAGTGAGATTTGAGGAGATTTTATACATGTGTTTACAAGTTTTATACAAGTTCATCCATGTGTTTGCTTTCAATTACAAGGATCTAAAGGAAGTCACCTTGGATGAGCATAAGATAGAGGTGGAGTCACATGCAAAACCATTCCGCAGAAAGCAATGTCACATTAGCCCACCAATAGCTTTGGTTGTGAAGGAGGAGATTTATAAGCGCAAGGCGGCCAGATTTATCTTTGAAGTGGAAAATTCAAAATGGGTATCCAATTTTGATTGTGAAAAAAAAAGAATGACAATCTTTGGGTATATGTAGATTACAAGAAGCTCAATGCTATTACTAAGAAGGACTATTCCCTTTTGCCATTCATTGATGAGATATTTTAGGAGGTTGTAGCTCATGAGAAGTACAATTTTGGAGATAGTTATAATGGGTATAACCAAATCAAGATTGCACCAGAGTATCAACAACTCATCACATTCATCACACCTTGGGGGACTTATGCTTTCAAAGGCATGCCTTTTGGGCTTTAGAATGCTCCAACAACATTTCAACGGTTCATGAATAAGGGGTTTGAACCTTTCATTGGAACATTTGTGAAAGACTTCATTAATGACTTTTGTGTCTATGGGAGCAAGGAGACACACTTTGAGCACTTGATCAAGGTCTTGCAATGCTTGGATCAAGCAAATGCATCACTCAACCAAAGAAATGTATTTTTGGGTGTAAAGAAGGTCTTCTTTTGAGGCACATCATCTCCAAAGATGGAATAGCAATTGATCTTGAGAAGGTGAGGAAAATCTCAGACCTTCAATTCCCTTCAAGCTTGACATATTTGCACCAATTCTTGGGGATAGTTGGGTACTATAGAAGTTTCATCTTTTCATTTTCCAACAAGGCTTATGCATTGACCATCTATATGAAGAAGGATGAAGAATACATGGTGGTTTTGGAGGACATGGAGGCTCTCAAAGCTTTTGAGGAGCTCAAGCAATCACTTGTTGTAGCTCCAATTCTTACTAAACTTGATTGGAGTAAGCCACTCATACTATACATAGATGCTTCCAATGTAGCAATAGGATGCACTCTTATTCAATTAGACTAAGATGGGTAAGATCATCTAATAGCTTATGCTAGTAGACAGATAGTTTCAACAGAAAAGAACTACTCGGTCATAGAGAGAGAAAGGTTGGCAATGATCTTTGGTCTCAAGAAGTTTAGACACTACTTGATTGGAGGGAAAGCCACCATTGTCATGGATCACAAGGCCTTAAAGTACATCTTCAACAAGCCTATTGTAGAAGGGAGGCTAGCAAGGTGGATGATACTCTTGTCTGAATATGACTTCACCACTAAGGATAGGCCAAGGAAGAAATATACAAATGCTGATTTGTCATCTAAGGCCTATGATCATGATGGAGTTGAACTAGTGGATAATTCCTCCTTGGATGAGGAGCTCATGGCAATCTCAATCACTCAAGAGGTTCTAACAAAATACAAGGAGATTGTGGACTTTGTTACAAGAGGTAACTATCTTGAAGAGGCTAGGGAGAGGAAGGCTCTTGTAGTAAGATCTAGGCCTTACACAAAATGATGGAGGATATTCTTCTTCAACAAGGAACAAGGTGGTCTACTTCAAAGAGCAATGACTAAGGAAGAGTCTATTCTACTCATGAAGGAGTTTCATGAGGGTTTAGTGTGCATGAAACACTTTGCATGAAAGGTGACTACTTTTAAGATTCTAGATGCAGGTTACTATTGGAGAGGGATTTTCAAGGATTGTCTTGATTATTGCAAAACTTGTCATGTTTTTCAAGCTTTTGCTAGAAAGTCTACTTCAACTCCTCCTCTTAGATCAATTTTATTGCTGAGACCTTTTAAGAAGTGTGGAATTGACTTTGTAGGTCCTTTCAATAGAACCCCAAGAAACAATTGATATATTGTGATATTTACTAATTACCTTACCAAGTGGGTTGAGGCTAGACTATTGAGGGACAAGAATGAAGATGAAATTGATAGATTTTTTATTGAAAGCATTATCACTAGGTTTGGGTGCCCTTTGGAGTTGGTTTTTGATAGAGCATGAGAGTTTATAAGGAGCATCACTACAACCATGCTACACCATTTCTCTATCATACATAGAGAAACTACATCCTATAAGCCAAATTCCAATTGCTTGGTAGAGAAAATCAATCAAACCTTGTACATGATGTTGGTCAAAGATGCAAAAATAAAAGGGGTTAAACATCAATGAGATAAGAGGATTCATGCAATTTTTTTGGAGTATAGGATAACCATGAAGACTTCTACTAGATATTCTCCATTTAATTTGGTATATGGTATTGAGTCTACCTTACCTATTCACTTTGATCTTCCTACCTTCAAAAGCATTCATAAGAGATTGAAGAAAGCACAAGAAGGTGATGTAGAGAAGTCAAAGAAGAATCAACTCATGGAATTGGAGGAGGCAAGAGCAGTTGCTATGGTTTGAGTGGAGCAAGCCCAAAGGAAACAAAAGGAGAGCTATGACAAGAGGCAATGCAAGAAGAAGGTGGAGTTGTGCAAAGAAAGTGATTTGGTATTATTGTTTGATTCCATTTGATTCAAGAGAGTGCAAAAGAAGTTTTTGCCTAAGTACTTTGGACCTTTCATAATGGAGAAGGTGTAGTGAAATTACACATATGATCTCAAGGAGTTGGGAGCAAGACACTTTGATAGGATTAACCATGATAAGTTGAAAATGTATCATAGAAGGTAGAAGGACTTCCACTTTGAGTACAAAGTGAAATCTTAGTCTGCACGTAAATGTAACAACCATTTGTGCGTGTATGTGCTATTGTGATATGTAGTTTAGTGTTATAAGTACTTAAGAGATATTGTTTATATAGAAATTGTGGTACCCATATTTTTCATTTTGTACAAGTTTTGAAGAAGTGCCTTGCTAAAACCAAACTGAAACCAAATGGAGAAGAAATGAGAGGAAATTTTTATTTTGATCAGGCATGAGTAAGTCAACTTTGTGTTAGAGGAAGAAGGACTCCAATTGGATCAGACTTGAAGAAGCTTACTTTGTGTTAGAGGAAGAGGAAGAAGGGATCAGATCAGACCGAAGGAGGTCAGACGCCAAAGTAGGGTTTCTTCATATCGGAATGGAGGTTACAAGTCAGGATTATTGCAGGAGGCATATCTCAGTGATGACATGTCCAAATCAAACATGCTATCTTGTTGGAGGCATCTTGTTCAAAGCTTTACAGTGCCACCAAAATTGTAGAGTTGGAAGGTCTGGAGCAGAAGTTACAAGCATTTGAAGTTTTGGGAGTACATATATGGAGTAGTTGAGTGACTTCGGACTTACATGACTTTGGGTTACAGAGACTTTGGGTCAAGAGACTTTGCCTCAAGACAAAGATGACTAGATCTGAGGTAGTCGGACCTCAAAGTGCAATGAAAGTGACTTTGGGAGTCTTGCCAAACGCATTGGAGGAAGTTAGAGTAGAGAAAGAAGATATTTAGGATACCCATGACTTCAATTTCAGTTTTGAATGAAGATGAGATAGAAATTAAAGGAGAAATAGAAGTAGTGAATGAACCCAAAGTGCATGATCAGACTGTAGGTGTCTTCGGGTCAGTTACATGAGTTATTAGGGGAAAGTGGGTTACAAATTGAAGGTGTAGATAATGTACCCATGCTTTTAGTTACAATTCTTGATGATAATATAGTACAATTAAGAAAGAAATTGATAGTAGTGAAACCCAAAGTAGATGAAGTAGGAGTGTAGGTGTGTTTGGAGTTACAATCGGAGATGTTAGAGAAGAGTGGGTTGAGAGATAGAGATTTAGAAGGATTAACTATGACAGGAATTGTAGATCGAAACAAAGAAGTGTTAAAATTGGTAGAGGAATTAGTAGTTGTGAAACCCAAGGATAGAATAGGGTGTGAAGTTACTTTGGGATTGGAAGCCGAGGAAGTACATTGGATTGGAGAAGTAACACTTTTGAGATTTGAAGAGGTAGATATGAAGAGGTGCATTGTCATTTTGGATATGCAGGTAGGAAGAGTTATTAGGAAACGGTATAGTTGTTAGTAGCTGTTGATTGTTTCACTATTTACAGGAGGTATTTGTAGTAAACTATTGTTCAATGCTATTAATTTCTGAAGATAGATAAAGCAAAGTGCTATGATTTCAATGCTCGTCGCTTGAGCTTAATTCCGAGTATCAACTTTTTGTTTGTGTTTGTGAGTGTGTGGAGAATTTTGAAGTGCAAATCAATGTGCTTGTTGGATGTTAAATTCCATAGCCTTGATCTTCAATCTGTGTGTTTGATCTTGAGTGAAGTGCAATTGGAGCAATGCCTTGAAAAATTTGAGAGGAATTGTAGAGTTGGTAGTATTCTACCTTTGTGAGTGCAGCGTGGAGTTGATGTGAGGCAATTTTGATCAAGGAAGTTGTGCCTTCAATGGACGGGTGGAACCCAATTTTGAGGTGAAGGTGTTTTATAGTGAAGTGCCATTTTTGGGAGAGCCTAAATCATGACAATTAAGACTGTTTGGAAAGATTTGATGGAGTTGTGATTAAGTGTGACAAATTGTTATGACAAGACTGCAAGTCAGTACTTGTTACTCTCTTCAGGATATGGTTTCTACTTGAGAGACTAAAGATGCAACCAAGTGTAATACTTTGAGGACAAGAGAAGAGAGAAAACACAAATTGCACACTCAAACAATCGATTCCCCAAGGGAGCACCTTCTCTTTATATATAGACAAAGAGGATCTTCGCCAAAGAAGCTCCACCATAGGATTAGGGACACAGATAGGTGACATGTCAGCAAGCTCCACCTTTGGATTACTTACTTGGATGGGTGACATGTCTGGTCTAGGTCCTATCTGGTTGGTCAAACAAGCTTTGACCGGAGGGAATCTTTTAGGGAATCTTCCTATAGGAATCTCATAATCACGTGAGTAAGGTACCGTTGGAAAGCTCTCGACAAGACAAAGCAGGGAGGAGGTAAGGCCAACCTTCCTTCCAATTGGGGGGGAGAGAACTTGCACATTTTCAAGGCCTAATTCATCTGTTAAGGCCTCCGAAATTGCCTTCAAAGATTTCAGGCATATTTTGGTTCCTACTCTATTAGTAGAAGTCCCCATTTGGTGATACCTCTTCTTGATCTGTTTAGTCCATCATGTGTAACATCCTTCCAGATGTTACAAAACCAATTCTCACCTTTAAATCATATGTCTAGCTATTGGGTCTAAGGTTCTCAAGTCTATTTCAGTTTCTGCCCTATTAGTAGAAGTACTCTTTTGGTGATATTTCTATCTGATCTATTTTGACCATCATGTATAACATCATTCTAGATGTTACCAAACCGAATTTCACATCTATATCATATGGCTAGCTCTTGGTATTACAGATGTCTCTCCTTTTAAGACGCAACGTCCTTGTTGTGCAATTGTTGCTCAAATGCTTGCACCAACACAAGTGCATGTGCCAAATTGGCAGTGGGCTCCCAGGTGGCTTCATAGAGGGGGTAACCTTTCCATTGTACTAGCTAGTCCACCCGTGGGTGGCGAGTACCACGCATGCATTTTTGGAGAATCCGCTCCACTTCATATTCCTCTGTGCCATCAATGAGTGTCGGACAAGGTCGAATGTCTGGTGTGGAATGACCTTGGCTTGATTGGGGAGCATATTTGTGTAGTAGGGAGACATGGAAGATTGGATGGATCTTCATGTGTGGTGGTAGCTCAAGGTGATTGGCCACAGCGCCGATACGACAAAGAATCGAGAAAGGCCCAATAAAACGAGGTCTGAGCTTACGAGGTCCAACTAATGTGAGGTTGGTTGTCGATAGCCACACTTGATCCCCCCAACATTGAACTCCATGTGCTGACGGTGTGCATCAGCATACTGCTTCTGTCAATTTTGCACAATCTGTAATCTATGCTTGGCGCTCTCCACACGTTGTTGGATTCTAGAAACAAATGTGTTGACTGCATCGACCTTGGTAGCCACTGGACGGATCTTCATCAAGCTAGAAGGTGTGAAGGGATGCTCACCATACATGAGGAAGAACGGAGTGACTTGGGTGGATGCATTCACTGAATTGTTGTAAGCGAATTCCACCAACGGGAGTAGTGTGTCCCACCTCTCTTGCTCTTCTAAGGTGAGGCCGCGTAACATTTCTTCAATTGTGCGATTAGCCTGCTTTGTTTGGCCACCTGTTTGGGGGTGGTAAGTTGTGGACATGGCCAACTTGGTTTTGAAGAACCCAAAGAGTGTTCGCCAAAACAAGCTGGTGAATTGGGTGCCTCTATCTATGATGAGTACTCTAGACAAGCCATGGTGAGCAAAGACTGCATCTAAGTATAATTGAGCTAGTTGTGGAGCGGTCACTTCCTTGGTGGTAGGGCGTACATGAATCATTTTGCTGAGCCGGTCCACAAAGACCACAATGGAGTCAAACCCTGAGGTGGTCTTGGGTAATTCACAAACAAGATGCATACTCACTTGTTCCCAACGTTGGGTAGGAGTGGGAAGAGGTTGAAGGAGCCATGCAGGAGCTTGATTAGAAGCTTTGTTCAGTTGGCAAAGTAGGCAGCTACGCACATAGTCTATCACGTTGTTGCTCATCTTGGGCCAATAATAATGGCGCTTGACTGCATCCAAGGTCTTGTCCACTCCGACATGAGCTGCAATGGCCAAATCATGACATTCCGCTAGAATGGTGGTGCGTAATTCTAGGACATTTGGGATCCATAATCTGCCATCCCTAAAGGTGAGTCCTTGGGTACTGGTGACACCTTTGGATGATTGTGCTTCTACAATCTGTGGGCCAGCTTTTGTAGCCGCTAGAATCTCTTGCCAAAATTCAGGGTTAATCTTAACCTCTGCCACCAAGTTGTTGGCCATTGGCATGCAGGTGAATGCATCTGCAAGTTGCTTCTTACCTTCCACGTAGGTGATTGTCATGTTGAAGCATTGTTGCCACTCTGCCTACCGAATTTGGTGACGAGATAGATCTTTCTGCGTCTCGAGGTAGACTAGAGGTTTGTGGTCTGTCTCTACTACAAATGCCTTCTCGCCCAAGTAGTGCTTCCAATGCTTGATTGCTAGAACGATTGCCAGCTCTTCTTGTTCTGTGGTGTGGTAGTTGCGCTCTGCTGGTAACAACTTTTGAGAGAAATATGCAATTGGATGCCGTCCGTCATGCCACTCTTGTTGTAGGACTGCTCCTATTGCTACGCCTGATGCATCTGTAGCCAACTTGATTGGACGTTTTGGGTCATACCACTTCAAGATTGGTGCATGTAGCAAGGCGGCCTTCAATTCTTGAAAGGCCAACTCGTGTGTAGTTCCCCATGTCTACTTCTTCCCCTTGCCAAGTAGTGCCATTAAAGGCTGTGCAACCTTGGAGAAGTCCTTGACAAATCTACGATAGAATCCCGTCAACCCCAAGAAGCTCTTAAGTTGAGTCTGATCTTCTGGGGCACTCCATTTTTGAATGACCTCTATTTTATTTGTCAATACTTGAATGCCCTCTGCACTTACTCTATGCCCCAAGTAGTCTACTTCAAACTTGCCAAACTCACACTTTGAGATTTTGGCGTACAATTGATTTTGTCTTAGAATCTGGAGGACCTCTTGTAGATGTTGTTTGTGTTCTGTTATTGAGCTAATTTATACTAAGATATCATCCAAGAAGACGATAACAGACTTATCCAAGTATGGATGAAATATGTCATTCATTAGACTCATGAAAGTGGCAGGTGCATTGGTGAGGCCAAAAGGCATCACAAGATACTCAAAGTGGCCATACTTGGTTCAAAAGGCAGTTTTGTGCACATCTTCCTCTGCAATTCGGATTTGATTGTAACCGCTTCACAAGTCCAGTTTGGTGAAGTATCTCACTCCATGGAGTTGATCAAACAGGTCATCCATGCAAGGTAAGGGGTATTTGTTCTTCATTGTTTGCTGATTGAGACCCAATAGTCAATGCACATGCGCATTGTACCATCCTTCTTCTTCACAAACAAGACAAGGGCCCCATATGGTGATACGCTAGGTTGGATGAACCCTTTCTGCAACATCTCCTCAATTTGAGTCTTACACTCCTCCAACTCATGAGGCGATAGGCGATATGGGGCCTTACAAGGAGGTGTCTTCTCCGGAAGTGTCTCAATTTTGTGATCTACTTGCCTTTTTAGTAGTAATCTTGAGGGTAGATCATCGGGAAAGACATCTTGAAACTCATCCACCACATCCTTCAATTTCTCAGGGATTTTTCCATCGAGTTGTGCACTCCGGACTTGTCTTATTAGACCCATAAAACATCTATTGGTCTTATAGTCTGTTAGACAGTTGCCGTCCCTACAACATATAGAGGCAGTTTCTGCCTGTGTAATTTTTCTTTAACCCCAATGATTGACCATTGGTAGGTTCTCACTACTTTCTTCCTCCAATCCACCATAGGGTTGTACTGCTCCATCCATGGCATGCCTAAAATTGCATCAAAACCAGCTAACTGTATCACTCGCCACTCAATTGCTTCTTGATATTCTCCTATAGAGAGGGTTACCCGTCTAGGTAATGATTTAATCCTCTTTGTTTGCCCATTTAGTAACTCTACTTCTTCACTTCCATCTCTCTCTAGATCCATTCCCAATCTTATTGCAACAAAGCAAGACAAGAAATTCTCTGTTGCTCCCGGATCTATTAATACTCTCACTTGATTACCTTCTAGGATTCTATTCACGACAATCAATTATAAGGTTGCCTTTTTGGATCGTTGTGCATTATTCTTCTTCCTTCCCTCGCTTCTCTCCTTCCTTATTGAGCCTATAAGGCCGCGAGGTACATTTACTGGTGATCTTTGTTTTCCAAAGTGATTTCCACCTCCTCCTCGTCAATGTACCTCTCCATGTTGTTCAAAGATTGCTTGAACGAAGGCCAAGGGCCTCTAGGGAAACAAGTGCGACAGTTGGTAGATATGTGCCCAATACGGCCACAATTGTAACAACGGCATTGTTCTCCTTGACTCCCTTTTCCTTGTGGGACTCCATCTCTTTGTTCTTCTATCCGTCCCCGCTCCCCTTGAAGCGGTCGTGCTCCTCGATCCCGGAATCGAAGGTTGCCCAATTCCATCAAAACTGGTCTACCCATGTGTGGCATTTTTGCCCAATAATGTTGAGATGGAGCTACTCCTTCACCTCCACCTAATGCTCCTGCTATTCTCTGCGCACAAGCAATGGCTTCAAATACCGTGCAAGGATTTTGCACCATGACTTCTTGGCAAATCCGCTCTTTCAACCCTCGTTTGAAATTGTCGAGAGCCTTTGCTGGACTCATGTCGGTAATTGCAACTTGTAGATCCAAAAAAGCCTCCACACACTCTTGTACGCTATTCTTGTGTCTCAATCCCCATAGTCAGGTTTGAGCCATCTGCACAGAATCCACCGATTGGAAATTCTTCAGTAGTCCTTCTTGCATTGTTGTCCATGTGACCTCCCTTCTCTCTACGAGCATGGATTGTTCCCAAGCATCATACCATGTGGGGGCTTTATCGGTCAAGTACCCACATGCAAATACGCCTACAACATGCTCTGTGATCTCTGTTGAGAACAATCGGAAATATCAATTCATTCTTGAGATCCATTTTTCCACTACTCCCATCGAACGCTGCCCCTTGTAAGGTTCGATGTTGCAGGTCTTCTTCATCCGGAGTAGCAATGTGGCTTCATCGTTGATAGGATTCATAGGTACAGATGCCTCTCCAAGTACTTCAGTTGCAGGTACTGGGTTTTGAGATGGCTCTTCTTCTTGCATGGCTTGATCATTCCTGAAGATCTGCACTTGACTTTGTAATGTCTCCATGGTCATCTTAATCTCTCAATATTCATTCAACATCCCTTGCATTCCTTGCACCAACTCTTGCAATTGCGGATCCATGGTTCTTGCAACACTCAATTGCTAATGTCTACTTCAATACAGAGTCAATATAATCACTCTGGAAGGCGCACGAACTATCGGAACTACCATTGGGACCTCAGAAGCTATCACTCGTTGATAATACTCCTCACCAAAATTCCTAACCACAAAATCTTTAAACATCAATTTCGGCCTCACTACATAACGGATTTCTACTTGAATGTTGAAAGGGAGAGGATTTGGGACATTCGTATCCATTTTATCATAATAGAATGTAGATTGTCAAATCCCACTCTCTGTCATATATCACCACAGGTAGAATCACCGGGTTTGTTGAATTCATCACTCTGTCCATGAATTCTACGCCAAAGTGATAAACTAGCAATACGCTCATCTGCTCACGCAGGATATATATAACCTTGATGTGGAATGGGTTTGAGAATGGAAAGCTAGGTGCAAGAAATTGGCCTCCCGGCGCATCCATCCCATCCGCTCTCTAAAGTCCTTCCTAAGTCTAGCAACTACTCTATGTTCTCCACCTCAAATTACTCAGTTCCAGTAGTTTGTGCTATTCCAAGAAGGGTGATCCACTCTCTTGGACTAAAACACTCACTCTGATACCATTGTAATACTCAGAGGACCAGAAAAGAGAGAAAACACAAATTGCACACTCAAACAATCGATGCCCCAAGGGAGCACCTTCTCTTTATATATAGATAAAGAGGATCTCCGCCAAGGAAGCTCCACCATAGGATTAGGGACACAGATAGGTGACATGTCAGCAAGCTCCACCCTTGGATTACTTACTTGGATGGGTGACATGTCTGGTCTAGGTCCTATCTGGTTGGTCAAACAAGCTTTGACCGGAGGGAATCTTTTAGGGAATCTTCCTATAGGAATCTCAGAATCACGTGAGTAAGGTACCGTTGGAAAGCTCTTGACAAGACAAAGCAGGGAGGAGGTAAGGCCAACCTTCCCTCCATTGGGGGGAGAGAACTTGCACATTTTCAAGGCCTAATTCATCTGTTAAGGCCTCCAAAATAGCCTTCAAAGATTTCAGGCATATTTTGGTTCCTACTCTATTAGTAGAAGTCTCCATTTGGTGATACCTCTTTCTGATCTATTTAGTCCATCATGTGTAACATCCTTCCAGATGTTACCAAACCAATTCTCACCTTTAAACATATGTCTAGCTATTGGGTCTAAGGTTCTCAAGTCTATTTCAGTTTCTGCCCTATTAGTAGAAGTACTCTTTTGGTGATATTTCTATCTGATCTATTTTGACCATCATGTATAACATCATTCTAGATGTTACCAAACCAAATTTCACATCTAGATCATATGGCTAGCTCTAAGTATTACACCAAGAAGAACTACATTGTGACGTTTCAGTTTGTATTTAGACATTTTTGACTAGTATCTTTGCAGGAACAAACTTTACTTACCTGATTACTGCAAAAGTGATATTTTCCGGGTTGTCACAAAAATAATGGATGGTTTTACATTAGTCATGATTAGCTAAAGTTAGTCATAGTTAAGATAAAAGAAACCGTACTTTAGAGGAAGTGGAAAAGATGAGCACCACTATTTTGGATTCTAGTGTATTGACGTGGGTTTATGCCTAAGTGTTTGGCATTGAGAAAAGAGTTGAGAACTCTTGAACCCACAAGCCGTTTTGTTTAGATTCTTCTATAGTCCAAGGAAAGTCCATATGAATGAATCCTTGACTTAATGGTTGGGTTAAGATAAGACTACATGCTTAGGAGAATATTCCCATGACTATGGATATTTCTTTAGACTTTTGACTTTATTTGGCTTTTAGCCTAGTAACTTGAGTTACTCCAATAATTAGTAACTTTGGTGCGTAACTATTTCACAAGTATTTAAACTAGGAGTAAGGAGGTACTCAACATCCTTTCATTTGTAATTATTTCTCTCTCATTGAGTTCTTTAGTGAGCAATGGTTTGAGTCTTGGAATGTTAGCCTTGGAGGAGTATGATGGAGTTGGAGTTCCTTGCCATCTTAGTCTATGTTTCACTACCATAATAGCCATCACATGTTCATCTTGAGGAAGAGACAAGCCAACTCACAATACCTCCTACTCTTTTTCCAAGTCTTTTGGGGTTTTACCCTTGGTGTCAACAAGCGGTGCACCAACTTGCCCAACTCATTGTCAAGTATTGGTGTGAGATGGTAGACCTAGAGGGACACAATGGCTAGTGTAGCCTTTGTGTATGTGTTTTGGAGAATAATAGTATTATTGGAAGGAGCACCATCAAGAAAGAAGCATTCCTTGTCTATTTCTCCATCTTGGCATCAATGTCATCATTGATATAATAACATGAGGGTTGTGAGGTGGAACAAACATGATTGCTTATGTGCAGCCATTAGCACATGCTACGATGGGAGAGACAATCCCTAAGTGGGGCCAAGATGTTGCTGAAATCCAAAAGTAGTGTGGAGGAAGTTGCGAGAATGGGTCAGCCAAAACACATCCTACAACCAAGTAAAGGTTGTGGGAGAAGGGTTGGATGAGTTAATTGTCTTTATGTCTATATCTATGATATACTCACTCATCTCCTTGACAGTAATGAATAAACAATGAGCAATAGTATCCACAATCTCTTCATTAATATCCACATGTCAAGGGTTCCATGCACCAATGGTAAAGCTTGGTTCAACCTTATGATCAGAGCTAGAAGGGTTTTCTATAGGATATATGAGTAGGACCATGTGATTCAATTTCCTTCCAAAAGTCAACTTACTAGTTTGCGAGGAGGTGATAACATCCACTTCTACCAACCAAGGAACTCCCAATAAGAGTAGAAATTGGGTGGAAGAAGGTGTATCCATGATTGAGTCACACTCCATTTGTAATGGAAATTACATTGGTAGGAATATAAGTGGATGCATCTCCTTTGGAGCCACTTGGGTTAATGACTTCATGCTTTGCAAGAAGGTTTGTTTTACCAATTAATGTGTGTACTTTTGTTAAAATTCCTTTTGTATGTTTTTGTCTTCCATCAGCCATCCAGACAAGGGTGGAGGTCTTGGTCATGCTTTTCAATCTGAGGGTTTGCATAACTCCTTTGTTCATGATGTTTATGAATCAATCCAATATTTTAGGATGACACAGCCTTCAATTATTACTAGAATCTTAGGATCATGAACTTGAATATACAACACCGAGGCCTCCAGTGACACCATGTCAATGAAAGCGGAGTGTGGACATTTTGTAGATGAAGTTGATAGGCATCTTGTAGGGAAAGATAGCAAGGAATCTATGAGATCGGGTGTTTGTGGGAGGACTTCTTTAGTCTATGGATCCTTAAAACACATCATATGCTATTCTTGTAATAAGAAGCTTTGAAGATTCCTACATTCAATAGGAAATATTGTAACAATATGGAGTTTACAAATGAGTTAGTCAAGACTAACAAAATAGCAAATAAGCCAAAGTAGCCAATAATTATAAGAATATTCTAGAAGCATCTAAGAAGCTACTTGGTACTTTCCAAGTATCAAGTAATGTGTATGCCACATGGCAACTTCTAAGAGGTAGCTTCTTGCAAAGCTTCTCAGCTAGCTTAGCTTACACACCAAGTAGGTGACTTCTAGAATCAAGCTTCTTGGGAAGCTTCCCAACTAGGTTAGCTTGCATGCCAAGTAGATAGTTTCTAGAAGGAAGCTTCTTGAGAAACTTCCCAATTAGCTTAGCTTGCATTATAAGAAGGAAAATTTTAGGAAACTTTTTGTGAAGCTTCTCAAGAGCCTTGTTTGTTCCCTATAAATACCAAAGCCCAAGCTCATACTAGACATTCAAATTTTTCCTCATTCAAGAGTCCCAATGTTATCTTCCATTCTCCTATTTCTCTCCTTGGTCTTTTACATTAGTATTAGTGTAGGAATGAGATGGATGGAATGTATGGACCGTCAAATCCATTTCCTCCAAGCCATTGGGATTTTTGTGTCCATGTATTACTAAACCTCTTTTCATGCAATTCATCATCTCATGTTTTGGATAGAAATTTCTAGATATGATCACCTTGTCTAATGAACCCCAAATACTTCCAATTGTAACATATGAAGAATAGTGGACATGTTATATCTATGTGTTAACTTAGACAATTATAGATAATTTGATAGAATAATAGCCATGGCAGTAATGCCTTACATTATCATTGTTATGCAACAACAAACCAAGCACCTTACTTGATTTTTGGAAGAAAGAGAGCATCAACAACAAGAGCATGTAAAATGAGCACCATCTCAAGAGTGATTAAATTTTCAGACCCCAATGAATTTGTATGCAAGAATTTTATTTTTGATTGTGAATGTTATTTTGAAGCTACAAATCTTCAATATGAATAGAGATAAATTCTCTTGGCTTCAAGCCAATTGGATTGAGTGGTAAAACTATGATGGTGATTCCAAGTGGATCAAGCTTAATGGTAACTTTTTTGAACCAATCTTGACATGGGAAGAATTCAAGAATACAATAATTAGGAGACTCTAAGCTATAAATGTTGCACAAGTTGCACAAGATATATTGGAAACATTTGAAGTAGATTGGTTATGTGAGAGATTACATCACTCAATTTCAAAACACCATAATGAAAATTCTAGATATACTAGAAGATGTAGCTTTGGATCAATTTGTGAGAGGTTTGAAGTCATGTACCAAATGGTAAGTAACCATGTGGGAGCTCAAATACTTGGAGAAAACCATATATTTAGTTAAATGCTTTGATTCCTTGGTTGTGACAACTTGGTCTTGACCTCAATCTTCACATAACCTATCAACACACTATACACAAGTGGAAAAGCATGCATTGATGGAGATTGATGTTGTCTAATAGAGAACACTTGGCACTATAAATAGAAAAAGACAATGAAAAAATAGTGGTTATCTTTATTGTAACCAAATTGGACATCATATTGCTAAATGTCCACTCAAGAATCAACAACCTTGACAAATTGCTCAAATAGATTTTGTGGAGTGTGATGATTGAGGAAAGGAAGAATCTCAGTTGAGAGTTTGAGTCATCTATTGGGAAGTTGAATAGTTCTAATGGGATTGAATGCTCTACTTATGCAAGTTTGCTTCACTTGCAAGGTATGATATCTGATTGTGGTTGTAACATTTTGGTTGATTCTGGAATTGCATGTCCATGCAATAAACAAAGGAATTAGGTATTCCTATCCAGTTAGTAATTGGAAGTAGGTTGATGATATCAAATGGTAGAAGGGTTTGACATTTTGTACCTCATGTCTTATTACATTTAAAATTAGGAAGGAGTACTTGGAATGTATGAAGTTTTTAGTGGCACCTCTACACTATTATGTCATTCTAAGTTTGCCTTGGCTTGAATGTCATAAGGTTTGATTAGATTGCACCCAACAACAAATTCAAATACAACACCAAGATAAAAATTACCTATAGCGTTGTTTGGCACTTTTGAGTAAGACATCTAAGAAGATTCAATCCTAAGATGAGAAGTTTATCAATAAAGCACCCAAAGAGTAAGCTTTGGAGGAAGATGTTCCTATTTTTGTAGGGTGTATCAAGCCAATTATGCATGGAGAATCTGATGAGGGCTAGAAGTCTCATCAAGCAATAATTGATCAAATAGTTCAAGGGTTTGAAGATGAATTTATAGATGATTTTCCAAAGGGATTAGCATCCAATTGTGGTGTGCCCTTCAAGATTGAGTTATTGCCAAGAAGTTCTCCAATGAGTAGACCAATCTATCAGTTCTCACTAAAGAAGTTGGAAGAGCTTTGAACAACATTGATGGAGTTGTTGGAGAAGGATTTCACATGACATAGTACATCTCCTTGGGGAGCACCAATGCTATTTTTCCCAAAGAAGGATGGAGGATTTTGCTTCTATATTGATTATTGTGACCTGAATAAACAAGTAATCAAGAATGGATATCCCTTGCCTTGAATTGATGATTTGCTAGATCAATTGAGTAGAGCATGATACTTCTCTAAGTTGGATCTCTGAATTGGCTATTGGTATATTACCATTGATAGAGAAAATATGCAAAAGATAACCTTTTGCACAAGATATGGGAATTTTTAATGGAGATTTCTACCTTTTGGGCTCATTAATGCTCAAACAATCTTCATGGATCAAAAGCATTGGGCGTTGGATTGGTACATGGTGGTGTTCTTGGATGATATTTTAATCTATAGTGAGATGTAGGTAGAACACACAAATCATGAGCAAGAAGTCCTAAAATGACTACGCTAATAGAAGTTTCATTGCAAGAAGTAAAATTGTATCTTTTTTCCAAAAGGAAGGTACCTTCTTGGGTCATAAGGTCTCACTAGAGGAGATAAAGATGGAAGATGAAAAATCAAGGCCATAACTAATTAGCCTACTCCAAAGGATACCATAAAAGTGTTGGCATTTAATGGATTAGCAAGTTTTTATTGATAGTTTATCCACAACTATGCTCATGTGGCCACACCATTGGTTGATCTCATGGGGAAGACCTTGAGTTTTTAGTGGATTACCACGCACAAAGAAAAATTTCAAATGCTGAAACATATGATATCTTCAAGACCTATTTTTCAACCATATAATACTCAACTACCTTGTGTGGTTGATTTTGATGCTTCTAACTTTACCATTGGAATTGTGTTGTAACAAGATTTTCTAGATGGGTTATATCCCATTGCCTTTATGTCTCACCAATTAAACACTACAAAAAGGAATTACTCTACTCAAGATCAAGAATAGCAAGTTATGGTATATGCTACCAAGGTATGGAGACATTATCTCCTGGGGAAACAGTGATCATGCAAACCAATTACAAATCCTTGTTTCATGTAGGTTTCATGTCATCCCAAATACCCTATCATGATGACCTGATTTGAAGACTCTTCTTCTCATCACCGTGGCAATTAAGATAGTGTCAATTGACTCAAAAGTCCAAATCAAATTAGGATTGTTTTACAATAAGGCATCTTCTTTCAAATGGTACAAGGTTGTCTTGCAGCACACAACAAGGAATAAAACACCTTCTCCTTCAAGGAAGGCCTTCTATTTTATGAGAACCAGATTTATGTTCTTGTGGTACCCACATTTCTTTTGTTATACTTTTAAGAAGTGTTGTATACGCAAAGTTGTATTGGACCCAAATGGCATTAAAAGAAGGAGAATTGTGTCTTTGGATTGAGACCCAAAGTAAAGTGACTTTGAGTTAGGAAAGAAGAACTTAGATTGGACTTGTCATTGGGAAATCCAAAGTAAGGAAATTTTGCCTCAAGGTGATCAACCCGGTGCAAAGATGGTGTAACAAATTTCCTTCAAGTTACTAACCAAGAAAGTACAAGCAAGAAAATGGCTAAGGCGCGAATGACTAAACTTGACAGTGCCAAGAGGAACTCATGCAGAAAGTGTGATTATCAATGAAGAGTGATGGAGGAACAACCACGCAACAAAGAACTATAAAGTCAAGATTTTTGTCAAAGGGATTTCAAAATGTCACACAAGTAACCTAAATCACTAATTAGTCAACCCAAAGGAGTGCTTGTAGTAGAGCCATCCAATCATTTGATGTTTAACAATCTTGAGGGAGTTAGGATCTCAAGACGAGGAGATGGTAGAATTATCTTCAAGCTACCACAAGTTAGGGATTGCATTACGCCAAAGAAGGGTGAGAAGAAGAGTCCCTCACTTGCAATGAGAAATCCTATGATTTGGAGGTTAGAAATGATAGCTAGGATTGAAGTGTTGAGAAGACTTCAGATTGCTTTCCTGACCTGGAATTGGACCTTGAGTTTCCAAGTTTCATGGCAGAAGTAGCTGCAAGCGAATGGGAGGAAAGACTTGAGAATGAAGGAAAGAGAGGCAATCTGGCTTGATGGACAAAGTCGGATTGGAGATTGGTTCTTGAGAGAAAGGCTGATGAGAAAATTAGGGCTACATTCCTTGAGAAAGGAGAGTATACAAAGGATATTGACAAAATCTGCAATTCCTTCACTACGCCACATACAAAGAATGGGTATAAGGTCAAAACCTATCAAGACCCTATAAGCCAAAGTATTGTTAGGGTGATGATGGCACTCTTCAAGCCTAATCAAACCACATACATGATGAAGCATCAAGCAATGTTTTTCCATCAAATGTTTGTAAGAGTGTTGATGAATTGGGCAAAGTGTTTTCATCAAAGAACACAACAAATGGTGTGGTGTTGGAGAGATCAAGCCGCTTCCCACTATTTGGTGCCATTTTTTGCACATTTCTACTTTAGGTTGAACCTAATGAAGGAGGTAGAGCAAAGAAAGATGGGAGCTCACTTTCATCTAGATCTACAAAAAGAAGCGGGTGAGGAGGAGCAGCAATACATCCAACATATCCAAAGTAGTGATGAGCATTATGCAAGAACCGGCCAACACCTGAGAGTAGTGGAAGAACTAGAGCTAACACTGCAAAGTGAAAAGTTGAGCAATGGAAGTGAGGATGAATCAAAAGTTCAGCAACAAGGATAGAATGATGCTGAAGATGCGGATCAAGAGTTCTATGCCAAGATTGATTGCATGAGAGAAGGAGAAATTTTGTGTTTGGAATTGCCACAGATGGAGATCAAAGAAACTCAAGAAGTCAAGCCAAAGTTGGGGTTTCTAGAAAGGTAAGAGATCAAAGAGAAGTGTGCCTACTATTGTTGCAAAAATTAGCAAAGTGATCCCAGTGGATGAAGAAGGAGAAAGCTTGGATGAGATGCCCATAGAGTGAGACAATTGAGATTTTGGGGTAAATCTCCAATAAGAGAGGTAAAGAGTGTAGAGCCCAAAGAACCAGAGACTACAAGAATCTTTGATGGGGTAGAGTACTTGTCAAAGATTTTTTTTACATTTCCATTGTAGTTGAAGAGGAAGAGAGAAGAGTGGAGGGGAAATCATGTAGCATTGAAAGATGAATTGAGAGTAGTACAATACATGAGTGAAGAAAGTTTGGAGTTAAGAAGGAAGTTAATCCATGGAAAGAGGGAAAGTAGAAGAACTTCAAACTAAAATAGGGCTTATGAGGAGGAGATTGAGAGCCTAACTGAGGATTTTGTAAAGAGAGGCAAAGCAATGACAAAGCAAGAAGAAGATCAAAGGGAGCAGATGGAGAAGACTAAGACCTTGAAGCCAGAAGTGCATGACGTGTGAGTGGAATTTATTCATTTGAAGGCTATGGCAGCAGTCATGGGACAAGAGATGGAGAGCCTAAAGAAAAGGGCGGTGGAGAAAGATCTATGAGCCGGCCTATCTCTCACTCAAGATGAACCTTTGATGGCTATTATGGTAGCACACCATGGACTAAGAAAGCAAAGAACCCCAACTCCATCATACTCCTCCAAGGCTAACACTCCAAGCCTCAAGACATTGCTCATTAGAGAATTTGATGAGACAGAGATAGTTGAAAATGAAAGGATGATGAGTACTTCCTCATCCGTAGTTTATATACTTGTGAAATAGTTACGCACCAAAGTTACTAATTATTGGAGTAATTCAAGTTATTAAGCTAAAAGTCAAATAAAGTCAAAAAGCTAAAGGAATATCCATGTTCATGAGAATATTCTCCTAAGCATGTGGTCTTATCTTGATCCAACCATTAAGTCAAGGATTCCTTCACATGGGCTATCCTTAGATTGTAGAAGAATCCGAAATAAAAAGGCTTGTGGGTCCAAGAGTTTCAACTCTTTCCTCAAAGCCAAACACCTAGGAATAATACCAAGTCAACATACTAGAATCCAAAATAGTGGTGCTCATCTTTTCTACTTCCCCTAAAGTAAGGTCCCCTCTATCTTAGCTATGAATAACTTTAGCTAATCATGACTAATGTAGAACCATCCTTTGTTTATTATAAATAATATCTCTCAAGTACTTTTTTTACCAAATTGAATATCACAATAACATACATGCACAAATGGGTGTTACAAATTGAACTTGGCAAAGAAAATTGACTGTGCAAAGTCAAGAGGAGGAAGATTGTGAGGTTTAATCAAAGGAATGGAAATGCAACTCAGACAAAATGTAAAGGAGAAGAAAGCATTAAAAGCCCAGTTGAAAGATGAGGTGAAGATGTATAGGGAGGAGTTGCAAATGGAGAGAGAAACTAAAGATACATAGGCAAGAGACAATTGAGGGAGTAGTACTACAAATGAAGGCAATGCTCAACACGGTATCTGAAGTTTAGTTGGAAGAAGCAAGACTACATGAACTGAAAGTGCTAGTGCAAGAGACAAGGAAGAAGAAAGAAAGGATGTAGATGATGTAAATTTCAATTAGTTATTGATTGGTTTAAGGGAGAGGGTAGATAGGAAGATGTTAGAAGTAGGAGAGAATGTTTGCAGGAAGATGTTAGAAGCAAGATATTAAATGTAGCAAGAAAGGAGTTAGAGGAGCTTTGGAGTAAGCCAAAGAAGGATATCCAATGCAAATTAAGAGAGGTAGGAATGCAAGTTACTTTTGACAAGCTTTTTAAGACATTAGAGAGAAGTGGGTCAAAGGATAATGATGTAGATAGATTACCCATGATCTCAATTGCAAGTTGTAGTGAAGAAGTGATAGAATTAGTAGAGGATGTAGCAATGTTGGGTAGACCCAAAGAAGGAGAAATTCTTGAAGTAGAATTGGGTTTGGAAGCCAAAGTCAAGGTTAATATCAGAATGGAGTAGTAACAGTTTTGAGATTTGAAGATACAAATATGAAGAGGTGCATTGTCATTTTCAATCTATAGGTTGGTAAAGTTGTTAGAAAATGGTATAGTAGTTAGTTAACTATTAGAGTGCTCAGCTTATTTAAAGGAAGTACTCGTAGCAAATTGTTCTTCAATATTTATATTTCCAAAGAAAGATAAAGCAAAGTGTTGTATCTTAGTGCTTGTCATTTAAGCTTAATTTTGAGTATCAAGTTTGTGTTTGTGTTTGTTAGTGTTTAGAAAATTCAAAGTGCAAGTCATTGAGCTTGTTGGGTATTGATTCCATAGTATTGATCGTCATGCTATGTGTTTGATCTTGAGTGAAGTGTAATCAAAGCAATGCCTTGACAATTCTCAGAGGAATTCTAGTGTTGGTAGTATTTTGCATTTTTGAGTCCACCATGAGTTTGATGTGAGCAATTTTGATCAAGGAAAATGTGCCTTTAGTGGAGGGATGGACCACAATTTTGAGGTGAGATTGTTTTGTAGTGAAGTAGCCATCTTTGGGAGAATATGAATCATCACAATCAAAGTTGGTTTGTAAAGATTGGATAGTATTGTGATTATGATGGTGTAATTCATGACAGGACTATAAATTAGTGCTTGTTAATCTCTTTTAGGTGTGATTTCTACCTGAGAGATTAAAGACACAACCAAGAAGAACTAAATTGTTATTTTTTACTTTGTATTAGACCATTTCTGACTCATATCTCTATGTGAAAAAACTTTATTTACCTGATTACCGCAAAAGTGATACAGTCCTAACCATGGATGATCTATGACTTGTGCTTATTTATGAAACCCATGACTTACCAATTTTTTGGTCACATGGGTATGGACAAGATCTTGGGTACCCTACAATGCAAATGGTGGTGGCCTAACATGGCATGAGAGGTTGAGAGTTTGTCTAATCTTGTGGGACACCTTGTGGTGCCAATGCAACAAGGCTAGTAACCAAACTTGAGTGGACTCCTTCAACCACTTTCCATTCCATTTCTGAATAGACACACATGAGCTAGATCTCATCACATCTTTGCTCAAGATAAAGCAAGGGTATACAATAATCATGGTGTTTGTTGATAAACTTAATAAACAAATCCATTTGCACCAACATTTGATATACTCCAAAATAGCTCAGATCTACTTTGAAAATATCTTCAAGTACCATGGGATGCCTTGTGTAGTCATATCCAACTATGATCCTTGATTCACCAAAAAAAATTGGCAAGTACTCTTCTAGCTAGTCAGCACTAAGCTTGCTTTGTCATGGCCTATCATCCTCAAATTGATGGACAAACCAAATATGAAAATCATGCCTTAAAAGATATAATTTATGCTTTTATCAATGTTCATTATACCAATTGGGATAAATGTCTTGCAATTGCTGAGTTTGCCCACAACAACTCCAAGCAAGTAAGCACCAGATTCTTTTTTTTTTCCTTAACTTTATCTAAGATTCACTTGTTCCAAATTCCCTTCTTGCTCCTCCTCCATCTCATGTCCCTCATACTTCTACCATCTTGACCACAATATCCCAATCACTACAACAAGCCAAATCTCATCTCCTTGTTGCTCAAAGTTATCAAAAACAATATACAGACCAACATCATCATGATCTTACTTTTTAACTTGGTGAAATGATCATGATTTCTTCTAGTAAACTACCTCTCCCACTTGATACCCAACTTTGTAAAATTACTCCTTATTAGATAGGTCTATTTTATCTCACCAAAATCATTTCTCCTTTTTCTTATTGACTTGACTTGTCATATGTGAATCTACCATACCTTTCATATTTTCAAGTTGAAACCCTTTGATTCTAATCCATCTTCATTTCCTTCTCTTGGCCAATCCGCTCCTTTTCTTGTCCCTATGAACAATCATGAAGAGTATGAATTTGATTCCATCCTTGCACATTGCTACATTCAACATGGCTGACAACAACATATTGAGTATAAAGCCCTTAGGAAAGGTTATTCTCTTCATGATGCTACTAGGGAGCCTCATTCTCATCTCCAAAATGCATAAATGGCCATCTAGGAGCTTGAAGCTTCCATGGTAATGAGAACATCACCAACTAGCAATAGGAGAATATGGAGTTTATAGACAAGTTAGTCAAGACTAATAAAATAGCAAATAGGCCAAAGTAGCCAAGAATGATAAAAATATTCTAGAAGCATCAAGGAAGCTACTTGGTACTTTCCAAGTATCAGGTAATGTGTTTGCCAAGTGGTGACTTTTAGAAGGAAGTTTCTTGGGAAACTTAGCTTGCATGCCAAGAAGGTGGCTTCTAGAAGGAAGTTTCCTAACTAGCTTAGCTTTCATGCCAAGTTGGCAACTTCTAGAAGGGAGCTTCTTGAGAAGCTTTTTTGTTAGCTTAGCTTGCACCTTTTTTTAAGCTTTGTGAGAAGCTTCTCAAGAGTCTTGTATGTTCTCCATAAATACCAAAGCCCAAGCTCATGCTAGGCATTCATATTTTCATTAATTCAAGAGTCCCAATGTGATCTTCTATTCCCTATGTCTCTCCTTGTTCTTTTATAGATACCATCTAGAGTTGTTTGAGAATGATGTTTGCTTGAGTGTTAGCCAAATTGGCAATGATATTGTAGTTGTGTATGAAGGAAGTAAAGGGTTGCTTTGCCATGATACCTAATAAAGGAATTGCAGTGGGATACATTTTGAAGACAAGTGGCAAGGTCTCCTCCCATATTAGCTTATTGTCGGATTCCATAGAGTAGTCTTTCGAGCCAAAAGTACTAGCTGGATTGGGTACTACATAAGTATAGGATTTCATTTTGAGGAACATATTGGCCTTTAGTGGGACATTATCCTTATTTGATACATTCTCTCCGTGGGGAACTTCTTCAATGGTGATGAAATGCACATTCCTATTAGGGTTGATGTTATTAGGTTTTCATTTTGTAGGGGCACTCCATGTGCCTAAGTGATGAAGTTCTAGGAGTTTGGACATTGTGTCAAAATATGCACTCTAGAGTAGAATGTGCAATGTGCACGTTTGTTGCGGCATTGGTTTGCATAATGATTTTGGTACATATATGACAACAAATATCATGACCAATTGGCCCACGCCTTCATCCATTTCCTCTTCCTTCTTGGAAGGTGGATCCAATAAGTGCTGGTTGAAGGTATTTTGTGCCAAGATAGTATCCACTATGTGAGTTCTTTCTTCACAAGGTTCTTGGCACCTTCATCATGTTCTACAATTTTCCATTATATGTCCATACCTTCCCTAACAGATGCAAAAATTTGGAATTTTTGGGGTAGCATAATAGGTATGAGTGTGCCCCCGTCCCAAGCATCATGTACAAGAGATTTTTCCTTGGTAGTAGTGTAAACTAGATTTATTTCTAGTTAACTAAATCTCTTGTTGTGTGTAGTGAAAGTCTCAAGGCATTCCAACTTGACCAAGATTTCCTCCATTATAGATTTTTTTGTGGGGATCAATGTAGTTATCGGAGCATGAAGTGCTAGAGGTGTTATAGGAATTATTGTGGTAGGTGTTGCAGGCTGTTGATTGTATATTGGTATTGATTTCAACACCACATATAGGGCATGTTGTGGCTATAGAATTCCCCCCATAGAAGTAGTAAAATTGCCAGAATCCCTAAAAGACAACATATGGGTTATACATTACACTTGGTAGAATAGGCATGGATCTGTTTAGGCCCTATCTTGCTCAGCTTGACCCAATAGCGTGCTTCTTTGAATGTTAGGGCTAGAGTTGTAGCCTTTTTGTAGATTTGAATATCCTTAGGTAGATCATCCTTAAACCAATTGAGGGCTATTTTTTAGTTTGGAGCTAGTATGATCATTGAAGATATGTATTGGAACCTTTGAATAAACGCCTCCATGGTTTCATTGTGTCCTTTGCAAAGTTGTTTTATTTTATTCCTAAGTTGTTCTTGTTGTCATGGTGAGATATATTCTTATTGTCCTTTGGCCCATATTAACCATAGTTCATTTGTGTGGTAGGGCTAAGGCCACTAAACCACTATAGCACAATGTTTATAAACTTTGGCCAATTTGTCATGCCATAGCATCATCATCCAAGATGTTTTGTGCCATGTAAATGATTTCAAGCATTTGGACAACCAATTCAAAGTCTTCTTGTCCTATAAATACTACCATTCTAGGTGGAAGCAATTAGTTCCTCCTTTGGCCATGGAAGTCAATGCAATTGAAGTAGGAAGGACTGCAAAAATTGGAGTATGTGTTGTTTTAGGAGAGTGTACTATTGTAGGGTGTGAAGTTGAGGTAGATGGGTGTCCTTGGGAAGAAGTACTTGCCATCAATGGAAATATTACTTGGTTTGAAGGTGATGTTTTCTTTGCACTTAATTGTTTGTTTGGGGATAAAAGGATTATTGTCTCCTCCAAGTTTAAAACAACCTTGTTGATGAGAGTGGGAGCTAATGCTTGCCCCAAACTAAAAAAACTACGGCCTCATCGGGTAGCAATAAGTAGACACAACCAAAGAGCACTATAGAAGGAAGTGGAGAGGTCATATGAATCAACTTGTGGTGGAGCCAAAAATGTAACTTGGGTTATCTTGTCTTGTGGTGGAAATTGGGAGTATAGTAGGGTGAAGAAAGTGATATTACAATCCTTGCATGGCCAGCCATTACCCAATACAAGGAGGTGATGTGGTAGGGGCTCCCTAGCAAGTCATAGTTCCATTCAAGGAAGGAAATCCCCTTTAGACATTTACACTCAATGACAATTCAAAGGTCTATCACCAATATAAATCCTTTGGCCTCCTTGGTATGCCACTTACAGTTCTTTTATTAATACATCAATGATTGAGGTTTTAGTAATATGGACTAGATATGGAGTCAATGTGATGATCCACATAGAAGCATTGATTCCTCAACAACTATTCAAGTGTTGCAATTTTCAATCATGCTATTTAACACACCGCTAAAGAAGAAGTCTACCATAGTATATTAGCCTTGTGCCACATCAGCCTTAGGCTGTAAAGTTCACAATACAATCTTGCAAGAAGAAGGATTCCACTTCGCATAGAGCACTTAGTCCACCTCTCCCGTAAGAGTCTGTTCTGTAACACCCATTTGTGCATGTGTGTGGTATTGTGATATTTAGCTTGGTATTACAAGTACTTGAGAGATATTATTTATATAGAGATAAAGGATGGTTCTATATTAGTCATGGTTAGCTAAAGTTAGTCATAGCTAAGATAGAGGGGACCTTACTTAAGAGGAAGTAGAAAGATGAGCACCACTATTTTGAATTTTAGTGTGTTGACTTGCTATTATTCCTAGGTGTTTGGCTCTGAGGAAAGAGTTGAGAACTCTTAGGCCCGCAAGCCTTTTTGTTTTGGATTCTTCTTTAGTCCAAGGATACCCCATATGAAGGAATCCTTGACTTAGTGGTTGGGTCAAGATAAGACCACATGCTTAGGGGAATATGCCCATGTGAATGGATATTCCATTCTACTTTTTGACTTTACTTGACTTTTAGTCTAGTAACTTGAGTTACTACGGTAATTAGTAACTTTGGTACGTAACTATTTCACAAGTATATAAACAAGAGGTGAGGAGGTACTCATCATCCTTTCATTTGCAACTATCTCTCTCATTGAGTTCTTTAGTGAGCAATGTCTTGAGTCTTGGAGTGTTAGCCTTGGAGGAGTATGATGGAGTTGGGGTTCCTTGCCTTCTTAGTCCATGATGCGCTACCATAATAGCCATCAGAGGTTCATCTTGAGTGAGAGACATGCCGGCTCACAGTTCTTCTTAATCTACAAATCTATGAGAGTCTCAAGAAGTCCTTCAGTGATCTTTGTTGTGTCATGCCATTTGTAGCATTGCATCTAGATTGCTTGGACACTAGAGTAAAAATGATAGTATTTAGAGTTATTTTGGCAATTACTCATAGACTACTTTCTAGTGGTCAGATTTCAGACGGTCAGTTTTGTGTTTGGGGTACTGACTACATGGTGGACCTCACCGCCACTTGCACCATTTGCACTATTGGGTGTGCTATCAACAGGACCATTGGGGTGAGACCTAGGTCAAGATTAGGAGTATACCCTAGAAGTGCAGCTCTAGAGAGCTCATTTCTTTGTTGTTGAGCCTTTGAATTCTTGGCTAGAGTGGATAAAAAGTTGATGAGTGTCACTTGGAATCTCCTAGCTAGAGTAAGTGTGGCTTGAACATAATGAAATCCCAGTTGTTGGTAGATTATTGAGTGACAGATCAAGTATTGATCTGATTGAGTGTGATTTGAGTTATGTAGACAAACTAATTACAATAGAGAAGTGAGAGTCAAGAGGAAATCGGGTGCAAAAACTGAGGGTGGTGATGATATCTCCAAGCCTGATGGATCATGGTACCTTGATTGCAGTTTTGATTTCCTTGGGAGTGATTATGTGTGGAAGGGTTGGCCAAATTTTGAGCCAGAGAGAGTCAATTTCAATTGGTAGTTGTGATTTTGAGCTCAAGAGGTGAACACATTTGAGCTCAGAAAGTGAAATTGAAGGTGGACTTGGGAACCCATTCCACTATCTAGAGATTCAAAAATCCCCATCTTTCCAATTTGGCTCAAGTGAGGAGTTAACAAAGGATTTAGCAGTTTGCCAAATTTAGGGATTTATGTCATATTTTACATTAGATTTATGTTGGATTTTTTGAAGAGTTTATGTCAAATTTTAGGAAGAACTTTGGTCCCATTCTTGGTGATCCTCGTATCTCAGGAAATAAATAGGTACTCAGATTATGTCAAATGCCAAATGGTGGTAGAGTTAGTCCAATCTTGATTTATGAGATGGAGGATTTTTGTTTATCCTTCTTGTAATTGGACCCCCTCCATTCTCTACTTCCTATTTGTGCACCATGTTTGTGTGAGGTGCCTTGAATTTAGAGCTTTGGTGCTATGGTGTGCTCTTGATAGTGAGGCTGGAGTGATGACCAATCAGACTACGTGTGTTTCTCTTTGGTGAAGTAGGAAGTGATTACCTGTAGATCATGAGAGTGCATGTTGTGATAGCAGGTTATAGAATGCACTTTCCCCTAGTGTAGTTGTTGGGATAAGAGCTACATTAGTAAGTGAGGTTTAGTTGACCTTGATTTTTAGCCTTGGTTTGGTAGAGCAGCATAAGATGCACATGATAGGCATCGCCACTTGGATACTTGTGAGCTTTGTGCCTATCAAGACAATTCAGGCACAAGCTGAGGATGATGGACCAAGTGGACATGGTATTCTTGGGACACAACAAGTGGCTACTAGAGAGAGTGGTCTACTTGGAGTCCATCCAAGTGAGCATGGTCTACTTGGATTACATCCTTGGTCTACTCAAGACACAACTAGAGGACATATGGAGCTTGTAGCCAAAGAAGAGGAAGTTTTTCACACTAAGGTTGGGACCTATAGTGCTTAGGGGCATAGCACTACTGCTCCCAATGGCCCGGTGTAGTTGCCAATCAGTACCTCTTCCACTCTTAGACAATTATAAAGGATACTTGGAAGCTAGATCTTGGACCTAAGTTTACAAGAGAGGAAAGATAAAGAGTTTGGAGGTTCTTGAGGAGCTACATGAGTTGTTTTACCTTCAATATGAAAGCTTTGGGTGCTCTGAAAGGACTTTGTATACAAATTGAGCTGACAAGCAATACATCAGTTTTTTGACGTCCCTATTGATATAGTGACATGGAGAGAGCATTGATTTAGAGCCAAAGTAGTGACCATTTTGAGGTTGGTTTGGTAGAGATTTCACATGGAGGGTATGCATCAGCTCCATCAATGACAGCCAAGAAGGAGAGAGAGTGGTTCAGATAGTGAAGAGAGGATTATGAAAGTATGGTTTGCAGAGAGACCACTTGGGAGATTGGGATCTCTAGTTACCTTGGTTGGCCATAGGCTATCAGTTCAGCCGGCAAGCCTCCTTAGCATCCTTCTCTTCTTACTTTCTACTCTATGGATGAGATCTAGATTTACTTGTAGCCATTTTTCAAGATGTTACTATAGTGTTGGACTTGGATAATCTAGATATATGGATGAGCACATGTTCTCAACAGGCAAAGATCTTTTGGAGATTGATGCCAATGGCCTTTGAAAACTTGGCGATTGCTCAACATAAGGAAACCTTATGTTATGCTACCATTTGAGGAGGAGGTTATAGACACCCAATCCATTGATTTCATCCATGTGACTATGTATCACTATAGTAGATAGCATCAATGATACTTGATGTTTCTACAAGTTGCACTATCTTGAGAGTGCATGAGGTTTTGCCATCTGGAGTCCTTGTGCCTTGGAGAGACATGATAGTGTTTTTTAGATGGATCATGTATGCAATTGTGCACCATCCCACCTCCCAAACATTGATGGTACTATGGACCAAAGCTTGGTAGTTGTACGAGTAGGCTGGAGGTGTATGTTATGCGGTTCTTCTGGTGGAGCTGCTACTTAGTCAGTATGTGATAGGTTTTTGAGATGATGGCATATGGCATGTATGACTCCTCCTCTCACAACGGTTCCTCAAGGACAGTGGTTATGTCCTAGATGTTCTTGACCTATAGCTAGTTCATCCTTTATGTAATATAGATTGCAAGTAGGCAACTAACAATGGAGCTCAATAGCACCCAGCCTCTTGATCTTTTGCCCACCATAGGGTATACCATATACTTGGAG
Source organism: Lunularia cruciata (assembly GCA_948567375.1). Lineage (NCBI taxonomy): Eukaryota > Viridiplantae > Streptophyta > Marchantiopsida > Lunulariales > Lunulariaceae > Lunularia > Lunularia cruciata. The sequence goes on along the minus strand of OX419761.1, from coordinate 59,573,929 downwards.
TAGATGGCTATTTGGAGTTAAAAGGACCTAACCACCAACTAGGGGGGCGATTGTTGTACTTTAGACCCCATGTATGACTTATGTATGAGTTGTGTTTTTATAGCATGTGATGTTGACAACAATGTATGTTGTGTAGCAATGTATATACGTATGACAACTATTGCATCACTTGTAGCATCACATCTAGATTTCTGGACATTGGAGTAGAAGTGATAGTAGTTAGAGGTATTTTGGCAATTACTCATAGATTACTTTAAGAGGGTCAGATTTTGTGTTTGGGATAGTGACTACATAGTGAGGCCCATTTTCACTTGCACCATTTGCACCATTAGGTGTGCCATCAGCAAGACCATTGGGGTGAGTCCTACCTAGGTCAAAATCAAGAGTATATACTGGAAGTGCAGCTCTAGAGAGCTCAATTTTTTGTTGTTGAGCCTATGTGTTCTTGGCTAGAGTGGATAGAAAGCCGGTGAGCATCACTTGGAGTCTCTAAGCTAGAGTGGGTATGGCTTGACTGTAATCAATACCCAATTTTTGGCAGATTACTAAGTGACAGATCAAGTACTAATATGATTGAGTGTGATTTGAATTGTATAGACAAACTGGTTGTTGTGGTACTTTAGAGTCCATGTATGATTATGTGTGAGTTTTGTTTCTATAGTATGTGATGTTGATAACAATGTATGTTTTGTAGCAATATATAAATGCAAGATAGTTGGCCAAATTAAGATTACTTGTGGTACTTGCATTTTTCATTTTGGATGAGTTTTAAAGAAGAAGTGCATTATTGAAACCAAATTGAACCCAAATGGAGGAGAAACAATGAGAAGCATGTATTTTGATCTGACTCAAGGAAGTTGACTTTGTGTTAAAGGAAGAAGGACTTGGATTAGATCAGACCTGAAGAAGCTTACTTCGTGTCACAGGAAGAGGAAGAAGGAGGGTAGACACCAAAAGAGGGTATGTCACATTGGAATGAAGGTTGTAGGTCAAGATTACTATGGGAGCCATATCTTTATGACCACATGTCTAAATTGTGCATGTTATATCTCATTGGAAGAGTCTCTTCCATAACTTTTTGTTACCTCCAAAATAGTAGGGAGGTGTATAGCAAAAGTTACAAGCATTTACAGTTTTTGTAGTAGATGTTTAGAGTAGTTGAAGGACTTCAAGTTGAGTTCTTTGGGTCCATGGTACTTTGGGTCTATGTTCTTTGGGTATGTACAACTTTGGACTTATACGACTTTGGGTTAGAAGCTTCTTTGCCTCATGACAAAGGTGACCTAATCCAAGGACATTACACACCAGATGCAAGTGACTTTAGGGGTCTTGCTAGAGTCATCTGAGGAACTTAGAGTACAGAAATAAGATAGTGTTAGGATACCAATGACTTTAATTTCAATCCTTATTGCGGATAGGATAAAATTAGAAAAGAAAATTGTTGTAGTGAATAAACCCAAAGTGCAAGAAATGTGAAGGAAGAGCAATGAAAGACATTAAGTTGAACAATCTTTTATAGGAATGAGTACATAGGAAGGTAATTGAAGTAGGAGACAATGTAAGTCTCAAATTAGACTTAGTGAACTCAGAGTTAGGGAGGCTTTGAAGTAGTGTGAAGGAAGATAAAAAGTTTGAAGTTGCAAAAGTAGGAGTGTAGTTGTCTTTGGATCAATTATTTGAGACATTAGAGAAGTGTGGGTTGGAAGATAAAAAGTTAGATAGTGCAATTGTAGATTGTAGTGAAGAGATAGTAGAAATAGCAAAGGAATTAGTAGAATCAGAAAGACCTAAAGAAGGAGAAGTGATAGAAGGATCATTGGGTTTGGAAGCCAAAGAAGAAGTAGACATCGGATTGGAGTAGGAACAAATTTGAGATTTAAAGAGGCAGATATGAAGATGTGCGTTGTTATTTTGGATCTATAGGTTTGTAAAGTTGTTGTAGAATGGTATTTTTGTTAGAAATTGTTGATTGCTCTACTATTTAAAGGAGGCCTTTGCAATCAAATGTTGTTCAGTGTTCATTACTCTTAGGAATAGATAAAGCAAAGTGTTGTGAAGCATTGCTTGTTGCTTGAGCTTAATTCCAAGTACCAATTTTGTGTTTTTTGTATGTGAGTGTTGGGAGAAATTTGAAGTGCAAGTCAGTGTGCTTGTTGGATGATGGATTCCATAGCCTTGATCTTCATTCTGTGTGTTTGATCTTGAGTGAAGCAATGCTTTGACAAATCTAAGAGGAATTGTAGTGTTGGTAGTATTTTGCATTTGTGAGTGCAAAGTGGAGTTGATGTGAAACAATATTGATCAAGGAAGTTGTGCCTTCAATGGAGAGCTAGAACACAATTCCAAGGCAAAGTTGTCTTAGAACAAAGTAGCCATTTTTGGAAAGGACTGAAATATCACAATCAAGATTGTTTGGAAAGATTTGAAAGATTTGTGATTATGGGTGACAAATTGCTGTGACAAGACTATGGGTTGGTGCTTGTTACTCTCTTTTGAGTGTGGTTTCTACTTGAGAGATTAAAGACGCAACCAAGAAGAACTATATTGTTACTTTGCTTTGTATTTGACCAATTCTGAATCGTATTTCTACGGGAACAAACTTTACTTACCTGATTACCGCAAAAGTGATATTTGCCACGTTGTCACATTACTCCTCAAGGAAATTATATCCTTTATATTTTAGATCCTAAACTTAAAAAGAATTTCCTAACCTACCTTAAAACACTACACTAGTTGCGATTGCTACTACCCTAGCAGTCTGTACCATAATGGCCAATTGGCTCTACTCCATTAGATGATAGATGATCATAACTAGTGAATGTGCTATTGAACTTTTTATTAATTTCTTCTACTATTGTAGATTTTTGTAGATCTTCTTACCCATAGATCTTCTTGTCCCACACATTTGTACTTCATGTAGCATCATATATCAGACTTTTTTACCCCATGATAGCAGCTAGCAATGGGGTTTGATACCACCTAGCCTCTTGATTTGTTCACACCATAGAGCATATTACATACTTGGAGTTGATTGCTATTTAGAGTTAGAGGGACTTAATTGCCAACTAGGAGAGCAATTGGAGATCTTTGGAGTTTATGTGTGACTTTTATATGAATTATGCTTCTATAACATATGGTATTGATAACAATATATATATATATATATATATATATATATATATATATATATATATATATATATATATATATATATATACATACATTCATGATAGCTATCACAACATTCACAACACCAAAGCTACTTTGCTAGGATGTTAGAGTGATAGTTTTGGCAGTCATTGTGTTATCAATAGTTACTCATGGATTACTATAATACAAAGAACTAGACAGATCATCCAAAGGTGAAAATTGGTTTCAAAACATGTCAAAGGATGCTATGTATGATGGGCTAGGTATATTAGATAGAGGTGTCACCAAAAGAGGACTTCTACTAATAGGACAAGAGTCAAAAAAAGCTTAGACACTTTAGAGCCAATTTTGGAGGCCTAGATAGATGAATTAGGCCTCAAAAATATGAATAATCCCCCCTCCAAAAAACTAGAGGAAAGGTTGGCCTTCTCTCCCCCAGGCTTGTCTCATCAAGAGCTTTCCAATTGTACCTCACCCATGCAATTTGGAGATTTCTATAAGAAGATTTTCTAAATATTCTCTTTGGTCAAAGATGGTTTGACCAACATGTCACCAAAACCAACATGTCACCCACGTTTGCAACTTATCTAAGTGTAGAGCTTTCTGACATGTCACCAATCCATGTATCTGTTCCAAGGGTGGAGCTTCCTTTAGGAGAGTCCCCTTTGCTATATAATATAGTCAAGGTTCTCCTTTGGGCATCCGAGATTGAGTGCAAAGCTTTATGTTTTCTCTTGTGTTTCTCTTAAGGAATCCTATCCTTGGAAGCTTAAAATGGTATTAGAGCAATTGTTTCAATCCAAGAGAGTGGATCACCCCTCTTGGAGGAACATGGGCTACTAAGGCTGAGTGATTTTGAGGAGAGAAACTATAGTACAATTGATAAATTAGGAGTGTGTAAGAGAGAGGATGGGATGGAAGCTCTGGGAGGACAATATCCTACATCTTGCTTTACATTCTTAGATCCACTTCATATCAATATTATGTACATCTAGCATGAGCAAGTGAAAGTATATCTTGTTTTCCATTTCAAAGCAGAGTTCATGGATATAATGATGAATTCACCAAATCTAGTGATTTTGCTTGTAGTGATCTATGATAGAGAGTGGAATTTTACAATCTACATTTTTTTATGATGGATCTGAATGTGCCAAGTCCTCTCCCTTTCAACTCACAAGTAAAAGTCCATTATGTGATTAGACCAAAAGTAATGTTTAGGGATTTTGTAATCCGCAATTTTGATGAAGAATATTATCAATGACTGATAGCCTCTAAAGCATGAATGTAGTCCCAATAGTCCATGCGCTCTCTTGAATGATGATATTAATTGTCTAATTGTCTAATTGTCTATTAATTGAAGTAGAAAGTATCAATTGAGCAATTGCTATGTATAGGGATCATGGATCCGCAATTGCAAGATTTGATGCAACAAATGCAGAGGATGTTGAACAAGTTTTGGGAGATCAAGATGACTATGGACGCATTGCAAAGTCAAGTACATACCTTTAAGAGTGATTAGGCAATGCAAGAAGAGGAATCATCTCAAAATCCAATATTAGTGGGCAAAGTACTTGGGAGTCATTCATGCCAAGAACAACAAACTTGGCCAACAATAAAACTACATTGTTATTGTAGATGAAGAGGACATGCAATTTTGAGCCTTACAAGGAACAATGTTCCATGCAACTAGTAGAGAACTGGATTTCAAGAATCAACCGTTACTTTTGATTATTCACAACTAAAATCACTAATCATTCTTCCGGTGTGTTTGCATGTGGGTAGTTGACCAATAAGGCATTCACAAGGTATGATGTTTGGAACAATCAATGTTGGCAAAAGGAAGAGAGTTCACTTGGACGGCCATGCAAGAAGGGTTGCTAAAGAATTTCCAATCCTTGGATTTTATGCATGTGGCTATGGGGATTGAAGCAAAAGAACAATGTACAAGAGTACATGGAGGCATTCCTTGATCTACAGGTTGCAATAACCAACATGAGTTGAGTAGAACCTCTAGACAATAACAAAACAAAGGTTAAAAGAGCAAATTCACCAAGAAGTAATGGTACAAGACCCTTGCACTATTTTTGAAGCCATTACTTGCACTCAAAGAATAGCAAGGACACTTGGAGGAGGTGAAGGGGTAGTTTTGAGGCCATATTATTGAACTAAAACACAACACTTTGGTGGATAGGTTCCTATAGAATTGGGACAATAGTTCCAAGAAGAATGGGAACGGGTTGACAACAAGAGAGATTGGATCCCTTGAGGAGAAGGGACTGGAGGAAAACAACATTGTTGTTACAATTGCAGTCAAGTTGGGCACCTAAGCATCAATTGTTGTACTCATTTTCCTAGAGGCTTGGTCTCCATATACGTGATCTTTGAACAACATGGAGAGGCAAATCAAAGAAAAAGATACTACAATCCTATTAAAAAAAGATTTCCAATAAATGCACCTCATAGCCTTACTAGCTCAATAGGAAGCAAAAAAGTGAGGAAAGGAAGAAAACAAGTGCACAGAAATTGTTGAAGATAAACTCGCAATTGATTATTGTACATGGAATGTTAGAACGCAATTAGGTGAGATTATGATAGACCTTAGAGTAATAGAAAAAAAATAATTTCTTGCTCTGTTGCAATAAGGTTGGAGATGGATCTAGAGAAGGATGAGAATGAAGAAGTAGAATTACCTAATGGGCAGATAAAGAGGACTGAGTCATCACCTAGAAAATAAGCATTCTCTATAGGAGAGTATTAGGAAGCAATTGAGTGGTGAACAATATAGTTAGCTACTTATGATGCAATCTTAGGTATATCATGGATAGAGCACTACAATCCCATGATTGATTGGAGGAAAAAAGTAGTGCAAACTTGTTAAGATCATTGGGGTTAAAGATAGAACACATAGGCAAGAATTACCTCTCTATGTCATAGGGACAATAACTATCTGTAAAACATATAGATGTTTCATAAGTATAATGAGAGAGAAGTCTAGAGTGCACAACTCGATGGACAAGTTCTTGAGAAATTGAAAGATGTGGTCAATGAGTTTCAAGATATCTTCTCGGATGACCTACCCTCAAAATTACCACCAAAAATGAGAGTAGACCATAAAATCAAGATAATTCCTAGGAAGACACCTCCTTGTAAGGCCCCATATTGTCTATCACTTCATGAATTGGAGGAGTGTAAGGCTCAAATTAGGATATGTTGCAAAAAAGGTTTATCCAATCCATCATATTACTATATCTTGTTTGCATTTCCTATCTTGTTTGTGAAGAAAAAGGACGGTACAAGGCACATGTGCATTGACTACTGGGCCCTAAATCAATAATTAATGAAGAAAAAATACCACTTACTTTGCATGGATGATCTATCTGATTAACTCAATAGGGAAAAACACTTCACCAAACTTGATCTACAAAACGATTACAACCATATCTAAATTACGGAGGAAGATATTCACAAAATTGCCTTTTGAACAAGGTATGGTCACTTTGAGTACTTCGTGATGCCATTTGGTCTCACTGTGACAATCCAACAAGTATCACTTTTGCAATAATCAGTAAGTAAAAATTTATTCCCGTATAGATACAAGTCAAAAATGGTCAAATACAAAGCAAATAATAACAATTCAGTTCTTCTTGAGTTCATCTTTAGTCTCTTAGGTAGAAACCACACCCAGAAGAGAGTACTAGGCACTGATCACAATCTCATCACAAACCAACACTCCATAATCACAACTCCACCAAATTCTGTCCAAACAAATCTTGATTGGGATGATTCAGATTCTCTTGAAGACGGCTACTTCACTGTAAGACGGCTTCATCAAAAAATTGCATTCCACCCCTCCATTGAAGGCACAGTTTCCTTGATTGAAATTGCTTCACATCAAACTCACGTTGCACTCATAAACACAGAATACTACCAATACTACAATTCTTCTCAGATCTATCAGGGCATTGCTTCGATTGCAGTTCACTCAATGTAACATATGGAGTTTAGTGACAAAGTTACTAGGACCAACAAAGTAGAAAATAAGACAAATTAGCTAGAATATTCCAAAAGTATCTAGGAAGCTTCTTGGAAAGCTTCTTGGGTAGCTTAGCTTGCATGCCAAGTAAGCGGCTTTTAGAAGGAAACTTCTTGAGAAGCTTCTTAGTTAACTTGGCTTGCACTCCAAGAAAGTGGCTCAAGGAAGCTTCTTGAGAAGCTTCTCAAGTGCCTTGTATGCTCCCTATAAATACAAGAGCCAAGGCTCATGCTAGGCATTTGGAGTTTTTCTTCATTCAAGTATCCCAATGTGAGCTTCCATTCTCCTATTTTTCTCCTTGGTTGTGGTCTTTTACATTGGTTATTAGAGTAGGAATGAGATGGATGGAATTTATGGACCACCAAATCCACTTCCATTGAACCATTAGGATTTTTGTGTCCAAGTACTACCCAAGCATCATTTCACATAATTCATCACCTTGTGCTTTGGGTATGATTTCTACATATGATCACCTTGTCTGAGGAACCCTTGATACTTCCGGTTGTAACTTATGGAGAATGGTGGATGTGTTGCATCTATGTATTAATAAATTAGATAAATTGTAGAGAAGTGGGATAGAGTAGTAGCCATGGTGGCAATATCGAATGTTATCATTGCTATGCAACAGCAAATTGCGCACCTTACTTGATTGTTGGATGAACAAGTCCAACAACAATAAGAAAACATAGAGAGAGCACCAGTTCGAGATAGAGAAGATCAAATCCGATTTCCAGAACCCAAGATGTTTGAAGGCAAGAATCTTCCAAGCACAGTGGAGAATTTTTTGTTTGACTGTGGACGTTACTTTGAAGTTACCAATCTTCAAGATGAACGGAAACAGACTCTCTTGGCTTCTAGCCAATTAGATGGTGTGATAAAACTTTGGTGGCAATTCCAAGTGGAGCAAGCTGACTGATAGATTGTTGCACCAATCTTTATATAGGCAGAATTCAAGGATGCAATATTTGGTCAATTTTAAACTATAAATGCCACTTGAACTGCACGAGATAAATTGGTGGAGTTAAAGCAAATTGGCTCTATAAGGAACTACATCATGCAATTTTAGAACATCATCATGCAAATTCCAAATATACAACAAGATGAAATTTTGGATCAATTTGTGAGGGGCTTGAAGTCACAAACCAAATTAGAAGTGACTATGCAGGAACCACAAAACATGGAAGAAGCCATGCAATTGGCTGAGCATTTTGATTCCTTGGTTGCAACAACTTGGTCTCAACCTTGACCTACACAAAGCCTACCAGTACACTATGCACGGGTGGAGGAACCGGCACCAATAGAGATTGATGTTATCCAATAGAGACCACTTGGTACAATAGATAGAGAAAGATTGCAACAAAATGGTGGTTTTTTTTATTGTCACAAGGTTGGACATCACTTTTTTGAATGTTGACTTAAGAATGGATGACCTTGACAAGTTGCACAGATGAAGTTTATGGAGTGGAATGATCACGGAACAAGGAATCCCAATAGGAGATTTTGAGCCACCTACTAGGAGCTTGATTTGTTCCAATGGGATTGAAGGCTTGACCTATGCAAGTTTGCTTCACTTGTAAGGTATGATATATAATCGGGGTTGTAGGATTTTGGTTGATTCTGGAAGTTTAGAGAATTGCATGTCTATGCAAGCAGCAAAGGAATTGGGTATTTGTATCAAGCCAATAATTAGAAGTAGATTGATGATGGTGGATGGTAGAAAGAGTTCTACATTCCGTACCTTCCATCCTGTTACCTTCAAGATTGGGAAGGAGTATTTGGAGTGTATGAGGTTTGTTGTGGCACCTCTACACTATGATGTCATTTTACAACTACCTTGGCTTGAATGTCATAAGGTTCAATTTGATTGGAACTAACAATAAATTCAAGTACAACACCAAAGAAGGAATTTCTGATTAGGTTGTCTGGCACCTTTGAGTAAGACACTTGAGAATAGTCAATCCCAAGATAGGAATTTTGTTAAGAAGGTAGCAATAGAGAAAACCTTGAAGGGATATGAGTCCCTAGATGGGAAGTTTGCTAGGAAAGCAGCCATGGAGCAAGCTTTGAAGAAAGATGAGTCCCTAGATGAGAAGTTTGTTAGTGAAGCAGCCATAGAGCAAGCTTTGGAGGAAGATAAGTTTGTTTTTGCGGTGTGGATCAAGCCGATTGCACAAGGATAATTTGAGGAGGGCCAAGAGCCTCATCAAGCAATGGTTGATCAGATAGTTCAGGAGTTTGCGGACGTGTTTCCCAATGATATGCCAAAGGGATTACCCTCCGATCATGGTATGCCCTTCAAGATTGAGTTATTGCCAAGGAGTACCCTAAAGAGTAGACCAATCTATCGGCTCTCACCAAAGGAGTTGGAGAAGTTGCAAATAACACTTATTGAGTTGTTGGAGAAGGACTTCATAGGACATAGTACCTCTCCTTGAGGAGCACTAGTACAATTCATTCTAAAGAAAGATGGAGGACTTTGTTTTTGTGTTGATTACCATGGACTCAATAAGCAAATAGTGAAGAATGCATATCCCTTGCCTTGGATCAATAACTTGCTTGATCAATTGAGTGGAGCACAATACCTTTCCAAGTTGGATCTTTGCAATGGCTATTGGCAAATCTCCATTGATAGGGAGGATGTGCAAAAGACTACCTTTTGCACAAGGTATGGGCATTTTGAGTGGAGAATTCTACCTTTAGGGCTCACTAATGCTCCAATAGTCTTCATAGATCAGATGCATCGGGTGTTGGATGGACTATTGGATTGATACATGATGGTATTCTTGGATGATATCTTAATCTATAGCAAGACAGAGGTAGAACACATGAAGCATGTGCGAGAAGTCCTAAGATGACTACGACAATGGAAATTTTACTACAAGAAGTCAAAGTGTGCCTTTTGGCAGAAAGAGGTTACCTTCTTTAGTCACAAGATCTCATCAAAGTGGATCAAGATCAAAGAGGAGATAATGAAGGCCATTACTGATTGGCCTACTCCAAAGGATGCTATAGAAGTATTGGCATTCAATGGATTGGCCAGTTTTTACCAACGGTTCATCCACTATTATGCTCATGTGGTTTCACCATTGACTGACCTCTTGGAGAAGAACTCAAGCTTCCAGTGGACCACCAAGCACAAAGGAGCATTCCAGAAGTTGAAACATATGGTGTCTTCAAGACCCATTCTTCAACCATATGATCCTCAACTACCTTGTGTGGTTGGTTTTGATGCTTCTAACTTTGCAATTGGAGCCGTGTTGCAACAAGAATTCCCACATGGACTACATCCCATTGCCTTTGTGTCTTGCCGACTAAATACAATTGAAAGAAATTACTATGCTCGGTATTGGGAACAATTGGCAATGGTATATGCCACCAAGGTATGGAGGCATTATCTCTTGGGGAAACAAGTGATCATGCAAATTGATCTTAAACCATTGTTGTAGACCTTACACTTGGAACACATGAAGAGTCAACATCATTGATGGGAGGAGCAACTCTAATTTTTTGACATCAAACTTGAGTACAAACTAGGTTGGTTCCATGTCATCTTTGATGCTCTATCACAATGACCTGATTCAAAGTTTCTTCCTCTCATCATGGTGGCAATTACAACGGTGTCAATTGACTCCAAGGTCCATAATGAGTTTTGGTCAGCTCTACAACAAGATCCCTTCTTCCAAATGGTACATGCTCGTCTGACAATATGCAACAAGGACTAAAACACCTTCTCCTTTAAGGAAGGCCTTCTATTCCATGAGGACCGGATCTATGTTCTAGCCAAAGGTGATCTCCAACTTGTGCGCCTTCAAGAAGCCCATGATTTACCAATAGCTAGTCACATGGGTGTGGATAAGACCTTGGATACCCTCTAACACCAATGGTGGTGCCCAGCATGGCAAGATGTTTGGGAGTTTTTCTGATCATGTGAGAGTTGTCAATGCAACAAGGCCAATAACCAAAAGCCCAGTGGACTCCTTCAACCACTCCCCATTCCAACTACTTGTTGGGAACATGTGAGCTTGGACCTCATCATCTCCTTGCCCAAGACAAAGCAAGGTCACAAAATAATTGTGGTGTTTGTGGATAAGCTAAGTAAGCAAATCTATTTGGCACCAACGGTTGATATTGTGGATGTTCCAACCTTAGCACAAATCTACTTCAAGAATGTATTCAAGCATCATGGGATGCCGCATGTACTCATCTCCAACCGTGATCCTCACTTCATTGGAAAATTTTGGCAAGCACTCTTCCATATACTCGGCACCAAGCTTGTTTTGTCCACAACCTATCATCCTCCAAATGATAGACAAACTGAACATGAAAATTACACCTTGGAAGATATGCTTCATGCCTTCATCAACATTCACCATACCAATTGGGATGGATGTCTTGCAGCTACAAAGTTTGCATACCATAATTCTAAATAGGCAAGCACCGGATTCTCTCCTTTTGTTCTCAATTTTGGCCAAGACCCACTTATTCTTGATTCCCTTATTGCTCCTCTCCCATCTCATGTCCCTCAGACTTCCATCTTCTTGATCACCATCTCCCAATCCTTCCAACAAGCCAAATCTCATCTCCTTGTTGCTCAAGGTCGGCAGAAACAATATGCAGATTACCATCTCTGTGATCTCAACTTTCACATTGGTGATAAGGTCATGTTCTCATCCCATAACCTACCTCTCCCACTTGATACCCAAGTTCATAAACTTGCTCCTAATTGGATGGGACCCTTTGATATCACCCAAATTGTCTCTCATGTTGACTATCAACTTGCCTTGCCTTGTCATATACGCATGCATCTTTCATGTTTCCAAGTTGAAACCCTTTGTTTTTAACCCCTCTTCTTTTTCCTCTTGAGTCCAACCTCACCTCCTCCTATCCCTATCAATGATCATGAGGAGTACAAAGTTGATCGGATCCTTGCACGTTGCTCTATTCAACAAGGCAGTCAACAACATCCTTTGGAAAGGGTATCCTCTTCATGATGCCACATGGGAACCTCTTTCTCATCTCCAAAATGCACAATTGGCCATCCAAGAGTTTGAAGCTTCAATGGCAACGAGGATGTCATCAACTAGTGATTGGGGAATATGTACCAATATGGAGTTTAGCAAAAAAGTTAATAGGACTAACAGAATAGAAAATAAGACAAATTAGCCTAGAATATTCCAAAAGTATCTAGGAAGCTTCTTGAGAAGCTTCTTGACTAGCTTAGCTTGCATGCCAAGTAAGTGGCTTCTAGAAGAAAACTTCTTGAGAAGCTTCCCAGTTAACTTAGCTTGCACTTCAAGAAAGTAGCTCAAGGAAGCTTCTTGAGAAGCTTCTCAAGTACCTTGTATGTTCCTTATAAATACAAGAGCCAAAGCTCATGCTCGGCATTCAGAGTTTTCCTTCATTCAAGTGTCTCAATGTGAGCTTCCATTCTCTTATTTCTCTCCTTGGAGACGGTCTTTTACACTCAAGATCAAACACACAAAATGAAGATCAAGGTTGTAGAATCCAACATCCAACATGCTCATTGATTTGCACTTCAAAATTCTCCAAACACTCACACACACACACACACACACACTTGATACTTGGAATTAAGCTCAAGCAACAAGCATTGAGAATCAACACTTTGCTTTATCTATCTTTAAAAATTATGAATAGTGAACAACATAACACTACAAATGTCTCCTTTAAATAGGTTAACCACTTCAACAGTTAACTAATAACTATACCGTTCTACAACAACTCTTCCAACTTGCAAATCCAAAATGACTATACATATCTACCACTTCAAATCTCAAATTTGTTTCTAATCCATATCAATGTCAACCCTGACTTTGTCTTCCAAACCCAATAATCTTCCTATCACTTCTCCTTCTTTGAGTCTATCTTCTTCTACTACATCCACCACTATTTCTACTACTTCTTCAATTTTAACTACAATTAAACCCATAGATAATTTATCGATCTCTTTATCTCCCAACCCACTCTTCTCTAATGTCACGGATAATTGATCCAAAGACACCTACACTCCTTCTTCTATAACTTTGGACTTCTTATCTTCTTTCATACTACTTCAATGTCTCTCTAACTCTGAATTTACTAACTATAATCTGAGACTTACATTGTCTCCTACCTCAATCATCTTCCTATCTACTTGTTCCCTCAAGCAAATCAACAATTTATTCAACTCAATGTCTTTCACTAGTCTTCCATCGGGTTTCTTGCACTTTGGGTCAAATCACTATAGCTATTTTCTCTTCTAAATTTATCCTATCTTCAATCAAGATTGAATTTGAAGTTGTGAGTACCCTAATTGTCCCTTATTTCTCTACTCTAAAGTTCCTCAGATGACTATATCAAGATTCCCAAAGTCACTTGCATCTAATGTTTGACTACCTCCAATTGGGTCACCTTTGTCTTGAGGCAAAGTCTCTTGACCCAAAGTTTTGTAAACCCAAAGTCATAAATGTCCAAAGTACCCAACCCAAAGTCACTTCAACTACTCCATACATTTACTATAGAAATTTCAAATGCTTGTAACTTCTGCTATAGACTCCAAACTCAACAATTTTGGTGGCAAGAAAAAATCCTAAAGAAGAAGCTTCCAACAAGATATAGCACACACAATTTGGACATGTGATCACTAAGATATAGCCACCACAATAATTCTTACTTGCAATATCCATTTTGATACAAATTTCCCCTCCTTCGTGTTCAATCCTCCTTCAATTCCCTTGTTTTGTCAATCAGATACTTCATCACCTGCAACTCATTTCTTTACCTTTAGATGATCTTTCTGAATGTCCTTCTTTTGCTTATTCAACAATGCCGACAATGGACTTACAATCTGTGACAAGTACTCCATCCTATCAAAGGCTTCTTCTTCTTCTTCTGCTTGGTCTTTGTACTTTATCTCCATTGACACTTCTTCTGCCAAAGTCTTACTCTGAGATCTCAATCTTTGTACCTTTAATGACCTTCCTTCCGAGCTTACTTCTTCTTCATTCACTTGGCTCGGACCAGTATGTTCAGCCGACAATAGCCTCTTTGATCTTACCTCCTTCTAGACAACGTTCTTTGGTTCTTTGTCCATCTCTTCCATGGGTAACTCTAAGCAAGGGCCATCTCCTCCCTCCATATGATCATTTGCGGCATGGCACTCCTCATTGTGTTATCCCTGCATCAATTGACTACTGGAATTCATATTCACCTTCACCTTCATTCTCACTACCAGACTCCTTGCTTTGTAATGTGAGTTCAACTTCTTTGGAGTCTCCTCTCTTTGACTCTGTCTCTCCTTTAGACTCTATCTTTGAAGCCTCATCCTTCACCGCCTCCTTACCTTGCGGGTTGAGTCTTTGGGTCTTTTGTTGTGGCTAGAGTTAGGCTATTCCTTTGGGTTTAGTCCACTTTTTTGTCTTTGGACTTCTTCCTTCCACCATCTTCCTCTATCCCGTCTTGATGAAATGATTGTCACTGGACCGCAACTATAGGATGTATCATTGCTTGTCTTCATCCCCTTCTCACCAAAGATCAGGACGGAAATGCAAAACCATCCAATGTTTCTCCTCTATTGTTAGGAGATTTAATCCCAAGTAGAAATGTGTTGCAAATGGTGTATAGTGTGGTGGCAAATTGGTCCTCCAATTGACAATCATCCGCCTTGTTCTCTAATGGAAGCACTTTGCCCAATTCACCTTCTCTTCTACAAACATCCGGTGGAAGAAGACCGCCTGCTGCATGTTCATGTAAGTTGTTTGCTCTGACTTGAAGATTGCCATGATTGCTCCCATAATGCTTTGCTTAATTGGGTCTCCATAGGACTTTGCTTTGTAGCTATTGTTGGTTCACGGAGCAAAGAACAAATTCCTATTTTTTGCGGTTTCTTCTACAGCATCACATTTCCTATAAAAGGTGATCCCGGTTGCATCTCATGCTTCCTTTCCCTGTACTAGCTTCCAATCTGACCCAGTCCATCAAGCTGGATTCCCTCTATTCCCCATTACTTTGGGGCCTTCTTCACAATTACTAGCAGCTATCTTTGCCATGGAACATGGAAAACTAACATTCAAGTTCTAGCCTAGAAAGGTGATACAAAGTTTGTTTAGGACTTTGATTCTAGCTACTACATCTAATTTCCAAATTGCAAAACTCCATATTGCAAGTGCATTCTTACTCTTCTTTGCCATGATCTGCTCACGAGTTCTTTGGTGTTAGAAGATTATCCCTTCTTGTGGACGCAACACTCTAATCCCTTCTGGTCTTTGGAAAATTTCACTCTAAAACGGCTTTGTGATGTGCATTACTGTAGGATGACTACTTGGAGAGACAGGGCATCTACTTAATATGTTTGATTTCCCCCTATGCAACCATAGTTTTATAGTACTTTGAGGTGAAGTCATTTGTTAGTCAATTTCAAAATTGACCCCCACTTCTTCTACGTGTTTGTCTTATCACTTTCAAAGTATTCCTCTCCTACCTCCGCTATTTTTGTAAGTTTACTTTCTTGGCTGGCCTGACATGTTGAAAGGTTGTTACATCTTCTTTGTATTGGCCTATGCTTCCCATCGTGGAGCTGCCCTTCTTTGGGTTTGTCTCTTTGTAAGCCTCATCCAAGTACTTTTGGTTCCCAAAGTCAATTTCCTCAGGTTTACTTTGAAGACACATAAGTCCATTCTTTTCTTTGTAATTTGGCTTTCTCAATACACTTCTTCAAAATTCATCAAAATGAAAAAGTGTGTACCACACTCACCAATGCACTAGCCACTTTCATGAGTTTGATGAATGATATATTTCATCTTGGAAAAATCTATTATCACTTTCCTAGATGACATCCTTGTCTATAGTAAAACAATGATGGAACAAAAGCAACATCTATGAGAAGTCTTCTAGATTCTATGATGGAATTAGTTGTACACCAAAATCTCAAAGTGTGAGTTTGGCAAGTCTAAAGTAGACTACTTGGGGCATAGTGTAAGTGCAAAAGGTATCTAAGTGTTAACATTCTAATAAGTAATAAAATAGAGGTCATTTAAAAATGGAGTACTCTAGAAGATTAGACTCAACTCAAGCATTTCTTGGGATTGGCGGTGTTCTATCATTGATTTTTCAAGGACTTCTCTAAGGTTGCACAACCTCTAGTGGCACTACTTGGCAAGGAGAAGAAGTCAATGTGGAGAACCGCACAAGAATTGGCCTTTCAAGAATTAACAAATGCATTACTACATACACCAATCTTGAAATGGTTTGACCCAAATCATCCAATCAAGTTGGCTATAGATGCATAATGCATAGCAATAGGAGTATTCCTACAACAGAATGGCATGATAGATTGCACCTAACTGCATATTTCCCTCGGAAGCTATTACCAGCAAAATGCAACTATCACACCACCAAACAAGAAGAGTTCGCCATTATTCTTGCAACCAAGCATTGGAAGCACTATCTTGGCAAGAAGGCATTTGTAGTGGAGATTGACCACAAATCTCTAGTCTACCTTGAGACACAAAAAGATCTATCTTGTTGATAGATTTGGTGTGTAGAGTGGAGACAAAGGTTCAATATGATAATCACATATGTGGAAGGCAAGAAGCAACTTGCAAATGTATTCACCTAAATGCCTATGACAAACAATTTGGTAGTAGAATTTTAAGTTGAATCTTGAATTCCAACCAATGATGCTTGCTACTACAAAAATTAACACATAGGTTAAAGGAGCTTGATTATCCAAAGGGGTCATCAATACCCAAGGATTCACTTTTTGTAATGGCAAGTTATAGATCCCAAATGATACGGGCAAAAGAACCACCATCCTAGCAAAATGTCATGATTCCACTATTGTAAGTCACGTTGGAGTGGACAAGACCTTGGATCTAGCCAAATGCTATTACTACTAGCCTAAATGAGCAACAATGTGATGGAGTATGTCTAAAGCTATCTACTTTATCAACAAAATAAAGCTTCCAATCAAGCTCCCACATGACTCTTTCAACTCCTTCCTACTCCTACACAACATTGGGAATATGTAAGCATGGATTTGGTTTGTGAGTTGCCCAAGACCACTTTAGGGTTTGACTCCATCATAGTCTTTGTTGACCAACTCAACAAAATGATTCATGTATGTCCTACCACCAAGGTCGTGACTGTTCTACAATTAGTTTAACTAAGATGTAGTCTTTTCTCACCATGGCCTATTTTGAGTGCTCATCACGGATAGAGGCACTCAATTCACCAAGTTGTTTTGGAGAACACTCTTTGGTTTCTTCAAAACCAAATTTTGGTTTTGAAGAGCAGGCAGGCTTTTAATTAGCCTTGTCCATGGCCTACCATCCATAGACCAATGGACAAATAGAGCAGGCTAATTGCATTTTGGAAGACATGCTCTGGGGTTTCACCCTAGAAGAGCAAGAAAGGCGGGACACCTTACTTCCATTGGTGGAATTTGCATACAACAATTCAATGAATGCATCGACATTGGTCACCCATTCTTCCTCATGTATGGAGAGTATCCTTTCACACCTTCAAGCTTGATGAAGGTCCACCCGGTAGATACCAAGGTGGATGTTGTTAACATTTTTGTTTCCAAAATCCAACAAGGAGTGGAGAATGCCAAACACAAGTTGCAAATTGCCCAAAATTGACAAAATAGTATATCAATGCACATCACCAATACGTGGAGTTCAATGTTGGGGATCAAGTCTATTTATCAACAACCAACCTCATGTTTATTGGTCCTTGCAAGCTCAAACCTCATTTTATTGGGCCTTTTCCTATCCTTTGTTGACATTGTGGCTTACCACCTCAAGCTACCACCATACATGAAGATTCATCCCACGTTCCATCTTTCCTTACTATGCAAATATGCTCCTTGACCGTGCCATTTTCCTTCCATACAAGAAATTTGACCTGAAATTTGTTCAACACTCATTGATAACATTGAGGAATATGAAGTCAATGCATTCTCCAAAAATGCATCCGGGGTACTTGCCATCCACATGTAGAATATCTTGTACATTGAAAGTGTACCATTGTATGAGGCAATATGGGAGCAAACAACCAACTTGACCAATGCACCGGTGTTAATGAAATCTTTTGAGCAATAGCTTCGCAACAAGGATGTTGCATCTTAAAAGAGTGGAAATTTGTAATACCAACAACTAGATAGATCATCTAGAGGTGAAAATTGGTTACATCTAGAAGGATGTTATGTGTGATGAGATAGGTAGATCAGATAGAGGTGTCACTAAAAGAGGACTTTAAATAATAAGACAAGAGTAAAAATAGCTCAGAAACTTCAAAGCCAATTTTTGAGACCTAAATGGATGAATGAGGCCTAAAAAATATGTACATCCCCCACCCAACCAATACAAAGGCTAGCCTTTCCTCTCCCATGCTTGTCTCATCAAGAGCTTTTCAACGGTACCTCACTCATATGCGATTTAGAGATTTCTACAAGAAGATTCTCTAAAGATTCCTTTTGGTCAAAGATGTCATGCCATTTGTAGCTTTGCATCTAGATTGCTTGGACATTGAAGTAGCAGTGATAGTAGTTAGGAGTTTTTTGGTAGTTACTCATAGACTACTTTTTGACTGTCAGATTTTGTATTTTGGGTACTAACTACATGGTGGGGCTCACCGTCACTTGCATTGTTCACACCGTTGGTGTGAGACCTAGGTCAAAATCAGGAGTATACCCTAGAAGTGTAGCTCCAAAGAGCTCACTTCTCTATTGTTGAGCCTTTGAGTTCTTGGCTAGAGTGGATAGAAAGCTAGCGAGCGTCACTTGGAGTCTGTTAGCTAGAGTGGGTGTGGTTTGATTGTAATCAAGGCCTAATTGTTGGCAAATTATTGATAGATCAAGTATTGATCTAATTGAGTGTGATTTGAGGTGTGTAACCAAACTGATTAGAATTGAGAAGTGAGAGTCATGGGGAAATTGGGTGCATGAACTGAGGGTGGTGGTGGTATCTCCAAGCCCGGTGGATTGTGATACCTTGATCGCGGTTCTGATTTCCTTGGGAGTGATTGTGTGTGGAAGTGCTAGCCAAATTTGGAGCCAAAAAGAGTTGATTTCAATTAGTAGTTGTGATTTTGAGCTTAAGAGGTGAACATAGGACCAATCTGATGCAAGTTGAGCTCAAAAAGTGAAATTGAAGATGGAGTTGGGAACCCACTCCAACAAATTAGAGATTGGATGAAACTCATTTTTCCAATTCGGCTTGAGTGAAGAGTTAATAGAGGATTTGGCGGTCAGCCATTTTTAGGGATTTATGTCAGATTTTACATAAGATTTTACATAAGATTTTACATCATATTTATGTCAGATTTTGTGAAGGATCTATGTCAGATTTTGGCAAGAAGAACTTTGATCACATTCTTGGTGATCCTTGTAGCTCAAGAAGTAGATATGTACTTTGATTATGTTAAATGCCTAATGGTGACAGAGTTAGTCTAGTGTTAATTTATGAGATGGAGGGTTTTTGTTTAGCCTTCTTGTGATTGGACCCCCTCCATTCTTTGCTTCCTGTTTGTGCACCATGTTTGTGTGAGGTGCCTTGAATTTAGAGTGTTGGTGCTTTGGTATGCTCTTTGTGGTGAGGCTAGAGTGATGACCTATTAGACTACTTGTGTTTCTTTTGGTGAAGCAAGAAGTGATGACATGCAGACCATGAGAATGCATGTTCTGATGGTAGGTTACAAGTTGCCCTTTCTCCTAGTGTAGTTGTTGTAGCTAGAAGCTACATTAGTTGGTGATATTTAGGCGCTGGTGTTGGCACTTGGTGGGGTTCTTGCGGAGGTTACAATTACGGGTTGCAGTTCTTGGTTAATTTGTCATGAAAAAGTTTTTTGGGGATTATGGAGGAGATAGCATTGCAATACATAGTGGGTTTACTTGGAGTGGTACTTGATATCACCCTGTATCTCGTGTCCTAATGAGGGAAGAGAGTGACTCTCAGTTGGAGTTTGACATAGGAGTTGATTCAATTGAGAGTGCACTTGTTGTGCCTACACTATTGTTGTGAGACATGGACAAGATTTATGGGGCCTCCAAAGACCTCAGGTGTTACTCTAGTATAGTGGATACTATTGAGTTGGATGATTTCATCTAGGATTTTGATAGTTAGTGTGACTGCAGCAAATGCAGAACCCAACTTTGTTCACACTCTTCATGGCATGGAAGCGGTTATTTCAACATTTGGAGGGTCCACCAATGGACGACTACCATGAGTTGTTCAAGAGAGCTCACTTGGAGGAGATTGAGCTATGGATACAATATTGGTCTCCAAAATATGTCTCCAACACTTCAGGCTTAGTTTCTAGAGGTAGATCGGTTGTACTCATGAGTTCTAGCTCTAGTAGCGTTGGTGGCTCTCTTGGAGATGGTGATACTACAAGTAGAGGTACTGCTACAAGAGGTGGTGTAGTACCAAGGTTTAATCCCATGGTGAAGTTCTTTTAGTGTTTGAAGCATAAGGAGTGCTTATTGACAAGCTGAGGAGCTTGCAAGTGTTCTAGTGGAAGGCTGGAGAGAGCCTTCGTGAGGCATACACTCGCATGAGACGGCTGATCAGTTTTACTCAAGGAGTTACTAAGGCCCAAGCAGTCTAGTTTTGGTATGGGATATTGAACAAGGAGTTATGATGTAGAGTCCGTAATGCTACGTTGTTATAGGCTACTTTGCCTACTTTGGTAGTGGTCTTTGGTTTGGTTGGGAGTATTGAGCTCAACATGGTAGAAGAGAGAGTTGTGACATCTAGATTTGGTAGGGAGTCCTAATCTATAGTTGTTATGTCTTCCAAAGTGCAGTAGAGTGCACCATGCCATATTGGTTTTTGAGGATAGGGTGGACTGTGAGCCGGCCTGTCTCTCACTCAGGATGAACCTCTGATGGCTATTATGGTAGCGCACCATGGACTAAGAAGGCAAGGAACCCCAACTCCATCATACTCCTCCAAGGCTAACACTCCAAGACTCAAGACATTGCTCACTAGAGAACTCAATGAAAGAGAGATAGTTGCAAATGAAAGGATGATGAGTACCTCCTCACTCCTTGTTTATATACTTGTGAAATAGTTACGTACCAAAGTTACTAATTACCGTAGTAACTCAAGTTACTAGACTAAAAGTCAAGTAAAGTCAAAAAGTAGAAAGGAATATCCATTCACATGGGCATATTCCCCTTATCTTGACCCAACCACTAAAGCAAGGATTCCTTCACATGGGCTATCCTTGGACTAAAGAAGAATCCAAAACAAAAAGGCTTGCGGGCCCAAGAGTTCTCAACTCTTTCCCCAAAGCCAAACACCTAGGAATAATACCAAGTCAACACACTAAAATCCAAAATAGTGGTGCTCATCTTTTCTACTTCCTCTAAAGTAAGGTCCCATCTATCTTAGCTATGACTAACTTTAGCTAACCATGACTAATATAGAACCATCCTTTATCTCTATATAAATAATATCTCTTAAGTACTTGTAATACCAAGCTAAATATCACAATACCACACACATGCACAAATGGGTGTTACATTTACCCCCGGACTAAGTTTTCACTTTGTCCTCAAAGTGAAGGTCTCTCTACCTTCTATGGTACATCTTCAACTTATCATGGTTAATCCTATCAAAGTGTCTTCCTCCCAACTCCTTGAGATCATAGGTGTAATTGCCCCACACCTTCTCTACTATGAAAGGTCCAAAGTACTTAGGCAAAAACTTCTTTTGCACTCTCTTGAATCGAATGGAATCAAACAACATTACCCAATCACCTTCTTTGAAAGGCTCCACCTTCTTCTTGCCTTGCCTCTTGTCATAGCTCTCCTTTTGTTTCCTTTGGGCTTGCTCCACTCGAACCATAGCAACTGCTCTTGCCTCTTCCAACTCCATGAGTTGATCCTTCCTTGACTTCCCTGCATCACTTCCTTGTGCTTTCTTCAATCTCCTATGAATGCTTTGGAAGGTAGGAAGATCAAAGTGAATAGGTAAGGTAGACTCAATACCATACACCAATTGGAATGGAGAATATCCAGTGGAAGTCTTCATGGTTGTCCTATACTCCCACAAAACTGCATGAATCCTCTTGTCCCAATGATGTTTAGCCCCCTCCATTTCTGCATCTTTGGCCAACATCATGCACAAGGTCTGATTGGTTCTCTCTGCCAAGCCATTGGAATTTGGCTTATAGGATGTAGTTACTCTATGTGTGATAGAGAAATGTCGTAGCATGGCTGTAGTAATGCTTCCTGTAAACTCTCCTCCTCTATCAGAAACCAACTCCAAAGGGCATCCAAACCTAGTGATAATGCGTTCATAAAGAAATCTACCCACTTCATCTTCATTCTTGTCCCTCAATGGTCTAGCCTCAACCCACTTGGTAAGGTAATCAGTAACTACCACAATGTACCGATTGTTCCTTGGGGTTCTATTGAGAGGTCCTACAAAATCAATTCCCCACTTCTCAAAAGGTCCTAGCAATGGAATTGATCTAAGTGGTGGAGTGGATGTAGACTTTCTAGCAAAAGCTTGACAAACATGACAAGTTTTGCAATAATCAAGACAATCCTTGAAAATCCCTCTCCAATGGTAACCTGCATCTAGAATCTTGAAAGCAGTCACCTTTCCTGCAAAGTGTCCTCCACATACTAAACCTTCATGAAACTCCTTTATGAGTAGGATAGACTCTTCCTTACCCACTGCTCTTCGAAGTAGACCATCTGCTCCTTGGTGAAAAAGAATATCCTCCACCATTGTGTAAGGTCTAGATCTTGCTGCAAGGGCCTTCCTCTCCCTAGCATGCATCCCTTCTGGATAGTTACCTCTTGTCACAAAATCCACAATCTCCTTGTACTCCATTGGAACCTCTTGAGTGACTGAGATTGTCATGAGCTCCTCATCCGGGAAGGAATCATCTACTGGCTCATCTCCATCATGATCATAGGCTCTAGATAACAAATCAGCATTTGCATGTTTCTTTCCTGGCCTATCCTCAATTGTGTAGTCATACTCAGACAAGAGAATCATCCACCTTGCTAGTCTTCCTTCAACATTAGGCTTGTTGAAGATGTACTTCAAAGCCTTGTGATCCGTGACAATTGTGGCTTTCCCTCCAATCAAGTAGTGTCTAAACTTCTTGAGACCAAAGATCACTGCCAACCCTTCTCTCTCTGTGACAGAGTAGTTCTTCTCTGTTGAAACCATCTGCCTACTAGCATAAGCTATTGGATGATCATGCCCATCTTGGTCTAATTGACTAAGAGTGCATCCTATAGCTACATTAGAAGCATCAGTGTAGAGGATGAAAGGCTTACTCCAATCAGGTTTAGCAAGAATTGGAGCTACAACAAGGGATTGCTTGAGCTCCTCAAAAGCTTTGAGAGCCTCCTTGTCTTCCAAAATCACCATGTAATCTACACCCTTCTTCATGTAGATGGTCAATGCATAAGCCTTGTTGGAAAATGAGAAGATGAACCTCCTATAGTACCCAACCATTCCCAAGAATTGGCGTAACTTTGTCAAGCTTGAAGGGAATGGAAGGTCTGAGATTTTCCTCACCTTCTCAGGATCAACTGCTATTCCATCCTTGGAGATGATGTGCCCCAAAAGTAGACCTTCTTCACATCCAAAAATGCACTTCTCTGGGTTGAGTGATGCATTTGCCTCATCCAAGCGTTGCAAGACTTTGATTAGGTGCTCAAAGTGCTCCTCCTTGCTCCCGTAGACACAAAAGTCATCAATGAAATCTCTCACAAATTTCCCAATGAAAGGTTCAAATACCTTGTTCATGAACCGTTGGAATGTGGCTGGAGCATTGCAAAGCCCAAAAGGCATGACCTTGAAAGCGTAAGTTCCCCAAGGTGTGGTGAATGTGGTGAGTTGTTGATGCTCTGGTGCAATCTTGATTTGGTTATATCCACTATAACCATCTCCAAAACTATACCTCTCATGACCTGCAACCTCCTCCAAGATCTCATCAATGAATGGCAATGGGTAGTAGTCCTTCTTGGTAACAGCATTGAGCTTCTTGTAATCCACACATACCCGAAGCTTGCCATTCTTTTTCTTCACAATGACAATTGGAGACACCCATTCTGAATTCTCCACCTCAAAGATAAATCCAGCCTCCTTGAGCTTATCAATCTCCTCCTTCACAACCAAAGATATTGGTGGGCTAATGCGACGTTGCTTTTGGCGGATTGGTCTTGCATGTGACTCCACCTCTATCTTGTGCTCCTCCAAGGTGACTTCCTTCAAATCCTTGTAACTAAAAGCAAACACATGGATGAACTTGCGGAAAATCTCCTCAAATCTCACCTTCTCCTCCTTGGTAACATTTGGGCCATACTTGAGGGTAGATAACCTTCTCTCTACCTCCTCAAGTGTCAATGGTGATTTATCTGGGTCCTTCAAAACCTCTGGCTTAGGTGCAAAATCCATAGCACACAAAGGATACACATCTGAATCAGATTCAGATTCATCCTCCTCCGTGGAAGTCTCCTCTTCCATGCTTGTGTCCACACCTGAAGCTCCTCCTTCAGAATCAGATTCCCAATAATCAGAAGATGGGGTATCTGAATGTGAGGTGTTGGTGGTGTTAGTCACAGGAACAGTGACTCTATGGTTTGATGGCCCAATCCTTAAGTACCCTTTGTGCCATCGATCAGTTGTGCGTGCTGCTCTCAACCATGGCCTCCCAAGAAGTAAGTCATAGCTTGAATCCTTCAAGACTTGGAAAGTCATGAGATTTTGAACTCCCATAACTGAAACTACCACCTTATCCATCACTCCTACTGGTCGAACTTGTTGCTTGTTTGCCATGCTCACCACAAATGTTGAAGGTCTTGAGGGTATCATACCCAACTTCTTCATCAACCTTTCTGACATGGCATTCACTGCTGATCCTCCATCAACCAATGCATCCTTGATGTTGTGACCATTCACTCTCACATCAATCTTGGAGGCATATTCACAAGCCTCCCATGGTGCTGGCTTGGCATCCACCACCCCCATTGATACTGGAACTTTTGCCTTCTTCTTCTTTTTGCTCCTTGTAGAACTCAAACCACCTCTAAGCTCCTTTCTCAAGGTAGGGTTCAAAGCAATTAATTGGCCCACTGTGATGTTAGCCTTGTGACTACCAACATCCTCCAACACATTGTAGTTCCATTGTTGCTTTGAGATCAAGAAGTCCTCCATCCCCAACTTCTTCCTTGGAGTCTTTGTTGTTGATGGTGTTGAGGTGCGAGTGCTCCTAGTAGACATAGGAGTATCCTTGCTTGAAGTAAATCCTTGAGAAGAGTGAACATCCTCTGCAAAACGAGCTCTCTTCTTCTCTTGTGCCAAAAGCTCCAAATTAAGACCCTTGGAGTTTGAGCACTCTCCCTTCTCATACTTGCTCTCAACCACATCTATGGATGCTATCCCCTTACCTTTGTTGGGATTAGGAGCCACTTGGGTTTCACTACCTCCCTCTTTCCCTCTATTGGCTCCCTCATAACCCCTTCCTCCATGGTAAGTGGAATTTGGGCAATTCCTTTGGATATGGCCTCTTCCTCCACAACCAAAACAATTTCTATCATTGAAATTGTTGGCTGGTTGGCCTCCTCTATATGGATAGTTTCCATAACTCCTAGGTCCTCTCCCTACATTCTGATCCACCTCTCTCTTCTCCCATAGTTGCACCACATTGATCTTGAGATCCGCAAGTTGTTCTGTGATGGTTTGGAGTGGATCTTTTGGTGGAGGTGCAAGAATTGGAGCAACTACTACTTGTGGTGCAACCCTTGTCACCAAAGTATCAGAAGTTCCACCATACTTGTAGCCTTGAGGAGGATGCACAACCTCCTTCACCACCAAATCACTCTCATCCCCTTCCAAACTCTCCTCCATACGAATTGCGATCTTGATAGCTTCAACCTTGGAAGAAGGTTTCTCATATCTCACCTTGCTTCTAATTTGTGGTCTCAATCCTCCCACAAAATTCTTGGTGAGCATGGCCCCTATGCCAATCATTGTAGTCTCCACATCATCCCCACCCTTCCTCAACACTATGCGAAATCTGGACTCCAACTTTTCCACTCTTTCCACATAGACCCTCACTTTCTCTCCATCTCCTTGCTTGAGAAATGTAACCTCACTCATCAATCTCTCATAACTCTCATCAGGAAGAAAGTTCTCAATGAGTGCTGAAGTCAAAGTCTCCCAAGACTCCTCTTCCCCCTCTCTCCTCTCTCTCTTTTGGTATTCTGACTCATACCATGTAAGTGCTGCATCCTCAAAGAAATCTGGTAATAATGAGGCCCACTCATTCTTCCTCCTCTCATTGTTTCCTATGCAAGCTCTCTTGAAGTCTCTCACAAAGGCCTCCACATCTTCTCCATCCTTGCCAAAGAAAACCGGAAGTTTCCCCATCTTAACCCCTCACTATCTTTCTTTTCTCTTTTTTTTCTCTTTTCTTTTCTCTCACTCTATTACTAATAGAGTATATACATGACTAACACCATCTGAGAATAATCCACTCTAGGGAACACAAAAGGTTCAGGTTGCTCCAAGATTTCTATAGCAACATCAAATCCTAGAGTGCATATTAATCTAACTCTCATGGATAGTTTATCCATAAGTTGAAAGATTATCTCCATCACTAATCTTGAGAACTAGCTGATGAAGGTGGTAGTATTTCTGTAGCTGTACTAAGACTCTCTCCAAGATCCTTCACCAAAGTTTCCAAAAGTGCTTTTACTCCACTACACTCATGTCCTTTTGGAAGTCCTTCAACTCCACAAACCTCACACAACTCCTTGGTCTTAGATCTTCTCCCTCCCAATCTTGGTGAAGAAGGTCCAACATGCAAACCCAAGTCAAGTAAGCCTCTCCTTTCCCTCAATCTCTTGCTCTCAAAGGTTAATGGACATGAACTTGCCTTATGTCCCTTCTCTCCACATAGAAAGCACTTAGACTCACTCTTTCCTCCAAGTGGTGTAGGTTTTTGGATCCTCTCAACACTCTCTTCAAATTCTATTGTAAACTCTCTTTTCCTCAAATCCACCCCTACAATCACCTCAAACCCTTGGGGAACCTTGCATAATCTCAATTTCCACTCTTGATGACCCTCCATGTTCCCAAAGATGAATCTAAACACTCAAACATGCTTTTTGTTGATCTCAAACTTCTCATGCATGAGATCTCCACTCTGCAGAATTGACCCTTCCTCACAATGTCACTCAAATCTCCCAACGAATATGTCACAGTCCTCTAAAATTTTCCACACTTGATCACAACTCTAGGGCGTCACTCCCTGCAAAATTTTAGATCTTTTCATTGAGCCATTTGGCCTAGACACCTTTCTATTCAGCACCCATATTTCAGATTTGGTCTGAAAACCACCCCCCTCACTTCAAAAACTCATAACGCACTGCGCAAAAATGATCTCTCTCTAATTTTTGTGGCATCAGGTAGGATACAATGCACTGAATTTTCTTGGAAATTTTCAGGACAATTCACTAAAAATTGAAGAAATGGCAGACTCTGTACAATTTTCCAGAGAGCATGCAGTTGCGGGAGCACTTTACCCTATCAACTTTCAAAAATTCTAGCCCAGTGCGCATAGAAGCTCTCTCAACAATTTCAAGTGTGCTAACTGAAAGATAACCCAAGCTATCATGTGTAGAAATCTCAAGTCCAGATCTCAAACTTGAGATTTTGCCCAAAATCACCTTAATCCCCAAAATCTGCAATCCACCTCACACAATCTCTCCAATTCCTCTCATGTGTACAAGATGTACAAAATCACCTCAAAGACATCATAATGAACTACAGGGTATACAAATGGATCTTGGTTCTCTAACATAAGTTCAGCCCTCTCCTCTCCTAATGTTCTCTCCAAGTGAGCTCTCATAGCCTCCTTCTGCCTAATGTAGAATTGGACGCGGAACATTATCTTGCCTTCTAGAGAGGTCCCGGCAACGGAACCAAAAATGTGAGCCGGCCTGTCTCTCACTCAGGATGAACCTCTGATGGCTATTATGGTAGCGCACCATGGACTAAGAAGGCAAGGAACCCCAACTCCATCATACTCCTCCAAGGCTAACACTCCAAGACTCAAGACATTGCTCACTAGAGAACTCAATGAAAGAGAGATAGTTGCAAATGAAAGGATGATGAGTACCTCCTCACTCCTTGTTTATATACTTGTGAAATAGTTACGTACCAAAGTTACTAATTACCGTAGTAACTCAAGTTACTAGACTAAAAGTCAAGTAAAGTCAAAAAGTAGAAAGGAATATCCATTCACATGGGCATATTCCCCTTATCTTGACCCAACCACTAAAGCAAGGATTCCTTCACATGGGTTATCCTTGGACTAAAGAAGAATCCAAAACAAAAAGGCTTGCGAGCCCAAGAGTTCTCAACTCTTTCCCCAAAGCCAAACACCTAGGAATAATACCAAGTCAACACACTAAAATCCAAAATAGTGGTGCTCATCTTTTCTACTTCCTCTAAAGTAAGGTCCCATCTATCTTAGCTATGACTAACTTTAGCTAACCATGACTAATATAGAACCATCCTTTATCTCTATATAAATAATATCTCTTAAGTACTTGTAATACCAAGCTAAATATCACAATACCACACACATGCACAAATGGGTGTTACAGGACAGCCTAGGTCTTATGAAGCAAGTGGATGGCCTAGTGTAGCTAGACCCTTACCTTCATTTTTAGGTCAGCAATAGCCAATGAGTGGTGGTGTTGCTTGTTGGACTTGTGGTGGACCTCACCGTAGGAGAGAGGGCACTTAGTGAAATGGACTTGATACCATCACATCAAGTGCATCACAACCAGCATATAGACAATGTGAGCATTGCCACAGATTTGGTCACACTAGTGACCAATGCTTTGACCTACATACGGAGTTATGGAGTGGTAGAGTTGCTATGGCAAGTGGCAGAGGAGCTCCAAGTCTTGGAGGACGAGGTACTAGAGGTAGTGGTAGAGGATCCACACCTAGTAGAGGTGCAATACATGCCCTTAATTTTGATATAGCCATGGCTACTTGCATTGTGCAGTTGGAGCAAAGATTGGCTAGCATGGCCATTGCTTAGAGGAGATCAGATTTGGTGCTGAGGCTTCCACCTCATATGCTAGTGATAGAGACACCTTGGGTTTCATGTGCGGAGCAACACAGGTAGATGCCTCTGCCGTTATGACTAGGAGTATTGTACATGCTCTAGAGCTTAGAGGAGCATCAATGGAGTTAGACCCACAAAGAGAACTCCACAAAGAGGAGAGGTTGTGAGACAGGTCAGACTTCCTCAGTCTTTCACACTCTCTAAGGCCCTATAGACATCATCCATGGCTCCTAGACGTCCTAGTGTAGGTGTGGTAGGTGATGATGGGGTACATGATAGTCTATGTACTAGTCAATCATCTAATACTACACAAACTAAATCTAGCATGATGCTGAGGGTGGCTTAGTTGATTATGCGTTATCCTTTATTTTCAACCATTGACATGCAAACATTGGGAGTTGAGTTTAGTTATTTCCTTCTAACATTTCTTTGGTACTTCACTGCCACTATCTTCTCTGCTATAATTAGTAGGACATAGGATTGGGATTAAGAGATATGGTTTTGAGCTAATTAAAAATTATGCAAAATTGAATGAAAGATATCAGGTGCTCAAAGTAACCATCTCTAACTGTATCTCATCTTTTTATAAGGATTGTAAGCATTGTATAACATGAAATCATCATTAAATGTTTGTTTCTTCCTTTGTGTATGTAACTATATATTCACAGTTCATCCAAATACCATCTTTCATGACTAGCAACTATGAGTTACACACAAGTAACTCATTGAAGAAAATTGCATCAAAAATGTCATTGTGCGGCTTGAGGGGAAATGCATTGCTACTTTTTAGGCTAAAGCTACTTGAATTCTCAAGTTGCAAGGTTGAAAGATGTCTGGTGTACTAGATGTCTCCAAAGACCCAACCTGAGTGTTCCGATTGATTGCCATGCTTTGTGAGATTAGTGATGATGTGGTTCCTACTACCAGAGCAAAGGTAGCTAGTAGTGGAGTTGACTTGGTTGAGGAGCATGGGATCCGCTCAACGACCAATGGTTTATGGTAAGCAATAGTGGCTAGACTGGAAGAGTTACCAATTAGACCAGTGTTTGAGCGAGCACAGTTTACACTTGGCATTGTCTTGCTGGATAACCATAAGAGGAATTTTTGTTTGGTGGGAACTTCAAGGAAGGTGTATACACCACATAGGATCTTACTTGACTTTG
This sequence comes from Lunularia cruciata, assembly GCA_948567375.1. Taxonomy (NCBI): domain Eukaryota; kingdom Viridiplantae; phylum Streptophyta; class Marchantiopsida; order Lunulariales; family Lunulariaceae; genus Lunularia; species Lunularia cruciata. The sequence goes on along the minus strand of OX419761.1, from coordinate 59,543,464 downwards.
GTGCACAACTCCTTATATTAGAGAAGGCTGCAGTTTTCACTTTGGAGTTATGGAAGACCAATGTAGAGAGGTATCCATTTTAGATCCAAACATCTCTAGGTGGTGGTTCTACACAATATATCACATTTGGAGAGCTGGTTGTTCAGATTCAGTCCAGTCATTTGACTGATAGCTTTGTGATGATAGCTCAAGCCATTGCAACCATAGTTGAGTCATATGATGTGTTAGTTGGAGGAGCAATGTTGTACCCCATGGGTTTCAGTATTGACTGTTAGGACATGTATGTCACATACCAATACACTTCACTAGTGGTAGTCTTGGCTCATTACAGTCTTGTATCATGGCGGCATCAATTTCAGCTTTTAATGGTGTTGTTTCTTGGACTAGTGACTTATTGGAAGGGAATGCCCATGCAAAGGATACTCTAGTACCAGAGGAGATCACTTGGATTTGGAGTACAAGTGGGATTTTTCTATCCACCTTGGATGTTCTATCGTGGCTTAGAGGAGGCATTGTAGCAACATGCAGATCAGTTGGTGCAATAGGCTTGGAGTTGAGCCTTTGTACCACCAAGAGACCAATGTGAGGATGAGCCTCCAGAGTCAATTACCTTGACACCTCTAGATACTACACTCATTTCTTGATAGTATCTAATAGAAGGAGTATGTCTATTGGAGTTGTTTGGTGGGATCAACATTGGACTAGTTGCGGTACTACAGGTGGGTAAACAAGTATAGAGGTACTTGTATGTGGAGAGAGATGAGACTGTTGGGCAAGTCTCTCTCCATCACCGGCACACTTGGCCTATTAGTATCTTGAGTTATTACCAATATCAATAGTCAGAGGTTACCAAAAGGGCCTACCAATAAATATTTCTTTGTTGGGGGCGCATGATTTAGAGAGACATGAGCATGTTCATTTGGTGATTTTTGGATGGCCATGTTAGGAACATACATGCATTGGTTGAGGTCTAGGTCTTCAAGATCCCTATTCAAGTGTGTTTTGGGAGATATTATGGATACTACAACATCCCCAAGTTCATCAGTCCGTATCTCCAACTTACATTTTGGAGAATATCCCTTTGATAGGTGATTCTTTCACCAAAGTGGTGGCAAGTACACATCAGGTCCATTCTTGGATGAGACCTACTATTTTGTTAGATGCAGCTAGAGAGTGATCATGGGCTCATTGTCTTTGTCTTTGGTGGAAAAACCTCTTACCTAGAGAGGTTCTTATGATGGGATTCAGCGATTAGACCACATCATTGATGATATCTTGGATACGGGGCATCAGTCTCAAATGGTGATAGTGTTTGATAGATCATCTATGGTCGTGGTGAATCTAATTGGACAGCCTAGAGCCACTTTTCCCACACTTATGAGTTTCCCATGCTCTCATGCTTTTGAAAGGGAGGTATTGGACTGGTTTGGGACTCACAGTTACAGTAATTGGTGGAGCCTAATGATGATGAGAGAGAACGAGCAATGGGTTTTTCACACCGGCATTACCATTGTTTCAGTAGTGTCAGAGGTATCCAAGCATTAGGTGTTAGGTCAGGCTATGGACTTGAATTGTTTGATCTGGATTGTGAGCCTTAGCTTGGCAAAGCAACGTAGGATGCACTTGCTAAGCATCACTACTCAGACACTTGTGAACCTTGTACCTATCAAGACAATTTAAACACATGCTAGAGGTGATGGACCAAGTAGGCAGGGTATTCTTGGGACAAACCAGTGGCTACTAGGGAGAGTGGTCTACTTGGAGTCCATCCATGTGAGCATGGTTTACTTGGGATGCAACTAGAAGACATATGGAGCTTGCAGCCAGAGTAGAGGGAGTTTTTCACACTGAGGTTGGGACCTCTAGTGGTTGGAGGCATAACACTATTGCTCCCAATGGCCCAATGTAGCAGCCAGTCAGCACGTCTTCCACTCCTACGACAATTATAGAGGATACTTGGGAGCTAGATCTTGGACCCAAGCTTATAGGAGAGGAAAGATGGAGAGTTTGGAGGTTCTTGAGGTGCTATATGAGTTGTTTTTCCTTTAATATAAAGGATTTGGGTGCTCTAAAAGGATCTAGTATTTGGATTGAGCTTACTAGAGATACACCAATTTTTTGATGTCCTTACATATATAGTGACATGGAGTGAGCATTGATTCAAAGCCTAAGTAGTGAAATTTTTGAGGTTAGTTTGGTGGAGATTTCACATAGAGAGTATGCATCAATGACAATGATGCCAGCCAAGAAGGATATGCATGGCAACTAAATAGATAGGCGGATGTGTGGAGATTACCATCCTATCAACTAATAGACTAGGGCTGATTGGTATACCATGCCTACATTGGAGGAGATCTTTGATGTGATTGGGCATGCAAATTCTTCACTACTTTGGATCTTCAAGCAGGATATCATCAGTTGCCAATCAAAGAGGAGGATAAGTCCAAGATAACATTTTGGGCTATTGACCCTCATGGCAAGGATGTGTTATATTAATGGAAGTTCTTACTATTTGCGTTAAAGAACACTCCTGCTAAGTTCCAAAGGGTCATGGATAGGATCCTAGCTAGATTGGATTTTGCTTGGTGTTATAGTGATGACATTTTGGTCTATAGCACTACAATGGAGGAGCATGAGAGACATTTGTTGGAGGTGTTTGAGTGGTTGAGATCTCATGGACTCAAATTACATCCCAAGTAGTGTAGGTTCTTCCATGAGCAGGTTGAGTATTTGAGTCACACTATCTACCTCAGGGGACTTGGTGTTTAGCAGACCAAGGTGGAGGCTATTGCATGTATTCCTTGGCCTATAGATGTGAGTAGAGTGTGAGCATTCCTTAGGTTGGCAAACTTCTATTGTCACTAGTTAGAGGATTTAGTGCCATTGCCAAGGCCTTGACAAAGCTGACCAAGCTTACATAGAAGTGGAGTTGGGGAGATGAGCAAGAGAGAGCTTTTGTAAAGCTCAAAGAGAAGTTGACATCTGCTCCTATTTTGAGGAGACCGATCAGAGGATGACCATTTTAGGTTCACATTGATTGGAGTATGTTGGGGCTTGGAGCAATGCTCACCCAACATAATGATGAGAGGAAGGAGTTTGTGGTGGCCTATGCTAGTTGCTCCAACAATTTAGTGGAGGCAAAGTATAGCTCATATGAGAGAGAGTGCTTAGCAGCAGTTTGGGCAATAACACCTTTTTGATGTTACCTATTTGGTAACCTTTTTACTCTCATCACTAATCATTAGCCACTGAAGTAGTTGATGGAGTTTGACAAGCTTTCAGGGAAGCTTGCACAATGGGCTCTGATTTTATAAGAGTATGATTTCACAATTATTCATTGACCTAGAGTGGTGAACCATGATGCAGATGGGTTGAGTAGAAACCCATGTTCCAACAAGCAAGATCAAACTGAAGCACATTGGCATGGGGAGATAGATGAGTAGATGGGAGGATAGTAGAGTGAGAGTAGTACCACTTCCATCTTAGAGACCACAATTGGTCCGTCATGCTCATGAGAAGGTAAGACATTTTGGAGTGAAGTGTACATATAGCTTGCTCTAGAGTCATTATTGGTGGCACGGTATACATACCAATGTATAGCAGTTTGTTGCCAGATGTGTGGTTTGTGGCCAAGTTAAAGCATCAATTAATGCTCCTATGCAACAATCACACCCATTACCTATCATGGAGTTGGGATACTATTGGAGTTTGGACTTTGCTAGACCTTTACTGTTGATTGTGAGACATCATTGATATGTTTTGGTGATGGTGGAGCTGTAACACCCATTTGTGCATGTGTGTGGTATTGTGATATTTAGCTTGGTATTACAAGTACTTAAGAGATATTATTTATATAGAGATAAAGGATGGTTCTATATTAGTCATGGTTAGCTAAAGTTAGTCATAGCTAAGATAGATGGGACCTTACTTTAGAGGAAGTAGAAAAAATGAGCACCACTATTTTGGATTTTAGTGTGTTGACTTGGTATTATTCCTAAGTGTTTGGCTTTGAGGAAAGAGTTGAGAACTCTTGGGCCCGCAAGCCTTTTTGTTTTGGATTCTTCTTTAGTCCAAGGATAGCCCATGTGAAGGAATCCTTGACTTAGTGGTTGGGTCAAGATAAGACCACATGCTTAGGGGAATATGCCCATGTGAATGGATATTCCTTTCTACTTTTTGACTTGATTTGACTTTTAGTCTAGTAACTTGAGTTACTCTGGTAATTAATAACTTTGGTACGTAACTATTTCACAAGTATATAAACAAGGGGTGAGGAGGTACTCATCATCCTTTCATTTGCAACTATCTCTCTCTCATTGAGTCTCTAGTGAGCAATGTCTTGAGTCTTGGAGTGTTAGCCTTGGAGGAGTATGATGGAGTTGGGGTTCCTTGCCTTCTTAGTCCATGGTGCGCTACCATAATAGCAATCAGAGGTTCATCCTGAGTGAGAGACAGGCCGGCTCACATTTTTGGTTCCGTTGCCGGGACCTCTCTAGAAGGCAAGATAATGTTCCGTGTCCAATTCTACATTAGGCAGAAGGAGGCTATGAGGGCTCACTTGGAGAGAACATTAGGAGAGGAGAGGGCTGAACTTATGTTAGAGAACCAAGATCCATTTGTATACCCTGTAGTTCATTATGATATCTTTGAGGTGATTTTGTACATCTTGTACACATGAGAGGAATTGGAGAGATTGTGTGAGGTGGATTGCAAATTTTGGGGATTAAGGTGATTTTTGGGCAAAATCTCAAGTTTGAGATCTGGACTTGAGATTTCTACACATGATAGCTTTGGTTATCTTTCAGTTATCACACTTGAAATTATTGTGAGAGCTTTTATGCGCATTGGGCTAGAATTTTTGAAAGTTGATAGGGTAAAGTGCTCCCGCAACTGCATGCTCTCTGGAAAATTGTACAGAGTCTGCCATTTCTTCCATTTTCAGTGAAATGTCCTGAAAATTTCCAAGCAAATTCAGTGCATTGTATCCTACCTGCTGCCACAAAAATTAGAGAGAGATCGTTCTTGCGCAGGGAGAAATGAGTTTTTGAAGTGAGGGGGGTGGTTTTTAGACCAAATCTGAAATATGGGTGCTGAATAGAAAGGTGTCTAGGCCAAATAGCTCGATGAAAAGATCTGAAATTTTTCAGGGGGGGACTCCCTGGAGTTTTTATCAAGTGTGCAAACTTTCAGAGGACTTTGACATATTGGTTGGGAGATTTCAGTGACATTGTGAGGAAAGGTCAATTCTGCAGTGTGGAGATCTCATGCATGAGAAGTTTGAGATCAACAAAAAGCATGTTTGAGTGTTTAGATTCATCTTGGGAACATGGAGGGCCATCAAGAGTGGAAATTGAGATTATGCAAGGTTACCCAAGGGTTTGAGGTGATTGTAGGGGTGGATTTGAGGAAAAGAGAGTTTTCAATAGAATTTGAAGAGAGTGTTGAGAGGATCCAAAAACCTACACCACTTGGAGGAAAGAGTGAGTCTAAGTGCTTTCTATGTGGAGAGAAGGGACATAAGGCAAGTTCATGCCCATTGACCTTTGAGAGCAAGAGATTGAGGGAAAGGAGAAGATTACTTGACTTGGGTTTGCATGTTGGACCTTCTTCACCAAGATTGGGAGGGAGAAGATCTAAGACCAAGGAGTTGTGTGAGGTTTGTGGAGTTGAAGGACTTCCAAAAGGACATGAGTGTAGTGGAGTAAAAGCACTTTTGGAAACTTTGGTGAAGGATCTTGGAGAGAGTCTTAATACAGCTACAGAAATACTACCACCTTCATCAGCTAGTTCTCAAGATTAATGATGGAGGTAATCTTTCAACTTATGGATAAACTATCCATGAGAGTTAGATTAATATGCACTCTAGGATTTGATGTTGCTATAGAAATCTTGGAGCAACCTGAACCTTTTGTTTTCCCTAGAGTGGATTATTTTCAGATGGTGTTAGTCATGTATATACTCTATTAGTAATAGAATGAGAGAAAATAAAAAATAAAAAAAAAATTTGAGAGAAAAGAAAGATAGTGAGGGGTTAAGATGGGAAAACTTCCAGTTTTCTTTGGCAAGGATGGAGAAGATGTGGAGGCCTTTGTGAGAGACTTCAAGAGAGCTTGCATAGGAAACAATGAGAGGAGGAATAATGAGTGGGCATCATTATTACCAGATTTCTTTGAGGATGCAACACTTACATGGTATGAGTCAGAATACCAAAAGAGAGAGAGGAGAGAGGGGGAAGAGGAGTCTTGGGAGACTTTGACTTCAGCACTCATTGAGAACTTTCTTCCTGATGAGAGTTATGAGAGATTGATGAGTGATGTTACATTTCTCAAGCAAGGAGATGGAGAGAAAGTGAGAGTCTATGTGGAAAGAGTGGAAGAGTTGGAGTCCAGATTTTGCATAGTGTTGAGGAAGGGTGGGGATGATGTGGAGACTACAATGATTGGCATAGGGGCCATGCTCACCAAGAATTTTGTGGGAGGGTTGAGACCAAAAATTAGAAGCAAGGTGAGATATGAGAAACCTTCTTCCAAGGTTGAAGCTATCAAGATCGCAATTCGTATGGAGGAGAGTTTGGAAGGGGATGAGAGTGATTTGGTGGTGAAGGAGGTTGTGCATCCTCCTCAAGGCTACAAGTATGGTGGAAATTATGATACTTTGGTGGCAAGGGTTGCACCACAAGTAGTGGTTGCTCCAGTTCTTGCACCTCTACCAAAAGATCCACTTCAAACCATCACAGAACAACTTGCGGATCTCAAGATCAATGTGGTGCAACTATGGGAGAAGAGAGAGGTGGATTAGAATGTAGGGAGAGGGCCTAGGAGTTATGGAAACTATCCATATAGAGGAGGCCAACCAGCCAACAATTTTAATGATAGAAAATGTTTTGGTTGTGGAGGAAGCGGCCATATCCAAAGGAATTGCCCAAATTCCACTTACCATGGAGGAAGGGGTTATGAGGGAGCCAATAGAGGGAAAGAGGGAGGTAGTGAAACCCAAGTGGCTCCTAATCCCAACAAAGGTAAGGGGATAGCATCCATAGATGTGGTGGAGAGCAAGTATGAGAGGGGAGAGTGCTCAAACTCCAAGGGTCTTAATTTGGAGCTTTTGGCACAAGAGAAGAAGAGAGCTCGTTTTGCAGAGGATGTTCACTCTTCTCAAGGATTAACTTCAAGCAAGGATACTCCTATGTCTACTAGGAGCACTCGCACCTCAACACCATCAACAACAAAGACTCCAAGGAAGAAGTTGGGGATGGAGGACTTCTTGATCTCAAAGCAACAATGGAACTACAATGTGTTGGAGGATGTTGGTAGTCACAAGGCTAACATCATAGTGGGCCAATTAATTGCTTTGAACCCTACCTTGAGAAAGGAGCTTAGAGGTGGTTTGAGTTCTACAAGGAGCAAGAAGAAGAAGAAGGCAAAAGTTCCAGTATCAATGGGGGTGGTGGATGCCAAGCCAGCACCATGGGAGGCTTGTGAATATGCCTCCAAGATTGATGTGAGAGTGAATGGTCACAACATCAAGGATGCATTGGTTGATGGAGGATCAGTAGTGAATGCCATGTTAGAAAGGTTGATGAAGAAGTTGGGCATGATACCCTCAAGACCTTCAACATTTGTGGTGAGCATGGCAAACAAGCAACAAGTTCGACCAGTAGGGGTGATGGATAAAGTGGTAGTTTCAGTTATGGGAGTTCAAAATCTCATGACTTTCCAAGTCTTGAAGGATTCAAGCTATGACTTACTTCTTGGGAGGCCATGGTTGAGAGCAGCACGTACAACTGATCGATGGCACAAAGGGTACTTGAGGATTGGGCCATCAAACCATAGAGTCACTGTTCCTGTGACTAACACCACCAACACTTCACATTCAGATACCCCATCTTCTGATTATTGGGAATCAGATTCTGAAGAAGGAGCTTCAGGTGTGGACACAAGCATGGAAGAGGAGACTTCCACGGAGGAGGATGAATCTGAATCTGATTCAGATGTGTATCCTTTGTGTGCTATGGATTTTGCCCCTAAGACAGAGGTTTTGAAGGACTCAGATAAATCACCATTGACACTTGAAGAGGTAGAGAGAAGGTTAGCTACCCTCAAGTATGGTCCAAATGTTACCAAGGAGGAGAAGGTGAGATTTGAGGAGATTTTCCGCAAGTTCATCCATGTGTTTGCTTTCAGTTACAAGGATTTGAAGGAAGTCACTTTGGAGGAGCACAAGATAGAGGTGGAGTCACATGCAAGACCAATCCGCCAAAAGCAATGTCGCATTAGCCCACCAATATCTTTGGTTGTGAAGGAGGAGATTGATAAGCTCAAGGAGGCTGGATTTATCTTTGAGGTGGAGAATTCAGAATGGGTGTCTCCAATTGTCATTGTGAAGAAAAAGAATGGCAAGCTTCGGGTATGTGTGGATTACAAGAAGCTCAATGTTGTTACCAAGAAGGACTACTACCCATTGCCATTCATTGATGAGATCTTGGAGGAGGTTGCAGGTCATGAGAGGTATAGTTTTGGAGATGGTTATAGTGGATATAACCAAATCAAGATTGCACCAGAACATCAACAACTCACCACATTCACCACACCTTGGGGAACTTACGCTTTCAAGGTCATGCATTTTGGGCTTTGCAATGCTCCAGCTACATTCCAACGGTTCATGAACAAGGTATTTGAACCTTTCATTGGGAAATTTGTGAGAGATTTCATTGATGACTTTTGTGTCTATGGGAGCAAGGAGGAGCACTTTGAGCACCTAATCAAAGTCTTGCAATGCTTGGATGAGGCAAATGCATCACTCAACCCAGAGAAGTGCATTTTTAGATGTGAAGAAGGTCTACTTTTGGGGCACATCATCTCCAAGGATGGAATAGCAGTTGATCTTGAGAAGGTGAGGAAAATCTCAGACCTTCCATTCCCTTCAAGCTTGACAAAGTTACGCCAATTCTTGGGAATGGTTGGGTACTATAAGAGGTTCATCTTCTCATTTTCCAACAAGGCTTATGCATTGACCATCTACATGAAGAAGGGTGTAGATTACATGGTGATTTTGGAAGACAAGGAGGCTCTCAAAGCTTTTGAGGAACTCAAGCAATCCCTTGTTGTAGCTCCAATTCTTGCTAAACCTGATTGGAGTAAGCCTTTCATCCTCTACACTGATGCTTCTAATGTAGCTATAGGATGCACTCTTAGTCAATTAGACCAAGATGGGCATGATCATCCAATAGCTTATGCTAGTAGGCAGATGGTTTCAGCAGAGAAGAACTACTCTGTCACAGAGAGAGAAGGGTTGGCAGTGATCTTTGGCCTCAAGAAGTTTAGACACTACTTGATTGGAGGGAAAGCCACAATTGTCACGGATCACAAGGCTTTGAAGTACATCTTCAATAAGCCTAATGTTGAAGGGAGACTAGCAAGGTGGATGATACTCTTGTCTGAGTATGACTACACAATTGAGGATAGGCCAGGAAAGAAATATGCAAATGCTGATTTGTTATCTAGAGCCTATGATCATGATGGAGATGAGCCAGTAGATGATTCCTTCCCGGATGAGGAGCTCATGATAATCTCAGTCACTCAAGAGATTCCAATGGAGTACAAGGAGATTGTGGATTTTGTGACAAGAGGTAACTATCCAGAAGGGATGCATGCTAGGGAGAGGAAGGCCCTTGCAGCAAGATCTAGACCTTATACAATGGTGGAGGATATTCTTTTTCACCAAGGAGCAGATGGTCTACTTCGAAGAGCAGTGGGTAAGGAAGAGTCTATCCTACTCATAAAGGAGTTTCATGAAGGTTTAGTATGTGGAGGACAATTTGCAGGAAAGGTGACTGCTTTCAAGATTCTAGATGTAGGTTACCATTGGAGAGGTATTTTCAAGGATTGTCTTGATTATTGCAAAACTTGTCATGTTTGTCAAGCTTTTGCTAGAAAGTCTACATCCACTCCACCACTTAGATCAATTCCATTGCTAGGACCTTTTGAGAAGTGGGGAATTGATTTTGTAGGACCTCTCAATAGAACCCCAAGGAACAATCGGTACATTGTGGTAGTTACTGATTACCTTACCAAGTGGGTTGAGGCTAGACCATTGAGGGACAAGAATGAAGATGAAGTGGGTAGATTTCTTTATGAACGCATTATCACTAGGTTTGGATGCCCTTTGGAGTTGGTTTTTGATAGAGGAGGAGAGTTTACAAGAAGCATTACTACAGCCATGCTACGACATTTCTCTATCACACATAGAGTAACTACATCCTATAAGCCAAATTCCAATGGCTTGGCAGAGAGAACCAATCAGACCTTGTGCATGATGTTGGCCAAAGATGCAGAAATGGAGGGGGCTAAACATCATTGGGACAAGAGGATTCATGCAGTTTTGTGGGAGTATAGGACAACCATGAAGACTTCCACCGGATATTCTCCATTCCAATTGGTGTATGGTATTGAGTCTACCTTACCTATTCACTTTGATCTTCCTACCTTCCAAAGCATTCATAGGAGATTGAAGAAAGCACAAGGAAGTGATGCAGAGAAGTCAAGGAAGGATCAACTCATGGAGTTGGAAGAGGCAAGAGCAGTTGCTATGGTTCGAATGGAGCAAGCCCAAAGGAAACAAAAGGAGAGCTATGACAAGAGGCAAGGCAAGAAGAAGGTGGAGCCTTTCAAAGAAGGTGATTGGGTAATGTTGTTTGATTCCATTCTATTCAAGAGAGTGCAAAAGAAGTTTTTTCCTAAGTACTTTGGACCTTTCATAGTAGAGAAGGTGTGGGGCAATTACACCTATGATCTCAAGGAGTTGGGAGGAAGACACTTTGATAGGATTAACCATGATGAGTTGAAGATGTACCATAGAAGGTAGAGAGACCTTCACTTTGAGGACAAAGTGAAAACTTAGTCCGGGGGTAAATGTAACACCCATTTGTGCATGTGTGTGGTATTGTGATATTTAGCTTGGTATTACAAGTACTTAAGAGATATTATTTATATAGAGATAAAGGATGGTTCTATATTAGTCATGGTTAGCTAAAGTTAGTCATAGCTAAGATAGATGGGACCTTACCTTAGAGGAAGTAGAAAAGATGAGCACCACTATTTTGGATTTTAGTGTGTTGACTTGGTATTATTCCTAGGTGTTTGGCTTTGAGGAAAGAGTTGAGAACTCTTGGGCCCGCAAGCCTTTTTGTTTTGGATTCTTCTTTAGTCCAAGGATAGCCCATGTGAAGGAATCCTTGACTTAGTGGTTGGGTCAAGATAAGACCACATGCTTAGGGGAATATGCCCATGTGAATGGATATTCCTTTCTACTTTTTGACTTGACTTGACTTTTAGTCTAGTAACTTGAGTTACTCTGGTAATTAGTAACTTTGGTACGTAACTATTTCACAAGTATATAAACAAGGGGTGAGGAGGTACTCATCATCCTTTCATTTGCAACTATCTCTCTTTCATTGAGTTCTCTAGTGAGCAATGTCTTGAGTCTTGGAGTGTTAGCCTTGGAGGAGTATGATGGAGTTGGGGTTCCTTGCCTTCTTAGTCCATGGTGCGCTACCATAATAGCCATCAGAGGTTCATCCTGAGTGAGAGACAGGCCGGCTCACAGAGCACTTCTCCAAATGGATTGAGTTGGTGGTCCTTCCTGACAAGTCCAATGAAGGGATGGCTTATTGTTCCTGGATTGGGTTCTTAGTCATTTTGGTGTACCAACTAAGGTTTTGATTGATCAAGGTATAGAATTCTTGGAGGAGTTTCAAGTCTTGTGTGACAAAGCTTTGACTGATCATCATACTTCCTCTTGAGATCACCCTGAGGCAGATGGCTTTGCAGAGAGAGTGGTTTAGACAGTGAAGAAAGGATTGTGGAAGTATGGTTTGCAGAGAGGCCTCTTGGGAGAGTGAGATTTTCAGTTACCTTGGTTGGCCATGGGCTATTGATTCAGCTGGCAAGCCTCCTTAGCATCCTTCTCTCCTTACTTTCTACTCTATGGACAAGATCCAGATTTACCTATAGCCATTTGTCAAGATGTTACTGCAATGTTGGACTTGGATGATCCAAATGTATGGATGAGCGCATGTTCTCAACAGGTAGAGATCTTTTGGAGAATGATGCCAATGGCCTTTGAGAACTTAGTGATTGCTCAACATAGGGATACCTTACGCTATGCTACCATTCAAGGAGGAGGTTATAGACCTTTGATCCATTGATTTCATCCAAGTGACTATGTATATATATAGTAGATAGCCCCAACGACACTTGATGTTTTTATAGGCTGCACTATCTTGAGAGAGTGCATGAGGTTTTGCCATCTAGAGTCCTTGTGTTGGAAGGACATGATGGTGTTATTTGGAAGGATCATTTGCAAAATTGTGCGCCATGCCACCTCCCAAACATTGATGGTACTATGGACCCAAGCTTAGCACTTGTATGTGCAGGCTTGTGTTGTATATTATGCAGCTCTTCTGGTGGAGCTACTATTATGTTAGTGAGTGGTAGCTGTTCAAGAAGATGGCATATGGCATGTATGACTCCTCCTCTCATAGTGGTTCCTCAAGGATAGTTGTTATGTTCTAGATGTACTTGACTTGTAGCTAGTCCATCATTGATATAGTACATATTGTAGACAGGCAACTAACAATGGGGCTTGATAGTACCCGGCCTCTTGATCTTTTAGTATCATAAAGTATACCATATATTTGGAGTAGATGGCTATCTTGAGTCAGAGGGACCTAACCGCCAACTAGGGGGTGATTGTGGTACTTTAGAGTCCACATATGACTTATGTGTGAGTTGTGCTTCTATAGTGTGTGATGTTGTGAGCAATGTATGTTGTGTAGTGATGTGTATACGCATGACAAAGATGGTTTGACCAAACAGATAGGATCAGAACCAACATGTTACCCATGCATGCAACTAATCTAAGGGTAGAGCTCACTAACATGTCACCAATCCATGTATCTGATCCAAGGGCAGAGCTGCCTTTGGGAGAGTCCACTTTGTTATATAATATAATCAAGGTGCTCCTTTGGGCCATTGGAGATCGAGTGCATAGCTTTTCTTTTCTCTTATGTTTCTCTTAAGGTCTCTTATCCTTGGAAGATTACAACTACTTAGTGACAATTAGATATGGTATAAGGTCAATTGATTGCACCATTGAGCTACCATTTGCACTATCAAATGGGTTGTTAGATGTACCATTAGGTTGGATTCTTAAACTCTCTAGAGAGTATACCTCAAAGTGTAAATCTAAAGAGCTCAATTCTTTTATGTTGAGCCTTTGAGCTCTTGGTTATGGTGGACAAAGCTTGGCAAGTGTCACCTTGCTTCTCTTAGCTAGAGTGGGTGTAGCTTGATGATGTGATCATGGTCTATTAGCAATGTATTTTTAGTGTTGAGTGTTCAGATTTGAGATTTGATTTGAGTTGGGATCAACTAAATATTTTGTGCTTTGGAGTTTATGTATGACTTCTATATGAGTTGTGCTTTTATAGTGTATGATGTTGATAGCATTTTGTTATTTAGTGATGTATATATGTATGAAAACTTGGTCACTACTAGGCTACAAAGAATTGCTTTGTGAATCTTTCTATATTTTTGCTGAGTAAGCAACAAGTTTCCTATCAAATCTAGTAGGGTCCAAAGATGAAGGGTGGACAACTTTGAATGCTGTAGAATTGTGAAGGTTGTAAGAACTACAAAGGCCTGCTAAGACTTGGGAATTTTAGGCTCACTCACATCTGAAAACAAAATTGCTTTTGTGAAAAGTGACATTGGTTAGTGTGGAATTTGTTTCATAGTCAAATTCCTTAGTCATTCTTTAGATATTAGTGATTGAGTAGTTGGTGAGCATTCCTTCTCCACACATGCAAAGTCCCGGTGAATAGCAAGTAGAATCTCTCCATACATGTCAGGCCCTTGGTGAGTAGTCTTTCTCCTCACATGCAAAACTTTCCATGAATGGTCACTCTCACAAATACAAAGCCATCACCAAATGCAAGGAGTCTCCCTTGAAGGCAAACAGTCTTTGGCGGTAACTCTTTATCTAAGTGGTAATGCATTCAAATTTGTGGATAGTCTTCAACTACGAAGGACTTAGACTTGAAGGTACTAGGGCTTGAGTTCTTTACCTCTAACCACTCTTTGTGTTTAACTTCTTTGCCACCCTTTCCTCTTAATGCTCCTTTGTACTTCTTCCATTCATGCCTCTACATAAACAAGTAAAACCCCAAAGGATACTTCAAGTAAGAAGTTTTCCTTCCTAAACAATAAGCCTGTCTATCATATCTTTGCAAACAAGAGTGAAATTAACAAGAAGAATAAATTTTGTGAAAATGTGTGCACCAAAACCACAATATCTCATGTCACTCTAGGTAGCATCCATGGAAATGTGAAGTCATAACTAGTAAAAAATAATACAAGAATAACATGAATGTACAAATAAAATAACATGGGAATTCCATCTAGTACCCCCTCAAACCTACAAATGTAATTCCTAATTTTTTAATACACATTCCACCTTACATGAGTAAATATTAACTCTTAAAATCCCCAAAATTATATATATTAATAATTGATTGTGTATTTAAAACTTAAATTCCAATAGAACCAAACAACGAAAACCAAGACATCATCAACCCAAGGATCTAAATCCATCGTTTCCATATTACATTGAAGTAATAACGAAAAGTCCTTTAAAAATTAAAAAAACATTCATTTGTTTCTACAAAATTCTCTATAGGCTTCAAACCAAAACTGATAAACAGAAAAAATTAATCTATATCCATGTACCTATAACTTAATACACTCTCCAAGCTGCAGAGACCTTGTCTAAAATTTTCCCCCGAGGTGGATCAGGCCTATTCTCCTTGAGGCAACTGCGTGCCAAGAAGTTGGTCAAATTACCGTCCATGCGGGAAATATGATCCGGAGTGGCATTCGACCTATTAAAGCTTCTCCAATCCATTAAGATACAGAGACCTTGTCTAAAGTTTTCCCTCAACGGGGATCAGGCCTATTCTCCTTGTGGCAACCGTGTGCCAAGAAGTTGGTCAAGTTGCCGTCCATGCGGGAAATATCTTCCAGAGTCGCATTCGATTTGGTCATGATCACGTCCGAGACCATTCGTCAGAAGACTGTCAGTGGATATCCTGTCGACTTGCTCTTTCAATATCGAGAAAGACTATATCGGGCATTTCGACATAACCTTACCCACTTTCGTGGCACGTCAATTCCTATATGGTAATTACTTGCACGAACATTTAAGATTTTTCGCTGCGTGTTCACGATAGCATGTAAGTCGTTTTTTATAGAAAAGAATCACAGTTCATCGTCGTTGGTGTGGAAACGAGATCCAAGAGGATCTTTTCGTGTTTTATGTTCATCATACAGTCCTTAGTTAGATATTTAAATCGGCTGGCCATTTATTAAGAAAGGCTTCCTGTAGCAATTGTCTTCTTTCCAAGTAGTTGACAACTTGACAAAATGATGATATTTTGATTAACGATGATAAAATGATATGAACTGGGTTTAAACCCAAATACCAAATCTATCAAAACGTAAACTTGACCCCAACCTGAATTCCTCTACTCGACCCGAGTCCCTTGACCCTAACCCGGAGGTCCTTGACTCGATCTAAGTACCCTGAACCAGTCCGAAGTCTCCCTCGTCAGTACCAGTAATCGAGAGACAAGAGAAGGTCGCTTGCCAAAGTAGTCTGTTGCCAATGTTACGAATAGACTGATGTTCCACATCAGTCTACGTTGCATTCGCAATCCTGTGACGACTTTTGGCCAGCTTGAGAACCGTTAAAGTCGAAGTGCAAAGTTTGGGGTACTGTGAGGTCGTCCCCTGCCTTTCGAAATGAAGTTCTCTTTTGTCACAAAATGAAAGTGTGTGTTCAGTACTGTAAATGTAGTTGAATGGATTAAGGGAATGCGTATGAAAATACGGCATATATGCGTCCTTTTGACTCCAAGCACTATGTCGAGACAGTTTCTCCAAAAACGATAAGCGCAAAACATCAGGCACTACGTATGACTTGCTTATGTCAACCATGGTGTCAAGAGACATGAGCTCATCACGGACAATGCCAAGTATTACATAGCATTGTTGATCTAAAAACTAGATTCATTGCAGAGTGGTGGAGATCCCAGCGACTACAACCTCCAGAGAAGAAGCTTTATGCACCTGGACCCATGTTATTTCTCCTTCACCACGGTGGGGGCCTGGCCGGTCGCCTCCCAACCTGCCCGGCAAGCGAGCATGTGTAACTAACTTGCAGAGAGGAAGGAATTGCAAAGCAAGAGGTATAGGATGGATGGAACAAACCCGCGCAGCAGCACCTGAAATGATCATACGAACGAATTCTCAGAAAGTGCAGAGCAGAGCACATTGCAAATTGTCAACGAAAGGAGAAAAGAAAACGGAACGGAGAATCTGGGATTTTTCTAGAGTAGACTCGGACCTCGCCGCTGATTACAGAATTAGCTTCAAGGGCTTCCACAGAGAGACAGCGAGGGATAGAGAGAGGGAAAACACATTCTGCAACAATGGAAGTTCAAGTACGGTTCTACAGTGGCAGCCGCGACCACAACTGTGTGCCATATATGACAACTTCAGGCCTTTCGCAAGTGACAGAAGTGAGTGCGTCTTGCTGTCCGTAGCAGGTGAAAGTAATGAGAGCACGTGAGAATGCACGCGAGTTGGCCAGAGTAATGATAGAATCGTTGTCTCCGTATGAGACCAGTCACGTGGTCTTCTTCAGTAAACAGAGGAGATGCGCCTGGTGCATGGTTTTCGTTATCTATCTTTCCTTTCTCACGTTCTCGGGTCTTCATTTCACCTTACCATCCACTTCAAGATCGGTAAGAGTAGCACCATTCCTGTCAACTGATGAGTGCACCACACCATCTACTCCATTAACTGTAGAGGTATCGCCACCCTAACCGTGGTTACTCATATTTGACTTGTCGTGGTACAAAAGTCTTGGATACGATGGAATGTTTAATGTCTCTATTTAATCTATTCAGACACAGTGCGCCATTGTAGCTTCGACCCTGAGGGTACTTTGTCTACACTAGTGAATCAGCAGAGCAGCTGGCATGTCCGTTTCGTTTGCTTCACTATTGCTCTTGCATGCTCCTAGGACTGGGCATTGCTGAAGTTTCCTCAGGCAAATGGACATGAAGGGTATACAGCACTCTCTACTTTCTTTATTGGGTGAGAAGGCTGTGGACTTGTTCAAAGCATGCACAATGCAGTAGCAAGAATGGTAGCTCGAGGGGGACCTAGTAATCTCACGAGAATTGCTTCCTCGACAAAGTCGACCCCCTCCTCAGCTAGGTCCTCCCAATACGTACAAAGTTGTGAGCTAATTACCTAGTTGGCTCGAGGGAGATCTTATGATACATGTTACGTCCCTTGTCTTCGAACTTGTCCTTGTTTACTATTACTGTAAGTACCAAGTCGTGGGCTAAGCACTTAGTCTGCTCGGAAAATGTGGCAAGATTGATCAGCTCGAGGGGGATCTCCAGGTTATTGTTCGCAAGTCGACTCTTTTAAACACAAAAGTGAGAGCTAATTTAATCTAAACTGGACATTTTGCACGAGCCTTCAAGAGTTGGTTGCTTTGACAGACACCCTAGCATCACCACTGTTGTCCACCATGGCCAATCCGTCCAAGTAGGCGAAGGCCATGCACTGTACAGTAGAAGCATATTGACTGGCCAATCCCTCTAAGTAGGCGAAGGCCATGCACTGTAGAGGCATATTGACTGCCTGCATAACTAACTGCTGCCCCTGCAGTTGTTGTCCTTGGACAGCGACTCTGGATCAAACTTTGCTGAAAAACTAGTATTTACCTTTTCGCGCTGTCAATGCGAGGGATGCAGAGGACACATGGCATACAATGAAGCAACGAGAGAGTAGAAGATATCTGTGTAGAGTTGCAGCAAGCAACAATGTGGAATGTACGTATTGACAGTATACAGCATTATCTAAGCTCACAGTCGTTAAGCCCTTGGATGTACCTGTTGAGTTGAAGCTGGTGCTCGGTGCCGGCGCAAAAGTCTCCTTCGCATCCGTGTGCGGCGCACGGAGACGGAGATCTCGCGAGATTGATGATTTCCACAGAATAAGGGTTTTTAGCGATCACTATCACGGTAGGAGCCTGAGGTTGGTAACCGACCATGCACAGCTATAACCAGTTCTTCTACTTTCGTAATCTCCAGGCTTACAGCATGCGCCGCAGGCAGAGAGCAGTAGTAGGAGATGGGTCATACAAGAGAGAGAGTTGAAAGCGAATCTAAAAGGGGAGATATATATACAAACAGTTTTACCTCTCACGTTTTATCCTCATTTGGCTTTGATGGGGTCTTTCCATCCTTCTTGTTATCCTATGTGTGTTGCGTTTCTAGATAAAAATAGTAGAAGTAGTAGTAAATGAAAAGGAGACGGAGGATGATCATGAGCTCACCGCCGCCCCCACTGTAGGCTGATAGATAGGTGACTCTCACCGCAAACCCAGACCTGCCAGGGTTTCGAGTGCTTTTGTTTCTATCTCGGCCACCTCTTATCGCAATTGCCGACAAGTCAAAAATTGCGCCAGGCGACTTTTTGGGCACCGGTGATCGGAACATTTAGCAGGCAATCGACTGGCTCGTCCGCTCCATGGATGGAGGTTTGCTGGCAGAAAAGAGCTCAAAACACCACTGATAAGACGTCACGCAGGCGCACTTGGTGGTAGTTAATGGATTGGTAGGCTGCGACTCTAGTTAGCTGCCCTGGCCGGCAGGCCGGACTAGTGATGGCAACAAAGGAGGTTAGCGAAGGGGCTGTCTCTTGTGCAGGCCACCAACGCAGCGACCTTGGAGCCACAGAGAGAAGTGAGGCATAATAATCAACAATACTCGAAAATTGAGCTCTATCGCCAGCGCTGAGTGGAACACGATCACGAGTACCGACAACATGCCAAGCGCATGCGATGAGACCGAGCTCAGTAGAGAGGGACACAATCATCACCCGTATGCAGTGCCTCACTGTGCTTTCGACCGGGGAGCCAGTTTTACATCATTCCAAAACAGTTGAGAAACAAATAGAATAAGACCAAGACAGGCATCACACAATAAATCCAAGCGTCGAAGACGCTCATTATGAGACATCATGTCACTAAATATTAATGCACCTCCATCCGGGTGCGGGAGGAATCTCAGTGCTAAAATCTTTAAACTGAGCGCAAGTTCTTAAACAGAGGCATCAATTTCCAGTCTTAACTGCACACCGTGTGATTATTACCATCGAATGAACGAATTGTCGATCGAAGGAAGTGTCCTCCTGGTTCTCCCATCGAGCCGTCTTTTTCTGCGAATTTGTATGGACAACTAACCCCACGACAAGCTGTGGGCCGGGGAGCACATGTCAGGCGCCAATCGAACTGATCACTGTCTAAACTTCTCCAACAAAGCGAGCGCATGGTCAACATCGAGATGTTGAATACATGATGGCCAGTATCTATCATGCACTATCCGAATGGGATCATTCCTGACGTCAAACACATTTCCCAATTGGCCCGAACGATCGGAACGGCCAATCTTGAGCCAGATGAATAAAGAAAGCTCTCAACACTCAGCGGCGGTCCTACGTTGAGAACATCGCCGGGATTCGGATATGCAAACAAAGCCGCTCGAAGATCAAAGTGATTTCTTGTATGCGTTGAGGACATGTGAGCATTTCTTTCTGGATAAATATCATTGGTTCAGGCAATTCCCAGGCTGGATCAACAACCTATGACGTGCTCGGTGACACCAGATTTCATATCAAAATATCACCGCACTTTATTTTTGCTCGACTTACGTTACAGGAGTACTGACTGAGTACAAAAGCAGATTAAATTCGAAATACATATGGTGCATGCTATCTAGAGAGACGACATTGTCCAGTCTCAACTATATACTGTAGCCTGCGTGTCCGTTCGGGGACATGCAGGTAATTTACAGTCGCCAGTGATCTAGATCACGACGTGCGGACATTGGCAAACTTCATAGCCATTTCGATATGGATGTGATACACAGCTGGAACATCATGACATGATACACAATGGCCAGAAACCTTTGATAATGAGCACACCGGCGTCCTCGTAAGAGATTCTAAAGTGGGGTTTAGCAGTGCCCAGCACTGGTTTGGTTGGATCCCGTCGGTGGCACAGATCGAACAACATAACTCATTCCTGAATCCTAATCGATAACATAACTTAATAAGCCAAAAATTTCTATACCGAGATGAATCAATGTGCAGACACCAGAGCCACAACTACATCTCCATGGAAGTTCGAGTTTCAAAATGGTACGTAAGCGTAAATGTACCACTTCAGATCTGCAAATTAGTGAGGTGGGTCAGTGATAGGGTTGTTGGGACCGTCGTTCTTGTAGTCGATGGTCGCAGTCAGAAGACGTTTCTCGTAGCATGAACCCATTTCTGTGCAGACAACGTCGTCTTCGGCCAACTCATCGCTCTTCTGAGATTCATTTTCGGTGTCCAGAGCCGCATTGCTTTCAAAAGGTTCTTCGAATTTCTGTTAGGGATAAACACAGTCAGTATCTAATGGACTAAGCAGTTTCGGTTTCCATTATTCAACCGTCTAAGAAGACAAGTCTGCTAACAAAGATTTAAAAGCACCAGATTTAACTGGAGGCATTCTGAATCGCTGTAAAGCCAAATAGTTGCACAGAATAATTGCAACTTTGACACTTAAATAGAAGCGGTTTCTCTAAGTAAAAGCAGGCTGTAATCAGATGATGTGAGGAATGCCAACCAACCTTGGTTTCCGGGAGGTCAGTCAATTCCGTTTTCTTAGCGAGATCGGCCTTTCCCGAAGAAAGGTGCACAGATTCAGTGTCGTCCTCGACTGTGGGGTCTGATGCCTGCACCTGACCGAGTATGCTGCGTCCTGCGGAAGTAGAATTACCAGAATAAACCTGTTAGGGATCCTGCATCATCACACCTACTGGGATGCAGTTTCTAGTCTTTAATTCCAAATGTCTGAAATCAGATGCAAGCGTAAAGTTGGACATGTGCAGGGAGTTGATGAGCTCTTAGGTTTTCGATACATGCAGCGGGGCCGAATATCCCAACTTCCCTCAATATCCTGCTGTCGTGTCAAAAAAAAAAGACAAAGAGTCCCGCTAGGACGACCACCGAATGAAATACCACCCACAATTTCTAATAAAGAGATCGACTAAGTTAGTTGTATCCAGGAGAAATTTTTGGCAAGTAGGTGTGCACCTGGACGTGCTTGCACAAATTGTGCCGAGAGAGCGAGAGCTGCGAAGACGAGAAGAAGAACGCACGACGTCCTCATTGTAAACTTAACCGGGGGATTGGGGGATAGGTTGGGGAGTACGTTATCGCCAGATAAACCCCACAAAATATTCAATCAATCCTTCCTGACTCGCAGGGGAACAGTGGAGGAGTCGTTGTCGTAGTCGTCGGCGTCGTAAGTCAGCTCGCGGTTAGACAGGAGAATGATTTCGTGTATTTGTTGCAAACAAAGGACCTTCAGTTCAAGAAAGTCGGGGCCTCGGTTAGTCGGACGGACGGACAGAGAGACAAGAAGGCATATTTTGTCTGCAGCTGTCAAAGGCAAAGGAGGAGACGAAAGAACTCTCTCTCTCTTGCAATTGAAGGGAAGGAGAGAAGAAGAAGCGAAGGAAGGAAACGCAGAAGACTGTGTTTGGCTTTATCTCTCTCCAGGCCTTTCTCTCTCTCGGAAGAAACGGAAGGAAGTGTGCGACTGCTTGCCTTGTTGTTGCTAAGCCGAGGTTGTCATGATTGGTAGCTGACGCTCCCGCTGATTTATATCCTTCCGCCCCCACCGGCCCCGCCCCCACCGGCCCGGCATCTGGACATGCCCGTCCGCCGGCGAACGTAGGCGCCGTCTAAATTGCTTGCCTCCTTCCGACAAAGGTCTGCCTCCTTCCGAGATAACGGAAGTGCGGTGGGACTACGGGCATGTCACCGTTTGCCCTGACTATGTCCTTCATGTACCCAATTCTAAGAATTCCATTGTCTCATGTTTGTAACTGCAGATTAGACACTCAATGCTTCAGCATGTCCTCGTGATTCTGAAAGCGGGGGGCAAGAGACCCCATCATTCTCCTAGAACACTTCACCTTCGAGTT
The DNA here is from genome assembly GCA_948567375.1 of Lunularia cruciata. Taxonomy (NCBI): domain Eukaryota; kingdom Viridiplantae; phylum Streptophyta; class Marchantiopsida; order Lunulariales; family Lunulariaceae; genus Lunularia; species Lunularia cruciata. The sequence goes on along the minus strand of OX419761.1, from coordinate 59,521,293 downwards.
TAAATGCCATTTTATTTTTTCTAAAGCCAGCCTAGCTACCTTGGGAATCTGATTGCTTTCGCTCTAATTTGCGAACCTCACGAGTTCCCTCCCTTGTCTTCATCGTTGATCGACTTCTAGTACTCATCCCAAATCCCATTCACCTCATCGTGCCCTTCATAAGTTCAAACGGTAGACGTGTCTGAAGACGACCGCTTCATCGTTCCGAGCTTAAGAGTTTCCGATACATCTACCGTCTACAGCTGACGTAAAGTTGGTTCAAATTTAGGAGATTGCCTGTACTGTATCCATCCAGTCCTCGCAGGTAGACTCTGGAGTAGAATTTATCCGTATTACTGTTGGTTCATGTAATGGTGTTGAATTGACGTGCTAAACCCGAGGATGAAAGCTAAAACAACCAATGAAAATAAGCCACATTCTCTTCGGGCAGCACCGCGTCAATAACGCTAAGGTATGGGTTCAGCCACGTCCTCGGCGGTAGGGTATTGTTCGCAGAGGGCACTCTTACGGCTACCGGTGATGGATGACTGGCTCTACAATACCAACCGTTGACTCTAGATTTGCTTCACGACCTTTAAGATGGGGGTTCTTTGTCAGGGATACTGTACTGTATGTGATATCACATTCTTCTTTCTGATTAGCGTGGTCTCAATTATTTCCTGCTCAATTTGGAGTAATTGGCTGCCTACAGTATGTACCGTACCCTCAGGACAACACTGTACAGGTCAGCAGTAGGTTCCTTACGATTACGACTTGTATCAGCTATGGTTTGGTTACTGTGTCTTCGTACGGCGTAGGGTTCTGCCCTCCTTCCACGCTCTTCTCTGATGCGCACCTCTGATGCACAATACTCCATTTTATCGCGTCGGACTTATTCTATTTGGCTCGGTTTCGTTCACTGTACAGTACCAACCCATGAGTCCCCTCCCACTTCTTGCGCTTCTTGGGCTTCCCTGTGCCCCCCAACCCCCACTCTTGCGCCGGGCGGTGCCTTGTACTCCTTTCTTTTGTTCCTTCGGGTATACTTTTGGCTCCCTTTTCCCCAAATGAGTCCGGACGGTTTAGGTACCACTTTGCAGGTTTAATTTAATTTGGTATCAATCAAATCATAAGGAAGTATGGGACTATGGCATTTTGAGGGTTGCAGATTACTGTTTGGTGGATTCGCTTACTTCTACGTCATCGACTCCAGACTATCTCGCCCACATGAACTGAACAAATGAAGCGGAACCATTATCGTTTTCAGTAGTTGGAGACCTAGATGCAAACACACAATGGTTGAGTTCTGTATACAGTTGATGCTAATGGTCAGGATGGTCGATGGGCACCACCGCAGAGTATTTTCGATGACTTATTTTGATGAGCGAAGAGGTGAAGAGGTTTTGTCCATGCCTCAGGCGGAGAGCTATCAGAAATTTCTGGTATGTACGGTAGCCTCTTTCCAGCCGGACTGGAATTCGCACTCTATATTGTTTGATAGAAGCAAAACAAGTCCGCACAAGTCAAATTCAGCTAAGCTCAGAAAGCCAACTAATATCTGCATGTCTCCATGCAAGAGGGACCTCAAGCTATTTGAAATTGGGAACTTCTTTCTGTTTCCACCGCCCCGCATGTGGGCATGGAATGCAGTAACGTACTGGTTGGCTGGAGCATGTGTCATTGAGTTTCTCGTTATGGAATTTGCACGAAAACTGACGGTAGGAAGGACTTTAAAGGTAGATACTATATTTGCTTCAAGATCATCTAATCGTTTTCAGATCACATGCCGTATTCACTCATTCCGTGGAGTGCAGAGGATCACCTGAGGTATGGACAAAACTGTAAAAGGTTTGCGTTACATTACACAAAGATTGCGTACATATATGGTGTTTTCTTTTGTTTGGGGATGTGTGCAATGAGCTCGAAGTAAACACAGACTCACTGAGAAGCAATAGTGAAAAACCGAAAAGCCTCTAGATGAATAAGTCATGGTATATCTTTTAACAAAATCCAACTTCTACACACTGGCGAAATGAGATCCTTGCAGCAAGAATCTGAGATTATAAAATAAGATACAGCAAGCAAGGATCCAATTTTTTACAAGGAACGCACAATCATACAACTACTGCTTTGCTTTATATGAAGAATTTCACCAGGAATAAATATCCAGAGCGCCATTGGTCTCACTAGATACTGAATCGGAAGAATCTTGGAATGTCACAGGTTAATGTAGGACGAGAATGTCCGTAATAAATAAACGCGATCGTTTTTGATATCACTAAAAGTTGTGAATCAGCCACCAATCAAGGGAGTTGACAACACAGTCCTGGTGTGTCCGAAGAGATGAAGCATACACCAACCGAGCACAATTTCGTACAATTAAATCATTTATTTCGATATTAAAGGGTTCCAATTAGCCTGTCAATCGACATCCTTTTTATTGGGGTTTCCGTTAAACTTTTACGGGCTGGGTAAGGTCACCTGCATAGCGTATATTCTCATTCTCCAATTTTGTTCGAATTTTCATACATTATGTTATCGGACACGTTTAGCCGCAGATACAGAACGTGTGATCATCCCATTCCCAAATGCTAAAGTCCCCAATTGAAACCAAACTCTTGCGGTGAATCCAAACTTGCTTTGCAAAAGCAATGGGGGGTTTCCTATTCAGCATCTACGGTTTTCCCCGTAGACGCACAATATGTGGTCTCTATAGACTTTGTACGACTATAGTTCGTGCTAAGAGGTGTATCCTGACCTTTTATGTGGGCTAGTTTTGGGGTCTCGTTCCTTGACTTAAAAGTCAAATTGGTTCTTTGCCAATTACTCGAGTTCAGCAATCATGAAAATTTCCGCAACAAGCTTCATGACTCATTTCTTCTAACTGCAAACTGAATCTATGGGTGCAAACGTCCGTCCAGTAACAATTCCATCCGGACGAAATTTGAAAGTCCTTGCTGAATTGCGCTTTGCATGCAATGTCAGGGAGAGAATGAAAATTGAACCCGGAACCCGCTATTGAATCGAGCTTTGCATGCAATGTCAGGAAGAGAAAATATCTGCAAACGAGGCGGCTCGCTTCCCAAGTTTAGACATGGAAACATGGATACATATCTGCCTTGATTTTACCACACCCTAAAGCATTATATGATCGACTTCCCTACGATGTTCACGGACAATCTTCGTGTGGTTGCGCAGCCGGTCCCGCGCAGGTCTACGGCAAGGGATGCACACTAACTTACCGGAGGATACGATGAATCCGACGGTAAGAATTCCGCGCCGTGTCTCCGCGCGGGATCGGCCTCACACCCATTCTACACGCTCGGTGCTCATGCCCATACCTGCAGGATGTACAGTATTTTGTGCAAGAAAAGCAGGGAACAGTGAAATGTACAAATGAACAAGGAAATTTGCACAAATGAACATGAGATGCACAAGGGAAAGCAGGTAAATGTATAATGGCCGGGTGATTTGACCCGGCCAGATCTAAAACAGGCGGAGCATAGGGGGGCTGGCTGGGCCCGTGCGCTGATGATTGAAGGGGACGAACCCGAAAAGGTAATAGTCCGCTTATGTTAGCTGAACGGTTTTCGGGAGGCGGGGGACACGTGTGTACCGCTTCTTCCTCTAGAACTTGCCAAGAGCTTTTCAGATATGTCCTGCCGCGACGCTGCTGAGTTCACTTCTCGTCTGCATTTTGGATGTCCTCTCGTCGCCAGCGTCTCCCGGCGCTCCCACTATGAAGTTTGGAAAGTAACCCTCGTACTAATCTTCAATTCCACTACTTTACTTCCTTCCGCATCAAGTGTCCAATAGAAACGCGAGTATATGGGGATTCACATGCACAGTAGCAGCTTTTCCATTTCCACCGTGAGAAATTGTTGCTCTCGACCAATAGGAGCGTGAGTTACTGATAATTTTGTTTTATTTGCTTTCATCGGGGACAGATTTCAGCTTCTGCACCAAGCTTTCGGATAGCCTTGCCAAACGAGGAGCGAGCATTTGACAATTTATGGTGCGTAAAGTCCTAGTATTTGTCCTTCGTTTATGAACCTCAAGGGAAGACATTACTAAGAATTCTTCCACTTCATCTCCAAACTCGCCTCTTGTTTAAGATACAAAGCACCAGATATATATTACATACAAGATATCGTGACGTTGTGGACTAACTTGGAAACATAAAGGTGCCGAAGGCACTTCCAGGTTGAGCTTCTCGGAGCATTATCCTCAGCAGCTCGTTGTTAACTGCCAAACAGGAACAGAGTGAAGTATACAAAAGACTTCCTCCCATTCTTACTAGCTTTTTCTCCACCAATGAAGATAATAAATAGGTTTGTTGTTCGTACTCATCTGTTGGAACGGACTTTAGTGAGTTATCTTCAAAGCGAGTTATATTCCTACGATTTCCATTGTTGCAATACTGCCCCAAACTATCACAGGGAACTAAATTCCTCAACACTTTCTCCAGTATATTTCTTACAGTAGTGAATATATCGTTCAAATTACCGAGGAAACGGAAGGAGAGTGCTTCGTTCAAATCTTCCGGTAGATTGACCTGTAGGGATGAGTTACTTGAACATCGTTGGCCTCGACTAGGGAGGTAGGTTAGCGGGACTACCATTAGTTTGGATTCAACGCAAGCATCTCTTGAGTATCTATCCTAAACTTTGCATTATAAGCTTTCCCTCTCAGGCAGGAGAGATATTGAACTATCACAGAGCACGGATGCAGGATTAAAGAATTGATAAAATAGCCAAACGAATCAACTCGAGGTCAATTGCCGAGGAGAGATGAAGAACTAGGGATAGGTCTCAACTTGAGGATCTGATGAGGATATGTTCTCATTCAGCTATTTTCTGTGGCGCCCTTTTGCTAATGAACAGTAAAGAAAGCTTTTGGCTGTTTCCCGGGTTCTCAAGTCTAAGACCTTTGACGAAATAATTAACAATCCTGATACTTCATGCTGCATGCTTCGCACTTACAGGAGCTAGCAAATCTCTAATGATTGGCAATGGTGTGCTACAGCTTCGACTTGCTGTTTCTAGAAGGGAAATTTATTTCAAAGAGGAGGAATTTCTTCAGCGCCTGCCACGGTGGGGCTCACCTATCCAGTTTTAGCACTGTGTGGAGTTGCTAAGAAAATAGTTGAACTACTTCAAGCAACTTGAGTTCTTAACCGTAGCTTGATCGGTACCTGCAGTCCTCTCTGATCCTTGTGGTCATCTTCTCTGTTGACCGCTAAATGTAGCCAGCGCGAGCAAGAAGGTGAAAGAACATGCTCCTGTGCGTATCTAACGTGAATGGAAGTGGAAGAGTGTTCAGAGTGAGTAGCCTGGTGCTAGTATTGCATGAATTTGTCAATATTATCCATTCGATGAGCTTGCAGCTTGGCATTAGTCCCAAAATTGAATGTACATCTGGCATTCCTTGGCAATCGCAACAGGAGTTCGTTCACCAGAAACCCTATCTAGCAAAAGAACTTAGACCTGGAGTTCGGATTGGAGGAATTCTCGCTTTATACATGATTGATCCAAGATATCTAATGTTGCTATCATTTCAAATGAGTAGTGACGTGAGTTACGACATCAGCCTTAGGATTGAACAATTTTGTTTGCCTTGAGGTATATGAATGTGTCACCGTGCTTAAGGGCAGGATAGGGTGCCCCTCAAGCCTATCTGCAGGCCTTTATAGTTAGTCAGTTCACCGGAAATGTCTATTTCTTGACTGCAGTACTCCACACCTGTGGTGTTATAGTAGAAACGATCTGAGGCTATTCTTGAATGTCTCATTCAAATTTATACACCAGCGGTGACAGAGGAAAAAATTAGTACTGCTTGACTCCAGCGAATCCGAATCCATCTTCTGGACGTTCCCTACCAAAGATCACATCTGTTTGATGCGTTGATCTCCAACTATAATATAGGCCAGAGGACTGTCTTCCGCACAAATCGGCTCATAAGCAGCACTAAAAGGTTTCTAGACTTATTGCAATTGACATACGAGTTTAAATTATCTGAAACTGTACTAATATATAATATATCAATGTCTGATGTATCACTGAGGGTTTTAACTTTGCTAATTATGCGTGGATTCGAAAGCTCCCAGTGATTGTAAATGGTTAGATTCGCTATTTACCCCATCTCTGAACAGTGACAGTGCTCGTGGTCAAATTGCAAGACTTACCTTAAGCACCGATATAATGAATTCTCGTATTTGACACCTCGTGTTCTCTTCCTCGAGAAAGGCTTCAGTCGAAAAGAAGTTTTCCATAATTGGCATTGCAGGTCTATCAAGCCAAAAGGAAACAAATCATACCCGCAATCTGAGCTTGAGAAGCCCTCAACGCAGATGAGTTTCCATACTCGAGAGTCCTTGCAAATAAAAATGCACAAACTACTGCTTCTTAAGATTAAGGATCCTAGGCAGAACAATGTGGACGAGAGGCTGACCAAAGCCATCCAACCTGAACTAGTTTCAGTTGTTGTGTATCTCAAGCTGTATAAGGTAGCCATCGAACGTAGATATACTCGAGTAATTTCGACAGGCAATCACCAATAGATCCATGTATGGACTACGGGTGGTGGAGTATGTCATCCGTAAGTATCATGTATATATGGTACTGCTGCTACTTGTTGTATGTGCCTTCTCTAATTTATGCCAGTGCTTACTACAGTTATCTTCGAACTGACGTCAATGAGATAGGAGACTCCAAATAGTTCTATATAGCATTTTGTTAATTCTCCATAGTTTTGCTATCTCCATGCATCACAAATTTCTCGAGTGTATTCAAGGGAGTTGGGAGTAGCACGGACCAATGCATGTGATGCATTCGTGACGACGTTACCTCATGTTTAATATGCATCACATAATCATGTGTACTTTTTGTAAGTAGCGTTTATGTACGTTATGCGGATACCTGTACGGGTAATGATAGTTATAGTACGACTACCGTGACAGACATCTTTGATAAAGAAGAAGGCTCATGATTTCCTGTGACACTCCCGAATACTAATATTCGGACTAATGGCTATCGAAATATATCAAAGCAACTGACAGAATTTGGTATACTAAAGTCATGGAACAGTGTGTTTTAGTCATCCCTGGGCTATGCAGCAGCTGATTGGTTTCGAGAGATGGACCTCACTTGCGAGTTGGTTGGGTTTACTTTCTCCACTACTACGGTACGCAACTGGTTCTGCCATTTGCCACTAGTGTCGCAATGGTGTCCGTACTCAGCAAGTAGTTAGTATGTCCACTGTAGATGTGGGCCTAAAGAGAAGCGCAAAAATTGGTGGGCTATCTGCCTGGCTACCTCATCTACAAATTGGCCGCCAAACAGTTACAATTGACCGATTTGTCCTCAGTGAAGTTCTATCAAAGAATTCACTTTTTAACATATTTGGTTCAGGAGCACCAACCAATAGCGACTGTGGGCAGATGTGACCGTGACTATTTACGTGGCCTGTGCATAGAATCGTGGTGCTAGACCACTGTTCTATGTAGCCCTTTGGCCCCATCGTCATTTCAGTCTCACAAAGCAGATCTATCAAATCGGAACTTTTCAGAGGAAGTTAGGAAGTTGCACTGGTTTCCAGACTTGGCACTTATGTCAAGTTTACGCGAGAGAGCAGAATGCGTGGTGTCTAGATTGGACTGTAGTGGATGGGTTAAGGTGCCTCTGCTGAATATGGAGTTTATCTGCGTTCAGGGCTATCTGGCCACACCACATTTTTGGCCACCAAACAGAGGGTTGTCTTGAGCCTGGATAAGTTCGGGGTCTGGATTTTAACCAGAGCTTTTAGCAAGTTAAATCTTAGGGAACTCTCGAAGATCTTAGCTCTTTCCATGCAATGTTGGCAGAACCCTCAACCTAAAGTACAACCTGTCTGTTCAATGGTACGTTTGGGGAAATTATCCCACCAAGGGCTCCAAGCCGGCAGGACAGTCAAGATAAGCTAAGACAGGAATGGCATTCAAGGAAGATCTCAGTTTCCACTATTTCGACTTCAGGGGGATCATATTAGTACTTGTACTGTCCAGTACAAGTCTAAATTCGATTACAAACTGCAAACTACAAACTACTGGGACGTAATGTGCATAGCGAGTGAGGTCTCTATGCAGACTACGACAGAAACAACTGCAGCTTTTGGCATTGTTTGGTTTTGGTTATCTCTCCATTCAAGTTTGACAGAACTGTCAACTCCTACTGTATATAAGCTATAAGACCAGGTGCCTTTCAACGATAAACTTGGGAAGCGGAGTGAGTCTCGACCGCGGAAGTGGGCAGAACTGTCCATCGTGCACAACTGTCGATGCGAGTGACGAGGACTTGTAAACGTAGCGGGGCCAAGGGTGGGCCTTACCTTCAAGAGTTAAAGGGCAACGACAACCGAACCAATTTTACTTCAGAGGAAGTTGGGGGCGGCAAAAGCTCCCTTTCCATAAAATGTCAAGTACTACTTTGGCAGAGGACTGTCAACGGGCATTGTAACTGTAGACCGTGATAACTATGGGCAGCAAGGCAGTTTATAGGGGAACTGTAGCCGAGGGTGGCTTGAAGGGTTATGAAGTGAGCTACGTCATTTGCACTAACTTTGAAACTTAGGATCGAATTTTGAGAGAAAATGTTCCTCCTTTATGCAATCCAGAGGCAATCAATCTGATATATTTGCAACTGTAGATAATGATGACATAAAGGAAAAGCTGATTTGGTTAGTTGAGAAGTGTATATGTGTTATTTGTCTGACATCTGATTTCCAATTTTGCGGTGTCACCGGGGCTAGGTTCGTTCGGGATATGCTTTCTACTTTTGGCAAAAATGCGAAGACCACTGTAGAGAAACATACCATATGCATCTAGAAGAACAGGAACAGCAATGCAGCTTTCATTGGGAGGTGTCTTCTTAATAGGACTTCACGAATTCGAAGGAAGTACTCAAATCTAGCCGACGGATTGCTCTTTCCGGATACCTGTTCAAACTACCCGAACCTATAATCTTGAAGAAGGTGCAAAATTGGAACCACTCTTCCAGGTATTTATTCTTCAGTGCACACAATACGTGGCCAGCCCAGGTATGACACCGGTACCATATCTTGACCACTACCAGTCAGTAAAATCTCATATCCTCTCTGACCGCAAATTGGTTTTGCAAACATAAAGACTTTTACTTCTCATGCATGGCACAACAGACTGTCAATGGTATCAATCATTCATCACAATATAGAAATTTACTGTCCTATTCTGTAAATTTGGTCTACGTCCTCCTCTTTCGGATGAACACTTGACCGTATTCCTGGATTACAAGTGGTCATAATGCCGCGGCGAGCGAGAGAGAGAGAGAGAGAGCGCTGAATGGAGACTTATTGCACACTAAATCCTCTGAGTACAGGCCTCCGTTCACTAAATGGATCAATAATAAAACATCTCAATTAGGTTTTCCAACGAAGTTAAAGGTGCAATTTTAAATTATGTTCTGCAACCAATCATCCCTTTGAGGCGCCATTCAGAGATACCTGGTGCACCCTAGTTGCAAAGAATTCGTCAGTTGAGGTACCACTCTTCTAAAATCTCTATTGGTCTGTAAAAGGAATAAGGGTTTGTTTACTTTATTGCTTATAATCCTCTCTAGATCTCACTTGTAGCGATCCATCATTCCAAGCAAATGCAAGCCTTGGCTATGAGTATGCCATGTACGTACTACATCTACTTCACAACATCCAGGACACTTGTTTAAGTACTAAAATGGCATTTTGATTTAGAGATTCGATCGATATCGTACGCCGTATACAAGGCGGGTGAGCAGGACAGATGGATCTCTAGGGGGATCTTTGGCCGTACATGCAAAGCTTAAACAACTCGTGTAATTGTGGGTTGTGTATAGAGATCATTTGAGGAGTTCGAGTACTAATATCTATACATGGCTAAGTCGACACGAGGAGCGGTGGTGGGAGAGGTAGGATCTGATATTAGCTTGCAACTGTTAGCCCTAGTGGATGATTGGAGTATCATGGTGATCCGGGAAGCTCCAGAATGTGTAGATTTTTTTCGTGTGCAAGCGAGGAGTCAGGCAGACAGGCTCCTAGGATAACTTTTTTATCACAACGTAGCTCACCTGCTTGTAGCATTAAATTGTCATTTCTTTCATGTCTCTTCCCCTGGGCATGTGTGGGCCAAACAGCCACACATGCCCAGCTCGTAGGAGAAAGAGATTTGGTTGGTTGGTTGGTTGCATTCAGTCTAGTTAGTTGTCGAACGATGTACCAGATGATAAAATCGTGTCGGCAACATATTATCTTATCGATCTGACGTTGCTGTTATTCTTGCATTTAGCGTACGAGTAATTAGCCGATCACTACTACAGTTACTGTAGTGATAATCCATCAAATCTTTGTTCTAGATCCGAAACTTCGATATAATCCCGGTATCGTCGGACGAAGTAGACTGGGTGCTACACATGTAGCCCAATCAGACTCTTGTCCTCGACGTTCGTTGATCAAGAGGATAAAAGTATCAAGTATGATCTAATTTCCTCCTCTGGCATATGGAAAATGACAAGTTAACACAGGAGCTATTCAAAAAATTTGGACAAATCTGCTCTCTGCTCTCTGCTATCTGCTACTGTACTCCGACATACAAGTCAGCCTATCAGATGCAGGGTGATCATTCAATTGGGAGGTATCGTATCATCCATTCCCACCGACAGAAAATTACACTCTTGCACTTTTCAGTGCAAGCCAAACATATAGTTAACATGACTAAACCTCTAGATCTGGGATTGCTAATGCGCTATGAATGTGTATATCCTTTATATTCATTGATAGCCACATGCTCCTTGGAGCAATGTGAAGGGAAGTATTCATGTGTATTTTATGCTAAAAAGGTCATGAGCCCGTCAATCAGCTAGAACCTCCCCTGATTACGGAGGGGCAGAAAGCATGATTGTTACATACTTTGGTCAAAAAGTGGGACGATTTGAGGTGCAGAGTTTCGGTCTTCATAATGATGATAGTTGGACCATCCGTCAGCACATTGCTTAGGGGCAAGAGAGCTCAGAGTCAATAGTCCTTTTAATAGAAATCTTTCCACTCTTCCCTCTGAAGTATGTAGGCGAAGGTCCATTAACAGTTCGACACGTAGTTTTTGTCCGTCGGGAGTCCTTCGAGGAGATAGAGTCGACAAAGGGAAAGCTTACAATAAAGGGTAGACGAAAGAAGGAAGGACTATCGATGGGGACGGTCGGCTCTGCCAGAGAGAGGGCAGCTAGAGAGTTCCAATTTCCTAGCTGCGCGAGTAAAATGTAGTTTCGATCTTTCGACCTCCTTCCTATAGATTCACAATCCCATGCTCCGACTCGGGATTTCTGGCTTCGATTGAGCACAGGTCGATGTTTTAAAATTTTCGCAATTCTGGACACAACACAAGCTAACTTCGCTGCTGTGTAGCTATTTATCACTACGAGAAAAGGAGAGGTAGGGTCAACTGGCGCACATCCCGCTCCCTTCATTTCCCCAAGACCTAACATCATCGAGTCCATATTTCTCGAGAGGTGCACCATGGGGTTGTCAGGCATCGGCTTCAAACTTGACATCTCGTTCTTATCGACGTTGAGCTCCTAGTTTAAATTACGTTTATCTCAAACAGCCTAGTGCACACTGAAGAGTCTGATCATGAGTAAGTGCGCTCCGTCTGAGTTGAAACTTGCATCTTGGACAACAAGAAGTCTCAAAAGATAGTATTTCTCTGCGTTTCTAGGATGTCATGATATTGAAGGACAATAACGTCCTTAAAAGTGGTTTGGCCTGGGTTGTTATTGATTGGTACTCATCTGCAACTTCCCTTCCTCTCGTTCCTTTTGAAAATGTTGAAGTTTCAGTACATTCAGGATCATGGGTCTAGTAGGTACAATTCAATCCATTATTTGATGTTTCTTTTCTCCCGTGCCGTCACCAAATGTAAGGAGGTGCTTTTTACTGTTCGCTGTTTCCATCAATACATTTTATGGGGCCTCGCCAAATTAAACGAATAAGCTTCGAAGGTGGAGGTTTTGGAGATGGACAGTGGAAAGTTTGGACTCTGCACCTCTAGAATCACTTAATTACCTAATATACTTAATTAATTTATATTACTCAACTGTCACTCTGTAATTAGACTACGGTAAGTTGGGATCAGTAGCCCACAAGGCCAGAAGTCCAGCTTGTACTTACGTCGACACCAATTGGAGAAGTATGCTGTTCACATGCATCTGCAGATTCTTGATTGTACATTCTCAGTCCCCCTCGCTCGGAATCTAGCAACACTGTGGAAGTCTCTATATTGCCCAACTGTGGTTAACCTAGTTGTATCAATTGCGTTGGGGAATCACCCCTTGGTTTCACCAAAACATGGTTACAATTGAATTATCCAGACCCACGTTCCAAAGATCATGAAGTTGGACTCAAACTTTGATTAGTAAAGTTTGACGAGAAGTTCGTCTACAGTAGGAAAAAGGCAAGTCGATTATAAATTTGATCAAGGAAAATATGTGGGAATCTAACTCATCATTCTCAGGAGTTCAAAGTATACTAGCATCTATGAACGCTTCATAGTCTAAACAACATGTACAATGTTCTGTATATGATTTGGTTGAAAGCAGTCGTGGCCATAGTTAACTGCAGCAGTGGAGCTGCACAGAGAAATATATTGATTGGGAGAAACCTGAACTACGTACTGTGCATTTAATGTAAGTTCATGGATGAGGTTGTGGCTCGATTCGTCCGCTGAGAACCATGACAGAGGAATAAAATCGTATTGAGTTAAGTTCTGGAACTGGAGATTCTAATCAGAATCCATGAGCGGTATGTGGATGGATGCTCGCCAAGATACACAGTAGGAAGATAAGGAAGGACCTGGTACTCTTTACCGAGGAATTGAGGATTTGACTTTCCTACGGTATCATGATCAAGGACGTCTGCATTTCTGAACTTAAAATACATCCAACACTGACACGAACAATAAGTTTCTGTGTAAGTATAGACACAAAACGTTGAAGAAGCAAGTTTTCTCTTCGAGGGTTCTGATCATGAAATGTGCTCTTTGAATTTAGATGCTCGATCTCTTCAACTGAGCAGTTGAAGCCTGATCATGAAGCGCAACTATTGCGAGCTGAAGATTCCACACGACTAATAGGTGATCATGAAGGTCTGCAGTAATGATGACAGCCGCTGTATTGCTTTGGCCTAACAGAATTAGACAGCATTTAGAAATACAGCATTGCACGAAAGTACGAATGATCTCCGAGCAATTGGACTCTTTAGTGCTACTCTTCTCTGCTGTCAAGTACTACCGCAGAACAGACTGCTGCTACTGCCCGCTTCAGTGGATGATAATCATCACAGATGTTGGGTATGATTAGCCTGCTCGAATATACAACATCTGAATTGGAAACTTGGTTGGAGATGGATTGTGTTAAGATATATAAACCACGTTGATCCCAATGATCATCGACGATAAACTGTCCCTTCCGTGACCTCTTCAGTACTGTACTATCGTGCTTATCAGCGACGCATGTTAGTTTCTTGAGTTCCCAAACATACCTTGAATGACAGCCTCTGTTCGCGTTTGATTCCTTTCGAATTTTGGATGAGATGACAGTCTGCATTAGCGCTCTCTCTCTCTCTCTCTCTCTCTCTCTCTCTCTCTCTCTCTCTCTCTCTCTCTCTCTCTCTCTCTCTCTCTCTCTCTCTCTCTCTCTCTCTCTCTCTCTCTCTCTCTCTCTCTCTCTCTCTCTCTCTCTCTCTTAGTGTATTATTATGCAAGCATTGTTTGCTGCACGCAAGAAAGCTGTTGAAATCATGACGAAAGAAAAAGTAGATTCGATTCTAAAACTTTAGTCATCTGGCCGTCCCGTTAAATCTTCTGCAAGTCCGATCCGATCCATGATAAGCCGAGACCAAATGCAAGCTGTATATGCGTTACACTTGTATCTGATCAATTGACAGTAATGAATCTTATTTGTCTGAGATTATCCGGACCCAACCAGCCAGATAGCTCATCATCAGTCGTTGAGACACATGTATCCTCTAATTAAGACCCCAACAAGTGCTGGCCTAATTAATCCCTTTCATTTCGATGATGAGATGGCGAAGCTAATCATGTTGGCTGGTGCGCAAGTGGGCATGATTTCATCATTTCTGTCTCTGTAAAAATTCATGAGACCGCTGGTGTACGTGTATCAAGTGTTTTGCTCTTGGAGATTTGATTTGCACTGAAGAAAAGGGGAACGAATAGTTTCGATCTTGAGAAAAGTTTCTCCTCTTCTGTATTCAGAATCGGTAAAAGAGATTAACACGTAAGCTCTCTCACCCACGTCCACGAGGACAGGGATTTTATAATAGGAAACAGTCTCCATTCTAGCTCAAACATATATTCAATTTAAAGCGTGGCATCAGCTCTGAAATCACCATCTACGCTGAAGAAATACGTGGGACTTTCTGCCAGATGGTGTACAGTTTAAGTCTTTATGCGAATGAAGAAGAAGGGGGTTTATGAATAGAACCTCCTGTCAACGGTGTCTGTTGTTTCCAAGTTTTACAGCTCATGCACGTGCATTGCATTTGACACAAGGATTACTAGCACTAATCCTTGTGTCAATACACTTGCGGAACTACATGGCTAATCCATGCCCACATATGCACACCAGTATAGACAGATAGTTCTTCATGTACAACAGACAAAGCTGGGTCAAAGGTCAATCGTCCTCCTGCTACTACTGTCAAGTAGAAGAAGATGATGAAGTTGGTACACGAGAACTGTACTGTACTGTACTGTACAGAACTGGTTGTTCTGCTTCACCTCAGCCTCACATAAGTCAACTGCGAATGACCGATTCAACCACATAATAAAATATGGTTGAAGCAAAGCGAAATCAGACATCCAAATCATAGTTTTTGCGAATCCAGAATGACGTCAACCGAAGGTGGGTCCGAGTGAACTGTGGCTAACTTACAACGAGATTGATGCGCTGATTATGTCAGGGAGACGGAGAAAGGAGGATCAATTATTCCTGGTCGACTAAGCTAAGTTTAGCTAAGCTAAGCTAAGCTAAGCTAAGCTAAGCAAAGCAAAGCAAAGCAGAGCAGAGCAGAGCAGAAAGTGGGTCCTCGAGTGGTGGCGCTGCAGCAGGACAGGATCCGATTCTTCTACGGCTTAATAGTCAAAAGCAATCTAATGTACGAAAGTCAGGCATAAAATATTTAAATGTAGAACAAGGAGATAACCTTCTCTGGTAGAGCCGTGGAGGATTTGGAGAAGGTGGACATGGGTACCAGTGGGTCCTAATTGCATATCCATCTACATTGGGCGTTGGAAGCGAAAGTGAAACGGGGAAAGTTAAGCTCCTCAAAACTTGAGAAGACCGGAAGGAGTCTGACCGATGAGTCATGAGACTTGGCACTGCCCCATAGTACAGAAATCACAGAATAGCTAGGACTGCGATTTCAATCACAGCAGCAGCTGAATTCCACCTTTCTGGTGAACGTGGAATTCAAGGTGTACTTATGCATGCAACGGACGTTGTTGTTACCACCTAAATTACATCAGTTTCAAATTCAACAATTGGCTCCAACTAGGCCCACGAAAGCCATTGAAAAGTAGAGTTTAGTCCTTTGCTTTCCTGCTCAGATGACACGCCCTCTCTCTCTTGACTTACTAATAGTTAATGTATGTGTACTGAGTTGTCAATCCCCAATACTAACTACTGTAAATCCCTGCAGCTTGATTGACTTGGTGATACAGCTTTACAGGAGAATTTGGTACCGTGATTTGGGCCCATCTATGCTCACCCATTGGCACCAGGTTCTGAGGGCAATGCAGGAGTTTGGAACCAGTATAGGGATTTCGAATCCATGTATAGTTTACATTAAGACGGTTGTCAACAGACGCACTGATACTGTACAAATCCGAGGGTCTAGGAACTCTGAGAGGTGAGAGGACGTTTGACAACAGTAGAGAGAGCATGCACGACGTATAATATGTGTGATTATATGCTCAGCTGTAGCAAATTGGTACAATATATCGAGTGATATTTCATTGTCCGATGATGTGCATAGGGATATCTAGCCAGGCAAGATCCGATCGGTGATGCGCTCAAAATGCATGGTTAGTCCATTGGCAACTGTGTGAGAGTATAAAGTACAGAAACTCGAGGAACAACAAAATATCTTCTCTGCTCAAATCAGGAAATCAACTATCAATCTGACTACAAATTCTGGAATAGCATGACCGCCGATCCCAAAGTTAGTGGACATGTGAATAGCCTGGACGAACTGGTCGAACCTGAAGATGAATGCTGCTGGCTACATGAAAAGGGGTTCTTCAGATGAAGGTATAATCGTATTTGGATTCCGAAGCTATACACGTAACGAGTGAATCGAGCTTTATAGAGAGAAACCAGAGAGAAACCAGACAGTCTAAAATGTCACGCTTTGTGCATGAAACAAACTGCTGGTCATGCCTGCCACAAAGGTTATGCCTGGCTGGAACAACTTGTAGAGATCTAGAGTAGAATCCTAGAGTCCCGCCCCAACATGTGGTACATTAAGTAGTGTAATTTGGTGTAGGGGTTGCCATAGCGTCAGGGCTCCAGCTCTCACAGAAGGTAGCCACAAATAATGGCTAAATAAGATCTCTCCCGCTCAACATGTCTGTCTCCGGAGCCAAACAGATCTTGGCAGAAAGAAGCACAAATGTCTGTTCTCAATGACCCGACAGTCCTAGGCTCCATTTCTCGAATACTTATCTGTCCTCATCTGATCATAAGTCTTGAAGTGATCATGAAAGAATAGTTGACATCATTATCAAACAGTGGGTGCAAGTAAAAGACCGAATCCAAGGGGTGCTTGGTGTTACAGACCACATTCTTAACAGTATCAGCAACATCCCATGCGAGACAAGCAGACACTCGATGAATGTTGACCTAGTACATAGACATCCATAGACATTCAGTGGATGTTGACCCTGTACATTCTGTCAAGTCCATTATTAGATCTAACAGAGTCTAGAACACAAGAGAAGGGTAAAGATCTTCTTGGGTTGCAGATTGAAACTAGTGTGCCTTGTTTGATCTGACAAAAACAGACCACTTGAAATACATTCTATTCAGTCTCCATATATCTGGACTATTATAACCAGCAGAACTTTCGGTTTATCGCAATTGGGAATTCTATATATCTCGTATGGCGATCCTTTGAAACATCCAGAGTACTTGTGAGTACCCTATCTGGATCTGACATGATGGC
This sequence comes from Lunularia cruciata, assembly GCA_948567375.1. NCBI lineage: Eukaryota > Viridiplantae > Streptophyta > Marchantiopsida > Lunulariales > Lunulariaceae > Lunularia > Lunularia cruciata. Next base: position 59,504,040 of record OX419761.1, on the reverse strand, counting down.
TCAAAGAAATGGATAAGTGTAGTTTTTACACAACTTTGGGGACGTGAGCAGCAAGTCGCAGGAAGGACCAAAATCTGTGAACAAAAGATGCTAGCTTGTTGAGTGGACTCGAATTTGTCTAAACCCGTCATGCGACCAAAAGTAGACGGACATGCGTTGGAAATGAACACCCTTATAGGAATTGGTGCCCAGTTTGCTAGAATCCTACTTTGATTAACTAGACTGCAGCCCACACCCAAATAATACCAATCCTGCGAATTCAATACTACCAATACTTCCAAGAAGAGATACCTAGTGCTGCGAAATGAATTGAGCTTGTAATGAATTAGGGTAAATAAGACTAAACAAGTCAAGCGGAGTTAACATAAATTCTAAATGAGTGTGAGCTATCCACTTTTTCGTGACGGTTGAAATTAGTGTGATTCGAGACTAATTACCCTAATCAGTGCAGATATCTCAAAGAATAGCAATTATCTTGTGTGATCTTAGACGACAGAAGGGGGTAAGATCAGTCGTGTTCTGTGCTATCTTCTCTAAGTTTCTGTTTGGGTATACTTTCAGTGGAGCTAAGGCTCCACGGATTCACTGAGAAGAAAGCAAAAAGATTTGCAACCTTACCAAGTAGTGAGGAAACAGATAGGGAGAATCAGTTCTCTGAAGGTTCGGGTTCTCAAATTCGATTGGTCCGATGAACTCAAGTACGGACGTGCTTTTGCTTCTAGACCCACTGCAATAAAACGCATTTCTCTTCATAGTATCCGGTTCGTATTTCCCTGATGCGTCATTTCGATTGTGATAATAGGCGTGGCGAATCTCCCTTGAGATCTAGTACCCTGTCAACCCCACTATATCGATCAGAACTGTTGGTCCCGGTGAGATCTAGTACCCTGTACTGTCAACTCCTCTGAACTATCCATCATTGATCTGTTTTAGAGCAGTGTCCCCGAGCACCACAGTCTTCAAACTCAACTGAACTACCGGACATGCTTCGGAACAACACTCAAATTAACACTCGAATGGGACGAGATACACACTAGTATGTGAATCTGGTAACGATGTGTAAAAGACAGAATCCGTCCTACGATTGAGACGATTGTACCCTCTGAAGAATGAATAATCGGGGATTTCCTACTGAATTCATTGATTTCCATCTAAAATTCTAACATTTATTTCCGTCTCCTGTCCGGATTCTATCACTCACGGTAGAGCGGACGTGTGCTCTGTTCTATCGACTCTGCTCGGTCGTTGGTGCATCTCCAGCATCCATTTCACTCGTTCCTCATGTCCTCCGTTACTCCTTATCCTACTATGCTATTCAGTTGAGTACACCAACTCTTTACTTTTGTCCCGTCAAAGACCCAAATTTTTAAAATAGTCGGTTATTCGATAGATTTGCAGTAAGGCTTCTTAATTTCCAGCCATATCAAGATGACACCCTCTAATCCATCACTTACTAATGAACACTAGCGCATGCGCATTGGTTCAAACCTTGGTATCGTCAAGATATCTCCGGCATTGATTAGTCATCGAATATACATTTCAGGTGCCTATCAGTGGTTTCATTCGTCGATTTCGATGCACATTGTTGCATCTCACTCATTCAGGGACCAATTGGAGAAAATAGAGAATTTAGTAATCAATAAGCACTTCTGTTTAGCTTCAGTACATTACTAGATCCGGTTTCTAGATTCAAGTAGCGAAGTATATGTGCGAAACCTAGACGAAAAGAATCAACACCGCACCTAGAGGAATAGATGAAATGGAAATATGCAATCAGAAGAAGAGAATATGGGTACTGTATTCAGTATAGTACATCCACAACCAATCGAGGAATGTAGGGTCAGCGAGGGAGAGGGACAGGAAATTGAATGCAAGAGGAATGTCCATGGCCAGTTCGAGATCAAATTCGACTGGAGGGGTGGACCGGGAAGTTCACTGGTACGAGTGTGTCGATCATGCTCTGATTATGCTTATCAATGTTCAGTACGATAGGATACAGAATGGAGCATATGTGTATGGAGAGCACGTGCTCCTGGTTCAGTACACATGGAAATGTGTTGAAAGCACACGTTCTTTGAAGAGAGTAGGTTTTGCTGTCAGATGAGATTCCATGGCGCCGCATCGTCTACAGTGGCTGGCTGGATGGGAGGAAAGGAGGGAAGGATGGCTGGCAGGAGATCAAGATCGACCGTTATGGGCTACAAGGTAAGGAAAGAGAGAAATCGGTCTCATACAAAGTTTACAGGTCCTTTGTGGATGCAGTATTGAAAACCAGGGAGGAAGGGAGGAACTCGCTCATGACGTTTGCACTTGCAATTCGAGTAATATTCCCCCGAAAAAGTTCGCTACCGTAGGATAAGCTTTCGGAGTATTTTACTCACCAATAGTACAAGTGCTTCTGTGCATCATGGTAGGTGAAGGAGAATTGACTGGTCGCAATATGGAGCTCAAACGAGTTGGACTGAATGCCTGCAGAGTGCCGGGGAACACAAAGAATATTCGTGAGCAGGGACAATATCGTGTATTTGCATTTGCTTGACAATCGGTACGATTGAGAAGTGCATATGCACGGTCATGTGGCTGGAAAGAGCTTTGATTACATCCAAGCCTATATTCTCGACATATCTAGCTTATTCTTTTCCTGTCCTTGGAATCAGTTAACGTTTCAGAGTTTGCGTTGCTTTTGCGCCAACACTGTACCTTTCGATTTCGGCCCTGTCTGTCGAGGACACAACAAATCGCTCACGTTGAGGTACAGGAAAAGTCCGTCCTATGATAATTACCTGCTGCACTCATGAACATTGTCTTATCTTCGGATGTACACAATGCGCCTGCCAAAATCTCTTATACGAACAAAATTGAGCCCTTGCGTCTGCTACGGCTTAGGCAGGCCAACGACCAGCCTTCCAATCACTATAACAGCAGCCCCGGTCAAAAGGACTCAAATTGCAAAACCTGTGCTAGTGTCAGAGCACATGACTGTTATACGAAGGCATGTGTAAAGTGCATGTTTGGGGCTGCGGAATTCTGTGACAAAATCTCATGTGCCCAGCGTAAGCGATGAGGGATGGAAGGAAGCACATTGGAAAAACTGTGCTGCTTTGACTGGTCTGTGCCGGCCACGGACTCCCCGTGAGTTGCATAAAGGAAGCCCACAACTTGGTAGAAGGCTTTCCACGCCATCGTATATGCATAGCAAGAGTCGTCGTGGAAATGCTTCTAAAAAGTTCAACCATTATAACCAAATCTTGTCCTCCCGTAGTTTTAGAACCTACTTCATCCTTCTTCTTTTTTCTACGCGGTCGTCCTTTCCTCCCTTCAACCTTTACTTTGCCCTTATCGATGGTAACGCCCAAAGATCTCCGTGCTGCGGATTCTACTCACAAAAACGACGAAAGCATTTGAGGTTAGCTCCAAGTGGTATCCAGTCAGACCTCAGCGTATGGGGCATTAATGATAATTGTGGCAGGAATAGCTGCTCGACTGTGATTTAAGGGACAGTCACAGCCTCGAGATATAGAGGACTTATTTCTCAAAAGTGTGTCAAAGTGTGTCATCTTCCAGTAAGCTTCACCGATGTCTACAGCTATAGCTAATAGAACTCTACGTTTCCCTTAAAGAAATTAGATTGCATAGTTAATTCATGATACTCAAAGTCAATTCCTATATGCACCTCATATTACCTCACCTGGACGTACAGTGACTCGAGAGCGTACCGAACACAAAACATGATCTCGGAGACATAGACACAAACATAATGTCTAGTGCAGTTCATTCGTCGGCTGACTTCAGCGCGTGATAATGTCGCTTGAGTCACGCACAGGTACTGGACTTGTGCCCCTTGTATGCAACTCTTGTGGTTGCAAGACATGAGAACTTTGAGAAACAGTAATCTTATCTGAAGGACAACAGCCAAAGAAATGAAGAGAGGCACGGGAACCTTTGTGGATGTCACTGAATGAGAAACAGACACTGACGTTATGGCAGTACTAGGTACTGCTCTGTTTCCCGTCAAACAGTAGTTTCAATGACGATTTAGTTTCTATCGTCCAATGTTTCACCGGAGGTAAGATTTCTTTGCCCGTTTTGAAATTAATCATGTGTGCTGATTGTTAATGAATGGCTGCCATGTCTAAGGAAACGAAACTCGACATTTTAAAGAATTTGAAAGCATTTCGTGGCTTCTTGCTATCCTCTCGGGGTATCTTGCTTCTACGGTATAGTAGTCCCTTCTATGGACACCTTTGACTTCACTTCAATTCATTTGAGATTCTTGAAAGAGCGGGCACTTCTCTTTCTCGATGTAGAACAACTGCAATTAATGTTGAAGTTTGTCTGCTGTTCTTTTACACGTGAACGAGATTGTCCACTAGTTCCGACCGTTTGTGCACCTTGTAACCTCTCGAACACGCTACCGGACATTCGGTCTATATCAACTCAATGCCATGAATGGCTTCAGCAATTCATTCATGAGTTCCCTTAAATCCACCACAGCCGTTGGTCTTGGGTAGCATGATAAAGAGTAATTGCATGATTTTGAACGAATAGGAGTAGATAACAAATGAAGACTTCAAAGAACTCCGATAACCATGGAGAAACCATGCCGATCCGCAGCATATTACATCTAGAATGATAGTTGTTGGAATCCCTGTAGTCTCTTCCCTCAGAACCGATTTAGTTCCTACGCAAGAAGCGAAATGTATTTATATAGACGGTTTCTAAACCAGGAAGAGCTGCGCGACAATATAGCAATCGGTGCTAATCAAACTGTAGGGACGTTTTCTACACCATGAAGGGTCACGCAATAGTATTGCGTTCGATCTTAATTAAAACGTAATCAGATTGACTGAAGCATGCTATGGTTTAAGGCCTGCCGTAGTCTATTTCGTTACTTTTTGGTAAGCATCGGACATTTCTCGCACACCATTCCAACAACTACGACAGTGGATGAGTAGCGTGGACGCCACTGCTCGATTCTCTTGAACACGGACAGAGTAGAGCTTCTCTTCCCTTCTATTCTCTTCTCGAGTTTCTTCTCATCTTTCCTGTCTGCGTACGTTCTATTCACCAAACCTAACTCAAAGAGAAATGTTTTCACGCATTCAGAATCCCCGGGCTTCGAGTAAACTCTTGTAAAGGCACAACAGTCGTTGTTAGCGTCGTCGTTTTCAACGCATCACTTCAAATGCTTTTCACGAGTAAGTTTCCTCAGAGATTTACTTAGACTTGAGACAGAGAGACTTAGACATTCGTGGGAAAAAGGCGACCGCGTAGGATAACAAGAAAGATGGGAAGTCGCTAAAGGTGCTTTTATACGACGAGTTTTCTGGGAAATTGAGCTGTTCGTAGTTTCCTCGATTCGCTAAACGTTTTTCCACGACGAAGGAAGACTTTCTAAACTGTTAGTGCTATCCGCCCGTCGCTAAAAGTGCTTTTCACGAGGCGTCTCAACAGTCAATAAACCGGAAAAGGGAAAGGAAAAGTAAAAGCAAAAGTAACAAACGGACGGAAACTGGATATAACCATTCGTTGATGCAGTTCAAACAGCGTATGGCCAACCCTACTGTTACGTACATTGTCCGGCAGCCGCGAGTTTTGAAGGAATGGTTATTTTGTCGCCTAATAAGGACGGAAAAGGGGTAGCCCAACTGTATATTTCGGAGCGATGTGAGTGCGCCATTAAGCGGATCCCGCAAGAGGTTACCAGTCAGTCAAACTGGATAGCACCGGTTCCGCGTTGATTCTCGTTAGCAGCCTTTGAGATTGATTACTAAGATTACCGAAGAGGAGGCTGCTTTCACCTGCTTCTCGGTCAGTTAGAGGACCAAGTGTGAGTAAGTCATTGTCGTGAGGGGCAATGACAAACTTCCAGTGAGCCTAGTGGAAGGGTCCGATGAAGGGATTTCATTTGTAGTGAGTCATTTCTGAACGGGTTAAAAGACTGCAAAAATTAGATAGTTGGGTCTCGCGTTTGGCTGAATAGAATATGAATAGTGCGCCATAGAATATGAATATTCAACCATCTAATTCTTACATTAGCCTTGGTATCGCACTTCAGTAGACTTCATGAGGAGAACCTCATGGAGTCTACACTTGACGGGGAATATAAATCTTTGGAACAAACAAACACATTGTCAATGGCACTTTTCTCCTTACGAATTCCACTCATAATGAGAAAATATACACAGCGTTTCGCAGGAAGATGATAAATTCGATACGACCAAAAGACATCAAAGATGGAAATTTACCCAAATCCAACTATTTCAAAAGGAATAATCTACGAATTTAACCATCGATTGATTTCCACATGGCCTTGCGAAGAGCTGGTTTTGCACACACAATTAAACGTATTTCTCGATAAAGAGATGACTCCTTTGCTCGAGCCTAAATCTTCGTAATAACCGGAATCCTGTCTCTTTGCTCTGGAAGTCTAGATGGTCAAAGCAGTTAAACAGAAGGTACTGGCAATTGGGGTAATTTCTTATATGATTCTATCAAGCGAGTCGCGAAAAGTACTTTCCACGACTAGTGATCGTCGTGAGAACCCCCTACAATTGTTACGTGCGATGCTTTATTGTTATATGTTACGTCCAGGGTGTTGGTGTTTCACCCCCGTTTCATCTCCGTCGGGATTGCAGCGTGAGGTCTTGAGCGACTTCTACAGAATCGCCACCCGCGGCGTTCCCGTGTCGTGAGAATGCCTCGACGTCACCCACGCCAAACAAGTGGAAATGGCAAGCGGAAATGGGGCGCGGAAAATCTGCACCTCTCGTGCAGCTTCGAGTGCCTTTCGGTATCAAGTCAAACCACTTTGGCATTCAATTCCTTGGAGGCCAAGGCGAATCGATTCTGTTCTGGGATTCGTGGCGCAATAAGCTCGGGAGAGCGGTTGACGAATCTTTGTGAATTCTCGCTGCCGCTTAAGTCTTCGATATCATCGACATCAGCTGCAGACAGAGAGGAAGTGTGAGAGAGAGAGTGTGTGTGTGAGGTTTTAAGATCTCTTTCGATTTCAACTTATTTAGTAATTTCAATATACGTAGGAAGTGTATCGGAGGTTTTAATGAGAAGAGATTAGGCAGACCATCCGGTTTTCTGTTCGGGAGTTTAGATTTTAGATCTAGAAGCTTAGACCAGGGTTGTCTCGCATACAGTTTTTGGTGGTGGGAGTTTTGTAGCTCTACCTTTTGAGAGTTGAAGTGTCATTCTGTACTGATTAGTCTTGAGATATAGCTGTAGAGAGGTGAGTATGAGCTCCGGCAACCAAAGCCCGGAGCCAGACAGTCGGGCGTTAACTGGAAATGGAGTGAGTAATGGTGGGCCGCCCCCTATTGGTTTAAATGTTCCTGCCTTCAGTACTCAGGCCAATGCTCTGCTCCGCAAGAATGTTACATACCAGGTTTGTATCTAGTGTCCTTTACACTTTATCAAGCTATCCGCAGAAAGCTGGGAGCGCGCATTTCCTGTTCGAGAAATCGAAATTGCGCTGTTGAACCAACTTATTTGGATGTAATGTCTATGAAACGTATGGTCAGAGATAAAGGAGTTGTGTTGTTTGTAGGATACGACTCTCAGTGGAAATCTAATTTCTCCCTTCTCACATTGATTGCACATCTTAGAGATGGCCTGCAATTTCAATTTCGTCACAGGACCTATTCCTTTCTTTTCATTTTCTTTGTTCCGGCGGCTCTGAGTGGATGTATTAGATATCTGCTCTTAATAAGTCAGGTCCTTACGTTCCCTCAAGTCTTCACAATATTGTCTGAGTAGTCTCCACAAGCTAAGGGAACTAAAGTCGTGCACTGAGATAAGTCGACCAACTCGGGACTCGGGCTCAGCATTGTAATCAACCGAAACGGCACCATGACGTGAATTAGGACAGAAGAGCAAACCTTGCCGTTCAAGCTAATGAGAATGACCAATCTCCCTTATTATGGTGCGTTCAGTGTAAAACTGCAACACTCTCATTCGAGGTCAAAGATGTGTCTTGATTGTAGTGCTATGAGTCTTCCTGGGAAATTTTTAGCTCTTACTAACTAAGCACTTTGCTGATTTTTGCAGAAACGTAACACTTCGAGCAATTGTTGTATCGTGTTATTTCCGATCCTCATATGTCTCTTGTTGTTCGTTTTCCAAAAAGTCATCGACACTGTGTTCGACGACGCCGATTATAAATGTGGCTGCGATGATGTCACGGGACAGTGCGGAATCCAGTTCTCAGAGGCGAGTCAAGCACCATATTGCGCGGTCCCAAATCCGCCAGCATGGCCAGCACTACTGCAGGTCCCGAGACCAGCCTATCGAGCAATTGTCCAAGATGGAGAGTTTCCAGCGTCGGACCGTCCTGCAACCATACTTTACACTGGCAGAGATCAAGCAACAGCATCTGGTACTCATCATTTCATGAATCAAATTCTGTAGTTTAATGTAGCTGTTATACTCCTGGCTAAAATAGGAGTTGAATGGACATATTGAACCTACTTATGGTTTGTTTTAAGAGTAGCCCCACGAGTCAGTAAATAGTAATTCGCGAAATTCAGTTCTGAACCGAATGGAGCAAAAACGCCTACTTCACTATATGGGTGGCGTAAAGGAACCTTGTACCTTTTCCATGCCACGTTCTTATTCTGATTCTCTTGTTCCTTCTGTTGTGTTCGGTTTTCCTCCTTTGTTCTGTGAAGTCAGAAATTGGAAACATGGAAGACGTTATAATGCATATTTTCCACTTGTAGGATATAACTTCCAGGCCGTGAGGTTAACAGGCATAAGTAGAACGTCATTATGATTCTCTAACATCAAGTCCGAACAACAACTTTGTTATAGAGGCTAAGGAGTAAGCTAATTAACATCACAAGAATACAGGTAACTCCGAGTTTATGACTACTGTGTGTGGGGTGTGACTTGGCGTTAACCTGCTCGCTTTAAATGCTTCCCATTCCAAGAGCTTTCTTCTGCCCCTGCTGAAGAAAGCTACTTTTCCTTCTTCCAGGCCCTACAGTAACACGTATCATTTCAAGGGAACAAACGCTCCTGTTCCCATAATCCTTTGGGCTTCAGCTTTAGAAGATGCTCCCCGTGTTTCTCTACTCGGATGCTCCGCTTTTTATTTTCTGAATCTGGCTGAGATTATATTGAGATGAAGCCGAAATTTAGGAAGTGGAGAAAATAGCTTTAAATCCAGCATTGTCTATTTTCTCGTGTTCCCTTAGCTACAGCATTTTATTGCCTGTTATGGGTTTAGGGTTAGCACCTTATACTGACCACAAGAAGGTATATAAACTCGTGGTACGAAACTGCCGTTATTGGCTATGCTTGACACTTTTTTGAGCTTCACAGCTTAGAATTCGCTTGCCTCTGCATGAAATTAATCTCGATTACTATGTCTTGCTGTGTCAGCCTTAGCGACAGGGCTGATGTTAAGCAACCCATCAAACGACACGGATACATTGAGACAGCTATCAGATGTGATATTGGTAAGTATTGTGCTCATCGTCTGTTCCGTTCCTTGCCTCTCAAGCCAATTGGCATTTTTCTGGTCCATCTCCACATGTAGCCAATGTACCGTATTTGCGTAGGAGAAATCCCGGCATGTTTCCAACTGTGTAAAGAACCTTGCGAGTAAAACGAAATAAATCATATCTCACTATCAACATCTGGGCTATGCAGGGATCCTCTTCAGAACTAGAGAGGTCATTGATCATCGAACCTGGTTTCCTGGAGCCTGATTCACTGTACGTCCTTCGGAACGGATCGTGTGTTGGTCAAACCGACCTTACTGCCTCCATCTCCCTCAACGGCGTTCCAGTTAATGCAAGTATGTCTTCATGCTCCCGTGACTTGTAGTATAGCTTGCTTCTGGCTTCTATGGCGTAGATTTATACAGTAGTCGACCAAAGACCATATGCCTCTAAAGTTGTTGAAACCCTCTTCTTAATCTTGCAGATTTTCAATGCTTGACAACACAACTGGTATTTCGGGAAGATGTCAGTCTAATAAACACTGCAATCTACAAGGGTTTTAGGAAAGGAGACCCTGTGGGAAATCCGGATCAGATAGAAAGCAATGAATATGTTACAGGTGAGCTGTGCCTCACACCGTCAAGGTAACAGTGGGATTTCTAATCGCCAGCGTCTTTTATTATCCTCTAATCAGCCTGCTTGTTGGTTGCCGTATGGTAACTAATTTAAGTACTTACTGCCTTGTTGGGTGCAGCTTATGATTTTAGAGATACGTCTTTGACCAACTTCGACGTTTCTATATTTTATAACCAGACCATGGTTAATGATACGAGTCAATCTCCTCCAGGATACGCGCGGGTTACTCGGTCTATGAATCTGGTGCCCAAACTGGACCCCTGTTCTTAATCTGGTCTTTGAACGCAAAGTTAGTGTAAATATATTCAGGGATCAACAGAACCTAGGATTGGCAGATTCGGAAGAGCTCATTGTAAGGTACTGTTGCCTATTGCAGGCCGCCCAAGCATTTCTGCGGTTCGTGTTAGGACCTCAGGCGGAATTGCCGCTGTGGTTCGTGAAAGAAATGCCTAGAGCCTCATCGCAACTTCGCCTGGACTTGACCTCTCTTCTAGGACCCCTCTTTTACATGTGGGTTGCGGCATTACTCTTACCGGTGAGTAGCCAATTCTTACCTGATTATAATGTCGACCGGACTCAAATCCAAACTTTTCTTAGTAGCCATTCCGCGCGATGATGTGTCTATGACTATATCATCAATGACAGTTTTAATTAAACCTATGCAAAGAAAATGGATATCTTAACTACTTTGACTCCTGATGCACATGTCTCAGTTGTCTCAGTTGTCATACCTAGTGAACTTGTATATAGCATTCAGCTTAAAGTCCAGAGAGTTTCATCTTGAAGAGCTTGCATGCCCGTTCTTTGAAATTTATTTTCTGTGAGATATGATGCAGATTGTTTTGACCTCACTGGTGTACGAGAAACAAAAGAACCTACGAATGATGATGAAGATGCATGGTCTGGGGGATAAGGCATACTGGGCAATAACTTACGTCTACTTCTTGGCACTTTCAATAGTGTACTTCTGTTTTTTCGTGTTTTTCGGTTCCATCATAGGTACACATACCTCGCATACCGTTCTGAACGGGATTCAAAGTTTTTGAATTTTCACACTTTTAGGAGATCCATCATTAGTAAAATCATATCCTTACGCACGTTGGTTGCATTGCTCACGCTTAACATGCTCAACTCTTCTTTCAATTAATCTTTGAGCTGGGAAATGGCAATAAAAGTGTTCTGGGAATGCACGTGGTTGGTGTGCAGGTTTACAATTTTTCAGGCTCAATTCTTACCTTCTACAATTCATCTTCTACTTCATCTTTCTCAATCTGCAAATCTCCTTAGGTTTTCTTGCGGCTACGATATTTTCGAACACGAAGACTGCCACAGGTTAATCCCTTGCTCTGTGTTTCGTCCTGGAATGGAAGTCCTAAATGTTCTCATGAACTTAATCACCTAGTACCTGTTTCTGGGGGCACTCTTACTCCTCCATGATGGGTACTATAGGGTTCTCTTGTAGGTTTGAAAAGTAGGAACAGGGGAAAGAAGATCTCACAAGATCGTAAGCACTGTGTATGAGTCGTATCGGAAGCTTTTGTCACGGGTATTGATTGTTAAAATATCATGCTCAGGTCCCTCAAGTTCAATGCTTTCAAGAAAGATTCGTCATCTTCTAGCTCCTAAAAACTATGGGGGATATACAGTGGACTACAAATCACAACATCTTGTAAATCTCATGCACCTTGTACATAGTTTTCACGTCTTAGAATTTAGGGGTCCAGATCTAGCTGGTGAATTGTTACAGAATACCCATCTTTACGTGGGCTGTTTTGGTGTCTGGTTGACAGTTTGCGGCTACCTATACGTCTTCGGATTCGGCTTAATGGGCGAATTCTTTTTCGGTTTCTTCTTGGAAGATAAGAACACAGGCAGTAAGTATTTAATCTATGGCCTGACTTCCAATCACTTTCTGTTATATTCTATTACATTTTATGGTATTGTATTGTTTTGTATTCTGTCATTTTGTGTTATATTGTATGAGATTATGAGATGACAATCATTGAGTCTAGTGACTCCTAGTAACTCCTGTTTGCCCTGTGCAGGGGGTTGGATCTTGGCGATGGAACTTCTTCCTCCTTTCTCGCTGTATCGTGGTCTCTATGAATTTGGCCAATACTCCTTTGTCGGTAATTTCCAGGGCACAGACGGCATGAGATGGAAAAACTTATCTGACAAGGATAATGGGTTGGTAGACGTTTGGGTGATCCAAGCTGTCGAATGGTTGGTTTTCATAATACTAGCGTGGTACTTTGATCAAGTTGTCCAGTCTGGCAGTGGGGTGAAGAAACACCCTCTTTTCTTCCTCGGATATAAAAAGAGTTCGAATACTTCAGCGCCAGCGAAATCTCTGGTTAGAGGCACAGATGTAAATGTAGAAATGGAAAAGATCGACGTCGCTCAAGAGGTGAGATCTCATCCCGATAAATTCTATTCAACTTTGCCTACAATTGAGCTACAGTATGAAGTAAATCCGAAAATGCAGATTAAACATTTGGCATTATCTCCCTTCTAGTTCCTATTTAAGTTTGCGTGTCCTCCTTGGCCAAAGAGTCAACTTGTGCATTATGTTTTGTAGTTTCTGTATGTCTTTGAACAGCTTGGACCCTGTCGTGAATGTTATGAACGGCGTTTTAGGCTGGAAAGGGTATGAAATTAAGTTTTACTGGTTGCATTTGAACAGTTACATGTGTCGCTCTTTGTCGAGACAATCACCCTCGGAACCTTCTCGCTGCTTAGTTCCTGTCCTTTAGCCCGAGCTCGGATTGAAGAGTTGAGGTTTCGTGATCGCTCGTTCTATATTTAGGCCTCCGTGGGAAAGTCAAGCTTGGCTGACGTGCTAACAGATCCTGTTCTGACATGCAGAGAGGGGTGGTGGAAAGTTTACGGGATTCACCGAACGATTCGTACAGTATCGTTTGTGACAATCTGAAGAAGGTCTACCCTGGAACAGATGGGAATCCTGATAAATATGCTGTTCGTGGGCTTTCTTTGGCAATCCAACGTAGTGAGTGCTTCGGTATGCTCGGGCCAAATGGTGCAGGGAAGACTTCAACTATCAACATGATGATTGGACTCCTGACGCCCACTTCAGGGACAGCATATATTCAAGGACTAGACATCCGGACAGATATGGATAGGATTTACACGAGTATGGGTGTTTGCCCGCAGCATGATTTGATCTGGGAAACTCTAACTGCTAAGGAGCACTTGCTGTTCTATGGTCGGCTGAAGAATCTGAAAGGTGCTGCTCTCGAAAGTGCTGTAGAAGCATCACTGAAAAGCGTCAACCTTTTTACCGTGGGCAACAAAAGGTCAGGCAAATATAGTGGTGGGATGAAGCGTAGATTAAGTGTAGCCATTTCCTTGATAGGTGATCCGCAAGTGGTGTACATGGACGAGCCCAGTACTGGACTCGATCCAGCTTCTCGCAACAATCTGTGGAGCGTCGTGAAGCAGGCCAAAAAGAACCGGGCCATTATCCTCACCACCCATTCTATGGAAGAAGCTGAGGCTCTTTGCGATCGGTTGGGCATCTTCGTCAACGGCCAACTTCAGTGCGTTGGGAATTCCAAGGAACTGACGTCAAGGTATGGTGGCTCTCATGTGCTCACTATGACGACACCAGTCGAAGAGGAGGATGATGTTCGTAACCTGGTAAATTCGTTGTCTCCGAATGCCTTAAAAGTATATGGGCTTGCTGGCACACAAAAGTTCGAAATACCCAAAGCTGATGTCACCATCGCCCAGATCTTTGCAGCGGTGGAGAGGGCTAAAAGAACCCTTCACATCCAAGCTTGGGGAATTGCTGATACCACCCTCGAAGATGTGTTTATCAAAGTTGCCCGCGATGCGCAAGGAAACGTACCCCTGTCGTAGACTCTTTCTACAAGTTTTCATTCTCCTTGCTCTTATCTCCCATCACGCCCTCTGAGCCGGTATTTGTAACATTAGTGAACCCCTTGATTAGTCATCTTGTAGAACCTCACAACTTTCTTCTCGATTTCTGGCATAGCTGGTATAGTCCTGGGAAGTATCTCATAACAATGTCCACTAATCCGTATAGAGCGTTACAGACACTCATCTTGCAGCTTACATTGAGAGGTAAAATTACTGACAGTCACAAGATTGGATGTGTTTTAGTCGGATCTTTATTTATAGTTGGCTGTCGTTTTTCCCTTCGTGAAACGGTGATTGATTTGTACATAATTTTTTGGAGAAACAAACTCTCCCTCCTTCCATACTTCGTCTACTGGTGAGACTTTCTTAACGTGAAAATTTCAAGCACCAGTCCGCTCTCTGAAAACTACGCCATGTCCTCATCCGGCCTGGATTCAGAACCGTAATCGTCCGGCTCTTTTGATGACATTGTTCTCCCGACACGTAGGATTACAAGGATATGATCCACGTAAGTACAATCATTTCAATATTTCAGCCACACTCGTACCGTGATAAAACATGATATATAAGCTGTGATCATCAGAATGTAATAAATCACTCTGGTACCGATACAGTGTTCTCAAGAGCACAAAACCACAAGAAGTAGAGGAGACGAATCCTTGCTAGAATTCGCTGCGTTTAAAGAAGAAAATAATCATCTGTGCATCCCTTCTGTTGGTACTTGCCACCCAACTTTTACACAGATTATCAATATGTGTAAACACAAAGTCACCTGTTCTTTCAACCTCCCCAGTTTTCCTTCCACTGCACCATATTGATCACTTTGTAGCCACCCGGCTATTGCAACTCTTTGTAGCCAAGGTTTCAAATTTTCAAGATCCCACCAAATTGATCGCAACTGTCATCCCATGACAAAACCGTCTTGACTCGCAGTAACTGGAGACTGCCGAGGAAACGGATGTGCGAATCCGCGAAACCAGACACTTCCACTAGGGGAAGCGAGTTTCTGGCCAAATCAAGGGCACAGGGTCTCGTTCTGCTCCGGCTCCCATAAACTCTCCCTAAACTTTCCGGTTCCCTAAACCCTAAGCTTTTCGGTTCTTCGGGTTTTGGTATCGGAGTTGACACAGATTACTCGACTGCACGGGAAACGGATGGGGATGTGGTGGGTTATGCAGTTTCTTTTTGTGCTTCAATGGCTTATTGGTATAAAACTGAATTTACAATTTCTAAAATTTATAATTTTCTGAGGAAAGAAGAAAAATTCTATTTGTTAAAGTATATTAAGATCCTAAATCTACATATTTTCATGCTAAAACATGCGCATTCTTTTCAAATAATGTTGCATCTCTTTATGAAAGACACATGGTTAATATAAATACTCTAAGACCTTGCATTATTATGATTATTAATCTGCAAGCACATTTATTAGAGTAATTATTACGTTCTACTCCATGTTTAACCGAGTATCAACCCTCATACAATCCATTGGTAAATATCATGAGAAACTTTTCCTTATTATTTGCAAGATTATTAATTTACCTGGCAAGTTCCATTAAATAATCTATTCTACTTTATGTTTAACCGAGTACCCACCCTTTTGAAATTCCTGCGCAAATACTACAAGAAACTCTTCCTTACTATTTGTATGAGTTCTGGTACATGTGGAAACTTGGAGATTAAAACATCGAGGAACTGTTTACATGCACTTACTCAAAAATGGAGAAATAGCAAAAACACTCTTCATTTGCTGCCCAAGTTGTTTATATATAGATCTAATATTCATAATCGTTGTAATTATAGCTATTATTGAAATTTAATATTTATAATTTCTTGAAATATATTCGGTGTAGAAGTAATTAAATTCAACAACACAGTGCAGTGTTGCCTTAAGAGTGAAACGGGCGACCGCGTAGTTAACACGAATGATGGAAGTTGCCTTAAGAGTTAGGGAAAATGTTAGGCCCTACGCTACAGTAGGAGATTCGCTAGACATAATCTTCAAATCTGCAAGAAACATGAGGAACACAGGCGATCCATGTTTATTTACAGTAGCACATTTACTGAAGTAGTCACGTATCTGCTGATAGGATGCTTGATGTGGATTGTTTGATAGATTATTCACAGCTGCCTATTGAAGTTTAGGACAGCTTCTGTCTAAAAGATTGTGGAGTATCCAAAATCTTCGAACAGTTACAATTTCCCCCTCCAAATTGCTGCGGGAACAGGCAGGGTTTTGGTTCTATTTCAGGTTGTTCCATTTTAGGAAGGTCCAGGATATGGAAGGAAGGGTTCAATTCGAGGTCAGAGGCTTGTTTTACTTTTTAGCTAGCTTTCAGTTCTTGGTACTCGAAAGTGAAGTTCCCTGCATGAAATCAGTCCGTGTCACTGGTATTTACTCTAATGCTCTTAACTGGGGGTTTTTTCGATTTATGGGGGTGGCAGATTTTAAAAATTTAATACTTCCTGGTAAAGGATGATGAGGATCGTTTTCGATTGAAGCCGTTGTTCTTAAATTCATCTGTTCATATCTGTGAGAGCACGGGAGGCAGAGTGTTATCGAATCCAGCTTGATTTACCTCATTTTCGGATGACGGAATTCTTTACAGGCGTTTTCTGGGAAAGATCAAAGTGAATGTGCGGGAAGGAAGGCAGCTTGCCTTCCCACATCAACAATTGGAATTGCGGTAGTTTCGACGAATTGGTACGTGTCAATTTTAAAACCATAGTAATGCAACATTTCGAAGTTTTGGGAATTTCGGCGTGACAAGACACATGATTCTACATCATGTTACCTTGGAGTTTCTTCATAAGGACATGTCAATTACCCAGATAATGTCTCTAAACTGTGTCAATTTCTTTACAGAGGTGAATTGTCGTTAATGGGGTTCATACAGTGTAGATATTATGTGCTATGTTCGCAGTTGTACATGACTCTACTCTTGGATCAGGAAATTCGTAGTCCAAAGGGTTTCCTGGCTTACAAGAGGCATCAGGGTTTGTTCACCCCTTTACTCGTATCAGCTTCTTATTGCCTAGCAATGCTTAGCCTGACGCGGAACTTGAATAGATTATTTTGGGACGCCAGATGAGCGGGGTGGGACGTATGTTGCTGTAAGATAACATGGCCAATAACGACACTGGATTTGTGCTTGACGAGACTTCCGGCCTCTACTTTCATTCTGGGTAAGTGTTCTCTTGTTTGAAACCCTTAAGAAGCTTGCTAGAGCATACGTTAGGGATTTTACCTATTATTTTACAATCACTAAATTCCGTTCATTTAGCATGTCATGGCTCGACACACTGGCTCGATACTTCCCATCGAGTGAAGGTAATAAACAGAAATTGTAATCAGGGAATCTTATCTTCTGATCATAAAAAACAAATAGTTTTCAATGGTGAACTCTGAGAGCATCGAGATCCAGGAGTTTTGCTTTCTCTGTTCACATGACTTGATAAAAGTTTTAGGCTAGGTTTTGTAAGATTGTAAAGCACCATTCAACCTGAACAGTAAGTTCAGAAGTTTGAACCTGAGCAATAATGGTAGCAGGTTTGAACAGCCTTACCTTGGTTCTCTTTGGTTGATCAATTACATTATGGCTGAGTTGTTTCGAAATGAATTTGGCGAAAACTAGTTTATTCCTCTTTCTTGAAAAGGCGGGGAGCTTCTCGTTAAGCCCCCCTGTAGGCGTTTGCATAGTACTGGTTGCCAACGTTATATGTACGGGATAAGCCTTGTTGAGACTCTCCCCACTCTCCGACTAACGGTTCTTGGTCTGCCTGTTCTTTTGCTATTTAAGGAATGCTTTTCACTCTAAATAACATCATCTGCCTCCAATGCTTCATCTGATGTCTGGATCACTACTGTCTGCATGCTGCGTTTGCTTCTGTAAGAATTGCTCTCAATGTTCTATCGATCGTATATGCTTAGCATGGTAACTGCAATCCATTTTTCTGCTTTTTAATTATACCCTTCATCCTGTTCATTCCAGATTGTTGTATCCACTTTTTCTCCCTCTACTTTTGTGATGCTTGGATCTACTGATATTTACTCCCAACCTCCACCACCAGAAAGAGAAAAACATACATTGCTATACTGGTGTTAGAGTATCTACAGAGATCTGAGAAACACAGTTCTCTCAACCAGTCCGCCAGTAGCTGGTCACATGGCCGGGCCCTCTAAGTCTACCATTTTGTATTTCTCTTCTTGTATTTTGTTTAAGACGTATTTTACTGTTTCCTGCCTCGGTCCACACGGGTAACACCCTCTGGCTACTCGCTCCTATCACGTACACGGCCTCTCGCAGACGACCTCTCTCATTCTCTCGCTCTCCTCTGATACTCTCCCTCTTCTCTTCTAGCTTTTCTCTTTGTTCTTACTCAGCTCTCAACTCTTTGCTTCTGCTAATTTCACCATTTTCATATTGCATTCTGTTTACTACATATTGCATTACGATCACTCCTGAACGGTACTTTTTGGAAGCAAGCGAGTTTGCTTTGGCACTCATGAGCTTTCTGACAGAAACTCTGAACGAGGGGTACTGGGATTCGCCCAGCTACTTTGACACTTCGTGGGGGACTGATGAACTGGTTTGTGCTTCCATGCAGGCTTAATATGGCACTCTGACTGCTTCCTTGTACTGTTTAGTGTTTTAGGACTGGTGAGCTCATAGAGCATACTCTAAATATTGCTATCCAGTCCTCTCACCTCTCATTTCCCTATACCCAGTCCTCTCACACTTCGCTCCAGCCCAGCCATTATCTACTAACACTATGTTTTTTTACTTGTTCAAGCTTTCCCTTTGCTTTTGAATGTATCTTCCTACTCGCTAGATGGTTTCCCTCTGCTTCCAGTTTCCGATGCATCCTCAGTTTCTACTCGAGAAGGCTTGCTGCCTTTCTTACACGATGCATACCTTTTACAGTTGATGCTGCTCATGGGATTGTGTCAATTTTCCCTTCTTCTTTCTATCGACTTGGCTTATGTTTCCTCCTCGGAAAGAGAGGAATGGGTTGCAGCTCTGTATCTACTTGTTTGGATCAGCTTGACTTCAGTTGCATCCGTTCATGCATCCATTTCATTGCTTCCATATGCATGTTTTCGGTTTGTATCGGTTCAGTCCCAAGTGGGTTCTGGATCCCACGTTCAGTGAATGGCTTTTGCTCCCATTACCCATGTATATCCTTCACCCTACTGGTATATAAAAGGTATGTTCTCCAATTGTCAACCCACAGGTGATACCCACGTCTGTTACACACTCTTACCCCTTCATTGGGCAGCCAAACTGCTGTTGTCTCTGCTGCCATTCTGGTAAACTACATACCAGATTGTGGGTGTGATGGTGCTTTCGATATCATTGGAAGGCAACAGCTAATACTGACCTCCCCACCCCCCATATTTCTATTTAGTGAGCACCACTTTCAGGAAGATTCGAGTTTGCCTTGGCACTACTGAGCAATGCAGAAACTCGGAACGAGAGGATACTGGCATTGCATCCAGCTATTTCGACACTCCATAGGCACTGATGAAATCGTGAGTGTTATTGTCGGACTTACTGAAAGACTGTTACTTCCTTATTGTATGTTGATGTGCTGACGGGCTCATGATGACATGGACTATGTAGGGAGTAATCCCAGTCCTGATACACTCGCCCTTGGGGCGTCTCATGATTCTTGTCTTGAGATTTGTGCTGTTTGTGTCCAATATACTAACACGATGATGAAGTCACAACGTTTTGCCCTTTTCTCAAGGTTACACTTGCTCGCACTCATTCTTTACTACTGCAGGTACCTATGCATCACATCATGATATTAGCCCTGTATGCAGACATACGCATGCTTACCTCTCTATGTAACTGACAGTTATGACGATCAGTATAGTACACGCTTCGCTCCGACACACAATCCACTCCTCTCCACTCTCCACACAATCCACTCCTCTCTCCTCTCCACACAATCCACTCTCTCTACTCCACCCATCCTCAACTAAAGCTTTGTCTTTTCCACCTTGCTTGATGGTTCTCTGTTTGATGGTCTTCCTCTGCTTTCAATTTCAGATGCTTAACCTGTTGTGTCTTGATTCTTATTCCATGATGTATACTAGTTCTCTGCAGGTGCTACTTATGAAATGTATTTATTACGTCCTTACTGCCGCTTTTCCTCCTAAGGTTAGATTCACTTACATTCCATTTGCTTGGAGTCAATTCATTTCTATTTGCATACGGTCATACATGCATTTCATATGCACTGCATATGCACGTTCTCGGTTCCATACTTAGTGGGTTCTGGATCCCCCTTTCTTTGAACGACTTCTGCTCCCATTTCTCAAATATGCTTTTGTGCAGGCTTACTATGACAATCTGACTGCTTCCTTCTAGTGTCAGTGTTTTAGGACTCATGCGCTCATAGAGCATGCTGTGGTATACAGTATCCAGTTCGAGTTCTCCAGTTCACATTGCCCAACATAAACCTTAGCCAGTTTTCTTTCCACAACATTCATTTTCATTTTGAGTGGCACTGAAGGGGACAGCAACCGATTTTGCCTTGGCACTCATGAGCTTTTAAACAGAAAGTCGGTACAAGGAGTACTGGCATTCGCCAGCTACTTCGGCACTATGGTTGGCACTGATGAAGTCGTTTGTGCTTTCGTGAAGGCATACTATGACCGCCATTCTGCTTCCCTCTGTGTTTTTGGTTTTAGGACTAATGTGTTCATAGCACATTTATGCTATGATATTATTGATATCCAGTCCTGTAACACTTCGCTCTCCTTCCCTCGTTCTCTGAACGAGCTCATTTATTTTTTCCAGTTTTCATCCGTTCAGGCGGTCTCACGGATCTTCCTCGATTTTCCTTCCTTCGTCCTCTGGGTGATCTCACATTTTCATGTTTTCATTCATTCGGGCTGACTCTAGTTTCTTCCTCGACTTCTGTTTTACTTGCTGCTACATGGTTTTTCTACTCGGGTCTACATTTATCTTTCGGTTCTGGCTCTTCATGTCGATTTCATTTCTCTTCTTGCACTTTTGTTATGTTTCCGCTGTGTAATTGCAGGTCTTGGGTATATAGGTTTTACTCTCCATTTGTTTCCATGTTAGGTTTATTTCTGCTATCGTTAGATCAGAGGATTGACATATTGCTTACTTTACATATCTGGCATCTCATTTGCATTTAATGAGTTCTGGATCCCCGTTCCTCAAATGGCTTCTGTCCTCATTTCTCTATATCCAGAACGAGTTCCAGAAACTCAGTACAAGGGGTACTGATACTTGCTCAGCTACTTCGGCACTGCGTGAGGCACTGATGAAGTGGCATGTGTTTTCGTGGAGGCTTACTATGGCCGCCTTCTGCTTCCCTCAGATGTTTAGTTTCTCAGGACTCAGGCGTCCATAGCGCTTGCTGCAATATACTACATCCAGTCCTCCGACACTTCGCTCGTCTTCCCTCGTTGTCTTCCCTTGTTCTCTGAGCAATGTCATACTTCCGGTGATCTGACTCATACATCTTCCACGAATTCCGTTTCCTGACTCTCAGATCTTCCTTGACTTGCAATTTCCAGACTTCTCTCAAATCCTGTTTCTCAATCTTTGTAATTTTGCTCATTAAGTCGCAGTTTCTTTCTGTTGATTTATTTCTCTACTTATGTGGGTGTTCTGTCTCCGCTTCTTCGAAGCATGCATCTCAGATTTAGGTGTTGCTATCAAATTGTTTCCAAGTGACCTTTACCTAGGCTTTCATTCGATGATGTTCTTTTCTCTATAGATGCAGGTGTCCTATTTCTGTTATTCGATGCATGCAACTAGGATATAGGTGTTACTATTACATTGCTTCCAGGTTACATTTACTTATGCTTTGATTCGATAAGATGTTCATTACCTTGTTTACATTACATATCGTGCACAGCATTTGCATTCAATGAGTTCTGGATCTCCCGTTTGATGAACGGCTTCTGTCCTCATTTCTCTATATCCAGTTCGAGTTATCTAGTTTTACGTTCTCACAACGCTTTCAACTCTCCTAATGGTTTTCCGCAACTCCAAGGATACTGACAAACTCCCCTATTTCTACTGCGCCTGGAAATTCCATAAGTCCCCTGTAGTCCCTAGATTCATTGCGGCAGTACATTTTTACTTCTCTTTCAGAACTGTCTCGTTGTTTGAGTTCCTTCTTCAAATCCTTGCTTCCTATGGCTAACGAACTCTGGGAAGAGGCATTCCGTCAGGTTGGTCTGGTGGGCGATGCTACCTGGATTTTGGACAACTCTTCGGGCATCCCCATTCTTCTTGAGAAGGTGCAAAGACTTTGGGAACCACTCTCCACTACTCCACAAGGTTTTGTTTCAGGAATGACTCCTGCTATCCTAGATAAAGTTCTCTTTCAGAGTTTCGATTTACCATCCTTTATACAAAGATTCACCTTGACGACCTCAAATCTAGGATGACCAAACTCATTGGATCTATCGTTTACTTACAGGTTTTCTCCCAATCAGGAGTCACTGTTGCTAGTCGAGACCTCCGCCCTGGACTTTAAATATAGATGGCTCAAAAGTAGAAACAATATTCTTCCATCGGCAAAACACCTCAAGTTCATGGCTGCAGAGAGGACACTCTTATTCAGTGGATATTGTTCTTATTTGATAATCTGTACATAACTTTCAGGACTCAACTTTTCCGTCAAGTTGTTGGGATTCCCATGGGGACACCTTGGGTGTCTTCGTGGCTAATCTGTATCTCTTCACCTACGAGCTTGATTTTATTCGCAGATTAGTGGAAGCACATGACTTCGACCTCCTGAGTAAGCTGTCCTACGTTTGGAGATATGTTGATGATCTTCTTGCAGTTGGCTCTGGTCTTGCTAACTTCATGGATTTCATGTACATGGATGACTCTGCCAGCGGAGGGCGGGATCTATCCCAGGCTCTCCTGCGAATTAGCACGCACACACTTCGGCACTCATTGTAATTACTTTGACTGTAGAATTTCCCAGGACGACTTCCTCATCTTCATCTCCATCTATGATAAGAAAGAACTACCTCATTTTGTTAATATTAAGACCATCTCATTGCCTCCTGTGCTCTCTGACATTTCCTCCATATGTAAATTAGAATTATCCAATCAGAGTGCGTTAGATACAGGAGAGTTTGTAATAACAAAAAATCATATCTTGCTGCATGCAAAAAAGTTGTTGATGCCTTTTGCTCTGTTCTTCAACGAAGAAAGGCATCCATGGTTTTCATGGCTTACCATCTACAGAGATCTGAGAAATTCAGTTCTCTCCACCAGGCAGGGAGCTCCAGTCCGAGCCCACCAGTAGTTAGGCTCACGTTAATCTCAATTGGTCCGTCAATCCGTCGATTTTCCTACATGTGTCCCCTTTAATTCCTCTCCCTCACAGTACCTGACCTGATGTCCCTCTTGGCACCCGCGTCCCCCCTCCTCTCCAACCCTCTTCCCCCTCTTTGGTGAGTGTTCTGCAGTCTTGCTCTCCGCTCCTACTTTCCATAGTTCTCACAGTATTGCTCACTGCTCTTACTCTCCCCTCTAGTTACTACCCGCTACTTCCATTGGTCCATGGTCTCAACTTCTGAGCTAGCTGATTACCTTGTACGTGCCTGTTCAGTAGAATTGTATTAGTTACTTCCCTTTACTCGTGATGCATGCCTATCTGCTAATCATAGTTTCTCTTTCAGGTTTGAACGAGGTACGTTTCGTTTCCTTCTCCCGCTCACCGTCAGACAATTTTTCCTTGCCCCGTTAGCCTTCTCCAATTTTTCGAATTTCTGACTCTACTACTCTACCCTTGATTCTACTCCTTCATTCCAGTTCCTAGTATTTCGGGATATGTTACAGTTGACATCGAGGGTCCACATTTAATTTTTCAGCCTTCTCTTTTCCTAACATTTTCCACAGCGACATTACTGCTTGGAGTGCACTTTGGGAAGAAACCGAGTTTGCCATGGCACTCATGAGATTTCGAACAGAAACTCGGTACAAGGAACTGGCATTCGCCTAGCTATTTCAGCACTAAGTTTGGCATTGATGAAGTCATATGTGCTTTCATGGAGGCATACTATGACCACCTTTCTGCTTCCCTCTGGGTTTTTGGTGTTTTAGGACTCATGTGTTCATAGCACATGCTGCGATATAATCTATATCCAGTCCTCTAACGCTTCGCTCTACTTCCCTCGTTCTCTGAGCCATACTCTCGGGCTGACTCACGGATCTTCCTCGACTTTCGATTTCCAGGCTTCTACATTGATTTTCGACTTCGGTTTATCTTAGTCTTTATCGTCTGGCTCGTCAAGTCATCACAAGTCATTGTTTTCCTCTTGACTTTTTTCTCTACATGCACTGTTGTTCTGTTTCTGCTTTTTCGATGCATGCTACTTGTATATAGGTATTACTCTTGATATGTTTCCAGGTTACGCTTATTTATGCTATCATTCGATCAGATGTTCGCTATCTTGTATACATTACATATCTTGCATCTCATTTGCATTCAATGAGTTACGTTTAATTATGCTATCATTCGATTAGATGTTCGCTATCTTGTATGTATTGCATATCTTGCATCTCATTTGCATTCAATGAGTTCTGGATCTTCCGTTCGATGAACGGCTTCTGTCCTCATTTCTCTATATCCAGTCCTCTTTCGCTTCGCTCTACTTCCCTCGTTCTCTGAGCGATTTCATACTCTCAGTCTGCTGACTCACTGACTCACGGATCTTCCTCGACTTTCGATTTCCAGGCTTCTACTTGACTCTCGACTTCTGTTTATCTTAATCTTTCTAGTCTGGCTCGTTATGTCGTCATGTTTCCTGCTGATTTTATTTCTCTACATGCGCCGTTGTTTTGCTTCCGCTTTTTCTATACATGCTACTTGTATATAGGTGTTGCTCTTGAAATGTTTCCAGGTTATGTCTATTTATGCTTTCATTCGATCAGATGTTCGTTATCTTGTATGCATTATATATCTTGCATCTCATTTGCATTCAATGAGTTCTGGATCTTCAGTTCATCGAACGGCTTCTGTCCTCATTCCCCTATATCCAGTCTTCTAACGCTTCGCTCCATCCCAGTCAAGATACCATCCACTCTTCTCCCACTTCGCTCCACCCCACACTTGTTGATCTGTTTCATGGTTCGTATACATGATTTCTGCCCAGTCTTTCGATTTCATCCCTCAAGTCTTGCATGTTGGTCTTCGATTACATGGTGTGCTCTATTTCGCTACATGCTTTGCTTAGCGCTCATTGATTCCATGATGTACAACAGTTCTCTACTGCTATTGATCAGGAAATATTTATATTACGTCTGTGCTTCGCCTTACATTCGATCTGTTAGATTCACTTCATCTCCTTTACGGATTTATTACTCATCTCGATTTGCACATATTATGTTCCTTAGTACATCTTGGATAGCCGGTATTATACTTCACCGTCAGCCGTTCCATTAATGTTCCCATTAATTGATGGTCCTAGTTTCCTGTGCTCCCGTTGCCTTAATTTGATGACCTCGTCCCTTATGCTCCCACTTCACCCCATTTCACCGTCCTTCATTAACGTGCCCTTCTTCCCTGTCCTTCAGCCCTTTTTCCTCACCCGGTACATAAAGTACCTCTCCCTCTCTCTCATATATTCTTGCCCCTCCTTATTCTTCATTGATCGTAGTTGTTCTTCGATGATCTCTCCCTAGTACCTTTACTATCTTATACTGTGGAATGCATCCTCCGGTTACTCTGCCATGTTTTGCTTGATTTCGGTACTAACCGATGTTTTACTTTCACGTTTTAACAAGGTATATCTCCAGACTTTTTCGTTCTCCTGCTCACGATTTTGCATTGCAATCCGATTTCTTCTGCTTATCCCTATTCCTGCTCTTTAGGTGGAACTTAAGCTTCGGCTGTTCCAGGCTTTCCCTTACTCTGCATTGTTATTACTTTGAGCGGCACTGTTGGGAGCAACCAAGTTTGCCTTGGCACTCATGAGCTTTCGAACAGAAACTCGGTTTGAGGGGTACTGACATTCGCTCAGCTACTTCAGCACTTCTTTTGGCACTGATGAAATCGTACTTGCTTTCGAGGAGGGGCTTACTATGAAGCCTTCTGCTTCCTTCAGCTGCTTTAGTGTTTTAGGACTCCTGCTGCATTCGTAGCACATGCTGCGATATACTATATCCAGTCCTCTAAGCGTAGCTGTACTTCCCCCGCTCTCTGAGCAATTTCATACTCTCGGTCTGCCTGACTCGACTGTCGATTGCATAGCTTCTAACCTATTCCCAACTTCAGTTTAACTTAATCTTTCTCGTCTACCTCGTTAGGTCTTCGTTCCCCGTTGAGATTTTTTTTTCTCCACATGCGCTGTTTATCTGTTACCGTTTATTCAGTGCATGTTATTGGTATACAAGTGTTGCTCTTTAATTGTTTCTAGATGGCGTTTACTTCTGCTTACATTCGATCAGTTGTTTCCATTTCATCTCCTTTCAGGTTTTATACTAAAGTCTTGCACATCTTCTGTATAAAGTTCCTACTGTTCACATGCTTTCCATAAGTTGCATGTGTTACATGAGCAGTATAGTAGCACACCCTTCATCATACCTTTCAGTACACCCTTCTATCTATATAATCCCAGTTAGGAGTTCTTCTACTGGATTGATTCCTAACACTTCCCCTCTGCATTTTATGAAGCCCTGAGTTGCCTAATATCATCTCAGGAGTGTTCTGTGATATCTCAGTATTGGAGGCTATTTGTGATGCGTGAGTGAACTGGCTGTACTATCTTTGAACGCTAGGAGAGAGTTGAGTCTTGCTGTGTGCAATTAGGAGTGTCTCTCTGGTGAGACTAGGAAAGTTGAGTGCTAGGATGTCTGATACATCAGAAGTCAAAATGCCTGAAAATAGACCATCTACTTCAAAGAGCAGGAACAAAGGTTCTCATCACATTACATATCATGCATCTCATTGGCATTCAATGAGTTCTGGATCTCCCGTTCCTCCAACGGCTTCTGTCCTCATTTCTCAACATCATGTTTAAATTCATATCATGTTTATATTCCATCTGCACTTCATGTGCATGTAATGTGTTCTGGATCTCCCGTTCCTCCAACGGCTTCTGCTCTCATTTCCTAATATCCAGTCCTGTCACTAATCACGCCAACCTAGTCAAGATACCATCCACTCCTCTCACACTTCCATCCACCCCAGCCATCCTCCACTCAAGCCATGTTTTTCTTACTCGCTCTATGCTTACGAATGGATCTTCCTACTCGCTCGATGGTTCTCCTCTGCTTTCAATTTCAGCGGCTTCCTCTGTTTCTGTTCCAGAACGTTGTCTCTTTTCTCTTACGTGATGCAAACTAGTCCACTGCAGGTGCTACTTATGAGATGTATCAATTCCCGTTCCTGCTTTCATCACTTCCGCTTATCTGTTTCCGTTTTATATCTCCTTGCTTCCTTTCCTTGTTTCCTTTCTTGATTACCTTTCATTCAATTTTCATTTCGTTACTTCCATATGTATGTTCTCGGTTCCCTATTAACAATTCAAGCCACCAGCTGGCTTTAATACCGATATCAACTAACTATAGTGAGCATTTCGTTTGGTGTGCCCAAAGTTGGGGAGACGCGCCGTGCTTAGGTGCATACTTTTCGTTGTGCAGGTCAGGATTCTACCATGATCCAACTGCAGGGTGGTATTACAATACCCATGATGGAGTTTATTACACTTTTGAAGAAGGAACATATGTTCCCATTCTTTCGAACGACACCTCTGGAGACATGGTATCAGAAGAGAGACGTGGAGATTCTTCACCAAAAGTAGCAACGGGATCCATGAACTCAGTTGAAGCTGCAGAAATTCTTCCGACCGCACAAGAACACGGGATCTGTCATGTTCCTGAAGATACTCTAGAAACTGCGTCGTCTTTATGTGGAACTGCTGAGTCAGAAAGAAGTGATGAGCTCATGGAAACTCTGTCAGATCGCGTATCAGATGCACTAACAGAAACTCAGTATCCTCTCTGGCATTTTGATATTGTTCGATCAATCTACTGGTACTACGACAAGGATTCCCGCGCGTATTACATGTATCATGAGGAAAGTTCTTCTAATACAACGGAGACTCCTGCGAATGATACAGAAAGTACCCGAGCCACACTCTTTCGGGAAGAACATATAGGAACAGTAAGTGAAGGTATGTAAAGTTTCGTGATTTAATGCAAATGTACTGTTCTGGTCCTGTTCTTTCCTTGTTACTCTAACACCCGTAGTGGAGATCTGCACCTACTCTTGGTGAAGTTAAATGTAATCTTACGGGGTCGCTTATAACTGTTTCCGATAGTGGATTGGCGAGACTGAGAGTAGTAAAGTTCGTCCACATGACCGTCCCTATGCACGTCAATGCGTCTTGTGATCTTCATCTAGAACACGTTGCCAAACTTGTAATATGTGTATCTTATCAGGGCCTCGTTATGTCACGAAGTCTGAACGTGTCGAACACCTAGAAAATCAAGAAGTTGGTCCAGATGAGGCGAACACGGAAGCTTTTGAACCTGCCCCTGGATGGTAGGTGTGAACTTCCAGGCCTATCTTCTGCATCACAAGGTTCACTTGTTTGCTCTTGTCTTCGAGGCAGCTTGTTTCCAAGTCTGTATATATAAATAGAAGTAAATACTTTGATTCGTGATGTAGGGTAGGATCTTCTCCCATTGTCTGGAGAGTAACAGTTTAATGCCACAATTTCTGGCCTCTAGCACTCTATCCAAGGCTGCTCTTGTTATTGTTCTCTTTTCTTGTAGGAGAGACGTACGTTGACCTCATTGTGTTTGATGCGATTGCACAGGGTTGAAGAAGCTCTGATTGAGCTGTACTTGAAAGGGTATCCTCAGGACACTTCGGTCAAGGATGAAGGACCCTGGATTACTTCTGCAGATATATTTGACGAGACTCCTGATAACGTTATCTCTTATGCAAATCCTGAGCGTTTACGATCCTCCCAGCATGGGGACAGTAGGATCGTGGAATATGATGACCAGGTGCTGTCCAATAGCTATCCGTTAGATACAGAAGTACTGCAATTTCCTATGCATGAATCAGATAACGATGGAAGTGAGGAGTTAGAGGAAGGGGAATGGGTTCCTGATGAACCACTGAGGATAGTAGATGGAGAACATGGTGAAGATCGAACGTCCTGTCGAGAAAACTTGGACGAAAACAGTACGGACAGTAGGTTTTCAGCAGGTTATGCTACAAACAGTGAGTGTTACAGAGAGTCGGGAGACGAAAAGCTTAAGGCCCCTGACTTACAGCAGGGTGATGCACCAGCTACTCACAGGGATACAGATGACTATGATATGGAGGAAGGTGAGATAAACTTGGTAGACGAGTATCTCGAGCAGAAAAAGGAAGAGGACCAGTGGCAGGCTCAATATGGACAGGTGGTGAGAGAGAAACCGCTAGAGTACGTGATACCTGGGGCCGTTGATTTATGGGACTGGATGATCATTGACAAGGAGCAAAAGACATCCAAGCAGGGCAAGTTGAGGAAACAACTAGTAGGGAGGATAGTCTCCTCTGTCACCAAGTTGCATCCTTCACTAAGTGGTAGTAGTGGCCTTATCCGCACGAGTGCTATTAAAGCTGCGGAGCTTGACTTTGTGAAGGTCTCATCAGGTGACATGTCTCTTTGTTCACTAAGTCCCATGACTAAGAGAAGAACCTGCAAGTGTTCTAAGATTTATCGCTGTTGTCTATTTCCCATGCAGATTTGCTTTCTATCTTCCATGCATGTCGCAAACTGGAAATGGCATAAATTAACTGCATGTGCCATCTATCCAGGTAAGATTTACAAACTGCGGCGGCCCAGTAGAAAGCATTTGGCTGCCGTGGAGAGTTACGATTCTTCAAATCCAACCAAGGATCTTGGCCTGCCTCTCATTGGACTTGCGGCACAGAATATTGCAGAGGAGAGAGAATCCATTGATGTGAATGTTGCTCATAACGAGATAACGGGTTGCGGAGACTGTCTAGTATCCAAGCCGTTCATTCCTAACACTGGTCACTGGCGTTTCCAGGGTCTACTACCGACGAAAGTACGTCTACTATCTATCAACGTAGCTATTTATCTCCGGGTACACGTAGAACACCAGAGGTGATATTGGTTCTACCATGGACAAATACGGGACTCACATACTAGGAAATCCCTGTCTGTTCTAGGTGACCATATTCTGTGCTGTCAGTTGTCTGACATTTTTCATTTTTACTCATGGTTGTGGGAATTGCAGAAAGGAAGAGGAGTAGCTGGTGCTCATGTGGCATCCAAATATCTGTCCCCAGAAGAGATCGTAATCAGAGAGCAGGTTGGTTACTTCTTTGCCTCTGCTCAGGCATACTACTAGATTGACTGCTTCTTATGCTTGTGCTTAGCTCATTAGAGACAAGAAGTCTTTTCTTGGTTGCGGTGGTGTTGAGTGGAAGATCTTTGTGTTTGTAATTTGCAGAGAAAGCAAAGATATCGCGATCGAGCAGCAGAGCGGAGGAATCTGCACGGCGGATTTGGAATAGGACCAGGACAGAAAGGATTATCTGTTATTGAGCTGGAGAAGTTGGACGTGGATGAGGCTACAGGGATGGCTGGGGCTTTGGAGAAAGCAGCTGCTGCTCCTCCATTAGGCAGAGAAAATGTAGGAAAGCGGATGCTGGAGGGCATGGGCTGGAAGGAGGTTTGTAGTCAATGACGAATGTCCTGAAATGTCGTCTCATCATATAATAAGAAAACAACAAGCTTGCTTATATTTTTGACAGTTAATCGATGTGTTTACTCCACTGTTAAGAATGAACTACCGTGAGTGACTTCCACAAGTTTGCCGTGCAAAACTCACGTTTCCATGATGGATAAAATGCAGGGTGAAACATTAGGAGTCGAAGGAGGTTTGGTTAGGCCTCTTCAAGCGCAAGGGAATGTTGGTCGCGCCGGTCTTGGATGGGGCTGACAAGTTTGGTCTTATAACTGCGTTGAGAAGCTCACCGCTGTTAATAATATTCTCTACGTTTTGAAACCACGGTAAGACATGCCTTAGAGTGCATTGCTGTGATGGATAATCTATAGAGAAGGAGAAATGTACCTCTGCGTGATCGATTTTGTTTTCGAACGAATGATAGTTAATGTGAGGTTCGTAAAATTCTTCCTTCTAGTGATCTATGAGATTTTGAAGTTGCATAACTTGCAGCTCAATAAGAGAAGTTGATCAAGCAAGAGCACGAAGAAACTGATGACGATGTTGGAAACTCTTCTACAGAATCTTCGGTCGATAACACGTGATAAAGCAGATCATGCAGACTTTGAAGAAACAGATCCATACTTACTGCAGGTGAGCTTCTTTCAGTAATTTCCGAAGGATACGAATGAAGATTATTCAATGTTCGCCTGAATTTATACTCTTTCACTTGACAGCTCTGATCGTTGAGCACATCTTAGTGCGTGAGAAAAAACATCTTAACGTGTGGTGAGGTGCTATGTAGTTCACATAATCATACTATTTTAGCCAAAACTTTTCATCACCGTCTTCCATTCGTGTCTGGCAACCGATTGATCTGCTGTATAGACAGGACATGGTAATCGAATCACAAGTAGAGAAGTGGAAGAAGAATCTGAATCAGTCTTACGCGTATGCCGGGAGGTGAGAAGCTAGTCTACCTGACCCAAATCAGCTCACAAAGAAGAGGAAGACATAAATGACATGATGTTTATAAGCTGCTTCTAACTGGAACTGAAAGGTCTGCGTGATTAGTGGTCTGCATGAAACTGTGTGGACTGTCTTTGCGAATCTTTGTCTTGCCTTCTAGGGAGAATTCTATGCATGAAACGTCTTTTTGCTGTCTTTGTGTTAGGCAAAGAGAAGCTGAAGGCATTGGCACAGAGACTATCTGCTTTCTTTGATCGGTGCAATCCGAGATGGTTGTGAAGACTAATATCTTGTCGACCTGACAAGCCGGTTCACCTAGTTAGAGTGTTTGCATAAGCTTCATCGATGTGCTAATTACATTTCTTTTGCTGTGTGCTCTGCACATTACTGCAAAACAGATAGATTGGACGTCGCCAAGTGCAATGTCTAAGGAAGGAGGGATTGAGAGGTCAGTTTCTATGGCGGATACAGTATCTGAAATCTACCTCAGAATTCTTACCTTATGAAATGGAGATGGGTAGGAACTGACTCTCAATGATAAGAGATGCGCATATTATTCTGTTCTGAATCTTTTAATGGATGATATTGGAGATCAGGGTGTGATACTAATTCTTTGAAGATAATACCCCGAGCTGTTCAACACATAACTTTGTGTATGCGAAATCGCACCTTCACATCCAAGATATTCGTTCTCTTGGAGGATTAGTATATATGCTCGCAGTTGAAGACGTTTAAATCTGATTTATGGATGATTCAAAGAGTCAAGTATTGGCTGTTGACCTTTGAAGTTCAACGGCCATCCAAGTGTCCGAAATCCTCTCTTCCAAAATATATTGGCCTCACCAATTAGAATCATGGCATCCTGGAACCCATTGCTTCTCTCCTGTGATACGGTGTTCTTGTGGGCGAGTTCTTGGTTTCCTGCAACTAACTCCCTTCATAAAGGTTTACCTCTCATCTCCAGTTTGATGTTTGATGAAATTATCTGATTGAAGAAAGACGCTAAATCGTAATTTTTTATATCCCTGCGTTTCCTTTATATGTTTCATCTATCATCTTCCATGGTTGGTCGTATTGCATTACTATGGCCTCTGCACACTATCACACTTGGAAGCCGTATTGAACAATACATACTCGAAAGCTTTTCATTAAGCTTATCACTCCCATACGGAGAAAGAGCCGCAGGCACCTTAGTGAAACAAGATGACATGTCTCTCGCCTCTTTTCTCTCCGCTCTTTTCTCTCCGTTTCAAATGTAATCTACCCATTTCTCCAGAATTTTGTTGGTCTCATATTTGGTCGCATGAGATAACCGTAGCTGAAAATGTAACTTTCTAGTAGTTTGAGTTGCATCGGTATCATAGTGCAGCATCCACACCCCATTCAAAATACGTTCTTCACAAATCGATGAATTGTATGCTGTGAAGATACCCCATTCACTTATGCATAGTGAAACCTCGCCAAGTATATCTTTGTAGTAATACCTCCTTCAGACTGGTCTCATCACCATCAAGTTTCCTACCAACATCGTACAATCCGGTAAGATCGCAATTTCTTAAAACTGTAGTTCAAGGTCAAAGTGGATCATGAAAGTAACTCAAAAATCACCAAAAGGCATACCACAAAAATCATCCCTGTACATGCATACCTTGAAGTGTACTACCTGACTGTAATATACTCCATCTAACTTGAAATGTACTCAAGTAAACAACATTACTTGAGTCTTGATTACATGCTTTAATGCAAGATAGTCAAAGTGAATTTCTTATATCAGCTACAATGTATCTTCCCATCCTTCGTGCTTTCTACGCGGTCGCCCTTTGCTCTACAATGTACACTTTTGTTCGTTTGTCACTTCGGTCCTGGCAATACCCTTGACGACAAGGCATTCCATCGTCTTTATTTTAGTTTACAAGGCGACCGAGTGTGATAACAAGAAGGATGGTAAGACCCCGTCAAGCCGTCTTAATTTTAGTTGGCTTTAACGGTGTAGGGGCTGCCACTGACGTTTAATTTCCACTACCACTACTACGAGTACCGGTTCAACGGTTTACGTCAGCACTTCTGGCCGTAACTTCAGGTCGACTTGTGGTTAATAGACAGTTGTCGTGATACAATACGCTCTACATATAGAACTGAAGTAGTGACGGCACACTGCAAACCGCCCACGAGACAAGTGCGATCCAACGAGAAAAGGATAAAGTACTCGCCTTGTTCTCAGCTGTGCACACTGTATAAAATGTTCTTATATAGAAGAAAACCACTGAATCTGCCAGCAAAAGGACGAGGACCCCCAGCATCTTGTCGCAGTACGCTAGCTATGGATCGGTTCTCCAGCGCTGCCAGATGTCAGCAAGAGGTGGAAGATCAAATTGGCGGAGTTTTACGAGTTTAGCGGAAATTACTTAGGAGTCAAATTTGGATGCCGTACAAAACGACATGCGTGTGAAATCATTGAGATCACAATCTCTTTAGAATGCATCTAGTAGTAATTTCGCCGTGAGTGGGATGTGAGGTGGCGCATCCTAATCCAGCTAGCTAGGACGAGATAAGTTACCAGAATAGCACTCTTCATGTGGTTGAGGGTGATCAAACTCAAGTTGATATACATAGTATGAAATTAGTATGGTCATTTTGATATCGCAGTTTGGGAGAGTGGAGTTCCGGAGAGTGTGGGGACGGGAGAGGGAGAGGAGGGGAAAGATACATATTTTCTAAGGGCTCTCCAGCATATAGCACTTGAGTGAATAGTAAATTTGTTTATTTTTAGATTTCCATTCCATTGGTATTAGATTGAAGACTATGAAGAATTCAGTGAAAAGTTATGGGGATTCTTAGAATGATCATTATATATTGAGAGGGATGGGTTGTGAATTTTATTTTTAATTTCTTGGTTTTCATGATTGAGCTCCATGATAATTTAGTTTGAATATTTTTGAGATGAAATTGAAAGCTATGAAAATTTATAGTTTTTTAAATTTGGAGAGATTATATTTTCTTATGTGAATTGTGATGTGAGCAATTGTGATTTTGTGGATATGGGAAGATATGGAGAGGAGCATCATATATTACTATCGTTATTCTTGTCCTAGCCATGGCTATATGTTCCCATGTGAGGCCGTCTAGAGCAACTCGAGATACATCATGCCCAGTGTGTCATCAATGCTTTACCTTGCAAGGAGTAAAGACCCATGTGGGAAGGGTGCACAAGAACTATGATTGGATCACTTGGGATGCTCACGTGAGGGGAGCGACCA
The DNA here is from genome assembly GCA_948567375.1 of Lunularia cruciata. Lineage (NCBI taxonomy): Eukaryota > Viridiplantae > Streptophyta > Marchantiopsida > Lunulariales > Lunulariaceae > Lunularia > Lunularia cruciata. The sequence continues at coordinate 59,469,114 of OX419761.1, read as the reverse complement.
CATCGACAATAGTGACACTCCGGATCGTGCATGTTTCCTCTATCCCTTTGTTGACCCTTCCAGGGATACCGATCTAGTCATGGGAATGGTGTCATCGATGCTTTACCTTGCAAGGAGTAAAGACACATGTGGGAAGGGTGCACAAGGACTATGATTGGATCACTTGGGATGCTCATGTGAGGGGAGCGACCACATCGACAATAGTGACACTCAGGATCGTGCATGTTTCCTCTATCCCTTTGTTGACCGTTCTAGGTATACCGATCGAGTCATGGGAATGGTTAGCTTCTCAAGCGGGTTGCATGTTGGGGTTATTTGAGACTAGTTTTCCATGTCCACGTCTATTCCATAGGCTACCCCGTACACTCCATAATTATGCTAGATAGGCTTTTTGCCTACCACTTGATCGTTTGGCACGTGATTCCTTGGACAAGTTAGCATGGTTCCTATTCCTCTTACTCCCTCAATGGTGTCTTCATTATACTAGAGGGGGACATGTAGGGCATAGAAAGCTGGTTGTTTTTCAATTTCAAGCGGGGGATTGGACGGCCATTTAGGAGGAGTTTGTTGCGGCTACACATTTTAGGAGATAGGTTTTGCCACAGAATACCATAGAGTCCACTTGATTATGATGGTGTAGGACATTAGGTCAAGCGGGAGAGTTTAATAAAGCAACATGAGTGCCACATCCTTTATCTATGGCTAGTCCTGCTGATGAGACTATCTTTTCCCTACACTCACTACATCCCATGGTAGGAGAAGGATTATCACTAGAGGTCTTAGATTATTAGCTTGAGTAGCCTTTATATCTTGATATGTTGCTTTTTGCACAAGTATTGTGCATTACCCCTTGCTTTTCCTCATGAGGCTTGTCAAGGATTGTATATGAGCACCTTGGAGATTACTTTCAGATAAATGATCATTCTAGTGGTTTTACCAAGTTGTTTCAAGTGGTTGTAGCAATAGGGAGAGGAGAATTCTTATGTATGTTAGTTGGGTGTTAGGTGCTAGTCTACTTCTCATGATGGAGAAAGACACATGGAGCATTAGACTGATTGCTATTGGAGATATCTTTTTGCATTTGGTCAGCCACACCATTGTCCTTTAGCATCGTTCTCACTTCCGGAAGTACCTTACTCCACATCAATTTGGAGTAGCTACACTTGGAGGATGTGAGGCTATATCTCTAGGCATTAGGGCACTCCTAGATATCCATGCAAAGTGGGTCGTCCTATAGGAGGATATTGAGAATGCTTTTAATAGCAGCTCACGGGCATCCATCTTTAGAGAGCTTAGGGAGGCTAGTGGATTCTTGGCAAGTCTTATTCCTTTTGTGCGGTCTTTTTATAGCTCTCTTGCTTCCCTTTACTACCATGATGATTGTTCATAAGAGGAAGTCACGGTCTTGGAATCAATTATTGGTACATGTCAAGGAGATCCTTTAGGGGGACCCTTATTTACCATGGCTCACTTTAGAGCTCTCTTATTTACTACTTTGGCCATGCCAGGTTGTGTATTTCCTTCCTTGGTAGAAGATATACACATCATGGGCCCTATAGGTAGGCCTTTGATCACTTGACTATCGAGCTACATCTAGTAGGCTTGAGAGTCAAGGTGTCAAAGTGCAGGGCATAGTCCTCTTTAGGTATCCCTCCCCACCTTGAGCTTCCAAAGGGGTGTGTCACATCTATAGATGGACTACGTGTCCTTGGAATGCCAATAGGATCCAAAGGATTTTACCACATGCTTCTTAAACATTGCCCTTACAAGGATGTTTTCCATGTGGATGACCTTCCGTTATAAGGAGATCCGTAGGTGGCATTTAGTATACTTTCCTCTAGTATTTCTCATCAACCAACTTACCTCCTCCACACGGTTCCTCCCACCTTGTGCTTCCTATCAAGTCTAAGAGCCTTTGAGAGGATGATTATGAGAATCTTTGGTGATATTATTGGACCAAAGATATTTGAGTGTGTGATAGAGGATTTGGCACCTAGACAGATGGCTCTGCCAATCTCAAGTGGAGGATGGGCTTGCTATTTATGAAGGAGATGGCAGCACCTATAGCATTTTTTGGTAGTTGGGCTTGGCACTCTTACTTCCCTCTCATTTTGTGGTTGTTGATAGGCCAGTTTTGGAAAATTATGTGATAGAGGTGGAAGAGGGATCCTTTTCTCTCCTAATGTTATTGTGGTAGAAAAGACAAAGTTTATGTCCTTGGGCACATGGGGAATTTCCATCTTTTGCTTCACTATTTTCAGATTGGACTAGAGTTTGCAATCTTCCTTGATGGTGCAATAGTGTGAGCAGATGTTACATTCTCTCTTAGTTGACTCGTCCATTCCTTAGGCTACTAGTGCATGTCTTTGCTCTTGCTCCGGCAAGGATGCAAGCTCTTGGATCCTAGCTCAACCGTGCATTAAGGCATTCCAACTTGCACAAGCTACTTTCTCTATAATGATGAGGTTTTGCTTGGGTTTGGTCCACCCATTTGCATCTTCATTACTCACTTGTGAGTGTGGTTCTACACTAGATAGAGCAGTGGTCCATATGACATGATGTCCTTTTGGAGGACAGATGATAGCTACCCATGATGCTATTAGGAACATAATTTTTGTTATGGCACAAGAGAGTGGATACTTGGCTTGGAGAGAGCATTGGTATGCTTTGCAAATGATACGTGTTAGGGCAGACTTATAGTTGGTCCAAGATGATCAGGTGTAGTAGCAGATGTCATGGTTACGGACCCTATGCATGATATAGTTTCAAAGGGAGTGATTACTCATTGCTTTGGATGGGCAGCGAGTGCAACAGCAACTTGCAAGGTCTCCAAGTATAGGAGCATGCAACAAGATCCCCTCTTTGTTCCTCTAGTCTTGGAGTTATATGGAGCAATGGACACAATGTTTGACAAATTTTTCATGGAGTGCACAAGAGCTTATCGTGTTAGGCACCAAGGGATACCGCTCTCATTCTCATACTTTGTAGTATATTTTGGATAGCATGTGTCCATTGCTCTTTAGAGGGCAATGGCTAGTGCAATCCATAGGAGAGCAATCACACTAGGTGAAGCTTCTTTGGATGGTCCATTTTTTTGTTTGTAGATTGTATGACTTGAATAGCTTGGATATCTTAGGTGTAGTAGGGCAGATTTCTCATATTGACTCTACTGGGGCTTAGCCCTATTTTACCTTTTTTGCCTCATACTTGTATGGCTTGATAGGGCCTTCTAATCTTTCATGTTTTCTATGCAATTGCACTTTCTTCCATTTTGATTGTCAATAAGGTTTGAACTAATAAGTAGAGGATATTATTTTCCAAATAAATTCATCAAAATAAATCTGACATACAAAGGGGATCCCTAAGCAATATTTCATCAAGAAAAAAGTTTTGTAGATGGTAGTGAACTATTTATTCTGCAATAGTCTTTTGAATGATTCTTTTTCTTTTTCTTTTCTTTAGGTTAAAATTGGTTAGAGCGTTTCTCTCCAATTTTGTTTCATGGGTAAAAATCTAGATTTATTCCTTGAACGGCACCTACTTTTCTCACTATGGGCACATTGGTTGCCTTTAAATTGGTACATTACTCTCAAACTCATACTCTTACCAAAATACATAATTCAACTAAATGTGATGTACATAATTGCCTTTTTAGTAGTTCTTTACACCATTTTCCAATTCTTGTCTAGCTTGTTAGTACTTGTGAAGACTCCATAAAAGAATAGTTGGCGGTCTTTCCATAAATAAAAAACTTTGTGATTATTTTTAGTAAACTCTGTAATCCAATGATGAGCTAATATTTGAACCCCCAAAAAGCATGACAATGGATAATCAATGCAAATTGTGTTCATTTATAAAATTCAGGCAAGTGCTTACAGATGTTTGGGTGTGTTGTAATGAAATAAATATTAGTCAAAAGAGACAATGTGTGTATCAAATTGGATTGCCATGGCAAGGTGATCCACAAAGATATATTTGAAAAAGGCATATATTTTGGCAAATACTTGCTCCAAACATGCCTTCTCCCTCAAAATTCCTCCTATAACTAGATCTCTTTCTCAATGTTTGGTCAGTGGCAAGCAAGGTTTCCAATTGTGGTGGTGTTCTTGTTCATAGATAAGTTCATGGTAGGGGAGGTTGAGAGTTATGGAGAATTATACACCACCACCAGCAGCAACCAAGAAATTGATCAAGGATTGAGAAATTTTAGTCCAAAAAGGCGGAGAAAATTTGGCAATGAGAGACATTCAAGTTCAAGTTCTTGATTGATTTTAGACTCATATTCAGACTTAGAACCAAGACCCACATTAGGGTAATTTAGTGAATTGTTGAGGATGGCATCTTCTATTCCTAACAAAGCAAAGGAGGATGAACAATTCTAGATAGTAATCCATATATTTATGGTGGTATTTGCAAGAAGTCAATTCAAAAGAGCACCACTTTTAGCTCCATGGCCACATTTTCGTTTAGAGGGGTAAGGATTTCATGCTTCTATGACAAGTGATCAATTGTTCAAGAAATGGTTGAGGTACATGAAATCTTACAAGGAAGCTCAAGAGCTAAAAAAAAATAAGTTGATAGGAGAACAGCTCCTTGAAAAAGAGTATGCAAGAGATGGAGAACCATAGATGAAAAATTGACTAGAATGGGGGTCATGTTTGAGAGTCTTGAAAACATTATACCACCTACTATGGTAAGGTTAGGAGATTTAGATCCCAATTCATGCAAAGGTATAGGCTACAGATTCGAGGAGGATTCAAAAGGTGAAGAAAACACATTGATAGGCTCTCAATTCCCTCTCCTCCAGAGGTGGTGCTTACGGACTCATGCTCTTGATTTGTCCCAAATATCCAAGGGGTGGACGGTTTAGCTACTATTTTTATGGAGTGCTTGGAAAGTAAAATAGGAGCAAGCACTTTAGAGGAGTCTACTTTTGTTGCACCACCTCCACTAATCTCAAATATTGATGGGTTAGAAGGATTTTCATTGACAAAGAAGAAGAATGTGATGCAAAGAGGAGAAAAGGTATAACAACAACAACAACAACAACAACAACAAAGGGATATCAAGAATGTCATCAAGCATATCTCTATCTCATGATTTAGCAAAGATCACTATGCTAAAGGTAGAGAATATAGAATCTAGGGAACTCTAGTTACAACTCTTAGAACTAGAAGCCACTAACATGAGGAAAAGAGAAAAAAATTTGATAAAAATAAGAAGTTGAGTGTGTCAAATGAGAGACCAAGAAAATGAAGGTAGAAATTGAGAAGAAATTGAGGAAAGCTAAAGCTCACAAGCATATGTTCAAGGAGATTTCTTTAGAGTCCAAGTGCACTTATGAAATCAAATTGTGTCTCTTCCAAGGAGGAAAACTCTAGAGTAAACAATCCAAGATTTTCAAGTTCTTGCCCAAGCTGATAAGGAGAACAAGCCCCTTATTACTTGTATTAGTCATTAGCCAAAACATCTTATACTAAGCTCATATCGCTCTAGTAATAATGAAATGATACCACTTAAGGCACTTCTATATAATGTGGAATGTTTATAAATAAAGTTGGTGTGTCCTTTATTGTGTAATCTATGGTGTAATCTAATTTATTGCATGAATGATTGATTGTGTGTAAGTGTAGTTTTTATAACTACTTTAGATTGAACAAAGTAAACAAAACAAAAACTCCAAAAGAAGCACAATGTAGCTTGCTTGATGGCTAAGCAATGATCCAATGACCCACAAAGATGCACATTGGCACATGTTGGTGCTAGATGGTACCCAAGCAAACCTCCAACATGCACCAACCAACCACTAAAAGGTGTGTTAGCACCCACTAACACCCAACAAAAGATATAAAAGATGCCAGTGCTCATTGGCACTCAATGGTGCTTGTTAGTTCTTGACACTCACTTTTCAAAATATTCATATTCACATGATGAGCACAAGGAGTGAGAGTGAAGTAAAGGTAAAGTGTATATATATATATGGAATCATACATATAGTACATATGGATGATATGTACATGTGGAGAGTTAGTACCTATGTGGAGCTAAAGGAGATGGAGCTAAAGAAGTTGAGGTGTGAGCTTATGCAATTGCAGCATGAAGTGTGCACGCAATAGCATCCTCAAGTCGGTGGCAGCATACATCATGTAGAATTGCCAGTGCTAGATAGCACCCAAGAAAACCTCCAACATGCACCAACAAACCAAAAAAAGTGGTATAGCACCCTCCAACACCCAACAAAAGATATAAAAGACGTTAGTGCTCATTGGCATTCAATGGCATCCATTGGCACTTGGCACTTCACTTTTCAAAAGATTCACATTCACATGATGAGCACAAGGTGTGATAATGAAGTAAATAGAAATGTTATATATATATATATGGAATCATACATATGGATGATATATACATGTGTAGAGTTAGCCCCTAAGCAGACCTAAGGTTGGAGCTAAAGGAGATAGAGCAAAAGAAGTTGAGATGAGAGCTGATGTAGTTGTAACATGAAGTGTGCATGCAATAGCATCCTCAAGTTGGTGTTGGTATACATCATGTGGAATCCTAAAAGAGCTCAATGACCACCATAAGCTCCAATCCATCTCATCCTAGGGTCTATCCCTAATAGAAGCAACTAGAAGGTCATATGGATCACAACTATAAGAACTCAATCTACCAAAAGTCCACTCCTCCGTGGTAAAAGTAATAATAGGGCAATTATTATGGACAAATCTATCCAAAGTAGTCATCAAGGGGTCAAAATGACAAATTTTATGATCATCATTTTTCCCTATGAGGACAGAAGTAAGGAGTATGGATTGCACCATGTGGATGGTTCCTACAATAGGAAATTTCACTTTCCTTCCTTCTTGTAATACAAGCAGCGAGACATATTATCTAAATATGAAAATTGGCTTGGTAACATCTGGAAAGATGTTGTGTACAATGGGCTAGGTAGATCAGAAAGAGGTGTCACCAAAATAATACTTCTACTAATAGGGCAGAAGTCAAAAATAGCTTGAAAACTTTAGAGAAAATTTTGGAGGCCTAAATGGATGAATTAGGCCTAAAAATAGAAAGATTCCTCCCTCCCCCCCTCAAGGAAAAAAGGATTGTTTGCTCTTCCTTATTTGTCTCATCAAGAGCTTTCCAACAGTGCCTCACCCATATGATTTTGAGCTCCTTATAATAAGATTCTCTAAAGAATCCCTTTGGTCAACTAGATAGGACAAGGACTAACATGTCACCCATCAAACAACTAATCCAAGGATGGAGCTTGCTGGCAGGTCACCAATCCATGTATCTGATCCAAGGGTGGAGCTTCCTTTGAGTGGATCCTCTTTGCTATTTAATAAAGAGAAGGTGCTCCTTTGGGGCATCAAAGGATTGAGTGTTAAACCTGTGTTTTCTCTCTTGTATCTCTCTTGGAGAGTTCTCTTGTTCTCGGAGTATTACAATGGTATCAAAGTGGATGTTTTAATCCAAGAGAATAGATCACCCCTCTTGGAAGAGCACAACCTACTAAAATTGAGTAATTTGAGGTAAAGATAGTGCAATTGTTAGACTTAGGAAGTGCTTGAGAGAGCGGATGGGATGGATACACCAAGAGGACAATTTTCTCTACCTAGCCTCTCATTCTTGAAACCATTCTACATCAAGATTATGTACAACCAGTGTGAGCAAATGAGAGTATCTTTAGTTTATCATTATGGAGCAGAATTTATGGATAAAGTGATGAATTCCCCATACCTAGTGATTCTACCTATGGTGGTATACAATAAAGAGGGAGATTTGAAAATCTACATTCTATTATGATGTTATGGATCTGAATGTACCAAATCCTCATCCTTCCAACACACAAGTAAAAATCCAATATGTAGTTAGACCAATAGTGATGTTTAGGGATTTTGTAGTGTGCAATTTTGGTGAGGAATATTATCAACAAGTGATAGCCTCTAAGGTCCAAATGGTAGTCCCCATAGTTTTTGCACTCTCCCGAGTGATTTTTGAACCCTTTATTGAAGTAGGAAGAAGCAATTTGAACATTGGTTGTATGTAGAAATCATGCATCTGCAATTGCAGGAGTTGATACAAGGAATGTAGGGGATGTTGAACAAGTTTTGAGAAATCAAGATGACCATGGAGGAATTGCAAAATCAAATATGTACTATTGAGAAAAATCAAGTAATGCAAGAAGGAGAGCCGTCTCAACAACCAACACCAACAATCAAAGTACCTGGAGAGTTATGTATGCTAATGACACCAATTCCAACCAACAACCAAGCCACATTGTTTCTACAAATGAAAAAGACGTGCAACATTGAGCCTTACAAGGGACAACATTCCATGGGAGTGGTGGAAAATTGGATTTCAAGAATGAATTGATAACTTTGATTGTTCATAATAGAGATCATAGATCATTCTGCATGTGTGTTTGTGTGTGGTTACTTGATTGATAAAGCTCTCACATGGTATGAAACTTGGGAATGATCATTGTTGGTAGAAGGAAGAGAGGTCACTTGGACAGCCATGCAAGAAGTGTTGCTCAAGAATTTCTAATCTATGGATTCCATGCAAATAGCCCAAACCGGACTCTAGCAGTTGAAGCAAAAGAATAGCATACAAGAGTATATGGAGGTATTTTTGGATCTATAGGTTGCAATAACCGATATGAGGCTAACTTAAGCTCTTGGAAATTTCAAGAGAGGATTAAAAGAGTAGATTTGCTAAGAGGTAATGGTGCAAAATCCTTGTACAATTTTTGAAGCCATTGCCTGCACCCAGAGAATAACAAGGACACTTGGTGGAGGTGAGGCAATAACATCAATGCAAACTATCAGGTCAGGGCATACCATTTTGGTGGACCAATTCTTATAGAATTAGGCAACATTTGGTTTTGAGATAGAGGAGCAAGACCTCACCAAGAAGAATGGGGATAGGTCAAAGAAAGGAGAGAAGGAGTCACACAAGGAGAAGGATGATATTATAATTGTAGCTAAGTTGGGGACATAGCCATCAATTGTCATGCTTTTCATCTTAGAGGCCCTTGATCTCCATACAAGCAACCTCTAAACCACATGGAGAGGTGAATTGAAGAGGAAGATATCAAAACCGCATCAAAAAACAATTGATTGCTAGTAAATGTATCTCACGGCCTTATTGGCTCAATGAAGAAGAGTAAAAGCGAGGAGAGGAAGAGGAAGAGTGTTAGAAGGAGGAAGATAAATGCACAATTAATTGTTGTAGATGGAGTGCTAGAAGGCAATCTGGTGAGAATGTTGATAGACCCTAGGGCAACAAAGAATTTCTTGTCTTGCTCTATTGTAATAAGGTTGGGGATTGAATTACAAAAGGATGAGAGGACAAAGTAGAGTTACCTAATGGTCAAATTGAGAACATTGAGTCATAACCTAGAAAGGTAATACTCTCTATAGGAGGGTATCAAGAAGCAATCAAGTGGCAAGTGATATAACTAGCTCATCATGATGCAATCTTAGGTATGTCATGGATGGAGCACTACAACCCCACGGTGGATTGGAGAAAGAAAGTAGTGAAAACTAGTCAATGGAAGATCTTTGGGACTAAAGGAAGACCACAAAGGCAAGAGTTGCCTCTATATGTCATAAAGACCACATCTATTAGTAAGATAGATAGATATTTCATGGGTTTAATAAGAGAAGTCCAGAGTGCCCAACACAATAGACAAATTCTTGAGAAATTGAAAGATGTGGTCAATTAGTTCCAAGATGTCTTTTTGGATGAATTACCCGTAGGTTTACCACCAAAAAGGAGAGTAGATCATAAAATTGAGATACATCTTGGGAAAACACCTCCTTGTAAGGCCCCATATAGACTATCACCTCATGAGTTGGAGGAGTGTAAGGCTCAAATCAAGGATATGTTGCAGAAGGGGTTTATCCAACCCAATGTATCACCATATGAGCTCCTATATTGTTTGTGAAGGACGGAACAATGCACATGTGCATTGACTATTGGGGATTGAATAAACAAACGATGAAGAATAAATATCCATTACCTTGCATGGATGACTTGTTTGATCAACGTAATGGAGCAAGGCACTTCACTAAACTTGATTTGAGGAGGGTTATAACAAAATCAAGATTGTGGAAGAAGACATACAAAAAATGGCCTTTTGAACAATGTAAAAGACCAAATCCATGTAGAGAAATAGGAGAATGGAAACTCACATTGGGACACTTGAATGAGGGTAAACTCCGAATGCCTAGCATGAGCTTTGGCTTTGGTATTTATAGGTAGCATACAAGGCCCTTGAGAAGCTTCTCAGAAGCTTCCTCAAGCCGCTTTCTTAGAGTGCAAGCCAAGTTAACTCGGAAGCTTCTCAAGAAGCTTCCTTCTAGAAGCCGCCTACTTGACGTGCAAGCTAAGCTAGTTGGAAGCTTCTAGAAGCTTCCTTCTAAAAGCTACTTACTTGCAATGCAAGCTAAGCTAGTCGTGAAGCTTCCCAAGAAGCTTCCTAGATACTTCTAGAATATTCTAGGCTAATTTGTCTTATGTGCTACCTTGTAAGTCCGACTAACTTTGTCGCTAAACTCCATATTGTTACATATTCCCCCGCCGCTAGTTGGTGACGTCCTCGTTGCCAATGAAGCTTCAAATTCCTGGATGGCTGTCTATGCATTCTGGAGGTGAGAAAGAGGTTCCCATGTGGCATCATGAAGGGGATACCCTTTCCAAAGGACCTTGTACTCCATATGTTGGCGATAGCCTCGTTAAATATAGCAACGTGCAAGGATACGATCGACTTCGTACTCCTCATGATCATTGATAGGGATAGGAAGAGGAGGAGGTTGGACTCAAGAGGAAAAGGAGGAGGGGTTAGGAACAAAGGGTTTCAACTTGGAAACATGAAAGACAAGATGGATATGCATATGACAAGGCAAGGCAAGGCAAGTCAATAAGCAATAAGAGAGACAATTTGGGTGACATCAAAGTGTCCTATCCAATTAGGGGCAAGTTTACAAACTTGGGTATCAAGTGGGAGAGGGAGGTTACTAGAGGATAGCATGACTTTATCACCGACTTCAAAGGTGAGGTCACGATGATGGTGGTCCGCATATTTTTTTTGGCAATTCTGAGCAACAAGGAGGTGAGACTTTGCTTGTTGGAAAGAGTGGGATATAGTGGTCAAGAATGTGGAAGTATGAGGAACTTGAGATGGAGGGAGAGCAAGAAGAGAATGTGGAACAAGCAGATCTTGGCCAAAATTGAGAAAGAAAGGAGAAAATCCGGTGCTTGCCTGTTTGGAATTGTTGTAGGCAAATTCTGCAGCTGCAAGACATTAATCCCAATCGGTATGGTGGACATTGATAAAGGCACACAGCATATCCTCCAATGTACAATTTGCACATTCAGTTTGTCCATCAGTTTGAAGATGATAGGCCATGGACAAAGCAAGCTTAGTGTCAAGTATCTAGAAGAGTGCTTACCAAAACTTCTTAGTAAATCAAGGATCACGGTCAAAGATGAGTACACATGGCATCCCATGATTCTTGAAGACATTTTCGAAGTAGATTTGCACTAAGGTTGGAGCATCCACAGTATCACAGGTTGGTGCCAAGTGCATTTGCTTACTAAGCTTATCCACAAAAACCACAATTGCAGTGTATCCTTGTTTTGTCTTTGGCAAAGATGTGATGAGATCCAAGCTCACATGCTCTCAACGAGCGGATGGAATGGCAAGTGGTTGAAGGAGTCCACTCGGCTTTTGGTTGCTAGCCTTGTTACGTTGGCAACTCTCACACGATCATACAAATTCTCAAACATCTTGTGTCATATTAGGCCACCACCATTGGTGTTGGAGGGTGCCCAAGGTCTTGTCCACTCCCATGTGACCAACTATTGGTAAATCATGAGCTTCTTGAAGGCGCACAAGTCAAAGATCACCTTTGGCTGGAACATAGATCTGATCCGCATGGAATAGAAGACCTCTCTTGAAGGAGAAGGTGTTGTACTCCTTGTTGCATGCTATCAGACAACCATGTACCATTTGGAAGAAGGGATCTTGTTGTAGAGCTGATTGAAACTTGTTATGGACCTTAGGGTCAATTGACACTATCGTAATTGCCCCCGTGATGAGAGGAAGAGCCTTCAAATCAGGTCATCGTGATAGAGCATCAAGGATGACATGGAACCGACCTGGTTTGTACTCAAGTTTGATGTCAAACAATTGAAGTTGCTCTTCCCATTGATGATGTCCAAGTGTAGGGTCTGCAACAATGGCTTGTGATCAGTTTGCATGATCACTTGTTTCCCCAAGAGATAATGCATCCATACCTAGGTGGCATATACCATTGCAAGTTGTTACCGATCTCAAACAGAGTAATTTCTTTCAGCTATATTTAGTCGGCAAGACACAAAGGCAATGGGATGTAATCCATCTAGGAATTCCTATTGCAACACAGCTCCAATTGCAAAGTTAGAAGCATCAAAATCAACCACACAAGGTAGTTGAGGATCATATGGTTGAAGAATGGGTCTTGAAGATACCATATGCTTTAACTTCTGGAATGCTTCTTCATGCTTGGTGTTCCACTAGAAGCTCAAGTTCTTTCCTAAGAGGTCAGTCAATGGTGTAGCCATATGAGCATAATAGTGATGAACCGTCGGTAAAAGCTAGCCAATCCATTGAATGCCCATACTTCTGTAGCATCCTTCAGGGTAGGCCAATCAGTAATGGCCTTGATCTTCTCTTCTTCCATCTTGATCCCCTCTGATGAGATCTTATGCCCCAAGAAGGTAATTTCCTTTTGCCAAAAGGCACACTTTGACTTCTTGTTGTAAAATTTCCATTGTCTTAGTCCTCTTAGGACTTCTCGCACATGATTCCCATGTTCTACCTCTGTCTTACTGTCAGATTAAGATATCATCCAAGAACACCAACACGGACCGATCCAATAGTCCATCCAACACCCGATGCATCTGATCCATGAAGACTATTGGAGCATTAGTGAGTCCAAAAGGTAGAACTCTCTACTCAAAATGCCCATACCTTGTGCGAAAGATAGTCTTTTGCACATCCTTTCTATCAATAGGAATTTTCCAATAGCCGCTTCAAAGATCCAACTTGGAAAATAATTGTGCTCCACTTAGTTGATCAAGCAAGTCACCAATCCAAGGCAAGGGATATGCATTCCTCATTTGCTTATTGATCCCAAGATAATCAATACAGAAATGAAGTCATCCATCCTTCTTTGGAACAAATAGTACCAATACTCCACAAGGAGAGGTACTATGTCGTATGAAGTCCTTCTCCAACAACTCTATAAGTGTTATTTGCAACTCATCCAACTCCTTTGGTGAGAGCCGATAGATCGGTCTACTCATTGGAGTACTCCTTAGCAATAACTCAATCTTGAAGGGCATACCTTGATCAAAGGGTAATCCCTTTGGCAGATCATTTGAAAACACGTCCGCAAACTCCTTAACTATCCAATCAACCATTGCTTGAGGAAGCTCTCGGCCCTCCGTAGATTGCTCTTGTGCCATTGGCTTGATCCACACCGCGAATACAGACTTATCTTCCTCCAAAGCTTGCTCTATTGCTGCTTTACTAACAAACTTTCCTTCTAGGGATTCATCTCTCTTCCAAGCTTGCTCCTTGGTTGCCTTCTTGGAAAAATTCCCATCTTGGGACTCATCTCCCTTCCAGGTTTGCTCTATGGCTACCTTCTCGACAAACTTCCCATCTTGGGACTGACTATTCTTAGGTGTCTTACTCAAAGGTGCCAGACAACCTAATTGGAAATTCCTACCTTGGTGTTGTACTTGAATTTGGCATCGGGTCCAATCAAATTGAACCTTATGATGTTCAGGCCAAGGTAGAGCCAAAATGATTTCATAGTGTAGAGGTGCCAATACAAACCTCATACACTCCAAATACTCCTTCTCAATCCTTAAGGTAAGAGGATGCAAGATGCGGAATGCAGAACCCTTTGATCCATCCGCCATCATCAAACTACTTCCAATTATTGGCTTGCTAGGAATACCCAATTCCTTTGCTACTTGCATAGACATGCAATTCTCTAAACTTCCAAAATCAACCAAAATCCTACAACCCCAATTAGATATTGTACATTGCAAGTGAAGCAAACTTGCATAGATCAAGCCTTCAATCCTATTGGAACTAATCAAGCTCCTAGTAGGCAGCTCAAAATCTCCTATTGTGATTCCTTGTTTCCTTGATCATTCCACTTCACAACCTCCACTTGGGCAACTTGTTGAGGTCATCTATTCTTGAGTGGACATTCAGCAATGCAATGCCCCAATTGGTAACAATAAAAACAACCACCATTTTGTCGTAGTTTCTCTCTATCTACCGTGCTAAGTGGTCTTTGTTGAATGGCATCAATCTCCATTGGTGTTGGCTCTTCCACTTGTGTGTATTGTATTGGTAGGCTCTATGGAGGTCGAGGTCGAGACCAAGTTGTTGCTACCAACAAATCAAAATGTTTGGCTAACCGCATGGCTTCCTCCAAGTGTTGTGACTCTCGCATGGTTACCTCTAATTTGGTTCTTGCCTTCAAGCCCCTCACAAATCAATCTAGAGCTTCACCTTCCAATATATCTGGAATTTTCATGATGGTGTTTTGGAATTGCGTGATGTAACTTCTTACAAAGCCAATCTGTTTCAACTCTGCCAACTTATCTTGTGCATCTTGTGTTACATTTATAGCTTAGAACCAATTAATTATTGCACTCTTGAATTCTGCCCATTTCAAGATTGGTGCAACAATTTGTTGTTCAGCTCGCTCCACTCGGAATCTCCACCATAGCTTTGCTACTCCATCCAATTGGCTAGAAGCCAAGACAATTTGCTTTTGCTCATCTTGAGAAGCTTCTCAAGAAGCTTCCTCAAGCCGCTTTCTTAGAGTGCAAGCCAAGTTAACTAGGAAGTTTGTCAAGAAGCTTCCTTCTAGAAGCTGCCTACTTGACGTGCAAGCTAAGCTAGTTGGAGCTTCTAGAAGCTTCCTTCTAAAAGCTACTTACTTGCGGTGCAAGCTAAGCTAGCCGGGAAGCTTCCCAAGAAGTTTCCTAAATACTTCCAGAATATTCTAGGCTAATTTGTCTTATGTGCTACCTTTTAAGTCCGACTAACTTTGTTGCTAAACTCCATATTGTTACAAACAAGATATGGTCACTTTGAGTACTTGGTGATGTAGTTTGGCCTCACCAATGCTCCAATCACTTTCATGAGTTTGATGAATGACATATTTTATCTATACTTAGACAAATTTGTTATCATTTTTCTTGATGACATCTTAGTCTACAGTAGGACACTAACAAAGCAGAAGCAACATCTGCAAGAAGTCCTCTAGATTTTGTGAAAAAATCAATTGGCCTTTTAAGAGTTGAAAGATGCATTACTACATGCACCAATCGTCAAATGGTATGACCCAAAATGTCCAATCAAGGTGGTTGTAGATGCATCAGATGTAGCTATAGGAGTAGTCCTACAACAAGAATTGCAAGATGGATGGCACCCAATTGAGTATTTCTCTCATAAGTTACTACTAGCAAAATGCAACTATCACACCACCAAACAAGAAGAGATGGCCATTTTCCTTGCAACCAAGCATTGGAAGCATTATATAGGTGAGAAGGCATTTGTGGTAGAGATATACCATAAACCTATAGTCTACCTTGAGACACAAAAAGATCTTTCTCATCAACAGATTTGGTGTGCAAAGTGGAGACAACAATACAACATGACAATCATATATGTGAAAGGCAAGAAGCAACTTGCAGATACATTCACTTGAATGCCAATGGCAAACAATTTGGTATTAGAAATCAAGATGAACCCTAAATTCCGGCCCAAGATTCTTGCTACTACAAAAACTAATCCATAAATTGTAGGTGCTTAATCATCCAAAGGCATCACCAACACCCAAGGACTCACCTTTTTTGATGGTAGGTTGTGGATCCCATATGATATAGATCTAAGAACTACCATCCTAATAGAATGTTATGATTTTGCCATTGTAGGT
The DNA here is from genome assembly GCA_948567375.1 of Lunularia cruciata. Taxonomy (NCBI): domain Eukaryota; kingdom Viridiplantae; phylum Streptophyta; class Marchantiopsida; order Lunulariales; family Lunulariaceae; genus Lunularia; species Lunularia cruciata. The sequence goes on along the minus strand of OX419761.1, from coordinate 59,453,092 downwards.
CACGTTAGAAAGGACAAGACCTTGGATGCAGTCAAACGCCATTACTATTGGCCCAAGATGAGCAACAATGTGATGGAATATGTTTGGAGATGCCTACTTTGTCAACAAACTAAGGCTTCTAATCAAGCTCCCAAAGGAGTCCTCCAACTTCTCCCCACTCCTACACAATGTTTGAAGAGGTAAGCATTAATCTAGTTTTTGAATTACCCAAGACCACTTCTAGTTTTGGTTCCATTGTAGTCTTTGTCACCCAACTCAGTAAAATGATTCATGTATGTCCTACCACCTAAGATGTGACTGCCCCGCAACTAGCTCAATTGTACTTAGATGCAATCTTTTCCCATCATGGCTTGTCTTGACTGCTCATCATAGATAGAGGCACTCAATTCACTAGTTTGTTTTGGTGAAGACTTGTTGGGTTCTTCAAAACCAAATTGGTTATATCCATAGATTATTATCCATAGACTGATGGACAAACAGAGTGAAAATTGCACTATTGAGTACATGCTTCAAGGCTTTAGTTTGGATGAGCAAGAGAGTTGGAACACCTTACTCCCATTGGTGGAATTTGCTTACAACAATTCAATGAATGCCTCCACACAAGTCACACTATTCTTCCTCATGTATGGAGAGCATCCATTCACACCTTCAAGCTTGATGAAGGTCCATCCGGTGGCTACCAAGGTTGACATTGTCGACATTTTATTTCTAGAATCCAACAAGGGGTGGAGCATGTCAAGCATAGGTTGCAGATTGCCCAAAATTGGTAGAAGTAGTATGCAAATGCACACTGCCAACACATGGAATTCAATGTGTGAGATCAAGTCTGGTTGTCAACCACCAACCTCAATTTAGTTGGTCCTCATAAGCTCAAATTATTGGACCTTTCTCCATCCTTTGTTGCATCGGCATCGTGGCCTATCACCTTGAGCTACCACCACATATGAAGATCCACCTAGTGTTTAAGGTTTCCTTATTATGCCGATATGCTCCCCAGTAGCCCCACTTCTCTTCCATCTAAGAAAGTTGACCTTCTTCAGCCTTGGTTGATGAGACGGAGGAGTATGAGGTCCAAAAATGCATCCGTGGTACTTGCCATCCGTGTGTGGAATATCTGGTCCATTGGAAAGAGTACCCATTGTATGAGGCAACATGGGAACCGATAGCCAACTTGACCAATGCACCCATGTTAGTTCAATCTTTTGAGCAACAACTTCACAACAAGGACGTTGCATCTTAAAAGGGAGGAGGTTTATAATACAAGCAACTAGCAATTTTCACCTCTAGATAATAATATAGATGTGAAAATTGGCTTGGTAACATCTAAAAAGATGTTGTGTACAATGGGCTAGGTAGATCAGACAAAGGTGTCACCAAAAGAGTACTTCTACTAATAGAGTAGAAGCCGATTTTGGCTTAAAACTTTAGAGCCAATTTTGGATGCCTAAATGAATGAATTAGGCCTTGAAAATAGAAATTTTCACCCCCTCCTTAAGGAGAAATAGGCTTGCTTTCTCTCTCTTATGATTTGTCTCGTCAAGAGCTTTTTAATGGTACCTCACCCATGCAAATTCTGAGCTCCTTATAGGAAGATTCCCTAAAGATTCCCTTTGGTCAAAACTATTTGCCCAACTAGATAGGACAAGGACTAACATGTCACCCATCCAGAAAACTAATCCAAGGATAGAGCTCGCTGACAAGTCACCAATCCATGTATCTGATCCAAGGGTGGAGCTTCCTTTGAGGAGATCCTCTTTGCTATATAATAAAGGGAAGGTGCTCCTTTGGGGCATCGGAGGATTGAATGTGAGACCTATGTTTTCTCTCTTGTATCTCTCTTGGAGAGTTCTCTTGTCCTTGGAGTATTACACTTCCTTTCAAAGTGAACACTTCATTAGGTTTACCTCTTCATGACTTCATTCCTACAATAAGAAAGTTTACCTCTTTGTGACTTCATTAGGTTTACCTCTTCTTAATGAATTGAGATGCTCATATTACCTAGCTCTAAGTTCTCTAAACTCATCTCTCTAGACATAACAAAAATTAGACCATGATCTTAGACCTAGTATGAACTTCCTTAGGGAGCTAAGGCTAAACAAGAAACATCCACAACAATAATGTTCTTTTGTAGAAATCCTAGGAAGAAAAAATGTAGAATGTACTCTCTTGAAAGATGAAACCTCTCTTTGAACTTGGTTTAGGTCTCTTGAGTCACAATACTTTGGGAAAGGAATAAAGGCAAAAGTCTAGTTCACTTTAATGCGGGATTGCTCAAGGTCTCAAAACAAGATGAGCTGCACAAACCCTCACCTTAGCTAGGCAACTCTCACTCTCCTCTATTTGAACATGGGCACTCTCTAACCTCTCCAAAGTAAATGCTAAATCTTGTGCATGTGACTATAATTGGATCTTATAACCCTCTACTATGGCTATAGCACCTAGGATATCCAAGTCCAAGTCAACCAACCTTCTTGTCAAAGACCAAGGAGAGAAATAGGAGAATGGAAGATCAGAGTGAAAGCTCATATTAAGACTCTTGAATGAGAGAAACTCCAAATACCTAGCATGAACTTAGGCTTTGGTGTTTATAAGGAATTATACAAGGCTCTTGAGAAGGTTCTCAAGAAGTTTCTCTCTAGAAGTCACCTACTTGGTACGCAAGTTAAGCTAGTTGGGAAGCTTCCTAAGAAGTTTCCTTCTAGAAGCCATTTATTTGGTATGGAAACTAGGCTAGTTTAGAAGTTTTCCAAAAAGCTTCCTCCTAGAAGTCACCACTTGGCATGCACATTACTCAATACTTGGAAGGTATCAAGTAGTTTTCTAGATGCTTCTAGAATATTCTTATAATTCTTGGTTAATTTGGTCTATTTGCTACTTTTTTAGTCTCAACTAACTCATCAGTAACCTCCATATTGTCACACATTCCTCCATTGCTAGTTGGCAATGTCCTCATCACCATGGAAGCTTTAAACTCCTAGATGGCCATTTGTGCATTTTGGAGATGAGAAAGAGGCTCCCAAGTGGCCTCATAAAGATGATATACTTTCCAAAGGACTTTGTACTCCATATGTTATTGGTAGCTTTGTTGAATGTGGTGAAGTGCAAGGATACTATAAACTTCATACTCCTCAAGATTGTTGATAGGGATGGAAAGAGGAGGGGTTGGATACAAGAGGAAAAGGAAGATGGATTAAAAAAAGGGTTTTAACTTGGAAATATGAAAGATATGGAAGATTTTCATATGACAAGGCAAGGTAAGGCAAAGCAAGTCAATAAGCAACAGTAGAAATGATTTGGGTGACATCAAATGGACCTATCCAATTAGAAGCAAGTTTACAAACTTGAGTATAAAGTGAGAGGAGTAGGTTACTAGAAGAAAGCATGGCCTTATCATCAAGTTGAAAGGTAAGATCACAATGATGTTGGTCTGCGTATTGTTTCTAATAATTATGAGCAACAAGGAGATGAGATTTGGCTGCTTGTAGGGATTGGGATATTATGGTCAAGAAGGTGGAAGTATGAGGAACATAAGATAGATAAGAGCAAGGAGAGAATCTAACAAGTGGGTCTTGGCCAAAATTAAAGAAGAAAGGAGCAAATTTGGTGCTTGCCTATTTGGAATTATTGTAGGTAAACTCAGCATATACAAGATATTCATCCCAATTCTTATGGTGAATAGTTGACAAAATTACAAAGTATATCTTCCAAGGTGCAATTTGTGCATTTGGTTTGTCCATCAACTTGAGGATGATAGGTTGTGGACAAAGTAAGTTTGGTGCCAAGTAGTTGAAAGAGAGTTTGCCAAAAAATTTGGTGAATCAAGGATCATGATTAGAGATGAGTACATGAGGCATCCCATGATGCTCAAAGACATTGTTGAACTAGATCTAGGCTAATGTTGGATCAAAACTTGGTGCAAAATGGATTTGTTTACTAATCTTATCAACAAACACCATAATTGTTGTGTGACCTTGCTTTGTCATGGGCAAGGATGTGATGACATATTCCCATTGAGCAGATGGGATGGTGTAATACCAGGGGTTAGCCATATGATCTAGATGTGAAATTTGGTTTGGTAACATCTAGAATGATGTTATACATGATGGTCAAAATAGATCAGATAGAAGTATCACCAAAAGAGTATTTCTACAAATAGGGCAGAAACCAAAATAGACTTGAGAACCTTAGAACTAATAGCTAGACATATGATTTAAAGGTGAGAATTGGTTTGGTAACATCTGGAAGGATGTTACACATGATGGACTAAACAGATCAGAAAGAGGTATCACCAAAAGGGGACTTCTACTAATAGAGTAGGAACCGAAATATGCCTAAAATCTTTGAAGGCAATTTTGGAGGCCTAAACGGATGAATTAGGCCTCAAAAATGTGCAAATTCCCCCCCCCCCAACAGAGGAAAGGCTGGCCTTCCCTCCCTCCTAGTTTGTCTCATCGAGAGCTTTCCAATGGTACCTTACTCATGTGATTCTGAGATTCCTACAAGAAGATTCCCTAAAAGATTCCCTCCGGTCAAAGCTCATTTGACCAACCAGATAGGACCTAGACCAGACAGGTCACCCATCCAAGTAAGTAATCCAAGGGTGGAGCTTGCTGACATGTCACCTATTTGTGTCCCTAATCCTATGGTGGAGCTTCCTTGGAGGAGATCCTCTTTGTCTATATAATAAAGAGAAGGTGCTCCCTTGGGGCATCGGATGTTTGAGTGTGCAATCTATGTTTTCTCTCTTCTCTTGTCCTCGGAGTACTACAGATGGGAAGTGATTGAAGGAGTCAACTTGGTTGTTGGTTGTTGGCCTTGTTGTATTGGTAGCTCTCACAAGATTGGATAAAATTGTTGAACGTCTTGTGCTATGTTGGGCCACCACCATTAGTGTTGTAAGATACCCAAGGTCTTCTCTACACCATATGACCAATGATTGGTAAATCATGGGCTTGTTGAATATGCACAAATCATAGATCACCCTTAGCTAGAATACAGATCTAGTTCTCACAAATAGAAGGCCTTCCTTGAAGGAGAAGGTGTTGTATTCCTTCTTATGTGTTGCAAGATGATCTTGTACCATCTAAAAGAAGGGGTCATGTTTAGGGGTCATGTTTACCCTAAAGTTATCCTGAATTGTTTTATTTGGACTTGTGAGTTGATTTACATTGTTGTAGTTACCACCTTGATAAGAGGAAGAGACTTCAAATCAAGTTGTCATGATAGGGCATCAAGGATGATATGGAACCTACCAAGTTTGTACTCAAGTTTGGAGAAGTTATAGTTCTTCCTCCCATTGATGATGTTAACTCTTCATGTGGTCCAAATATAATATATGCAACAAGGGTTTGTGATGGGTTTGCATGATCACTTGTTTCTCCAAGAGATAATACCTCTATACCTTGGCGGCATATACCATCACTATTTGTTCTTGATCTCAAGAAAAGTTATTCCTTTTTGTGGTGTTTAGTTGGCTAGACAAAAAAGCAATGAGATGTAACTCATTTGGAAATTCTTATTACAACATAGCTCCAATGGCAAATTTAGAAGCATCAAAATCAACCACACAAAGTAGTTGAGGATCATATGGTTGAAGAATGGATCTTGAAGACACCATATGTTTCAGCTTCTAGAAGGCTTCTTTGTGCTTGGTTGTCCATTAAAAGCTTGAGGTCTTCTACTAACAGGTCGGTCAATGATGTGGGCACATGAGCATAATAGTGGATGAATCATTGGTAAAAACTTACTAATCTATTAGATGCATGCACTTCTATGGCATCCTTTGGAGTGGGCCAATTAGCAATAGCCTTGATTTTCTCCTCTTCCATCTTGATCCTCTTTGATGAGATCTTATGACCCAAGAAGGTAACTTCCTTCTACCAAAAGTTACACTTTGACTTCTTGCAATAAAACTTCCATCAATATAGCCATCTTAAGACTTCTTGCATGTGATTTGCATGTTCTACCTCCATCTTGCTATAAAGTAAAATACCATCCAAGAACATCATCACATACCAATTCAATAGCACATCCAACACTCAATGCATATGATCTATGAATATCATTGGAGTATTAATGGCCCAAAAGGTAGAACTCTCCATTCAAAATGCCCATACCTTGTGCGCAAGGTAGTCTTTTGCACATCCTCTTTATCAATGGGAATCTATCAATACATCTTTGGAGATCCAATTTGGAGAAGTATTGTTCTCTACTCAATTGATCAAAAAAGTCATCAATTTGAGGCAAGGGATATGAATTCTTCATTTTTTATTTATTAAGACCATAGTAATCAATACAAAAGCAAAGTCTTCCATCCTTCTTTGGAACAAATAGTACCGGTATTTCCCAAGGAAATGCACTATATCGTATGAAATCCTTCTCCAATAACTTTGTTAGTGTTGTTCAAGATCCTTTGGTGAGAGCTAATAGATTAGTCTACTCATTAGAGTACTTCTTGAAAATAACTCAATCTTGAAGGACATTTTATGATTGGAGAGTAATCCCTTAGGCAAATCATATCAAACACATCTACAAACTCCTAATTATTTGATCAACCATTGCTTGATGAGGCTTTTAGCCCTCATAAGATTCTCCATGTACACTTGGCTTGATCCATACCATAAAAATATGTTTATCTTCCTCCAAAGCTTATTCTATGGTTGCTTTATTGACAAACTTCTCATATTGGGACTAACTATTCTTAGGTGTCTTACTCAAAGGTGCAAGACAACCTAATTGGTAATTCTTACCTTAGTGTTGTATTTGAATTTGTCATCAGGTCCAATAAAATTAAACCTTATGATGTTTAAGCCAATGATATCATAGTGTAGAGGTGCCACTACAAACCTCATACACTCCAAATACTCCTCAATCTTGAAAGTAATAAAATATGAGGTATAGAATGCATAACCTTTTCTATCATACACCATCATCAATCTACTTCCAATTATTGGGTTGATAGGGATACTTAATTCATTTGGTAATTGTATGGACATGCAATTCTCTAAACTTCTAAAATCAACGAAGATCTTACAACCACAATCAGATATCATTCCTTGCAAGTGAAGTAAGCTTGCATAGGTCAAGAATTCAATCCCATTGTAACTAATCAAGTTCCCAATAGGTGACTCAAATTCTCTTATTGGGATTCTTCATTTCCTTGATCATCATGCTCCACAAACTCCATTTGGGCAATTTGTTGAGGTTGTCTATTCTTAGTGGATATTCAATGGATATAATGTCTAATTTGGTGATAATAAAAGCAACCACCATTTTTTCATAGTCTTTCCTTATTTGATGTACTAAATGATCTCTATTGGATGGCATCAATCTCCATTGTGTAGCGTGTTGGCAGGTCCGATGAAGGTCAAAGTCAAGATCAAGTTGTCATAACCAAGGTGTAATAATATAGAGTTTATTGACAAGTTATTCAAGATTAATAAAGTAGCAACTAGGCCAAATTAACCAAGAATTATGAGAATATTTTAGAAGCATCTAGGAAGCTACTTGGTATCTTCCAACTATTGGGTAATGTGCATGCCAAGTGATGATTTCTAGGAAGAAGCATTGTGGGAAGCTTCATGGCTTGCTTAACTTGCACACCAAGTAGATGGTTTCTAGAAGGAAGTTTCTTGGAAGCTTTCCAACTAGCTTAGCTTGTATGCCAAGTAGGTGGCTTTTAGAAGGAAGCTTCTTGAGAAGCTTCCTAGTTAGTTTGGCTTGCATTCTAAGAAAGTAACTTGTAGGGAGCTTTTCAAGAGCCTTGTATGCTTCCCTATAAATACCAAAGCCCAAGCTCATGCTAGGAATTTGGAGTTTCTTTCGTTCAAGAGCCCCAATGTGATCTTTCATTCCAATTTTCCATTCTCCTATTTCTATCCTCAATCTTTTACATTGATATAAAAGTATAAATATAATGGATGGAATTTATGGACCACCAAACCATTGGGATTTTTGTATCCATGTACTACCCAAGCATCATTTCATTCAATTTATCATCTCATGCTTTGGGTAGAATATTTTGAGTACAATAACCTTGTCCAATGAACCCTTGGTACTTCTAATTATAACTTATGCAGAATGGTGGATGTGTTGCATCTACATGTAAACTTAGATAAATTGTAGGTAGTTTGATAGAGTAGTACTTATGGCGGCAATGATAAAAGTTATCATTATTATGTAGTAATAAATTGAGCACCATACTCAATTGTTGGAAGAACAAGACCATCAACAACAAGAGCATGTTAAAAGAGCATCATTTTGACAAGGAGAAGAGTGAATCTAATTTTTGAAGCCCAAAGTATTTGAAGGCAAGAACCTCTTGGCCTAATGGATAATTTTGTGTTTGATTGTGAATGTTATTTTGAAGCTACAAATCTTCAAGATGAATGAAGATAGATTCTCTTGGCTTCAAGTCAATTGGATGGAATGGCAAAACTATGGTGGGGATTTTGAGTGGAGCAAGCTAAATATCAATCTTTTGCACCAATCTCAACATATGAAGAATTCAAGGGTGTAATAATTGAGCATAATAAAAAGAGATAAATGCAACACAAGCTGCACAAAATAGGTTGGAAAAATTGAAACAAATTGGTTTTGTAAAAAACTACATCACCCAATTCTAGAATTCCATAATGCAAATTCTAAATACATTAGAAAGTGAAGCTCTAGATCAATTTGTGAGGGTTTTAAGTCATGCACCAAATTCAAAGTGACCATGCAAGAGCCCAACCACTTAGAGGAAACCATGTAGTTGGCTAAATGCTTTGATTCCTTGGTTTTGACAACATGGTCTTGACCTCAACCTTCACAAAACCTACCCATATATTACACATGGGTGGAGGAGCCATTACTAACAGAGATTGATGCAATCCAACAAAAACTACTTGGCCTTATAGATAGAGAAAAATTGCAATGAAATGGTGGTTGATTTTATTATTATCAAATTGTGCATCATATTGCTTAATGCCCACTCAAGAATAGACAACCACAACAAATCTCTCAAATGGAATTTTTGGAGCGTGATCAAGGAAACAAGGAATCTCAATAAAAGAACTTGAGCCACCTGTTGGGAACTTGATTAATTCCAATGAGATTGAAGGCTCAACCTATAAAAGTTAACTTCACTTGGCAAGGTATGATATCTGATCTTGGTTGATTTTAGAAATTCAAAGAATTGCATGTCCATACAGTTAGCAAAAGAATTAGATATTTTTATCAAGCCAATAATTGGAAGTAGATTGATGATGGTGGATGATAAAAAGGGTTTTGTATTTTGTACCTCATATTCTATTACTTTCAAGATTGAGTAATATTTGGAGTGTATGAGGTTTGTACTAGCACCTCTACATCATGATATCATTTTAGATTTGCCTTGGCTTGAACATCATAAGGTTAAATTTGATTGGAACCAATGAAAGATTCAAGTACGACATCAAGGTAGGAATTTCCAATTAGATTGTCTAGAACTTTTGAGTAAGACATGTAAGAAAAGTCAATCTTAAGATGGAGAGTTTGTATATAAAGCAACCATGGAGCAAGCTTTGGAGGAATGTAAGCTTACTTTTGTAGTGTGGGTCAAGAAAATTGTATATGGAAATAATGATGAGGACCAAAAGCCTCATAAAACAATGATTGATCAAATAGTTCAAGAGTTTGCAGATGTGTTTTTGGATGATCTGCCAAAGGGATTATCCTCCAATTATGATATGCTCTTCAAGATTGAGTTGTTGCTAAGAAGCACTCCAATGAGTAGACCAATCTATTGGCTCTCACCAAAGAGTTGGACAAGCTTTGAATAACACAGAAAAAGTTGTTGGAATAGGATTTCATATGATAAAGTACATCTCCGTAAGGGGTACCAATATTTTTTGTACCAAAGAAAGAAAGAGGACTTCAGTTTTTTATTGATTATTATGTCCTCAATAAACAAATAGTGAAGAATACATACCCATTGCCTTGAATTGATGACTTTATAGATCAATTGAGTGGGGCACAATATATCTTCCAAGTTAGATCTCCAAAGTGACTATTAGCAAATTCCTATTGATAGAAAGGATATGCAAAAGACTACCTTTTGCACAAAGTATGGGCATTTTGAATAAAGAGTTCTACCTTTTGGGCTCACTAATGCTCCAAAAATCTTCATGGATCAGACGCATTGGTTGTTGGATGGGCTATAGGATCAATGCATGATGGTGTTCTTGGATGATATTTTAATCTATGGCAAGACAAAAGCAAAACATGCAAATCATGTGCAAGAAGTACTAAGATAACTACGTCAATGGAAATTTTACTACAAGAAGTCAAAGTGTACCTTTTGGCAAAAGATAGTTTCCTTCTTGGATTACAAGATCTCATGAGAGGATATCAAGATGAAGGAGGAGAAAATCAAGGCACTTGTTGATTGGCCTACTCCAAAGGATACCACAAAAGTGTGAGCATTTAATGGATTTGCAAGTTTTTATTGATGGTTCATTCACTTCTATACTCATATGGCCACACCATTTATTGACTTCTTGGGGAAGACCTCAAGATTTTAGTGGACCATCAAGCATAAAGAAGCATTCCAGAAGCTAAAAAATATGGTGTTTGCAAGACCCATTCTTCAACCATATGATCCTCAACTACCTTGTGTGATTGATTTTGATGCTTCTAACTTTACCATTGGAGTTGTATTGCATCAAGAATTTCCAAATGGGCTACATCCCATTGCCTTTGTGTCTTGTTGACTAAACACCATAGAAAGGAATTACTCCACTTGAGATCAAGAACAACTAGAAGTGGTATATACCACCAAGGTATAGAGGCATTATCTCTTGGAGAAACAAGTGATCATGTGAACCGATCACAAGCCCTTATTGTAGATATTATATTTGGAATACATGAAGAGTCAACATCATCAATGGGAAGAATAACTACAATTTTTTGACCTCAAACTTGAGTACAAACCTAGTAGGTTTTATGTCATCCTTGATATGTTATCACAATGACCAGATTTGAAGTCCTTCCTCTCATCACAATGACAATTACAATAATATCAATCTACTCCAAGGTCCAAATTGAGTTTAGGATTGCTTTACAACAACACCATCTCCTTCAAGGAAGGCCTTCTATTCTAGGAGAATTGGATCTATATTTTAGCCAAGGATGATCTACAACTAGTGCTCTTTCAAGAAGCCCATGACTTACCAATCATTGGTCACATGGGTGTGGACAAGATCTTGGGTACCCTACAACATAAATGGTGGTCGCCCAACATGGCACAAGATGTTTGAGAGTTTGTTTGATCTTGTGAAAGTTGCTAATGCAACAAGGCCAGCAACCAAAAACCGAGTGGACTCCTTCAATCACTTCCCATACCATCTGCTTGATGGGAACATATTAGCTTAAATATCATCCTTGCCCTTGAGAGTTTGTTTGACATTGTGAAAGTTGCTAATGCAATAAGGCCAGCAACCAAAAACCAAGTGGACTCTTCAATCACTTCCCATACCATCTACTTGAAAGAAACATGTGAGCTTAATAGATCATCACATCTTTTCCCAAGGCAAAGCAAGATCACACAATAATTATGGTATTTGTGGACAAGCTTAGTAAGAAAATCCATTTGGTACCAACCTTTGATACAATGGATGCTCCAACATTTGCCCAAATCTACTTTGACAATGTCTTCAAGCATCATGGGATACCTTGTGTACTCATCTCCATCTATGATTCTCAACTCACCAAACAAATTTGGCAAGCACTCTTCTAGATCCTTGGCACCAAGCTTGCTTTGTCTATGGCCTATCATCCTCAAACTGAAAGACAAATTGGAAGATATGTTTTTTGCCTTTGTCAACATTCACCATACCAATTGGGATGAATGTCTTGGAGCTATTGAGTTTTCCTACAATAAGTTCAAACATGCAAGCATTAGATTCTCTCCCTTCTTCCTTAATTTTAGCCAAGATCCACTTGTTCCAGATTCCCATCTCATTTCCTCAATCTCATTTCCTCCATCTCATGTCCCTCATACTTCCACCTTCTTGATCACAATATCCCAATCTCTACAACAAGCCAAATCTCATCTCCTTGTTACTCAAAATTATCAAAAACAATACACATACCACTATCATTGTGATCTCACCTTTCAACTTGGTGATAAGGACATGATTTCTTCTTGTAACCTACCCCTCCTACTTAATACCCAAGTCCATAAACTTGCTCATATTTGGATAGGTCTATTTAATGTCATCCAAGTCATTTCTCCAATTATTTATCCACTTGCTTTGCCTTGTCATATACAAATCCACCTTGTCTTTCATGTTTCCAAGTTGAAACCTGTTTTTTCTAATCCATATTCCTTTTTCTCTTGTATCCAACCTCCTCTTCCTCCTCCCGTCCCTATCAATGATCATGAGTATGAAATTGATTGTATCCTTGCTTGTTGCAAAATTCAACAAGGTTGCCAATAACATATGGAATAAAAAGTCCTTTGGAAAGGGTATTCCCTTCATGATACCACTTGGGAATCTCTCTCATCTCTAGAATGCACAAATAGTCATTTAGGAGTTTGAAGCTTCTATGGTGATGAGGACGTCACCAACTAGTGGTGAGAGAATATAAAACAGCATGAAGTTTACCAATAAGTAAGTCAAGGCTAATGAAGTAGCAAATAGACCAAATTAGCCAAGAATTATAAGAATATTCTAGAAGCATCTAGGAAGCTACTTGGTACTTTCCAACTATCATGTAATGTGCATGCCAAGTGGCAATTTCTAAGAGGAAGCTTTGTGAGAAGTTTCTTGACTAGCTTAGCTTGCATACCAAGTAGGTAGCTTCTAGCAAGAAGCTTCTTGGGAAGCTTCCCAACTAGCTTAGCTTGCATGCTAAGTAGATGGCTTCTAGAAAGAAGCTTCTCAATTGTTGGCTTGCACTCTAAGAAAGTGACTTTTACAAAGCTTATTGAGAAGCTTCTCAAGAGCCTTGTATGCTTCTCTATAAATACCAAAGCCTTAGCTCATGCTAGGCATTTAAAGTTTCCTTTATTCAAGAGTCTCAATGTGATCTTTCACTCCACTCTTTCATTCTTTTATTTCTCTCCTTATTCTTTTACACAAGGAATCAAAGCTCTCAACCAACTCCATGGCTTCTTCCAAGTGTTTGTACTCCAGCATGGTCAATTCCAATTGGTTTGGGACTTTAAACTCCTCACAAATCAGTCTAGAGCTTCATCCTCTATTATATTTGGAATTTTCATTATGGTGTTTTGGAATTTAGTGATATAGTTTCTTATAGAACCAATCTACTTGAACTCTGCCAACCTATCTTGTGCAGTTTGTGTGGCATTTATAGCTTAGAATTGCCCATTTATTGCACTCTTAAATTCTTCACATATTGAGATTGGTGCAAAAAATTTCCATTTAGCTTGCTTTACTCAAAATTGCCATAATATTGCCACTCCATCCAATTGGCTTGAAGCCAAGAGAATCTATCTTTGTTCATCTTGAAGATTTGTAGCTTCAATTGAGATAACATTCATAATCAAATATAAAATTCTCCATTATGCTCAAGAGATTTTTGCCTTCAAATACCTTGGGTTTTGGAAATCAGATTTTCCTTTCTCCTTCTCAAAATGGTGCTCTCTTTACATGCTCTTATTGTTGATTGTCTTGTTCTTCTAAAAATCTAGTAAGGTGCTCAATTTTTTGTTGCGTAGCAATGATAACTCTAGGCATTGCCATTATGGCTACTACTCTATCAAACTACCTACAATTTATCTAAGTTAACGTATAGTTGCAACATGTTCATCATTCTCTAAAAGTTACAATAAGAAGTACCAATGGTTCATTGGACAAGGTGATTGCATTCAAGAAGAATTCCCAAAGCATGAGATGATGAACTATGAGAAATGATGTTTGGATGGTATTTGGACATATAAATCCCAATGGTTTGGCAGAAATGTGTTTGATGGTCCATAAATTCCATCCATTCTATTCCTACTTTGATACTAATATAAAAGACTGAGGAGAGAAATAAGAAAATGGAAGGTCAAAATGAAAGCTCATATTGGGACACTTGAATGAGTGAAACTCCAAATGCCTAGCATGAGCTTAGGCTTTGGTATTTATGGGGAAGCATATAAAGCTCTTGAGAAGCTTTTCAAGAGGCTTCTTAAAAGCCGCTTTCTTAAAGTGCAAGCCAAGTCAACCAGAAAGCTTCTCAAGAAGCTTCTTTCTAGAAGCCACCTAGCTTGGCATGCAAGTTAAGCTAGTTGTGAAGTTTCCCAATGAGCTTCCTTCTAAAAACCTACTTGGCATGCAAGCCAAGTTAGCCAAGAAGCTTCCTACTAGAAATCACCACTTGGCATGCACATTACTCAATATATAAAAGGTATCAAGTAGCTTCTTAGATGCCTCTAGAATATTCTTATAATTCTTGGTTAATCTGGACTATTTTTTATTTCATTAGTCTTAACTAATTCATTGGTAACCTCCATATTATTACACCTCTCCTCTCTCTCTCTCCATCCTAGCAAAGGTCAAATGCATCTTTTCCTTTGCAACATGAGTGTCTTCTTGCTCACAAAGGAGTCTCTCTCTCTCTCTTAAACAGGAATTTGTCCTACTCCTTTAAGCTTTCCAATTTACTCTCTTGCTCAATGAGGTGTCTATCTTGCTCCTCTACCACCTGGATACAATCATCTAATACCCATTCTATGTCAATGAACAAGTCTAGAGGTGGAGACCAAGAGGGTGAAGGTGCTCCTCTAATAGAACAAGAGTGTGAAGGTGCTCTCTGATGTGAGGAGGAAGGGGGCCTCCCTAGGGATAAAGAGAGGAAGAAGAAGGAGAGATTGCTCTATCAAGGGATGAAGATGTACAAGGACCCATCACTTCCTAACCTCACTACTTGTAATGCATATATCTCAACATGAATTGGTTGAACACCTATAAACAATGAATAGTAGTCATCCATCAAATTTTTCATCCATAAAGTAAAACTAACTAAAGATTCATTAATTAAGGGAAACATAATTAGTTTCAAAGTAATACATCAAATCCAATAATATGATGTATACAAAATTGAACTGATTAGTTACTCATCATCCTCATCCTCTCCCTCATCCTCTCTATAATCTGCACTCTCATCTTTTAACTCTGTCAAAGGATAAGAGTGCAGATTATGGAGATGATGACCTCAACATCACCACCTTTTCCATTGTGTATAATCTTCTCATCTTCCTCACTCAAATAGGGCACCTCCTCCTCAAGAATGCATCTTTTCTCCACAAAGAGGTGAGTGAGAATATGCTCAAGAAAGGTGACCTTGAACTACCGCCCGCCACTACCCTAGCAATTTGTGCCACAATGGCCAATTGGCTTTCCTCTCTTAGATGCTAGATGCTCTTGACCTATCAACACACCGCTAAATGCTTCATTAATTTCTTCTACTATTGTACATTCCTATAGATCTTCTTACCCATAAATCTTATCTTCCCATAGCATCTTCACTTCCCACACATCTATACTTCCCATAACATCTTCACTTCCCGCATGTCTATTATACTTCCCATAACATCTTGTATTAGACTTTTTGGCCCCATTACAATTTCCATATAGAAAACATTCATCCTCAATCATCAAATCTATTCATATATTCCATTGTATAAATTTGCTTATGTTTCTTGGGAGTTCTTTGCATGTACTACCTCATAGCATGCCAATCTCAAGTCACACTCAAATATAGTCAAATCTCTCTATGGGACTTTTCAAATCCCACTCTCAAGCAAAGAAATCAAACTCAAACACACTCAATCAAAATCCAACTCCAACTCCAACTCCTACCTCAACAAAGAAAACACACTCATTCAAACACTCCATTGCTCAATCAAAACACTCTTCTAACTAGAGAAATGAGAGATTTGCAAAGAAATTGAGAGCTTTGCTCGATCCCTCTCCCTCTTGAAAAACAAATTCAAATTCAAATTCAAATTCAAATCAAATTAGGCAATCCATTATTAACCTTAAGTGAAATTAATGCTTACATTGTTCCAACACAAACTCTATATTTCTTATTTCCTACTAACCGCCTATAATGGAGTTCACTAAAAATAAGGAACTTGGACAAAACTCCATAGTAGGTCTATGTACTTTGCAAGTGTGCTCCATACCTACTTTTCATAGACTTTGTAATGGAGTTTAGAAAATATATAAAGCTTCATAAATTTATTTCTGAAACCCCCTAATGTTCTCAACTAAAAATTAAGTACGCATTAATGTTTTCATAAAATTACCCTTAGACCCATAATGACCCCATAATTAATCTTATTTCCTTCCCACAATATATAAGTATACATAAAAAGAACTTTAAAATTGACCCTCTACTCGTAATCATCATATGATAATTGTCACTAAAACCCTATTATGAGTTCTCTACATAAACAGAATACAAGTTTAGTCTAACTTCTATCAGCTCTGGCAGAAAATTCCTATAATTTTCATGATAGTAACATAGCCTTTATAAATCTTTTTCTCTAGCTTGGTCTTAACTACATACTACATTGATTCTTTGATTAGATTTCCTTTTTAGTTATGCCAAATAGCTAACAATAGAATTTCCTAATTTAAAAACCAAGATTTTCTTTTACTTCCATCTTTATGATGGTATGCCACTTTTTTACTTTATTTTGTCAAACACCCTAAATAACTCTTTGTATCATCATGTTGTTCTGAGTACACTTCATGAAGTTAAATGAGGTGGATTATGCAAACATCTCATATAACTTTAGCCTTTCTCATGGTTATTTAAAGTGATATTTTCAAAGAAACAAGCCATCATGTAGGAAAGCAAAAACGATGTGAAGACCTCCACCAAGCTGACTAAGGGTAAACATTAAAGGTAAATTAGGCTAAGCCTCAATAATATTGGTATGAGAAATTTTTTCTATTGCATCTAAGATATAGGAGCTATACAAGCTTTCTGGTCTATACACTATTGGCTATATGATTGGTATATTATTGAAACATCTTAAGAACCATTACTTATTGTGATTGCTCTTCTATGGATTGCACCAAAAAATGTAATGTTATAGAGCAATGGACACATATTTTCTAAAGTATTCCATGAACTAGGAAAGTGAGAGTAATACCTCCTAACAACTAGTAAGATATACTCTCGTGTACTCCTTGACAAATGTGTCAAATGCCATATCCATAGCTCCATATAACTCCAAGGCTATAGGAACAAAGAGGATACATCAAAGATTGGATATCCTTATTCTTGGAGCTTACCTACTATTGCTCTACTCGTTGCTCATTTAAAAGGATGAGTAATCACTACTTCCAAACTATATCATGTGTGGTATCTGTAATCATAAAATTTGCTAGTGTCACTTGATCATCTTAAACCAAATATGTCTACTTTGACTTGTGTCATCTACAAAGCATACCAATGCTCCTTCCAATTGAGGTATCTACTCTCTCATACCATGGTAAACATTGTATCTTTGATGGCATAATGGATAGCTATCCTTTGTCCTCCAAAAGGACATTGTGTCATATGGATCCCTACTACATCTAGTGTAGAACCACACTCACAAGGTTTTAACTATTTTATGAGATGTAAGTGGGTGCTCCTTTTTACACTTCTAATCAATCAATGAAGTTTAACAAATTGGTCATTGATCCTTTTTGCTCTTTTAAATTTTTTTAGTTATTACTATATTCCTCTCACATGGTGTATGGGGAGTAGACCATGAAAATAGATTCTATAATTTTTCCTCCTCACTTCTGCATCTAATATACAAGGGTTTGAGTCAGTTGGCTTCCTTGTCGTCATTAATATTGTGATTCATATTCTCCATATCAAACTATATTTATATTTAACAAATAACTTTCCTTGTTGTTCTTCACCTAAATATTATACTTGTAGTCGGCATTTTGTTTTTCCAAGATATATTTTCTCCAAGATTGAAAAATGTAGGTAAGATGGAGCTAAGCCTCAATGGTATCAATATGGGACATCTACACT
Organism: Lunularia cruciata; assembly: GCA_948567375.1. Taxonomy (NCBI): domain Eukaryota; kingdom Viridiplantae; phylum Streptophyta; class Marchantiopsida; order Lunulariales; family Lunulariaceae; genus Lunularia; species Lunularia cruciata. Next base: position 59,435,077 of record OX419761.1, on the reverse strand, counting down.
ACTGCACCTAATATATCTGCAAAGTTGTGTTAAGAGCATTTTGCTGTTGTTTCGGAGTGGCTCTATCTAGTTGTCTTTCCTTTAAAGTTGTATCCTCCTTAAACTTTGTCTCTAAATATTATAACTACTCAAAATATATATTTTCATATTGTCTCCACTACTTCTCTTGTCAAAATTATATCTTGAGCATAGCTTTTGTAGCCTCCTATTATATATGTAAACTTTTATTCATTTGATGGTAATAATTGAGAGAAATAAGAGAAATAAAATATAATTTTTGATATATGTTGTTGTATTCATAAATTGAATATAAAAAGAATTATCTTGATATCATACACAAGTGTAAATAATTTGAACTGGAAGTAAATAAAAGTGAAATGATTATTTGAAAATAGAATTTTTTTATTGATGAATAATTAAAGGATAAAAGAAACACAAAATATAAACTGGTGATATAAAACCAAATATAGATACAACATAACTTGATATATCATATATGAATTACAGATAATAATATAATGATGGAAATATAATCATTTTATATAAATACATCTTTGTTAAAAGTAATAATCAAGTAAATCTGCCTTTAAAATTAAATTATACATATGAAATTTTATTAAAAATAATAAAATAAATAAATAATTATTTATATAAGCTTATTTTATATTAATATCTTCATCAGATATGTTTATATATTTATAGAAATCTTAAATTTTAAATTTCTATTTTCAAATGAGGATCTGACATAATGTTAAATGAATTTAATTTTATCATAGAAATTTCTGATGTAAATAAAAATTAGAGATTGAAAATAAATTAACTTATTTTTATTATCATATTTTCATATTTAGTATGCTTATCAAAGATCAATTTATCCTATATATAAATTTAATATGCATATAAATATAAAATTACTGAAGGATCTAATAGCAAGGTATTTGTATTGAATCAAGTTAGTTTGAAATTTTATCTTATTATTAATATATAAGCTAATATAAATTAATTTATAATTCTTATCCAAAAATTAAAGCATAAATTAAATTTTTGATCAATATAAAAACTCTAAAGATTAATATATCATTTATAGATTTTAGAATATAAAAATTGCATATCTATAAGAATTAAAGGACTTGTTTTATAATAGTCAACTATCCTAATCTATTTAACTTAGATCAATTTAATGATTAGTATGAAGCTATCATAAAGAAAGGAATATCATGCATATAATTGTTTTATTAAAAATATATCTTACTTACATTTAAATCTTTGAGAAATATAGTCACTCTAGTGTAGTAAATATATGGAGATCAAATGCTTGACCAGGTTATTATAATGGATATACAAAATATTATTGGTTTTATTATTTTAAAATAATATAATTATGTTTGACTTAATAACAATGAGAATTAGGAAAATTTTAAGATCAAATTATGTATATACATTTATTTATTTATTTCTCTCTCTATCTATTTAGATTTTCACTATTCCTTCAAATAATCATAAAAGCATATAATTTATTCAAATTTATACCATATGATAATACAGTAATTATATTACATATGAATGAAAGATAATGTGATATAATATACAAAAAGACTAACCCTTTCTGCATTTTTGTACTTAGCATTTAAGGCCATTGCACACTATTTTCCTTTTGAGAGAAGTATTTTAAGTTCAAAACCTAAAGTGCCCCATTTAAGAGGTGCACATTGTTTTGATTTACAATGCATCTTCATTACTCCCTTCTGAATATGGTTCTATTCTAGATGCAACAATGGTCCATATGGCTCTTTTTGGAAGACAAAGGATAGCTACCATGATGCCATCAAGGATATAGTGTTTATTATGGTATGAGAGAGTGGAAACCTTGCTTGGAAGGAACACTTGTATGCTTTGCAGATGGCATGTGTGAGAGCAGGTTTATTTGTGGTCCAAGATGATCAAGTGATAGTGGTAAATGTTGTTGTTATAGACCTTATGTGTGATGCAATTTTGGAGGGAGTGAAGACTCGTGACCTAGATGGGTGGCAAGCGGAGTAGTAGAACACAAGGTCTCCAAGTATAAGGGTACGGAGCTAGGTCATCTCTTTGTTCCTCTAACCTTGGAGTTATACAAGGCAATGGACATGAATTTTGACATACTTTTGACAGGAGTGTGTGAGAGTTTATCATATTAAAAGTAAAGGAATACCACTCTTATTCCCATACTTTGTAACATACTTTGGACAACTTGTGTCCATTGTTGTATAAAGAGCATTGGCTGGTGCAATCCACATGAGAGCAATCATACTAGGTGATGCTCAATAGTTTGTAGATCTTCCTAGTTACATAGCTCGGCTATCTTAGGTGTTGTAGGGCAGATTTCTCATATCAATATTATTGCAGCCTAGCCCCATTTTACCTCTTTTGTCTCTCCTTTGTATGGCTTGATGGTGTCTTCCCATCCTTCATGTTTGCTACATGGTCACCTTTTCTTCATTATTTTGATTTAGAGAGTGTCTTTCCAATCTCTCTATTTATCTCTAAAATAGTTTAGAAAAGTTGTTTGCTATTCACTTTCATACATATTACAAGAAAAATCTATTATTAATCATTACTATCCATCACATAATAAAAAATATGGATATGTTTTGTTGATGTGAATTCATTTGAAGAATGTACAAATTTGAAGTTATAAGAAGAATCTAAACCTCCTATTCCTCTAAAATTTAAGAATATTAAAAGAAAAGTTTGTAAGAATCTTTCACATAAATTCTCTAAAATAGATACGTATTGAGAGAGTGGTCTTATAACTGATCCTATATAACACTATATAGGTGGCTAGTGTAATCCATAGGAGAGCCATCACACTAGGTGATGCTTCTTTGGATGCTCTAATTGTTTGTAGATCGTACGACTTGCATAACTCACATATCTTAGGTGCAGTAGTGCAGATTTCTCATATAGACTCTATTGGAGCTTAGCCCCATTTCATCTATTTTGTCTCACCCTTTTTACAACTTGATGGGTCTTCCCATCCTTTGTGTTTTCTACACGTTATCCCTTTCCTCTTATAACATTATACGATGTATATCGAATGAGTAGTGGGCAAAAGCCTATAGACTATAGAGCCGAGTTGATAGACTTGGCTTTTCTTATATACCCCGGGGCTGATTCATACATCTAGAGGAACTCTAGTACTGCATAGTAAGGCTTCTTTGATGAATTAGTTCTTAAAATTCTCTTTCAGATAGTATAATGTTTTGTTTTTTCAGAAAAAGGAAAACTCTTAAAATTTGTATCAAGTACACTCAATATGCAAATTGTTATTGAGATGAAATAAAAGTGACATAAAGAAATATGTATACCTCATTCAAAATTTATGGTTATCTTGGATAATATCTATCTGACTAAATTGATTAGAAACATGATCAAGGTAAACAATTCCCACAAGGTACGTCATATTTTTTTAATTCTTGTTATTAAATGTTCTACTTGTCATTGTCATGTTAGTGACAGTCTACATACCAAAGTATGAAAGAAACCACATAGAACTCAAGAAGGATGTTGTAATACAAAGAGCTAGCCATATGATCTAGATGTGAAATTTGGTTTGGTAACATCTAGAATGATGTTATACATGATGGTCAAAATAGATCAGATAGAAGTATCACCAAAAGAGTACTTCTATTAATAGGGCAGAAACCAAAATAGACTTGAGAACCTTAGAACCAATAGCTAGACATATGATTTAAAGGTGAGAATTGGTTTGGTAACATCTGGACGGATGTTACCAAACCAATTCATGATGGATTAAACAGATCAGAAAGAGGTATCACAAAAAGGGGACTTCTACTAACAGAGTAGGAACCAAAATATGCCTGAAATCTTTGAAGGCAATTTCGGAGGCCTAAACGGATGAATTAGGCCTCAAAAATGTAAATATATCCCCCCCCAAAAGAAAGGAAAGGTTGGCCTTCCCTCCTCCCTGATTTGTCTCATTGAGAGCTTTCCAACGGTACCTTACTCATGTGATTCTGAGATTCCTATAGGAAGATTCCCTAAAAGATTCCCTCTGGTCAAAGCTCATTTGACCAACCAGATAGGACCTAGACCAGACATGTCACCCATCCAAGTAAGTAATCCAAGGGTGGAGCTTGCTGACATGTCACCTATGTGTGTCCCTAATCCTATGGTGTAGCTTCCTTGGCGGAGATCCTCTTTGTCTATATAATAAAGAGAAGGTGCTCCCTTGGGGCATCGATTGTTTGAGTGTGCAATCTGTATTTTCACTCTTCTCTTGTCCTCGGAGTATTATAGATGTGAAAACCACATCAAGCCCTGCAAGGGAGAAACAAAAGAGGTAGAATGGGACTAGGCCCCAATAGTATCGATACGGGAAATCTACCTTTATCACACTTGAGATATCCAAGCTATGCAAATTGTAAGATCTACAAATTACTAGAGCATCTGAAGAAATATCACCTCGAATAATTGCTTTCCTATGGATTGCACCGGCCAATGCTCTTTGTAGAGCAATGGACACACGATGTATAAAGTATACTATAAGGTATGAGAGTGAGAGTGGTACCCTTGGCATAGCAATGAACATATATTGTCTAAAGTAAAAAGTTATGAGAATGAGAGTGGTACCCCTAGAGTCTAAAATGATAAGCTTTCGTGCACTCTTTGACAAATTTGTTGAACGCCATGTCCATCACTCCATATAACTCCAAGCCTAGAGGAATAAAAAAGTGACCTTGCTGCATATTCACATACTTGGAAACCTTGCTTGCTAGTGCCAAAGTAGTTTTTCTTTGATTTAATTCCTTTCCCTCTTTTTATTTGAAATAAAAACATGATTTATATTTTGAAATGAGAATAAAATACCCAAAAGACAATTTATCAAAAATAAATTGCTATTTAATTCTTAGATCATCTTAATATACAGAAAATATTATGATTTGTATTCGTCTAAACGATTGCATATTCACTAATCTACGAATTTTATTTAACCATCCGATCTACTACTATAAAGGAAATGTGTAGTAAAGGTTAAAAAATATGAAACCCTCCATCCAACTGTCCGCCGGATAAAAAATCGTGCGGATAGATTTTCACCGGCCCACTTGCTTTCGGGGGTGGCTGGCTGGAGAGGGAGAGGGAAGGAGAGGACTAGTTCGCCGCAAACTTATGCGCCACCAGTCCTCACGACGTCTTTGAGCAGAGAAAGAGAAGAGAGGAGCGGACGGCTTCTGGTCCCCTTCCTTTCCCTTCGGCCTTTTTGAGGTCCGAGGAGTGAACGATTGTGCGGAGTGTGCGGTGATCTATCTATCTATCCATCAATCTTTCTTATCTATCGAGACTTTGATCTCTTGAGCACGAACGACTTTTCCTTTTGTGATCGCACCAGCGCTAGCTCCCCACGCGCGCGACGGCTCGCATCCATTTATCGCTCTTCCTGGCGGAAAACTGAGTTGTGTTCCGAGCACGGCTTCGGATCGACCGACCGACCGACGTCTCGTCGTGTTGTTGTTGTTGTTGTTGTTGATGATGATGATAAAAGAACGAGAAGTCGGGGTTAGATCGGGGGGTTGTTGAAAGGCGGAAGGGGGTTGAGGTCGAGGGAGGGAGAGAGGAAGGGATTTCGTCCGTATTTTGAGTGGAAGGAGGAGAAGAAGAAGGTGTATCAGCCTTCTTATTGTTGTTTAGGGATTGCTTAATAGTTCTTGTCATCCTCCTCACCAGGTTAGATTCGAGTTGTTGACGACTTGTTTCTAACCTGAGATTGTACTGTGTTTCACCGCCGCTGGCTGACAGACCATCGGTGCTCCCTGCGGGTCGTGGCCTGGCTCCTCGTCCCTCTAGCAGCAGCTTGGGGTTACAGGCTTGGACTGCTACAGGCTTGGACTGCTACCTGTCTCTATTCCTGTGTGGCCTCCGAAGGTGGTTCCTCCTCCTTCCATTTGCCGACGGAGGCTGATGTCTTGACAGTTGCACTACTACTCGAATTTTCAGTCGTAGTGATCATCTTCATCGTGGCATGGACGGTCATCTCTTCTTTTTTCTATCTGGGGGATTGTAGGCTTCTGTAGGTGTGGGTTCAGTGCGTCACAACTGTCCCTCTGGGTTTACTTTACGGGACAGTTTCTGCTCTCCTCTCGGCGCTAGGGTTAAGCACAGTGAGGAGCAGGTTCATTACCTGGAGGGTGTTTGTTCTTATGTCTATTGTCAGTTAAAAGCAAAAGGAAAGGAACGAAGCATGAAACATTCCTTGGTGTACAACAAGCAAATGATTGAACGAGTTGATCAAGTAAACGTTTCACGTTGAACGGCAAGTTCTTCAGGCAAATGATGCAACCAAATAAACACCTCATGTGTAAAATCAAATCAGTGTCTGCCTAGATCAGTACCCGTCCTGTCCATTTCCTGATATGGACATCTTACCTACAATGGAGATTGTGGATCAGGTCAAACGTGGATCTCAGTTTACGCGCCGGAATTAACAAGATTAACAGCTTGCAGGTCCAGTCCTGATTCTCTCTGCAGTACAGCTATACCCTAACATGCTCACTGACACATTGTAAGAGGGTCGACATTTTGCCCATATCATATTTCATAAATTCTGGCTACCTTCACTTTGGTTCAACCGGTATCAACGATCCTCTTCTGTTAGTGCCCACCAAAGTGGCAAGTAGTTAATTGGCACTTACTCTGAGCAGACAGACCCAGAAGATAGAAGTCGCCAAAGACAGGCTTAGCTCATCTCCGTAAGATTTCGACCTAGGTACTTGCAGGAGGAAGGCAATATAACTTGCTCCGGTCATTAAGTTCACTTGTGTCACAAGAAGGCTACGGAATTCCACAAGATCTGAGCATTCCGGTGCAGTCTGAAGGGAAGCAACGAGGTGGGATAGGCAGAAAACCCTAGATCGAGGTGGGCCTCAAGCAAATCGACGAGGCTTGATGTCACTTCTGTGCAGTTTGAGAATCGATTATGGATTCGCTGTTCAGGAGGATCCAAAGCCTTGAATCTGCAATTCAGCTCTCTCTTCACTGTTCATTCTTCTCCCATTAACCGGAAATCAGCAGGAGGCCATTCCAAACATTCTACTCCACGAGATGACAACTCTCTCACCTCCACCAGGTTTCGGAGTCCCAACTCAGCTAATCCTGCCTGACAAACCCAAGCGTTCGAAAGACAGGAGAGTGACATGGGCCACAGGCGAGAAGCTCTGCCAGGTCTCGACTCTCCTCTAAGTTTGATATCTGTCTTTGAAGTTCAGTAACTTGAGATTTGGAATTGTGAGAAGACTAGATTTGTTGCTCCTAGTATGTGGGTTGCTGCGTGCAGGCTGCGTTATAAATTTGAAATCATGCAAGAATGTCTGCGGTCTCATCACGTCATTGCGTTGGTTTGCTGTCTTGTTGTCACCCCTGAGAGTTTTGGAGATAATTGATGTCTCGTAACAGTATGTGGGAAATAGCCAGCATGTGCGAAATCTTTGAAATCTGCATCTGTGTTCAGCAGCAGAACCTGAACGACTTCTTCTTTGCATGCACGATTGGCTTTAGAGTAGCTAGCATAGGGATGAAACAATCTGTCCTAGTCATCTGCTTAGGATTTAGCTCGTAAATTTTCAGCTATGTTCCCCCTACTTCTTTAGTCTCTAGAGCAGACCCAGTAAGGCCTTTCTTTGGAACAGTTTTGTGAGAACGTCAGTGAGCCCGTAATTTGTATGAGTTTATAAAGCCCTTGTCCAAGGCCATGGTTTATGTTTCGTTTCAAAGTTGCTATGCACTGAAGAGTGGGATTATCGTACTGGTAGAGTGATTTCATATCTTAGCCGGAGATTAAACAAATTACAACAGATTATTCCGTGACCTTGGCTGATTGATAGTACAGAAAGCTTGTGTGTTTGTGAGTGTTACAACAGATTATTCCGTGACCTTGGCTGATTGATAGTACAGAAAGCTTGTGTGTTTGTGTTCGTTTTATTCGGAAATATGTTGAGTCTGCGCCAAAGCGTTTGTGGTCAGATTCTCAGAGCTTCTAGAATCCACTAACGGTCTGATTTTTCGAGAATGGTAACAAAATGTTGAACGTCAAATGCTGAGAAGGTTTTGGTGATGTTATCCAGGTACGACTGTTTGTTGCAGAAGATGCGCCAATAATGTCTGGTGCCATTCAAGAACAGCTGCAAGCCAAGCAAGCTAGGTTTATGCACATCTTTCAGAACGCTGTGACTAATGTCGCTCCTGAAGATGCCCCTCCTGGCTTTGGTGGAGTGGCTGTAAAGCCTAAGCCTGATCCTGCGGCTTTAGCTCTCATTGTTGCGCAGATTCCATGGCGACGGCCCGATGTGGTGAGTCCAATCTATATGGTCTTGTAATCAGTACATTTTCATCTGTTTAATGGTAGCAAAGAGTTGATGTTTCTGGAGTGTCCCATTCCTGGTGGATGAGGTTAGATTGGCCAGAATTTAGTACATAACTTTTCTTAGTCTGACCCTGGGGTTCGGACCGTCATCAGTCGAGAATTGTGTTCCAGAGATGATAGTCGGTGCATTCCTCCTAACTTTGTTGGTGGCGTGTTTTCAGTACAAGGCCGACCCTTCCTGGCAAGTCAAGGCGGGAGATGATAGTCTTGAGAGAGATATCCAAAAGCAGCGCGACTTCCGTGTGCTAGAAGCGGTTTATCCTCGACCTTCCTCAATCCCCGAAAGGTTTGTTCATGGTTCTTGATCATACCTAGAAGTCCCATTTTGAAAGTATGAACGCCGGTTCCATAGTGGATAGAGGAATCTGATCGCAAGGCTAAGCTTTGATTTTGAGACGTGTGCCCTCTTATTAATTGTTGGAACGACATTTAATAATAATCTTGGTTGAACCGTGAAAATAGCTCATCGAGTTTTCTAGAGTTCCCACGACAATGTCTTGATACTAACAATATATTCTTTCACTCCAGTCCCGCGGAACCATCCGATCCGCAGGAAGTGTATGATGATACGCGTACGCCTCAGATACCACTTGTCCCACTAGAAGACGAAGACATGGCTGATATATTTGAAGCCACTACGTTGGGTACTCAGTTTTTCCCTCAAAGTGCTACAAGACAAGGTATACGTTCCTTCATTGCTTTGCATGTGTACGCGCTTGCACATTTTGCATGCATGAGATGATAGGGTGGAAGAAATTCAAGATGCAAATTCAAGATGTAATGATCATGGAAGGTTTCCCCCCTTGCCTTGGCTCATGCTTGCATTTTTGTTCACAGTAACGGGAGGCCAGGTGCTGATGCCAAAAGCTGGTACCCAGTTGAATACCACCAACAATTTGCTGGAGGTAATGAAGCAGAATATCGGGGTTAGTCTTGATGAATTTATTCAGGAAAATTCTCATGGAAGGAAAGAGCCGAGTTGGAGAGATGGTAACATGCCAGTTTCCAGAGGACGAGTTTCATCAGTAGATCATGCTGCAGATATGTTTAACAGCAGGCCCCCCACTGCTGGTGGCCATACTGATAAGCCGACAACTTCCAATCAGATTGGTGTTGAACCGGATGTAGCAGCAGCTGCTGCAGCAGCCTTTGCTGCTCTCGCCAAGTCCAAAGAAGCTGGGAGCATGATTGATAACAATCTACTGATACAACTTCTGAATGATCCTTCCCTTCTGCAGTCTATGACAAACAAACAGACTTTTCCTCCTCAAGCAGAGTTTTCTTCAAGTCTTGCCTTGGGCGGCCCGTCAAGAGGGCCTGAAACCGGAAATCAAACACAAAGCTTGAGTAACATAGTTACTGGAAAACCCTGGGCAACACTTTCAACCAGTTTTGCGTCCACCATGGTGGGAGGGCAGGATGGGGCAAAACCCAGGATTAGCGAGAGCTATATCCAAGGAACTGAACGTTTTCAAAGAAAAAGCGGAGGTGACGATAGAGTTCAGTCTTTTATGGCAGCTTCCTTGAATAATGGATCAATGTATAACGAAGTCGTGAATGGCAGGGTTGGAACAACTTCGTCTCTCAGACCTGCCTCTACAGGTAGCGCCCCACCTGGCTTCGGTAGTGCCACTGTCAGTGCCCCACCAGGATTTGGTAATGGTTCTTCAATGCAAGGAACACAATTGGCCACTTCACATACACCCGCAACTGTTCCAGCCAGACCATTGTCCCGACATGACGAACAGTACTTCAAAAGTCTGATAATGCAACACGGTTGCAAAAGTGCTGACGATGACGACCATGGGCGAGCGATGTTCGAAGGTCAAGGTACTGGTGGCTCCTCAAGGACTCGGAGTGGTTCCGATGTTCCTGCACTGAGGTGGTTTGGCGGTAGTGCGGAGGAAGAAGATGGGGGAAGGCTTGACAGAAGTCGAAGAGATAGTGACAGGCCTGGAACAGGTCTGGAACAAGGAAGATCGAAGTCCCGGAAAACTTGCATCTACTATGGCACGTCTCGAGGATGTCGTAACGGAGCCAGTTGTACATTTGTTCATGAGCTGAGCTCGGAGAAAGTCAGAGTTGAAAGGGTTCGTAGTGAACCCACTCAACTACAATACGTGAAGAGGTTGAAGGTGGATGGGTAGGACGAGGAAATTGGACATGATTTTGACCACCGGGGGAGTGGCTCAAGCAAGAGGAGCCATCTCCTGGAACGCATGTTGCACTAACCTTGCAGCTTCAGAGGAGATTGATGTGTTGTGTCAAGTCACTGAACTCTATAGAAGGCCGTCCCCTCACATGGATCCGCAAACAAACCGGGGAAATTTTGCAGTCTCTGAGTCATCTATCTATCTACAGAGCGATGAGGAAGGTGAGAGATGACGAGGAGAGGTGGGAAATGCCTTGGATAGGTGAGTTTTCAGCCCACGGCAGTTCACAGTTTCTGTCAAGGTCAGTCTTGCCAAAAAGTTGTGAGATTGCATGAGAAGAGAAGAAGATGCAAATCAGTTCAGAATCCGTGGGGCTTGAATTTGCTCACATCTGCCGGAGAGGCCTCCGCGAGAGACGAAGTCTACAGTATCCAACTGGTCCAGAAGCATACAGAGGTGTCGAATCTAAAGTGGATGTAGTCCTCTGCCCACACTTACCATACCAGATGGATAGGAATTTGCGAAGGAAAAAGTCCCTCTGAAGCGAACCCCAGAGATCGTGGCCTTGAATAAGGAAGTGTACGCACAATGAAACACCTAATTAAGGAAAACCTCCTATTCAGGGCCACCGGTGAATAACACTTGGTGGAAAAGCCCGAAACCAAGCAGGTACAGGAGAAACCATTAACAACACCAATAGAAAGTTGCTGTTGAACTCTCCAATGCACTCCTGAATTCTCGACTTACACAAGCTTAATACAGGGTGGCATCCTAGTTTTCAGACTTGAATTGTCTGTATGCCGAAAAAGTCTTACTTGTTACAGGATTGAGCAAGAAGCCCAGGACGAGATCCCTGTCCTGAGCTACTGCAGGTATTTGTACAGACATCGCCGGTAAGGTGAGGTGTGCTCGCTATAGGCTCTCCGGTGGCCCTATGTAGAATATAACCAGGACGCCGACGACCCGGCCGGGTGTAAAGATTACTGGTGCAGTCAAACGAGTCTCAAACCTTAGCTCCGTTTGGTGCAAAGTCTTGGCCTCGTTCAGCTGCTGAGACCTTTCGGGGTGAGGTTTCAGGTCTTCATTGAAAGAACCGGTTTACTAGGGTACTGCATCTGGAATATCAAAAGAATCGGTTGACGCCATGTCTGGGTACGGTTCTCATTTTAACGGATGAAGTAACTGTGTTACACTTTTTTAAGTGACGTTTGTTGCCACAGGAATTTTTGTTGTCGGTCTCCTCGCAATCCATATCCAAATCTTGTGAAATACGAATTTTGTGAAGATTGTTCTAAGGAGCGTTGTCTCGGAGCACGGTTCTTCTCCTAGTTGCTAAGTGCATCTCCAAACTTTGTCACTGGCGTCTGTAAATCTTCTCACACGTAAAGCTCATTCACCACTGCTACGACCAATATCCGCTTACGTTGTACACTGCCGGGCTTCTAATATTTAAAGGTTTTAGAACGGTCCACCTTAAATCTGGAACTACAAGCCAGGCTGGAAGAATTGTACATCAGCAGTTGCGCGTGGCCACGCAGGATGAAAAGGGTTGGAACTACCTCGAGCAATAGCAGATTTATCGTATCTCCGTAGAAGAATATACGCACGTGAAAAGCCAAACTTAGATTTACAGGAAAAAGGCGACCGCGTAGGAAAAATGAAGGATGGGAAGAGAGTAAAGTGAGAAGAGATGAAGGATTTACAAGAGAGTAAAGTTTGGGATAAAAAAGTAGGTCATATTCGCAACATAGAAAAGTTCCGAATGGAGAAGGTTTTCACACATGCTCTTATAGAGCAAGCTCATTGTTTCTTCGCCTATAAAACTCCTACCTCTTCTAGACCCTGCGGAGGCGGGCTCCTACGCTTACATACTTCTGAACGGACACGAATGGACGGCCTTTTCCCGAAGCAAACAAACTTGCCAATAGAATACAGTAACCTGTGCATAGAATACAGTAAATTTCTGATAAACAAAGCCAAGCGTTTTCTCTCCTATCGGGCCCTCCATTAGCCACATTTTCTCGTACGCGTATGACGAAAAACTGAGGCAACCATCTCATCTACAAATTCCCATCAGATCCACTCGAATACTAAATGCTGTACTACTCCTCCCACCTGTACCACCTTTACCTCGTTACTGCCCCAAGGAGAATCCTCACCGCCAGCGCACCAACTGAAGGAGAAAGACCTGTAGTGTCCATACACGGTGGAAGGCATCGATTACTCTGCGGATATGCTTGACTCAATGTGTCGAATGTTTCTCCGCTACTTGAGCAGTGAGTCAGCACACGACGCCAAGCGCTCCGAAAAGATGATGGAGTGAGTATCCCTACTTGTGCTCCCAGGGAATCGTCCAACAGTTCCTTCCTTGGTGCATGCGTTTAGTTTCACCGTGGATTCTTCCCCTCTTTCGCAACGTGTCCTGTCACGATGCAGATCAGGACCTATCCTCAGCATAAGGGAGCTCCTTTATTCCTGCAGCAACAGGTGGGCTCCTTTTTGTGCTCCTGTGTCTCTGTCGTCATTTGATTGACCAGGACTTGTTAGTTAAGTAACGTAACTAATTAGTGGATTGACTAATTGGACGCATTGGCGTATTATGGTGTACTTTATCAACGTATGGCAAAGTGGTGGATATTTCATGTCGATATTACTTTGGTGGTGGGAGATGACGAGGAGAAAAGAATTTGTAGAACTATGTGTCTTATTCTCTTACTTCTTTATTAAAGCCAAAGTGCTTGACCCCGCTTGCTAAAGGATCGGGTCTGTAAATTTACTGTAAACCACTGTAAATTTAACAACAATTCACGGAAAAATTGGTTGTTATGATTAGAACTTATAGTTCAAGTGCTCATTCTAAAACACAAGAGTAGAGAATGATTTTAGTAAATTGGGTGATGGGATCCATTACATCTGGCCAAAGACGAACTGTTTGGGTGAGTAGAAATTTTGACCAAATAGTAAAGCAGGGGCAATTGCTCGAAAATATGGACTTTTGTAAGTTTATCAAAGCGGTTGACGTTGATAGTGAGGGCGAGAAAAAAGAAAGAAGAATTAGAAGTAGTAAACTTAATAAAACTTCATCTCGAAAATGAATGAGGAGCAGTAATAGTGGCGGAGGAGTTGATGGGTCAATATTGATGTCAAGACAAAACGAGATTTAAATAATAATAATAATAATAAATAGCAATTTAAACATAAGTATGTAATTCCATTACATCCAAGCTATCCTAAGTGCGTGATTATGATGTGTTTACTTCTCTCCTCTATATGTATATATATACTAGGTAAAGGTGGCTGAGGAGAGAGTACCATAGCGATGCAGTTATGGCCTATTGGTGTATTATGTACTGGCAAATTTAGCAGACATAATATATGAAATACCGGTTATGCGTACGGATTACGCCATAATTTTGTTCTCTTACGATAGATACTAGTGAGTAGGGTCACAACGGAAGGCATGACATAATCGCAGCCCATTGGATGAAAGTATTGTGAAATTCTTTTAGAAAAAGGCGACCGCGTCGGAAACACGAAGGATGGGAAGACACCCCCCCCCCCCCCATCAAGCCGTACAAGTTTCGTAAAATAAGCTGTCAATATGTTAAGGACGTACAGTAGTTCGCTGAGTAAAATTTTAGATGATTTTGGCCCTACCAGCTTTTCCAGACTGGAAACTGCCAAGATGAGTAACAAACAACTTTTTCCAATCTAGAGTGGGATCCTTCGCCCGATTATAGGTTGATTATGTTGGTATATATGAAAAAGAAGATAAAAGGCGAAAAAAAGACAAGGTCGTCCCACCATCTTCCTCACGAACTTCCAAATATGTGAAGATTTGGTGAAGCTACTATAAATCTATGATTCTCCTCCCCCCATTCACCATATATACACTACTGGAGTATTGGAAGATCTATATTAACACCTATCAGCAATAAGTAGATTATTTTGTTCCTTTCTCCCTTGTTTGGTTGGGGGCCATCATTTTGAATCATATTTTCGGCCTCTTTTTCTTTGGGCTTCGTGCTCCTTTTCCCTTCTGCACTTCTTCGTATTCCTTTTTTTTTTTTTTTTTCCCCTCGGGGTATACTATTTGGCCTTGTGGTCCTTCTAATATAGTTGTCGCAAATGATCAATCTATCATCAATGTATTCGTTCTTTCTCACTATGTAATGACTCAATCGAGGTGCAGAGCCTGACACTATTGCGAGTATTTTGTAAATTAAGCAAGATACCAGAAAACGAGGAAACCGTCTTTTCAAAACTAATGTACATCCTATCCTTCCCTATTTACTCGAGGTTTCAGCATGATCTGACACCAATTTGCTTTGATATTTCCCCTCCTTAGAGAGAGGCTTAAGGCTTAAGACTGTTTGATCATAATAATCATGACCATCGATTTTTAATTCCCAAAGACCTCCGGGTGAATTTTATTAAGGGGTCATTCCAAGAGCATTTTGAATCTGCAGTTGAATCCACGTCCATTTCCTGGAAGAAAAAGTTATTTCCCTGATCATTACCAACATAGTGGATACAGTAGTCTGTATACCTTAGTAGGTAATCACATGTTTGCAAACGATAACCCTTACTTGTCTATTGTATCCTACTTATGCAAAAAGATTTTTGAAAGCGAATGTATCAATTGCCGATGTTCTTAACCTCACTACCTCGAAAGAAAAATCAAGGTATGGCATTCTACATGCTATGCCTACCAATGAGGATGATGAGGATGGTGAGGATGATTCAACCACTTCTGAAACGACGATGATATCAGAGTCTACAAAACTAATCGAAAGTATAGATGAGAATAAAAAGAGAGAAGGCGACGCGTAGCAATGAAGGAAGGATGGGAAGACCCCCACCAAGCCGTACAAGGGAGAGACAAAAGAGGTAAAATGGGTTATAGATGAGAATAATAAGAGGGTATGTATTCAACTATAACTATAAATATATACACATATGTCCAGACGTTTGATTCCAACTGCTCCTCGAAAGACCCATCTCTACCTTTCGGTGGTGGTGATGGGGTCTTCCCGTCCTTCTTGTTATCCTCTGTGCTTACCTTTCGGTGGTTAGCACTTTAGAACAACTTATCTCGTCGTCGTCAGGTCTGAATTATCAAGTTGTTGGGGGAAAGAAGAAAGAAAGACTTGGTGATATTTGAAATTCTCATCTGTATGGCTGAGCTTTCGGCTCTTGAGGTGCTTCGCTTTCGTTATTTCGTTGTTGGATTAGACGTTAAATCATTACGTAACCGCAACGTATGTGAGCTGGTTACAAAGGGATGAGAGAGAAACATCATATGCGTCACGACGGGATAATCAACCTTCTCAAACCGTGAGAAACTCATATTGGTATTTGTAATTTGTAGGTTAAGAACTTATGTATATATATATTGATCGAAGTCCAGATTCTGTGTGAAATATCTTAAGCATTATCTGCCATGTGCTCGTCGACTCACACACAAATCTCAAGTTCTCGATTAGAGTTGCAATCTCAAGAGTTTTCCGTACTTTTATGTGTGGGGAAACTAGAAAATCAGGTTGACATGTGCGAAAGCTAAAGGAAATATCCGTAGTATCGCTTAGTGCAGCCAAATACATCGTGGCAAAGTAGGTATGAAGATCTTTGAAATGCTTTAAGACATTGCGTCATATCCATACGCATATGATAGGGAAAGTATACTTAAATAAAATTTATTACAGAATCAAGAGTTCGTTGTAGAAATTCTGAGACTCTCACTTAATGTCAAGAACGAGTTTGGATTCGGTATGCGTCGTGCACGTTGTGAACCACTTGATTCGTTCATTGATACGGTTGTATGGATTCTTGTGCAGGCATATCAAGAAAATCCACAAATTACAAGTTGTATGTAAAATTTAGTTTATAGTTGATTAGCAATTATACTCTCAAATAAAAAGAAAGCTAACATATAGAGAAAAATGCACAAGTGTAATCAGCTTAATTCAAGTTCCTAACCTGGATTAAGCTCCAAGTTTGAAAATACTATAATATACTACTATACATGGAAAAATCCTGATCCTACCTGGAAGATTGTCCAGAAGTTAGCCCTCCCCTCCAAAAGTCTTCGAGGCATATAAAAGTCCCGATTAGCTTTTTACATCTGAATGGATCAAAAAATGTAAAGAAAGAATGCACCATTAGTTGTTATTGGCAGCTTTCTCTGCTCGCTGATCGTCTTTGGCCTCGAGAAGATATCGTCGCTGTCCTCGAGGTCAGCAGCTTCAGGATGAAACCAACTTTGCACTATGACTATATGATATTGAAACAGAAGGAGACAATTCCTGATTAAGAACGAATGATTCAATCTGTCAATAAACCTCAAACCCAAGACAGGCCCCTCGATGTCAATCTATTAGCTCATCTGATAAGACTTTATTATTGTTTACTGGATTGTGACAATCCAGATAGACTTGGCTTTATGGGTCCAAGAGCCAAAAGTCCAAATAGTATACTCCGAAAGGAAGTAAAAAGGAATATCAGGCACTGAGAAGTGGAAAAGGGATAAAAAGCACGAGGCTCAAAGGAAAAAAACAAAAAAACAAAAACAAACAAAAAAAAAGGCAAAAAAGAGAGAAGAAAACAAAACTACGGCCAATAAGTCAAACAACAGGGAGTAAATCGAGACGATCAACGACTAAAACAAGTGTGATTTGGATTCCTTTCTTAGGAGTCTAATGGTCAGTGAAACCGAACCACTTTGCATAGCGAACGCTTGGGTTAGCGCTGGTTCTGTTTGATATAGGTATGTTTTTAAAAATCATGAAGTTCAGGGTAAGAAGATTATTATAATTATAATTATTATAAAAAATTACGTTTGAGTAGTGGTGAGGAACTCGAAGAAACACAAGCGAAAAGATTCTGCAAAAATATAACAAAATAGACGGAATCTTAAAGCAAATTAACGGGACGATCATCCACTACCTTGGGATAAAGGTTTTCTGATCCTTCCCTTTTATTGTTGTTGTCTTGCACTTTAAGATCGGTCCCCACCTAGGGCCTCTAAAGGTTCGTTCCTCCACTTTATCCTTGTCTTTCATTTCACGTTGTCCCATCCATTTACATTACTAGAAATGAATTTCTCGCACATCAATAGGGGGTTTCAGAAATAATTATACTAAGTTTCATAACTTTTCATATAGATTGTTACGAAGCGTTGACTAAATGGGTACGGTGTGTGACCGGGAGGTAGAAAAGGTATTGTTACGGAGTTCGGGCCAAGTTCCTTATTATTAGCACATTGTGTATGAGGTGGTTCGTAGAAAATAAGGGATAATGAATTTTAGTTATCACTCCGTAGTGCATTGATTGCACATTAGGGTTAATAAAGTTATTGTTTAGGGTTGGAGTGAAAGTGACGGCCACCAAAAGGAGCATCCAGGATGTTCAAGAACACCCATGGTAATGAAATGAAGAGCGGCAAACCGACAAATTTTTACCACCGAGGAAGATTGGAGGGAGCATGAGTGGAAAGATTTGAGGGCATGCAAAAATTGACCGCACGATGAAGATTTGAGAGACCCATAGCCAAAGGTGGAAGGGGGAGTGAATTTGTTTGGAGTGGGAAGATTTGAGTGCAAGCAGTGGGAAGGTTAGAAGGAGGAGTGATTTTGTTTGAAGTGTTACTCTCGATTGAACTTGTTTTCTTGTTACAGAATGAAATTGATGAGATGGTTTTTTTGTGCGCACAGAGAATAGAGATACCCCTTTGCTGAAATTTCACCGGGAAGAGAGATGCCCCTTCGGTCGATAAGGAGTTATCCGTGGTGATTACAAATTGAGTAAATTCATGCCGAGAGGGAGCACTTGTTTAGAACTAACTAGAAATATTAGAAAATGGATGATTCGGTTAGATTTGGAGATATTGCTACAAGGATTAGAAGATGAAGACGAGGAATAGATTTTGGAGATATCACTACAAGGATTAGAAGATGAAGACGAGGAATTAGGAGGAGATTTAGATATGCTAGATTGTTTTACTAATGGATGGGAGTATGCACATACTCATCGATACTTGGAACCCCATGTTACTTACATGTTTGTGAAGGAGTATTTTAGAAATCTAGATACTAAGGCCTTTTGCCAGCTTACTAGAATGGATGTGGATTCTTTTTCAACATTAGTGGATTTGATTAAGACTCACACAATTTTTGAGAAAAGGTACCAAAGAGAGCAAACACTTGTGTGGATCCAAGTTGCCCTAGCATTGGATAGATTTGGGCATCACGGCAATGGAGCTTGTGTTGCACTGGGTTTAAATATTTGGGGCATTAGTGTTGGTTCAGCAATTGCTTTTACTGATAGAGTTATGACAGCCATATTAGATGTGATGAGGGGTCAAGTTGCTTGGCCCGAACTTGAGGAGAGGAGGAGGATATCCACTATTTTTGCACAGAAAGGTTTTCCCGGTTGTGTTGGTTTGGTAGATAGAACATTGTTCTTCTTGCAGCCCGACCAACTATGGACTGGGAAATATATTTCAGCCGCAAGGGTTCATATTCTATAAATGGCCAAGTTATTTGTGATGATAAAAGGAGAATTATACATTTTTCCGGAGGTATGTTTTATGTTATGTGTTGTTTTTTTAGGTATTTTTGCAATACATTGGTGATCCTTTTTGTATAGATTACTAAAAGTATGGCCTTTTTTATTTGCAAGAATGCCAGGGTCATATCATGACATGACTTGTTTGAAAAAATCCCTCATTATGGAATGATTTGAACCTAAGAGGGAGCTATTGTACTTTTGAAGCAAAGGAGTACCTTTTTGGTGATTCGGGTTATGTATCCATGCATCACCTAGTCCACGCTTTCAAGTAGGCTTGCTCAGAGGACAAGCAAGAGTTTAATAAATATTTAGCAAAGGCAAGAGTGATAAATGAGCATTGTATAGGAGTATTGAAAGCTAGATGGCATTCTCTTTGCGAGCTAAGAGTGCAACTGAAAGACAATAGTAGAAATGCTTATTTGTTAAAGTAGGTATCGGTGTGTATTATTTTACATAATTTTTTAATCAATAGGTTTGACCTTTGGTCAGAGGACGATGGCGGATTTACAGAGGAAACTCAAATATATTCAAAAATGTACGTTCATGGTATAGAACTTGGTAGAGAAGAAAGTAGATCAAGGGTGATGCAACATTGCCTTGATTATAACAATGGTGATATACTCGATTGATTGAAATTCTATATAATGAAATACATATTTTTCAATTATTCATCTTATATCTCATAGTCTGGTAACTTAGACCATGAGTGTATCTTCATGTAATATTGGGATAAGAATTCAAAGGAGTCCAAAAGAATTCTATGAAGCTTAATCTGTACATTTGTAAGGCCTCTATTTACATTTACAAGGTGTGGTGTTTAGCAAGTTTACACTTGAAAGTCACTTGTTGGATGTTGTTGGGAAAAAATGTGCCAATGTTGCAGACACCATGAGATGGTGCTCGTACACACCAAGGGCCGCTCACAAACTTAAAAAATGCTTCTGGGTCATTGAGTGGCGCTCGTAGATGCTAGTGGACGTTGGGGACCGCACTCCAATATGCACAAATATTAAATGCACTTGTAGGCGTTGGTAGGCGCTGGTAGGTGCTGCATGAAATATGTAATGCTTGCCTGTGCCGGTTGGCAACATCGAGTGCCGCATGTTGCCGCTCGGGATTTGAGTTCTTTTGGTTGAAAAATGAAATTTTTCTCCCAAAGTGTACATTTAGGATGTTTGGTATTGACATTTTTTTACAACTGCTTGGGTTATATTAACCTTCTTCTTTTCAATTCATGTCATTCTCGTGGGTGTGGAGAGCCTCATTTGCAAGTGTGTGGGGTGTTGGAATGAGAAAGGGTCATTTTGCGAGGGTGTGTATGTGTGAGTTGTTCAAAGGAGAAAGAGCCATTTCGAGAGTGGGGTGTTTGGAAGGCAACATAGTCACTTGAATGATGCAAACTGGCTGAAGCCCAACTCAAAGAAGACCAACTTGAAGGAGACCAACTCGCTATGGGGAGCTTGGGAGAGTTGGGAATTTGTGGGGCCAGAGAGTTTGAATTTTGAGAGTTTAGTTGAGAGGAAGAATTCCATTTACATTTCTAATTGAAGGAGTGTTTTGGAGACTCTAGAGAAACGACAAGGAGAGATTGAGAAGAGAGATAAGGAGAGCATTCGAGAGACTTAAAGTAGATTCAATTTGAACCATGGCAGAAATTTGGGGATACAAAAAAGATAGTTGACTGGCCCAACATGAGAAATACTAAGGAAGGAGATTGGCTCAAAGCATTCCATAGCATTCAACACCCAGCCAATTTCATCAAGTGGTGCTGGTTGGACAAACATCAGATTTGAATTGCTGTTTCTGGAATTCAGGAGATTGATCTAGATGTAATGGGGCTCAAGATAACTCTTGGACTTCACTATCCACGGCCAGAGGTATTCTTCAAACCTTCTTCATGGTTTGCTCTTCATTCCACCTCAAGATTTTCATTGATTTCTGGTTTATTGCTTCCAAATCATTAGCGCCTCCCAGCATGTCCCTCACCGCTTGCCAGCATCCACCTGCACCATCTAGTGCCATCCGGTGCCATCCCCAAACCCTAAACCCCTGCACACGAGCGCCTTCTCGCAACCCCATGCGGCACCCAACGCTTCCGCAAGGCTCCTCATGTCTCCCTCCTTGTCCCGCAATGCCTACCAGTGTCCTCCCGTGCCATCCAACGCCGTCCAACGCCATCCCCAAACCCTAAACTCCTGCACGCAAGCGCCTTCCCATGACCCCACATGACACCCATCATTTCCATAGGGCTGCGTGCGGCTCCTAGCATCCCCCTCACTGTCCCGCAACGCCATCTAGCGTAGTTGCACCTGCGGGCAGCGTCCACGGGCACCTATGCGCGGCGTTGGCTACCCCTTGGCGCCGCATGGGGGTGCCGGGGTCGGGAGTGCCCCCCACGTGCCCTCAAGCGGCTCCCAGGTGCTGCAACCAGCGGCAACCCATGGCGCTTTTCACGTTTAGACTATCCGTGGGCGGCATCGAGTGGCACCCTATAATACCAAGAGCTAGCCATATGACCTAGATGTGAAATTTGGTTTGGTAACATCTAGAATGATGTTATACATGATGGTCAAAATAGATCAGATAGAAGTATCACCAAAAGAGTACTTCTACTAATAGGGCAAAAACCAAAATAGACTTGAGAACCTTAGAACCAATAGCTAGACATATGATTTAAAGGTGAGAATTGGTTTGGTAAAATCTGGAAGGATGTTACACATGATGGACTAAACAGATCAGAAAGAGGTATCACCAAAAGGGGACTTCTACTAATAGAGTAGGAACCAAAATATGCCTGAAATCTTTGAAGGCAATTTTGGAGGCCTATACGGATGAATTAGGCCTCAAAAATGTGTAAATTCCCCCCAACGGAGAAAAGGCTGGCCTTCCCTCTCCCCTACTTTGTCTTGTCGAGAGCTTTCCAACGGTACCTTACGTGATTTTGAGATTCCTATAGGAAGATTCCCTAAAAGATTCCCTCCGGTCAAAGCTTGTTTGACCAACCAGATAGGACCTAGACCAGACATGTCACCCATCCAAGTAAGTAATCCAAGGGTGGAGCTTGATGACATGTCACCTATCTGTGTCCCTAACCCTATGGTGGAGCTTCCTTGGCGGAGATCATCTTTGTCTATATAATAAAGAGAAGGTGCTCCCTTGGGGCATCGATTGTTTGAGTGTACAATCTGTGTTTTCTCTCTTCTCTTGTCCTCAGAGTATTACACACCCCCTGAGCTTGAGTCCTTGGGAGAGATGTTTGAGCTGATTTTTTTGGTGGGTTTTGCAGGTCCTTCCATGTACAGAGTTTGTGAGTTCATGGGACAAGGTCTCTTGCACAGGTTTGGTAAGAGGTAGAAAATTTCAATTGACTGCAAATATAGATATAGATGCACTTGCCATGCCAAGGGGAAGAACACCAAGACAGAGGACAGTTCCTTACACAACTATTTCAGACTGTTTTCCACAAATGGACAAGGTTGCAAAAAGATATCTTGCAAGGCAATGTATATATCCTGCATTCTGAGCTTTCTTCCAGTTGATGGGTGCACTTGTTGCACCCACCATTAAGCCCAAGATTGTACATGGGCATTTGGTACTCAACACCAAGACCAAGTTGAGGAGATTTGGTGTGGAGGATTATGTTTGAGGAGAGTTAGCTTTTAGAGCTATCATTGCAGAGGTGGGGAGTTTGCAAAGCCAATTTAGGAGTCCTAAGGAGCGTAGGTTCAAAGTTACCTTCCTTGGATAGATACTCACGCATCTCTTTGTGGAGAGAGGTTTCATTCCAGAGGAGGACGTGATGTACCTGAGTGATGGAGAGGAGGAGATTATACACAAGGGAGAGCATGATGATGATCATGAGGATGCAGATAGCTCGGATGAGGACGAGACTACTAATGATGTGGAGGATGAAGATGGTGAGTGATTGATTGATTAGGTTTGAGTTTTGTCATATATATATATTCTCATATATTTGTATGTTGGAAAATAGACAAAGTTCTTTTGTATATACCATTATCGGATTTAATAAATAAGTTCATTTAAGAAGCTTGAATTAATGAACTTGTGAACTTGTATATTTTTAAATTCAAATATGAATTTGTACTTGATGGATAACTAAATGTACCACTTGTGAATAGGTGTTCAACAGATTCGTGTTGAGACACAACCCTTACCCTTTGTTGAGATAGCTCCTTTTCACTCTTCTTCCCCTTCACCACTTTCTCTATCTGTGGAGGAGGTTGGTGACCCCATGCATTTCAAAGTACCTTCACCTCCTTCTTGTTCAGTTAACATCACTCGCATTTTAGATGATAGTGTTCAAGTGGTTGAGTGTAGAGAGAGAAATATCCTTGAGAGTGTAGAGGAGAGAGAGAAATTAGTGCTTGAGCGTGAGAGTAGATTGGAGAGTGTAAAGGAGAGAGAAAGATTAGTGCTAGGGCAAGAGAGACTCCTTTGTGAGCAAGAGGATTTACTTGCTGCAAAGGAGGAGAGGCATCTGACCTTGCTTACTTTTGAGATGGAGAGAGAGTAAAGATTAGGTGACTTGGACATGGACATACCAGGTGCCGCTGCCATGGCGGAGGGTTACAAGCTCAAGTTATGGAATCAGGCACAAGAGTTAGCATATGCTATAGAGAGGTGTGAGAGTGCACATGTTCAGGTAGAGGAGAGCAAGAGTTGTCTAGCTCAGATGAGAGCTCATGTAGAGGAGAGTGAGAGTAGTCTAGCTCATTTGAGTGCTCGTGTGGCTTATCTTGGACCCAAACTACGAACTATTGCTTGTGAGACCCATACTCGTCATGAGATGGAGACCCAAACTGATGCCACCCATGTGTTACGTCATAGTGTGGAGACTCAAGGCACTCAAACTGAGTTTAGAGAGAGGATTTGTCTATCAAGAGAGTATATTCTACATATCCTCTTCCCCGGCTTCCTACAACAAAAGATTATTATTGTGGATGTTACTTGTATGTGTTCATTATGGATTTGTGGTGCTATTGGTTTCCATGCATGGGAGAGTGGGATGAATAGGCATGGTTGGTGCCCTCATACACAGTCTGGGCTTGTAGGGTGGGTAGCCCATCATGGTGTTAGACATTTCATCCAGTTCTGTTTGCTACGCTTTGAGGTTATCTTATGGATAGATCTTACTCCGGATGGAGTGGAGTAGTTGCTACGAAGCATGTGGCAGTGGTCTGAACTCCCAAAGGGAGTTCACACTGGGTCTTGCCTCATGGCCTGTTTGTGTTTTAGAGATATCCAGCAAGATTTTGAGTTCAGAGGACTTAGAGTTAGATCATATGAGCATCTTACTTCATTAGGTTTACCTCTTCTTGATCTTTTGATCATAGATAGTTATGCACTCTCTTATTATAGGAACCATCCACCCTACCCACTTTTGTCCTTATAGGGTACATAGAGCATCATACACTTGGTCATTTGATCCATTGATGAGTACTTTGGACAGATTTGTCCATGACAATAGGCCTGCTATTAGTTGGGCAAAAGAGCAGTGGACATCAGGTAGATTGAGTTCTTATAGTTGTGACCCATATCCTCTTCTTGCTAGCGGTATCAGGCATGAAGACTTGGATGAGAGCGAGTGGCCCCTATGGTGGTCATTGAGTCCATTTAGGATTCAACATCATGTATACCGTTGTAGACTTGAGGATGCAGTAGTAGCACTTAGACACCATAATGCATCTCCCTCTTCTTCTTCACCTCCTTGAACTCCATAGTCATAGGTTTAGGTTCTATTGGCTCCCCATTTATATACATATTATGTTCATTTCTCCCCATGTATATATTTATGTTTTAGTTTACACTTGTGAACTCTCATATTGTTGTCTAACTCTTGTATTCATGTGCTATATACTCAATTGTGCCTTGTGTATCAAACATTTCATCACTTTGCAAATATGTGTACCATTTCCATCAAGAGTCACCACCCGAAACCCATCACAAGCGGCCCTCAGTGCCAACACGTGCCATCGAGCGTCTACGAGCATCTTTGAGCGATGACAAGCACCGATGAGCACCAATGAGCGGCCACAAGCGTCAACTAGCTTTGCCGACTAGCTTCAATGAGCGCCTACCTAGCAGCCACAAGCATCAACTAGTGCCTACTGGAATTACCTACAAGTGCCTACTAGAGCCCACTAGCTTTGATGAGCGCCTACGAGCACCTACGAGCGCTCACGAGCACCGACGAGCACCGATGAGCACTAGCTGGCCTTTATCAAGGAAGTGTTGCATTGAGCTGCAACTAGCGGCAACAGGAAAGACTTTATGGGTGGCTATGAGGGCCAACTCGTGCGCTTACTATGTGTGGCCAAGGAAAAATATGAGAGGAACTGCATTAGGCAGATACTAGAAGCATTTATCAAGTTTCCATAACTCATCTTTATTATAATCATAATAAAGGTTACATGGTGGTATACTATTCACTATCAGTAGAGTATGATGGACGTTGAACTTGAGTAAGCACTTTAAAATAGTTATTTATTTCCTCAAGAGTTTTCCCTTCTTGTATGAGACTCATTTTGATTTCACGATTGCGCTTTGATTCTAAACTCTTCTCCTTAAATTTGTGTTTGTCTGCCCTAGGTTTCCTTTTATCTACACTCAATTTTTTCTCAATTTCAATTTTCATCTTCTCTATCTCTAATCTTACATGCTCTGCTTCCATTCTCATCATTGTTTTCTCTCTCTTCCTCATGTTGGTGGCTTCTAGTTCAGCTAGTCATAACCGCTCTCTGGATTCTATAGTATTTGCCTTCAACATGGTAATTTTTGCTAAATCATGAGACAATGACATACTAGGTGACAACTTGGGTACCTTACTTGCAAATATTCCACCTTTCCTCCTCTTTGGGTCATGTTCCCCTTCTTGGTTGGCAAAAGCACAATTGGATCTATCTCTTGTAGAAATTAAAGGCGGTGGTGTAATGAAAGGCAAGTCCTCGATCGATGGAACAAATGGAGACTCATGCTTAGGTGATAGGATTCCATTGTCCATGCAACTTGGTAAAATTTCCACCCCTTGGGTGTTTGCGACCAACTCGGGGCCCAAGTCAGGGAGCACCACCTGTGTAGGAGATGAGAATTGGGAGCACTCCTGCGCACCTTCATGGACCTCCTCCTCGCCAGCCTCACAAATCTTGCTTGAATTAGAATTACAATCTCCTAAACTTACCATTGCCGGTGGACTTATGTTCGCTCTAGTCCCAAACATGGCTTCCATTCTTGCAAAATGCGTGCACATTCCATTCAATTTATCTTCTATAGTTCTCCACCCTTTGCCATATTCCTTCTCGGTGAGACCTTCTCTCGTAGACTTGTTCTTAAGCTCCCAAGTTTCTTTGTACTGTTTCATGTACCGCAACCATTTCTTGTAAAGTCTGTCACTTGTCATAGAAGTAGGAAATCCTTGACCCTCCCTAATAAAAATGGTTGCCATGAAACTAAATGCGGTCGATTTCTGAATGGGCTTTTTGCAATTCCCAACATGAATTTGTGTAAAATGCTCGGGGTCCTCCAAATAATCCAGTATTTGGCTATAATTGTGTGTTGCCATGCAAAATCATTCATCCTCCTTGGTTTTGCCCGGCACAAAAGAAGCCATCCTCAACAAGTCTTCAAATTTCACTAATGGTTGTTGAGGTTGCGAATCCAAAGATGACTCTATAGGTCCTGGATCAACATCTATAAGTGAGTCTCCTACACTAAAACAAGGTACTTGATCTCCCATTGCAAAAATTTTGTTGCACTCCTAGCGTAAGAATCATCAGGATCGTCCCACTCTAATCAATTTCTTGGTTGCCGCATGGCGGCGCTGATCATTTCCCACACCAATGTGAATCTACAAAACCGCCGTTAGTTGCCTGATAACTTGCACATTTGCTCCAAAGGGTGGTGAATTCAGGTTTAGAAATTTGAATTGTTGTGCGGGCCATTTTGGATCTTGAATACGGAAACCAAATCATCAATCATATGTGATTCAACTGACCACGTGGCCACGCTCTTGAGGAAACACGTCACTCTATATGACAATCATTTATTTAGTTACAGCATTCCCAAACATCCGTAACATATGATTTGATTTTTATAAATGAATGCAATTTGCAAAATATATACCTTAACTGAAGTTACAGAGCGTTCAGTTATTACAATCTTGTATCGTTACGGAGTTCACTAAAAATTATTACAAGGTTTGTTATTTAGCCCTTACACATCCGTCAAACCTATTTTTGAAACCCCCTAATGTGCACAATGTGAATGAAAAGGTCTTTTGATGTAGTAGAGAAAAATAAAAATATCGTAGAAGCTTCGATGTGGTGGCAGATGTACTCTTTGTAGCCAAGAAGAGTCCGGAAATTGGAGAAAGAAATGCTTTATTTTTATGTTTCTAGAACTAAACCGACTTGATCTTAAATCTACCTGCCTGGTGCAAAGGACATGCACTCGTTTTGCTTTATGAATATTATTCCTCCACTTTCGGGACCGGGATGATTTTCGCCCATGTATAAAAAGTTTAGGGGTGTAAAGATCTGATGATCTTATCTTACGTTTAACACCCTACTCGTTTATTTTTGGATGAGGAAAGAAACCTTGGTTGGCAAGATAACTGCAGTTTACAAGTGCGAACCATTTCTAAACCAGAAGACGTAGGACGCACCTTATGATCGATACTATTGTGGCTTATCCCCATTTTACACACAATGTCCTTTTCTTGTTATCCTACGCGGTCGCAACTTTCGAAGGTTGAACTCTGCGTAGCAAGTAATCATACTAGATCAGCATAACTTATACCGTAGTATACGTTAGTCACATACATAATACCTGGCTCAGAAACGCACGGCTGTGGCAGCCATTTCCGTCGGTACCACAAGAAAAAAATCCCAAAAGAGATTCACACGCCCCGGCGCGGTACGAAACTGGTCGCACCCTGTTCAAGGCCCTTACTTAACGGAAGAAAAAGGGCGACCGCGTAGAAAACATGAAGGATGGGAAGGCCTTACTTAACTGGTCATAGAAGTTCCGAGGACTTTCGAGTTGGCCGATATTTCATGGTTGGTGTAACCTGTCAGTGATCACATTCGTGGTGTCATGGCGCGGTTCCGCTTCCTGCGCATGGCGCAAAGTTGTCAGACTCCAGAGACGGTAGCGGACGTCGCCGGGTTTTATCGTCGTCTGGCCGCGTTTCTAAGCCATGCGAGCTTGACATTATGCCGCAGGAAGACTTGACTACTTCCAGAAGTCTCATGGATAATGTCATCATTGGTACGGGTGTATTCTAGACTGTTTTGTTCTATATTTTCACGTCTAAAGATTTCTGGGGATAAATTCTTCCTCCGAGATTTGCACGTTTTCCTCTACAGTTGATTGGTTGATTGATTGTCGAGACTGTATTATATGATATACTTACAGAGAAATGTTAGTTTCCAAAAAGTTCGATTTATGAAAATAGTACTTAAATGCGTCATTGGCTCCCAGGGGTTGGTTAAGACTATTAAAACACTGCATCATTGACCGGATGGTGGCTGCTACTTTAGTAGCAGCAGGAAAGAAAATCTGCAGCACGCGGGATAAGTCCGCCCGGCCCAGAATATCCGACGGATATAAGGGAGAACTGCCAACAAGGTGCCTCTGGCGCAAGCAATGGCACGCGGGGAGTTAGTCATCACCACGTCCCACGTAGAGGAGACAGGGAATCAAGGACCGGGATCCGACGGTCTAAAAGTTTGTGGCATCACACCGCAGTTAAAGGAGGGCGTTCAGAAGGTTATAGGATCCTTACGTGTCGAGTTCGTCAAGGCAGAGATGTGTATGCGTACTCACGTGGCAACATCGTGGTATCTGTGGGTTAAGGGGGGTTCGGTTCGGGAGCTCGGTTCGGCCAGCTAACCCTATGAGGTGACTAGGGTTTGAAGGAATGGAGCATGGGCATCGGGCGATGAGCGAGTGGTCCTTCTTCGGCGCAGGGTTTGAGGAAAGAGATAGAAGGCGAGGCAGCTTGCTTGAAGAAAAAGCGAGAGAGGGAAGAGAAGCAATTGCGTGCGATCGCCATAGCCAAATTGAGGAGAAGAGAGGAGAGCGAGGAAGAAAGGACAAGACCTACTGCAGTTCGGGTGGAGGAGTGAGCGCCATAGCCAAATTGAGGAAATTGAGGAAGGGCAGAGAGGAAGGGCAAGGGAAAGAGCTTTTGGGAGGTGGAGAAGGGAAGGCTTAACTATAGGAGGATAGGGAAGAGGCAGGCAGGCCTCGCTTTGGCGTTTAATGAATCATTATCGAGACATCGGAGAGGGGAGGGGATTGTGGGGAAAGTGGCCTGGTGTAAGTGACGGCATGAGAAGCGGGAGTAAATATCCTTGTAGTTATGTTTTGTTGTTCGGGGAAGCTGAGCGGCTGGCGAGTAGGTCGGAGGACTTGATATCTGGTCTGGTGGTGTGTCCATTTCTGTGCGGGAAGGGAGAGGGAAGTCGAGGCGGAGGGGATGAGGAGATGAGATGGCTAGGCACACGGTGAATAGAGTGGTAGGGGTGTGAGGGCTGTGTTCACTAAAGCTTTGTTGCCGGAGTAGTCGTCACCTTAGACGCGCTTCCTTTTACTTGCCCCCGTTTTTCCTTCTTCATCACGTCACGTTGCTTGTGAATGAAGGGAGTAGGAAGTCTGGTTACGAGACTTCGCGCTTCTCACCGCGGGTAGCGGTGCCACTCCGGGAGGAACTTTGTTGACCTATTGAATGGGGATGTGGTTGTGAGAGACGAAGATCGGTGCCTGTTGTGGCCCAGTGCAGGGTCGCGGTTCCCTCTGAGTTTCTGAGATCTTGATTGGCTTCAAGGAGGAGAGAAATCCGTTCCAGTGGTTGCAAGGAGCGGTGTCTCCTACATTGGTCTTTCGCTGGTATCGCTGTACCTTCTGATGTTCATGGTATCACCGTAGTGAGGGAGCAACCTTGGATCGGCCAGGATTTCTCTAATATTTTTGTCGGCACTGGCTACTCTGCATAGCTACGGGTGCGAATTGGATATTTGAGAAGAGCAGAGTTTAGACGAGGTAGATTTCTGCAGAAGTTGGGTCATTCTGTCCACGCGTAGATCGCGGCGTTATTCCTACCCTGATCAAGGAATCCTGCACTAAAGCTTATGTAAGGAGAACGTGAACCGCGCCTAACGTTGGGTGATTTGCTTCTGGCGAGAAGGTGTAGTTTTTTTCTCCCAAACGATTTTGCACCTATGGCTTTTCGCCGAACTCTGTTTAGCAGGCTACAGTACACGGATATGCAGAATGTTGTCATGAACTGGAATTTGAATTGACCTTGCTCTGTTTCTTGTACGTCTTGTCCGGATGACTTCGTTCGGAGGCCATGCCTAAGACGTATCGCGTTCGTCTTGTTTTCTTGGTCCACCGCAGTTGCTTGTGCAGCTCATGCAGCTGGCGAAGTCTATCATGGCTGTTCCAGCGTTGTTTCATCGCGATCGTCACTTGAGACTAGCCGTCAAGAGCCGGATTTTACTAGTTGCACTATGTGTTACTAGTTGCACTATGTGTCCACTGCCTGGAGAGATGTTATCCATGAGCGCAATTGAGATACCATCTCCGAATTGTAGACAATTATTGGTTCTTTGCTTCCGTAAAACCTCCCTACTTGATGCTGGTGTGAGTGAGTCGCTAACATTTTGCAATGGTTTTGCAGTTGGAGTTCTCCTTCGGAACCGATTAGTCAGCTTCGTATACAGGCAGAAGTTATGTTGCAGATGCTTGAGGCGGTGGCTCTCCAGCCTCCTCCATGGATTCCTTTAAAGACCACTGCAACCGAAATGGCAGTGGAGGATAGGACGGATTTAGCAGGAATTAGTGGATGAGAGACAGTGCCGCGCAGCGGTGTCTCCGCTGCTTTGAACATTACTAGCATCTTTCCTTAATGTGGACAACTTCCTCTTGGAGGTTAATGGCTGCTCCTTTTCAGGAATTCCGAGTGTATCCCCATGTTTTTCCAGTAGGAGACACTTCTGCGGACATGCAATTTTTTGAGGCTTGGAGATGGAGGGAATGCCTCAGTTTAGAACATTTTGAGCACGACGTGGATCATTCCCCTTGCACAAAGAACGGTCCAAATTGTTAACAGTTATTCCAATCCTATACAGAAGCAACAATGGAACGGTAAGCACAGTGCGTACACCTTCCCTGCTACTGATTCCTCTCTAAACGTCCAAGGTGCTGTAACGAGCGTGCATGAGACCGCAGACATTCTTTACTGCGGCACAGTCTGACATCTCGTCCTCATGCGCTTGTCTTCTGATGTGAAGTTACTTTTATGTCCGCGCAGGTACAAGGTGATGAAACAGTTGGGAGATGGCACATACGGCAGTGTTTGGAAGGCCGTGAATCTAAAGACCAATGAAATCGTACGTTTTCTTGGAGACAGGACGAATGGGCCCTACAAATATTGTGTTGCTTCTTAGTCACTAGATTCGAACTTATCTGAACTTGTGGAATTTTGCAGGTTGCTATCAAGAAGATGAAGAGAAAATTTTACTCATGGGAAGAGTGCATGAATCTTCGCGAAGTGAAGGTGTGTTGGTTGCTGGCCTTGTTGTCTAGTGTCCTTTCCTCTACCCTGCTAAGTAGAGATGATATGATGCAACATAGTTTCAATTGATCATATCTTTTGACGATGTAGATCATGGATCATAGTTAATCATACCGATCGCCTCCTCTTTAGTATGGTATTACAGGGTCCTGATGACATGGATTATTTTAGTGCGCAAGGATTATAAATGAATCTCTGAGAAGCTATCTGATTTGATACCCAGATTTTAGATGTTGATCTGTAGGTTACGATTTGTGCGTTGGAACTTCCTATCAAAGTGTTGCTACTTTGGCGAATGTAAACGATTCTAATTTCAACCGGGCAATATGCATTAGCGGATTTTGATCTTAGTCATGCAGATTGATTGGAAAATCAGCGTCATATGTTTAAGCGCTGCGTTTGGTTTCTCTATGTCCAGTCTCTGCGGAAGCTGAATCACCCGAATATTGTGAAGTTGAAGGAGGTTATAAGAGAGAACGATGAGCTTTACTTTGTTTTTGAGTACATGGAGTACAATCTGTACCAGATGATGAAAGACAAAGACAAACTTTTTCCGGAGTCGAAAGTGCGGAACTGGTGTTACCAAGTGTTGCAAGCTCTGGCTTACATGCACGAATTTGGCTATTTTCACCGTGACTTAAAGCCAGGTAGACGAAGACGAGGTTACGACATACCTGAAATTTTCAGTTTCTTGTGCTTTTATTAAGACGGAGGTTGCATCCTTATCTTTTTCTCACCCAGCTGGTGTACCTTGATCACTGCAGAGAACTTGCTCGTTACTAAAGACGTTATCAAAGTAGCTGACTTTGGTCTTGCCAGAGAAGTGGAAGACCTTCCACCTTATACAGACTACGTGTCCACCAGATGGTATGGATCTATGGCCTCTTTCACTTTTTGTGCCTCGTGTATGTCTTTCGTTCTCAGTTCAGTTTATCTCATTATTTTCAGGTTAAATTTTCATACTTGTCCGGGTTTTGTGGTTAGATTTGGTATTGAAGGGAAAGTTTTGTAGATTGTGATTGCCACTTATTTTAACTTGGTAGGAGTGTGGTTTTCTTAATAAGATTTGGTGTTGTTGTATTCCGCCTTTGGGCAGGTACCGAGCACCAGAAGTCTTGCTGCAATCTTCTCGCTATAATGCGGCAATCGGTAGGACCGTTGTCTTTGATCTGGCAATCTTTAAGGACTATTGTCTTTGATCGTTTTACGTGTAAGTGTTTCAAGCTTGGCGGTGAACCATTTTGATCGGTCGAGATGTTAACCTTTTTGCACAGATATGTGGGCCGTGGGAGCTATTATGGCCGAACTTTTCACTTTGCGCCCTCTATTTCCTGGTGCAAGGTAAATTGGCCATCCAGCGATGGTACTCTCTTATTGCGCTTAGTAATGTTTTCTGTTGGGCTAATTTTTTTGCGCCAAGGTTTTACCTTTGCAGTCGGTGTTTATCTTCTGGTCGAAAATGACACCCTTTTCTTGAACCTGTCAGTGAGGCAGACGAATTATACAAAATTTGCACAGTCATTGGTCCACCAAATCATCGCACATGGTCGGACGGCATGAAGCTTGCGGCTTCCATGAAATACCAATTTCCCCAGGTTAGCGGTGTATACCATTTATAATTTCTGCTATGGACGGCCAATTAACTATGTGAAGGAACGTTTCTTGATTCCGAACTTTCATTAGGTCGATCTTAACTGTTGTGGGGTTGCGCTACTGATACTCGGTATGGTCTTCGCAGTGTACTTCCTCGCATCTGTCTGCTTTAATACCTACCGCCAGCCCTGAGGCTATTGACCTGATGTCGGTGAGTTTCTAATCAAATACTCCACTGTTCTACTTTTTCTCGAAGATGCGCTTGCTACGTACCGTTCGATTAGCTGTAGTCCTAAGCTGGACTTCATATCGAAATCGCACGAAGTGAGGGTTGCATCCTTCTGGTTTTTCCCGCCTGTTTCGTGCTTGACGCTTCATTTACCGATTTGTTGTCACAGGCCATGTGTGCATGGGATCCAAATAAAAGGCCAACTGCCGCACAAGCACTCCAGCATCCGTTTTTTCAGGTGTGTCTGAGTTTAAAGTGGTTAACAAGCTCTTTTCTGACGTATCGCGTGCGCGTTTATCTGAATATGCATGTTACATCTGGTGACCGTGGCGGATTGTATCGTTCTGCTTTGTAGGTGGGGATGTCTATTCCATCCTCAATACCCTCTCGGAGAGAGTTGACGAGGACATTTATTCCTCCAACTAGTGAGGCTAAAAGTGAGGCTAGAAATTATTCCGAGAAGGAGATGCGGACGAAAGCTGAGAAGCCTTTCCTGGATGACTTGAACGCAATGCCGGCCACTGAGAAATACAATGGTTTCTCAGGTGTTAGTGTCCTGCCAAAAGCAAATGGAACAAAGCTCGCACCGGTAAGAGAGCTTCTTAATGTGAAGAACTTTTCTGGTTGGTAATCGCGAGGAACCGATGGAAATTTAGCTACGTCCTGGGGTGTATGTACTCCGTACGATGTCGATTTATATTTATTCATAGTCGCCGATATGCTTGATTTGCTTTCAGGATGTGAGCCCTTCATTATATCTCGGCAGCAACGTCAGACAGGCTCGATATCGACCAATGGCTAGCACTCAAGGTGAGGAGTATTCCGTTGGTGTTGATATGTGCAAAATTTGACTTTGAGTTTTCACTCATCAACATTTTATTCAAGACATATATTTGCTTTGTCATTTCGGCTTTCTTCAAAGGGGAGTCCTAGAACCCCATCTTATGCTAGGTTGGTCTTTCCTTCTTGGTTGGCAGCTTTAATGCGACTAGTTTCTACTGGAGTGTCCCCGGCTGCTGCACCTATGAAAGCGGCAGCGCCTGTTTTTACCAGTCGGTAAGCTATCTTCTTTACTTTTTGAACTGGGAATGCCAAAAGTGTACGTGAAAGAGATCTGTAGATGTCTTAATACATTTGCTTTCTCGTGCAGGCAATCAAGTCAAGCAGCAGTAGCAGCTGCTACATCCAATGGAGCGTCTGTCCAGGCTTCACAGTATAGTCTACGGGCAGCGTACAATGAATACTTTCCAGTACCCGCAGCTGCTACTATGACATCACAGTATGGAAGAGGTTACAACACAAGTGCATTCCGTTACGACAACCGGGTGGGTGCTGGGTCGGGTCGTCGTTATTGAGAGAATGACAGTATCTTCACAAGAATCATGGCAGATACTTTACAAGTTTGCCCGCCACTACTTACCATGGTGCAAAATGGTGTGCCACCGAAAGTGAGAGTGGTGTATAAAGATTGGGGAAAGGTACGGGAGGCTGTGGTCAATAATAGGTTAAAAAGTGTGGTTTGTTAGAGCAAGTGAGCACTAGGGTATGGCATACCTAAATACGGGTATTGGTTTTACGCTAGATACAGTTAAATGGAGGTCGTGGTGAAATCTGGTATGGAATGTTTTTTATGTCGTGCATCTAGAGCAGGTCTTTTTGGTGCCTTCTCAGTTCTGTGTTTTGTATGTTCGTTCGTCCGTCTTCCCTCCCAGAGCAGAGAGGAAATGTTGGTACGTGGTGCCGTTGTGTCATTTCCGTAGGTTCTGTACCTCATGTAATAAATGGGAACGTTTGTCAATTTGGTAACTCGATTTGATTTTATCTGCTTGTGAGTGGGTATGTGCAATCATAATGATTATTCTTGTGAAATGATATGTAGAAATGGGAACTCAGAGGGGTAATTGAACTCGAGTGATTTTCTTGTACTGTCTCATGTAAGTGGAGGAAGGATGCGGTGGAATCTTGACGGCCTGCTGTAATGGGGATCGAATTGAAATGAGGGTTTTACATGGCGTAGAATCTGTATAAGAGAAGAATTGAGTTTAGTAAGGAGGGATTGAAAAGGTTGAAAGCCAGTGAGGAGGATCGTTACAGTAAAGCGGGGTTGTATCTTTTTGCCACCAGAGTAACTGATCGTGTGATCTTAAATAGCATGGGAGGTGAAATGGGAGGAATGTGTTGGTGAGGGTTACGTTTGGCTAAACGGGGATTTGGTTCTTTTACCTGCAGGAAGGCATTGTGGATGGTCATGTGTCGCCAAGTGACGCATCTAATCGAGATAGTGTAGATCAAATGTCGTAAGCCGAGTCCAATAATTGTGGAGACATGGCACTTGTCTTACACGCTTCTAATTAAAGTTATTGTAGATCAAATGTCGTTAGCCGAGTCCGATAATTGTGTAGACTTGTCACTTGTCGTACATATCATATCATTTACAATTGCATCCCCCACGCCAACAGTTCCTACACAGAATGCCCTGCTCTGTATTAACGGATGAGAGTATCTCAATGTCCCCTTCCACCGAAGAGATACGTAGTGTGGTAGAAATAGTCAGACGCGTTGACCGCATAACTTATTACGTTTTCATCGACCCCCCGCCAATCATTCTTCTTTAGCATCGTCCATTCTGTTCGGATAGGCGGTCATTGTCGCCACGCTGACGAAAGAAATCTGAGATAAGACGGAAGCTCTGACAAGTGATGAAATAAAAGCTTCTTACTTTTCAACGTCAAGCTTTGTTCTTGTGTGTAATAATATTAATTGAGTAAAACGTCAGGCAACGTGCTAGGGAAATGTTCTTGCGTATCTTAGTTCACATATCTCGCACATATCAGCTCTTTGTATAGAGCAGAACAGAAGAAAAAGGCGACCGCGTAGGAAAAATGAAGGATGGGAAGACCCCATCAAGCCGTACAAGGGGGAGACAGAAAAGGAAACATGGGGCTAAGACCCAATAAGAGAAAGAAAAAGAGCAAAAGAGAAAGAATGTGGAATTGGTATTCCGACGGTATATGTCAATAATAGCATCCGTGTACTTTCTCGGTACTGAGAACCTGTGTTCTTCTTTTGTACCTCAGTACTAAAGTACATAGGACGTGGAGTTGGCACTCGGATGCTATTATTTCAATAGAAAATACTGGCCATTTTAGATTGATTAACTATACTATAGGACACTATTTTATAATCAGCGAAGATCTTTAAAATAAATGAAAAACTTGTACTGTATCTAACAGATTAAGTGGGGGTGCCTCTTGATTCAGATGATTCTAAGATTAAAAAACGACTAGATCCAAATATCCCTTATATGTTAGCTCTAACTCTCCATAGAGTTTTGGCAATCTCATCATTAGAGTTGCTCTAATATACACCAAAACTGATATAGTTTGATCTATATTCATGTGTCTACATTCACATGATATATTTATGAATAAACGGGGTACTTTGATTATAAGAAGAAATTTTGTCTTTGAGTATGGTGAAGTGTTGTATTAAATAATTTTATAAAATACATTATATATTCATGTCTATGAATAAAAAGTGATTTTATTTATAAGAACAAATATTTTATTGAGCATTCAACATATTTCTTGTCAAATGGATAAATTAAATATATTACCAAGATCCAAATAATAAAATATCATTAGACATAGAATTGTAGAGAAGAAAAATTGTTAAATTTTCTTTACATTCTCTTATAGTTTGAAAAAAATAATCTTAACTTCTGATTACATTTTATTTATCTTTAAGAGGTTATTGTTGGTACTACTAGGGTACGAACTATGGATGGACATGTTCCTAGGGACGGGTATGACGGATGGGGATGGGACGGGGACGATGGACGGAGGGGGGCGATGGATGGACCTATATCTAAAGAGGAAGATAACTGGACAATACTACTTGAGGGGATAGAGACATAGATAGAAGGCCACTTCACATGGCTCGGTGATGTCCGGCAGTTTTGACGTACGTTGGCCTTCTAAGCATTGACGGAAAGAGTATCATTAGGTGTCCATGGGAGTGCAAAGGTCTGGGAGTTGATTGGTCATATGTCACACATATAAATATACCTACGATGACAGGTCACTTTGGATTATTAACTGGTGCTAACAGGTAACCAGTTTTCCCATTAAGGTATGACAAGTAAGGAGTTAGGGACTTGCAAATGTCCATATCTTTTGCTTCTCACACTCGTTTTGAACAGAATAGGGCTCATTGGATTCAACTTTCAGTCCTATTCAAGATGTAATTTTTGTGATCTCATTTTTTTCTGGTTAATGGAGTCCAAATAAGAGATTCTCATGGAGTTAGCCACATTGTTGATGGGAGAAATATTTTCTGAACAAGAGGAAGATATTACACCAGAGTTCTGGAGCTGGTTCTTGATGGCAAATAATTGTTTTTTGCTATCTCAAAGAGGAATACCAATAGACTTCTGGGTGATACCAAGGCAATACACATAGTGTGAGATTGTTCACAAGCAAGTATGGTCAATGGATTTAGACTTTCTAAACAATCATATGAGAAGCAAATACCAAATGCCATATCAGAGTTTTAAGAAATTAGTTGATGAGATTGAACCACATGTGCCTACTATGTATAAATGGCTATATGCTAGAAAAAAGAGTGGAGTTAGAAAAATGTGTAGTTGTAGTTTTACACAGATTTGCACACGATTCACCATTGAGAACTCTTAGTGATCTGTATTGTCTTGGTGAATCAACTATAGTGAAGTACACTATAGTTATAGTTGAGATACTAACAAACAAAGACAAAATATACTCCAAATACATCAGATGGCCTAGAATAGCAGAATGTATTGAGAGCATGTCAAAATTTGCACAAATCTATGGAATTCCACAAATCATTGGTTGTATAGATGGTACACATATCAAATTGAGAATCAAACCAACTATGAGATTTTATCCCGAACACTATAGGAATAGACACTCAGATTACTCTGTTCTGCTACAAAGCATTTGTGATGCGGATCTTTGGTTTTGGGACTTGTGCTGTACAATGCTTGGATCTACTCACGATGCTGCACATTTACGACAATCCAACTTATATCAGGCAATGGAATCAAGGATAATTCTCACTCAGCCAACACTCATTTTGCCACAAGAAAACCATATGATACAAGTGATTCCACCATTGATCCTTGGAGATACAGCCTATCCATAACATCAATGGTTGTTGAAACGTTGGCATCGACATTCACATCAAGGAGAACCTATGCATAATGTATTTGACAACCATACATCAAAAGCACGTGTACATGTGGAGAATGCGTTTGGTGAATTGAAAGGTAGATGGAGTATACTGAGGGACTGTCCAATGCAATTGGAAGTTGTTCCAAGAGTGACACTTGCATGTGCAGTCCTACACAACTTTGTAATTCAACAAGGAGAACCATTACCTACAGACGTCAATGTAGTAGATGAGCGTATGAATGGAGCACATATTTTGCCACTCCCAGGATCTGAGTAGATAAATGGAGTACAACTAGAGGTGAATTACTAAAAGCAGCTTTGTACAAGCAATTTAAAAGTACTCATGCTCATCTATATATAGCAAATGTAGTTTGAGAGTGAAGGTATTTACTTACTCAAGATGCCGGTCCATGTTGGTTTTTTTCAAGATTTCAAGCTCCATATGTTTTAGTTCAAGCATTTTGCTCATTAAATCCATCTTGCGTTGTTCTTGAACCATCATCAAGTCAAATTTATGATCTTCTTGCAAGGATCTCTTCTCATTTGCTTCCTTCACTACTTGAGTAAATTCAAGCATACACTTCTGCATTCCATCTTTACCTTCTTTTGATACTCTTTGCTTTTTGTTACATTGCCCAACAACACCAAGTTGAGCACAAGCTTTTGTCTTGGGACTGATTGTGGCCTGATTACCAATTGTCTCTAGAGAAGGTGTAGAGACTTTATGGTGTTTCTTTCTCATCATCAGATATCAAAACATCCACATGTGATTATTCAGTTTGATTTATATGATATGCTTCCTCACTCCCATCAATAGTTTCATCAGTAAATTCTACAAACCCTCCCTCACTAGTTATTGAAGTGTTAATACCACCATCACATGCTCTTGGAATGCCTTGTTCTTTGGGTGAACCACCTCTAATTCTATGTATCTGTTCATTGAACTCCCATGAACTTGCTTATGTGCCTGTGGTTTGTTTTCCTTTCTCAACCTTGTATTTTTTAACTAGACCATCAAGCTTTTTCCTCAAAATTTGTGGCTCATAAGGTGGTGTTATATTGATAGCTTCACTGAACCTATTAGCAAGCACCTTCCAATGATCTTGACTTACATTTCCTTGGTTAAAATGACTAAAATAAATGTCTTCATACATATCCAAAAAAAGCCTAACATGACTAGAAATCCACTCCACTTTAGCCTTCTTCAAAATGAAAACACTTGTAAACACAATTGACAAATAATCAACATACTATTATTTTTGAATAGTATCCCAATCTACATATGAAATAGTCAAAATCATACCTCTCACAAGAGCATCCTTTGATGTTGAAATTTTCTTTTTTGCAACAAGCTTCTTCTTGGATGGAGCTTGCAAATCTCTCACCAATGTATTTGGTTCCATAAGTGGAAGAGCTCCCGAAACATTCTGATTTTGTACAATCTCTTCCATTCTCTGCACAAAATTCAAAAATATACATGGAAAAGTTTAGTTTGATAGAAAAATTTCATCTCACCAATGTCACTGCAATATTAATCTATTGTCTTTGGTATTAAATCACACATGACAAGCATTGTAAAACCTTCAATTCAAGCTATAGAATAGCCCAACACGATCAGGAATGAAAAAGTTATAACATAGATCAATCTCAAAGGTCAAAATCAAACCCTGATGTGTTTGCTTGGAAAGTTGATATGCTCGCTCTTGGGAAAACTGAACTTGTCATAGAATGGGATGTTTGAAAGTTCTATTGCCTGTTATATCACCCAAGCCATTAACCTAGAAAATCTCCCGTTTGAGGGACTCAAACGGAGCTAGAGCTGCCTGACATATAAGCTCCGGCTGAGGGTTTGATTGTCAGGCAGACCTGATGTGCACGTGAGCTCCGTCAGAATTATCACTGCCATACTTTGTCTTTTAGTGGGTTGTTGGAGCCCGAAAGAGCCATGTGAATTGCGTAAGAGATGGGGAGAGAGACGACGGATGGGATTGTCTTTGGGGATGGGAAAGGGTGTGGTGGGGTAGGCGTGGGGATGACATATGTTAAGAGGGTCTTTTTTTCCATGTGCATCATGCACGGGGTGTATTATATTGAAGAAATAATCTTAACTTCTCTTTACATTCTACCATAATTTATATTTGCAACACGATATGCAATATGGGATAAAAACATATCCTAAGAACCATCAAGAAAATAAGTTGTAAATGCATTAAGACATAAGTACGGAGTCAGAAAAGATAGTTATGATGAAAAAAAGAAAGACTGATGCATCCATGAAGAGTACAAATACATTGACAAACAAGCTTTAGCGGAACAGAGAAGTTCAAAAATTGGGAAAAGGACAAGAATAATCTCAAAATAATTTGACATACTTTATGATCCATGTCTACATGAAGGTTCTCTAAAAAACTAGTTTATTTAGGAAAGGTCTGACCTACATCCCAAATATCACTCAACTAAAATTAGTTAGCACTTAGCATTTTATAAAGTATCTAATAAAATTTTATGTCCCCATAGATGGCTACATTATTTAAATTAAAATGATAGTTTATTGTATTATCGTATATTTCTCTTTGCCAGTAGACTACGTCTCAGTCATATGCTCCAATATGCTTAAATGCTTAGATATTGAGAAATGAAGACAAAAGCCGTTCTTCAAACGGGAGATTCCGGAACTCATTGAATGAAAATGAGATGCATGATATATATAATGTATATAAAACATGTAAAAGATGAAAGTAATATAAAACCACAAAAGGAAATGAGATGGAAACAACTGATCGGTTGTAAGCAGAAGTAAACGCCATTTAGAAACAATTACATAGCAACACTTGCTTGGATGCTACACAACATAAATGCTTGGATATCTTATTGAGCTTTGTG
This sequence comes from Lunularia cruciata, assembly GCA_948567375.1. Taxonomy (NCBI): domain Eukaryota; kingdom Viridiplantae; phylum Streptophyta; class Marchantiopsida; order Lunulariales; family Lunulariaceae; genus Lunularia; species Lunularia cruciata. The sequence goes on along the minus strand of OX419761.1, from coordinate 59,393,424 downwards.
AGGGATAAAAGTGCTCTATGAAGCATTGTGAAGCAGATTATGAAGTAGATGTACCCTTTTTTATAGGTTATGAAGTAGATGTACCCTTTTTTATAGGTTATGAAGTAGATGTAACCCTTATCCCGTTCTTGAGCATCAACAAAGATAATTCCAAGTTACAAAATAAGAAGAAGATTATCAAATTGATAGTTAGATTACAAAGTTGAGTAGCAAGAGGTAAATGAAAGTTATATTTACATTGTATATCTATATCACTAATTAAAAAATATAGATTTCTTTATACAATTTTGAGCTATAACAAGATCAACTAGAGATTCTAAGAAGGAAGAAAGCAAGGTAATTAAGAAGCTAGTAACTTTAGGAGCATTGATATGAGGAGAGTGAGTGAAAGCATATAGAAGAGTAAGAAGTCTTACCATAATTAAAAAAGAAGGAAGAAGATCCAGTACTTTCTTACTTGGTACTATGGTGAAAAAAATTCTATGATTGGAAGGAAATTATTACAACCACTATGGAACATGTTCATAAATGCAAAAAAAGTATTTATGAAAGTATTTCTTCTAAAGTACGGTTTGTATGTTTTGCTTGGACATTTATGTGAGTATGCTAAGCATGTAAAGTTTTTCAAGAATATATACATTGCTACACAACATACATTGCTGAAAACATCATACAATATAGAAGCATAACTCATACAAGAAATCACACACAAACTCTAAAATGTCACAATAATAAAAATGTGATAAAAATCCTAATGTAATATCCGGCCGCCACTAAGTAGTCCTTGAGTAGCTACGAATATAATCTTGATTGCCAAGACTATCACTCAAGTGTCCTAGTAAATTAAGATTGCACCCTAATCTAACATCTGGTTGTCACTAAGTAGTCCTTGAGTCTCTATGGATATAATGATGATTTCCAAGACTATCATTCCAACATCCTAGCAAATTAGCTTTGGCACCACAAATGTCATGGTAATTGTCGTCCATATATACATCACTACACAACATACATTATAGAAGCACAACTTATATAAGAAGTCACACATAAACTCTAAAGTGTCACAATTTCCCTTCTAGTTGGTGGTTATGTCCCTTGAACTCCACATAGCTATCTACTCCAAGTATGTAGTATGTCCTATAGTGGGCAGATATCAAGAGGCTAAGTGCTATCATACCCCATTGTTAGTCGCCTATTTGCAACCTATACCAGCTAAAGAGTGAACTAGCCAAGGTGTTATGAACATTGAGGACATAACCACTTCCCTTGAGGAACCATTATGCCATATGTCAAATATACTATATGCCATCATCTCAAGTAACCATCTCACACCAACATAAATAGCGGCTCTACCAATGGAGACACATAACATACACAATAAGTCTACTCATATAATTGTCAAGCTTGGATCCATCATGCAATCAATGTTTGAAAGGTGACATGGTGCACAATTGTATACATGATCCTTCCAAAAAACACATTAGGCCCTTCCAACTTGAGGATTTTTGGAAGGCAAAACCACATGAATTCTCAAGACAGTACCACTTGTTGTCACATCAAGAAACATTGGTGTAGTCTATTGTAGATATACATAAATACTAGGATGCAACTAATGGATCAAGGGTTTTTAAACTCCTCCTTAAATAGTGGCATATTGTAAGGTATCCTTATGTTGAGGATTTATATATGATGGAGTAAGTAGATCAAATAGAGGTATCACCAAAATAGTACTTCTACTAATAGGGCAGGAGCTAAGAATAACCTAATAACTTCAGAGCTAATTTTGGAGGTCTAAATGGATGAATTAGGCCTTGAAAATGTAATGCTCCTCCTCCCCGCCCCATCTTCTCCAATGGAGGAAAAGGCTGGCCTACCCTCTTCCAAGTTTGTCTCATTGAGAGATCTCCAATGGTACCTCACCAATGTGATTCTGAGATTCCTATAGGAACATTCTCTAATGATTCCCTTTGGTCAAACCTATTTGATCAACCAGATAGGACAAGAGCGTACATGTCACCCATCTAGGCAACTAATCTAAGAGTGGAGCTTGCTGACATGTCACCAATCTATGTATCTGATCCAAGGGTGGAGCTCCCTTTGAGGAGATCCTCTTTGCTATATAATAAAGAGAAAGTGCTCTTTTGGTGCATCAGAGTATTGAGTGTGAAGCTTGAGTTTTCTCTCTTGTATCTCTCTTGGAAAGTTCCCTTAGAATATTGCAACATCACTCTATGAAAGATATCTACTCGTTGAGAACATGGGCTCACCCATACATCCAGATCATCCAAGTCTTAAAATATAGTAGCATCACAACAAATGGTAAATTTCACACTTGGATCAAGACAATTGGATAGCACTTTTTCACATAGTCTTCCCAATTGTCAATTGTCCAACAAAACAAGCAATGCTTCTACATATGATCACTACTCAACTAAATCAAGTGGAAAATTCAAAGATCAAAGGTACCATCAATCAACATCCAAGCTTGGAGATACCGCCAATGCCCATATAATTCTTGAATGATTTCTCTCACTTCTTTTGTGTAATCAAATATAAAAAATTAATTCAACTCAATACAATCTATTTACAAGCATTGATTACATCATCAACTCAAGCCTACTCTAGCTTAGGGAATCCAAGTTGCACTTGCCAACTTTGGTCCACTATAGCCAAGAGCTCAAAGACTCAACATAGAGGAAGTGAGCTCTTTGGAGTTACAATTTGAAGTATAATTCCCAAGGCCAAGGAATCTAGCCCTAATGATACACTCAACAGCACATCTAATGGTATTGATAGTGCAAACCATGACTCTAATAGTGTGATCAAGAACCCTAATATAATATCATGCCACCACTTTGTAGTCCTTGAGTAGTTAAGAATATAATGGTGACTTCCAAAGATTATCACTTTAGCGTCCTAGCAAACTAGCTTTGGTGCTACAAATGTCATGATATTTTTCACTATAGTGTATACTTGAGTGATGATCAAAGGAAACATGATAAGATTTTATGTTCCTTGGTAACTATTAGAGAAGGCAAATTGATTTGAAATTGAAGCTTTCTTAATTTGGTTGCTCCTACATAAACAAACATATGAAAAATTATATTAAGCCATGTGTAAAAGACCAATTAAAGAATGGGAGAATGGAATATTAGAGTGGAAGATCACATTGGAACTCTCCAATGAAAGAAACTCTTAATTCTTAGCATGACCTTGGGCCTTGGTATTTATAATGAAGCAATACAAGGCTCTTGAGAAGCTTCCAAGGAAGTTTCTCTCTCAAAAACACCTTCTTGGAATGCAATCTTGGAAGCTTCCTTCTAGAAATTCCCTATTTGTCATACAAGCTAAGCTAGCCGTTAACTTGGGTTGCAAGTTACCCAATCCTTGGAAGGTACCTAGAAGCTTCCTATCAAGAAGCATCTAAAATATTCCTAGAATTCCTAACTATATTTGGCTTATTTTATTGACTCATTAGCCTCTACCAACTTGTCTACTAACTCCATATTTCACCATGTTTGGACATTACCAAGCATATTGAAGAAAATGAGAGTCTTAATTCCTCTAAGACGAAATGAGATATGACAATCATGTACTTCTTACAATCTACCAAACAAAAGCAAGATCATTTGGAGCACATAATTTATTACTTACTTCCCATAATAATATATTCTTGATAAAAATGAAGTATATGTATTATCTTGAATCACAAGTTGAGCCAATAAAAGTTGAAAGGATCTCTTCATAGTTTCTAATTGTACTTAAATGATATTGATATGGAAATCAATGATAAATTTGATGTTTTCTTCCTCAATCTTTATGCTTTAGACTAGAACTTTATGACTTAAAAAGCTAACTCTTCTTTTTAGAACTAACATTTGATTTTATGTGAAGAAGTTATACTTGCATAAGCACAACACAAATGTTTTGCCAATATGAGTATGATGCTCAATTTTTAGATTGATATAGTTGAAGATATCATCAAAAACTATCATAATCTATTTATCAAAAAATCCATCAAGTACCTAACATATTTCATCCATGAACAATTTAGGAATAATAATGAGTCCAAAGGGAATACCTTGTATTCAAATTATCCATACCTTGTACAAAATGTTATCAACAGATTTAGAAATATATAAGTACATACAATACTCAACTTGGTGAAGAATTTTTCTTACCTCAAATTATCAAACAAATTCTTTATTTGAGATAAATTATAAATATTCTTCATCTTTAGATATTCCACTCTCACTCTCACTCTCATACTTTGTAGCTTACTTTAGACATAGTGTGTACATTGCTCTATAGAGAGCATTGGCTGGTGCAGTCCATAAGAGAGCAATCACTCTAGGTGATGCTTGTTCAGACACCAGTAGTTTGTAGACCTTACGACTTGCATAGCTTGGATATCTTAGGTGCGGTAGGGCAAATTTCTCATATCAATACTATTGGGGCCTAGCACTATTCTACCTCTTTTGTCTTTCCCTTGTACGGCTTGGTGGTATCTTCCCATCCTTCTTGTGTTCTATGTGGTCAGCTTTCCTTTAGATATTCAACCTATAGTTGTAAATACATATCAAAGATCACTATTGTTCTTTAGGAGAAAAAACACTACAAGGTGAAGTACAATTACTTATAAAATTGATCTCCATGGCAATATAGATATTCCACAGGGTATGCTATTATGGCTTTAAAAATCTTTCTCTTTAAGATTCATCAAAATTTTCCAAAGTTCTTCTCTTTCCTTTAGAGATTAATAAATAAGTCTAATAATAACCATAAAATCAACTCTGTTTTGAATGATATTCCTTTATTAGGAAATAAAAACTTTGAGTAGACCATTTAGGAATAAATGAGATTCATAAAATTTTGCAAAATCTCACACATGATCTTTTGATAATAATTTAATTCAATTTTTATCAACACTTATAATTATTACTATCCAAAATAAAAATAACAATTTTAAATAAAAATTTAATAGTTATTCAAACATCAAGTTCAAAAACTTACTTTATTTTGAATTATGGTTAAATATTTAGATGTAGAACTTATAATATAATTTTACATAATCAAATATAGTGAACAAATTTTAGAGCTTACATTTTTTATGCATATGCATAACTATGAAAGTCTATAATAGTGGCTTACCAAGCAATTCTAACCAAAAGGAAAGTCATTCTGTTTCATTTATTCTCAATTAGGAATTGTAATTAACTTCATTTTGACAAAAAATTCAATTATGATCTATCATATTTTGACCTTCATACAACCAAGATCATTGTTATTATATATTTTCTTGATTATCCATCATGATATGGTAATCAATGTGATAAAAGCTAAGTTCAATATCCAATATTATCCAATACAATTTGTCCAAAGAGAAACTTATTCATGCAAATTTTGGATACTACACAATAACTAGAGTTTAAGATAATAGAATTTTTTTACTTTAGACTTAGTCAAATTTGTACAAGATTAGATTCACACTTGTATCAAACATCCAATACATAATAAAAAACTAATATAAACTATAAAACTTATGCAAGTGAAGACCCAAAATTTTGACATATTAATAAGTTAAATAAATTAATAAAATAAGATAAGTATGACTATGGTACAGTTATAGTAGTATAGGTGCTAAATGTCTAGAAAAGTCTTGCTAAAGTATATATAAAGAAATGCTTATCCAAGTCTCATATCTTAGGAGAGATCAACTTGATTATAAAATAGTTTCTATCTATAAATAGGGATGCATGAGTCTATATATATGTGGACTAGTCACTAAAACAACTTATATATTCCATTCTTTTATGGTGCATGATTAATTGTGTGTCTGAGCCTAACTTGTTGCCTTGATTCATCGTGTTACCTTTAACCAAACTGGAGATAAGTATATGCTAATAGTCTATATCTTCAAATATTGACTCTATGTAATACTCCGAGGACAAGAGAACTCTTCAAGAGAGAAAATATAGATTTCACACTCAATCCTCCGATGCTCCAAAGGAGCACCTTCTCTTTATTATATAGCCAAGGAAGATATCCTCCAAGGAAGCTCCACCATAGGATTAGGTATGTGGATAGGTGACCTGTCATCAAGCTCCACCTTTAGATTACTTGCTTGGATGGGTGACATGTTGGTCCTGGTCCCATCTGGTCGGTCAAACAAGCTTTGACCAGAGGGAATCTTCTTGTAGGAATCTTAGAATCATATGGGTGAGGTATTGTTGGAAAGCTCTTGGTTAGACAAACCAGGGGGGAGGGAACGGCCAACCCTTCTTCCATTGGGGGAGGCCACACATGTTCAAGTTCAAGGCCACATTGGGGGAGGCCTAAACGGATGAAAATCCGTTTAGGCCTCCAAAATTACCTCTAAAGTTTTTAGGCCTATTTTGGCTTTTGCCCTATTAGTAGAAGTACTCTTTTGGTGATACCTCTATGTGATCTATGCTCTCCATCATGTGTAATATCCTTCTAGATGTTACCACCCCAAGTTTCACCTCTAGATCATATGCCTAGCTATTGATTTCAAAGTTTCCAAGCATGTTTTGGTTTCTAGCCTATTAGTAGAAGTACTCTTTAGGTGATACCTCTAGATTATCTTCTAATTCCATCATGTATAAAATCCTTCCAGATGTTACCAAACCAAATTTCATCTATCTAGATATTGCTATTGCACTCTCATAGATGTGTGATAGAATGAAAAGTTACACTTAAAAGTTCTTCAACAAAGTAAGTTCTCTACTTCTTAAATGGTAAAGTATTCAATCCTTCCTTTAATAATCAAGTGCCCAATTTTATTAATAATAGGATTTGAGATTATCAAGTTGATACATCAATGTCCTTTCTTATAGATTATAAAATAATAATTACAATCAACCACATATAATCCTTAATTAAAGAAAAATCAATTATAGACAAAGCAAAATCTACATCAAGTCAAATCACTTGCAAAGTAGAGTGTTGGTAAATTGTGAAAAGAATACTTGAAGTCTATGTAGATACATTTTGTAATAGATCAAGCAAAGAAATTTGAGAATGGAAGATCAAATAAGGAACTCGCAATTGAGGGAACTCCAAATGCTTGGATTGAACCTAAGTTTTTGTATTTGTATGTAAACCAAGTACAAAACTCCAAAGGAAGCTTCCAAAGAAGTTTCTATCTACAAGCCACCTTCTAGCTTAGCTTCTTGGAGTACAAGTTAAACTAATTGTTTTCTTGGCACAAAAGCTACCCAATCCCTTGGAAGTTTCAAGAAGTATCCAAGAACTTTCTTGGATGCTTCTAGAAAATTCTTAGAGAATTCCTAGATATATGCTAGTTCTACCTCCTTTTTAGCTATACTTAGCTTTACTAACTCAATATTATTACACATTCAGAGTGCACAAAGTTTAGCCTCATTGTTGGCAAGAGCTTTGGGTTTAATTTACATAAATTTTACATATAATCCTTTTAAATCAATTGATGTGCTACAATATAACCTTCATTTTCCTACATATGAAGCATAAAAAACCTTATTATTTATGATAGTTTTTATTTTTATAGTTTTATGTTAGTCACTCTCTTTTTGTTTCATCTAAATGAAAGTAGTGCATTATCATACCCTTGGAAGCAATCCTATTTGATTATTATGTATAAACAAAGCATATATATCAATGATATATTATATATGCCTGTATATTGGAATTATAAGCATAGATAAAATTTAGGCCAATATTAGCTAGATAAAAATTCCATATCCAGTTTTTTGAATAACAAAAGAAAAATCCATAGTCTAACATTCAACTAGTAAGTTTAAAATGAGTTATTGACTTGCATATACATTGTAGGATCAAATATGGAGAACATACCTTCTATATAAACTTATAGGATGTTGTATAGGCAAAAAAGCTGCATAGTGGAGGGATAGTGGACTATGAGACATAAAGAAGTTGACTTACATAACCCTAGGCATTGCCGGCCTTTGATATGGCTTGCGGCGAGATGGTAGTTTGGTGTAATATCAATAGCTAGATATATTATCTAGAGGATGAAAAGTGACTTGGTAACATCTAGAAGGATGTTAGGTACGATGGGCTAGGTAGATCAGATAGAGGTGTCATAGAAAGAACACTTCTACTAATAGAGCAAGAGCTAAAAACAACTTGAAAATGTAATACCAATAGTTAGACATATGATCTAGAGGTGAAAATTGGATTAGTAAAATCTGGGAGGATGTTATAGATAATATAATAAGTAGATTAGATAGAGGTATCACCAAGAGAGTACTTTTACTAGTAGGGTAGGAGCCGAGAATATTCTGAAAACTTTAGTCGATTTTGGAGGCCTAAATAGATGAATTAGGCCCAAAAAATGTGCAGTTTCTCCCCAACTAAGGCTGGACTTCCCTCCCTCCAAGTTTGTCATAAAGATAGCTTTCCAATAGCACCTCACCCATGTGATTTGGATATTCATACAAGAAGATCCCCTAAAGATTCCCTCTGGTCCAAGATGGTTTGTCCAACCAGATAGGATCAGAATCTACATGTCACCTATGCATGCAACTAATCTAAGAGTAGAGCTTGTTGACATGTCACCAATCCTTGTATCTGATCCAAGGGTGTAGCTTCCTTTAGGGGAGTCCACTTTGCTATATAATACAATCAAGATGCTCCTTTGTGGCATCAGAGGTTGAGTGTGAAATTGTGTGTGTTTCTATTCAGGTCTCCTATCCTTGGAAGACTACATCTAGACTCCCATAGTCAAGTGTTTCCCCACTAGAAACAAGAAATACCAATAGACACTTACCTTGGAGATGGATCAAGGGTATGTCACTCCCATAAAGCACCCTTTGACTCTATGTAATCTCTCACTCATTCTTTGAATAGCCAATTGATAAGGGGAAGAACTTACTATCTTCCAAGTTAATCAAGCCCATAGTGCAACAAGGGATGAGGAGTGCTACTCATAAACAAAATTACACTAACAAATTGCCATACATTCAATCATCCCAAAATGTAGCAATCATATGGAATTCTCCTTTTTATTGCTTTCAATGGCTTGAGTTGTCTTTACTACCATTCCCAATATAGTGTATGTTTGATATCTGCTAGTCACTTTTCTTCCTCCATTTGTTAGCGGGAGAAAAGAATTGGGCTCTCATCTAATAGACGGTTCTAGTGTGATCACTCTCTTGATAGTCCCAAAAAATGGAGCCCCATACATCAATGAAGCCATCCATATGGGCTAACTCTAGGGTCCTTCCAAGTTGACAACCTCACATGTCAGCTTGTTGGACCAAATACATAAAAGTAGTATTCTTGATCTCTTCTTGAAAGGAGTTGAAGGCACTTCACTCCTTCACATTGTTCCATCCTAGCTGATGATATACATGGGCTAAGACTTTGTAGTATACCACCGGGCAGAAAAATATGGGACCTTTGGAAGTATACCATTGCTCCCAACATCCCCCCAACATATCTATATTTTCTTACATATATCTAGCCAATAGTGTGGCTTCTTTCCGTGAGAGAAATGTCAAATTCCTCTTGAGCAAGGGATTTCTAAATCCAGTCTTTCTTGAAATGTTTTTCTTAATCCTCTAGGAAGGGCACTTAATGGAGCAGGTAACCCCATTTTCTCCATGTTGGCACAAGTAGCAATGATCAAGGTGGGACCTTTATATCCTAGAGACAACTAAAAAAATAAAATATCTATGGGGATAATTAATCTAACATTGTCTTGGAACCAAACAAAGACATGAGGAATTTGGCCATATTTAAGAACATAATGGAAATCCTCATGTACTAAAGTAGGAAGTACAAGACTTCATACCCCAATTTTCCATTGCAGGTGGTAGGATATGGGAAGTCCTTTGACTATGGGCTTGCTCTATTCTAGGATGTATAGGATAGCCCTCTTGCAGTCTGATCCACTTGAATCATATTCCTCCTTGTTGTGGTCTAGATCTTGCACCTTGTTCTAACATTTGACCATGCAAGTGCTCAAGGCCTCATAAGCTAGAGAATATTTTGAAGTCCCGACCGTAGGAAGTCCGGACTTGCTTCTCCAATGCTATGAGAGATGTGTTCAGCAAGTGAGCAAAGTTGGTGTGAGTCTTCTCTCCCAACTAGTCAAACACAGATCTCAACTCTTACACCATTGTATTAATATGCATATTATTGCTGATAGTAGCATTGTGGGTGTTCTATATTTGAGTTACCTTGTGGATACATACAATTTTTGTGTTTGTTACCCAAGCCACTTTGATGTATTCTCTCATTAGACATACATGTGGCTTTAGAGCTAAGCTTTGATTGACTAGCTTGAGGCAATCTATCAAGTAACTCAAGGTGAAGTAGGGTAGATGCACTACTACATATGTCAACTTGTGAGGATTGGCCAAACAGATGTCTCTCTATAGGATAGCTTCAGCTAGCACACACTTGGTTCTTCAAAGTTCCCAGAATTCCACACCAAATGCCCATAGCAAGGCAAATTTTCCATCCCTAGAGTTGCTCAAAGGGAGACATGATATGTAATTGCAGCTCTTGTGATCAGTTTTCTAAATCAACCTTGTAGATCTACTCCATCAAGATGAAGAATAACATTTCCTATTGTAGTTGGCTGAAGGTTGTGAATATTTTCTTCTACATATCTTGGGTAAGATTGGATCAAGGAAGGAAAGATACCAAGCCTATCGTTCTTTATCTACCATGCAGAATGTTTCCACTGCCACATCCACTTGATTTATGGTAATGACTCCTATAGGTCGGGTTTTCATGAAGAGCAAGAGCACACTAACTGCTTTGGGATTATAGCTCTACCCGTTGTGAGGAAGAATGACCAAGATAGCCACTCCTAGAAGTCATTGGGATCTAGTAGAACCTATTTGACATGGTCTGAGATAGCTTTTGGTGTCAATGCCCATACGGCTATCATGTGCCATGCACAATTCTCTAACCCCTTGATATTCAGCATATGTGGGGTAATATGAGATCTCTATGTTCTGGAGCATGGGAGATAGTCATGAAGTATGGGAACTCTTTGTCCAAAGTAATAGTACTTTCTACTAGTTGCTTCACTAGTTCCACAACTTCCAAGGGCAAGCTAATTTCTATAGGTCCAACCATTTTCAGATTCTAGAGGTCTTCATGGGCTAACTTCCCTTCCTCTTCTAGTGTGGGAAGACAAGGCTTAGGGGTGACATTTCTTCCCCCAGATCTTGCAATAGGTCCTATAGTGATGTTGGACTCTCTATGGGCCTTGTAAGGGCTTAGTTAGCTCATTCCTTCCTCCAACAAATCCAACATGATGGCATCCTTTGTGTGGGGTTAATCTTATCTCCAACCAGACTGAGTATGTCCATAATAGGGGTGGTATCCATTGTACTCCCCATATTCTAGTACTCATTGATCACCAAACTTTCTTTGACTAATGTGCCTAACATTCCCATGGTTCCTTTATGCACGTGGATGTTAGATCCCACAACCCCCTTGTGTATGGGACTATTCCCATGCGTTCATTCTTAGAAGAGCTACTTCCCATCTATTTCATTGGGGAAGAGCAGGATTGGCTTCCTTGCTTGGGAGGAGAAGTAGCTTGATGTGAGCTAAAAGTAGGTGATTCACTTTTATAGAACTCCCCTTGCCCAATGACCCAACTTCATCATCAAAGTCATCTTTGGGTGCTCCTCCTAAGGTAGGCCCTTTGGAGTTGGCATCCTTGATCTCATCCTCCTCTTTGGCTTTAGAATCCTTGTCTACCAAGGGGAGCCTCATCTTGTTATAAGCAACAAAACAAAGCAATTGGCTCACTTGTTGTTCTAACTTCCGGTTTTGAATAGTATGTTCATTATAAGAAGTCTATTAAGCCTTTACTTTTGCTTGCTCTTCATGGCTCTTCTCCTTATAATGGAGGAGGTTATTTTCCCAAGAGCTATTTCTTTGTTCAGCTTGTTTATGGTAAGTTGTAGGGAGACCAACTCCCCTTGAAAAATTTCTTAGGCCTACTCCTAATTACTCTTGTCTACCTTGAACCTTGAGAGTTCTGTTTGAAAGATTTTTAGCTCATTGATCTCCTTATGGGACTTCTCAAAAGTTGTGGATAATTCCCACAATTTCTCTTAGGCCAGCTTGGATTCCTCTTTGATGTGGCTTGCTTGGTCTTGTATCAATTGGATTTCCCCTTCATTCTTTTTGTTTTTGAATTGAGCATGGGCCAACTAGTCATCCACCGTGGCCTTCTCACCCAACAAATGTTGGAGTTGGACTTCTTCCTCTACCAACATAGTTGTACCCTTTGTAGCTTCCATCTGCCACTTCTCCACCTTCTAGATCCATGCAAGTTTAGCTTCTTGGAACTTATGGGAAGTTTCATGTAGGAATTGTTCCTGTTCCTCTTGTTACCCCTATTCCTCCTGTAGCTCCATGATTCTTTCTTGGGCTGTCTACCCACCCTTCAATTCTTTCAGCATGGAAACTAATCCTAGCTTCCATGCTTGGTCTAGGCATTCTACCCACTCCTTAAAATGCTCACCGCTTACTAGACCCTCCATTAGGCTATTAATGATCTAGGTTGATGATCCCTGTGCATCTTGTTTTATCTTGGGTTCCTCCTCCTACAACCACTTGTAATTGGCATGGGATGGGATCCCTTTAGGCCATTCTTACTATGGGCCTTTAAAAATAGTCAAGGCCCAAGGCATGAATGAGGCACTTACCTCTCCACAATTTTTGAATAGACATGTAAGGGGTACTATGGTGCCCTTTGGGGTTATAAGAGAGTCATCTTCAATATTGATGACTTCTCTTCTTGTTGGGCAGTTCTTCTCTTAGAAAGGGTGGTTTGAGACTCTGGAATTTTTGGGAACACTCTAAGCTCCTTTGAAGGCAATATTCCTTTTTGGGCAAGGCAATCTGAACTTCCTCTTCACTACTTGAGGAAGACCAAATTCTCACCTTGAGTTTCTTCTTCTCCTTGATTGGAGATGTAACCCTACCTCTCTCAAGGTTGGCTACCTTTGGAGACATAACCCTCTCTTCTTGATTGCCAAGTTTGCACCAATCCTCTTCTTGCACTATAGTCATAGAGGCCATCCTTAGTTTCAATAGGTTCATCCGTTCTCTATCGGTCCACTTTGTGAAGTTGGCAAGTCGTAAGGCTATCACATGGGGAATCATATTCTATCCTCCTACCTATTTTACCATCTCATGGTAAATTTTCTTAAATATGGGTAGCTATAAAACACTTCTTGGTAAAATTTTCTTGCATTTGAATGGCTCATGTAGCCAAATGTTCAAGAATCACCATGAGCATTAGCTCCATAAGGAAAGGCTTTCCTCCTTTTGCCTTCTTCATAGGGACTACTTTATGGAAGTTAGAACAACATTCCTTTATTTTGGTGAATATCACCAGTGCACAATCTAACACCTTCCCATGTAACACACTTTGAATTATGATTCCTATTACCAATGCACTCAAAAGGACACATTTCCTTGCCCACCTATCAATTAGTGAAAATTCTTCATGGGATAAAAAAGAGGTCAATGGGTGACTATTGCTATTGGGAGCCCATTTTTGTTCATGGTTCCCATAGGGCCATCAACAATGTTGAAAAATAAAAGCCCAAGTAAGTGTGGTGGGCTTAGACATAATTCCTTCCAAGATAGGGAAGTATCTTCCATCCTCACTCCTAATGAGAATATGTCCCGTATCATATCCTTTGTGATGGGGATTGGTGTGAAATTTTTGAAGTCACCTAGTATGAGAACAAGTAGAAGTATTACTTTGGATCCCACTTGGATTTTGTCTACAATTGTCAAGATCCTTGGGAGCTCTTCATCTATTGGCAGGAAGAACTCATGAGCTACAAAGTTCCACAACTTTTTGTGGTCCATATTCTCCCTTATCACAAGATCTACATTGCTAAAGTTGCACAAGTAGCCAGATTGAATGTAGATAGGTACATCTTGTTTGGTGTACTTTTGTGGTGCATTTTCTTGTCTCTTAAGATTTCTCCTTCCCTTGCTAATAACCTCTCTCAAACTCATTTTGGGTCAACACAAGTTTTTAATTCCTCTAAAATTTGTTTGCAAATCCTTTCAAAGGTGTTGGTTGGAAGCACTTCTTTATCAAGATGGTTGTCGGCTAAGGAACTCAATTCCCAAGTATGAGCAACAACAATTTCTTGTCCAATTTAGTCTATCCTATCTAAGGGAGCTCTTGCTATCACTCCAAAGGCAAGTTCTTGCTTGCATTGCATATATTTCCAAAAATCCTCCTTTGACAACTTTGTTCTTGTAGTTGATTTTCTTTGTCTGGCCTGCTTCCCCATAGTGACCTTTCTCAAAAATCCAAGTTCTTGCATTCTTGCTCATGTGAGAATCAAGATTTTCATAACTCTAGATTTGTAGATTATAAAATGTTGGTAGCTTGAGTTCTCTTGGGAATATTGTTTGAATCGGGTCCTCATCAAACATTGTACCTTCCCAAACAAATTTAAAATTTCCATGCAAAACATGTTGTCTCTTAACTGGATATGAAGGGTCATATTCTACTTGGCACTATTTCAAATTAGTAATCAAAGTGTCATGCGTGTGCCCACCATCTTTTCCTTGAATGTATCTCATTATAATTGTAATGCCATCATTTCTTAGGGCTATCACTATCATTAGGAGTTGTAAGATAGGGGAAGCTCACACAAAAGCTTTCAAGGTGTGTATGTTGTGACTTCTTCTTGAATCTTGGTGTTCGTAGAACGGGACGGGATTTTTGAGAAAAGGTAGGTATCTTAAGATGATCCTATAGAAGTCTAGGAGGTGCCTACATATAAAGAAGGGAATTTCCCATAACTATGATAGTCTTTCCTTCGATAGAAATTGCAAAACAATAGCTCTCATGTGAGATTCTCTCTTCTTGACCCCAAAGAGGAATGTTATGGAGATTATAGGGTATGAACTTTAAGCCATTGGTATAGGTATCTAATAATTTTATGTCTGATGTCTCCAACTGAGCCGATCCATTGTTGAACACTTCATGTACCCTATATGGTCCTAGCCATTTCCAGCAAATTTGCTAGGGAATTGGCCGACCCGATCAATAAATTTTAAGAACCAAATCTTTATGGTAGAGGGGTACGTCCTTCATCTTGTTATCAAAATAGGTCTTTTGTTTGGCCTGGGTGGTATACAAGGCTTGCAACCACTTTTCACTCAGATAATGGAGTGCCAAGACCAGTTCCTTTGTGGTATCCTTCTTGAAACCAAGAAGTCATGTTCATGGTATGGGTAAGGATGCAAAGGGAGGGAACAAGGAACTCTATTGATAGAATTGCTTTTTGCCCATAAACAAGCTAGAAGGGAGTGTTTCCATTAGTGAGTTTGATGGTGGTGGGTATGCCCATAATACACATGGTAATTTTTTGTCCTAATTAGCGGAGTTGAGATTGACTATTATTTATAGAACGATAAGAAAGATACCATTAACCTGTTCTACAAAGTAGCAATTGAGCATGTATCCGATGTATGAATTGTGGAACCATAATTGCAAGATTTGATGCAAGGGATGTTGAATGAGTTTTGGGAGATCAAGATGAAAATGGAAGCATTGCAAAGTCAAGTACATACCTTCAAGAATGATCATGTAATGCAAGAAGGAGAATCATCCTAAATAATAACCCTATAATAGTGGTTGAAGTACCTGAAGAATCACTCATGCCAATGATATTGATCTTGATCAACAAGCCACATTATTAGTATGGATGAAGAAAACATACAACATCAAGCTTTACAAGAGAAAAAATTCCATGGGAGTAGTGGAAAACTAGATTTCAAGAATAAATTAATATTTTCCATTATTCACAACTGAAATTATTGATCATTCCACATGTATATTTGCATGTGGGTACTTGACCAATAAAGTCTCACATGGTATGATGCTTAGGAATGATCAGTATTGGCAAAAGGAAGAGAGATCATTTGCAAAAAAGGTTGTTGAAGAATTTCCAATCTGTGGATTGCGTGCAAATAGCGTAAACCCAACTATGGTGGTTGAAGTATTAGAATAGCATACAAGAGTACATGGAGAAATTTCTACATCTACAAGTTATGATAATTTATATGAGTCTAGAGAAGCTCTTGATGATTTCAAATGGGAGTTAAAAGAGCAAATTCATGAACAAGTAATGGTACAAAATCCTCACATTGTTTTGAAGCCATTTGCATGTGCTCAAAGAATAGCAAGAGCACTTGGAGGAGGTGAAGGGGTAGTCATGGCACAACACTATTAAGCTAAAACACTACACTTTGGTGGACCAATTCCTATAGAATTGTGCAATGTTTGTTTCCAAGACCAAGGAGAACGGAGACAAGTCAAAGAAAGGAGAGATGGAGTCCCATGAGAAGAAGAGGCTTGAGCAAAACAACAACACTGTTACAATTGCAGCCAAATTGGGCACATAGCTATAAGTTGTCATGCTTGCCTTCATAGAGGCCCTTTCATACAAGCAACCTTTGAATAACTTGAAGAGACAAATCAAAGAAGAGGATGTTAAATTACATCAAAAGATGAATATCACTAGTAAATGTACCTCATGACCTTATTGGCTCAATGGAGTGGAGTAAAAGTGGGAAAGGAAGAGAAAAAGTGTGCAAAGGTTGAAGAAGACAAACACACAACTGATTGTTGTAAATGGAGTCCTAAAAGACAATTATATGAGAATATTGATAGACCAACAGAGGGTTTCTTGTCTCACTTTGCTGCAATAAGGTTGGAGATGGAACTAGAGAAGGATGAGAATGAAGAAAGTAGAGTTACCTAATGGTCAAAAAAAGAGGATTGAGTCGCTACTTAGAAAGGTAGCACTCTTTGTAGGAGAGTATCAAGAATAAATTGAGTGGTGAGTGATACAATTAGCTTGTTATGATATGATCTTAAACATGCTATGGATGGAGCATTGTAAATCCATGGTTGATTGGAGAAGAAAAATAGTGAAATCAAGCCAATGGAAGATTATTAGAGATAGAGAAAGATTGCAAAGCCAAGAATTGCTTCTTTATGTCATAGGAACAATAATAATTGGTAAGATAGATAGATGTTTCATGGGTCCAATCAGAGAAGAGTTCGTGCACAACTCAATGAAAAAATTCTTGAGAATTTGAAAGATGTGATCAGTGAGTTTCAAGATGTCTATCCTGATGATTTTCCCTTAGGATTACAACCAAAAAAGATCATAAAATTGAGATACTTCTTGGAAAGACACCTCCTTGTAAGGCCCCATATTGACTATCACCTCAAGAATTAGAAGAGTGTAAAGCTCAAATCAAGGATATGCTACAAAAAGGGTTTATCTAGCCTAATGTATCACCATATGAGGCCCTTGTCTTGTTTGTGAAGAAGAAAGTGCATTGACTATTGGGGCCTAAATCAACAAATAGTGCAGAAAAAATACCCATTATCTCACATGGATGATCTATTAAATCAACTCAATGGGGCAAACACTTCACCAAACTTGATCTATAGAGCAATTATTACCAAATCAGGATTATGGAAGAAGATGTACACACAATTATCTTTTGAATAAGATATGGTCACTTTGAGTACCTAGTGATGTTGTTTGGCCTCAACAATGCACCAACCACTTTCATGAGTTTGATGAATGACATATTTCATCCATACTTGGATAAGTCTATTATCATTTTCCTTAATAGCATCTTAGTCTATAGTAGGACAATGAAGGAGCACAAGCACCATCTATGAGAAGTCCTCTAGATTCAACAACAAAACCAATTGTATGCCAAAGTCTCAAAGTGTGAGTTTGGCAAGTCTGAAGTAGATTACTTGGGGCATATAGTAAGTGCAGAAGGTATCCAAATGTTAATAGATAAAACAGAGGTCATTCAGAAATGTGGTGCTCTAGAAGATTAGACTCAACTCAAGAATTTCTTGGGGTTGACTAGGTTCTATTGTTGATTTGTCAAGGACTTGTCAAAGGTTGCACAACCTCTAACAACACTACTTTGCAAGGAGAAGAAGTGGATGTAGGGAACCACACAAGAATTGGCCTTTCAAGAATTGTAAGATGCATGACTACATGCACCAATCTTAAAATGTATGACCCAAAATGTCCAATCAAGTTGGTTATAAATACATCAAGTGTTGTGATAAGAGCAGGCTTACAATAAGAATGATGGATAACACCTAGTTGTATATTTCTCTCAAAAGTTGTTATCGCTAAAGCACAAGTATGATATCACCAAAAAAGAAGAGTTGGATATTGTCCTTGCAACTAAGAATTGGAAGCACTATCTTGGTGAGAAGGCATCTGTAGTGGAGACAAACCACAAACCTCTAGTCTACCTTGAGACATAGAAAGATTTGTCCCGTCGATAAATTTGCTGGGCAAAGTGAAGACAATGGTTCAACATGAAAATCATATATATAGAAGGCAAGAAGCAACTTGCACATTCATTCACCTAAATGCCTATGGTGAATAATTTGGTGGTAGAGGTCAAGATTAACCCAAATTTTTGGCCAAGGATACTTACCACTATAAAGATTGACCTAGAGATTGTAGGAGCTCATCATCCAAAGGCATAGCTAGTATCCAAGGACTTAATTTTTGTGATAGAAAGTTCTCGATCCCGAATGCCTTAGATCTTAGAACCACCATACTAGCAAAATGTCATGATTCTACCCATTGCAAGTCATGTTTGAGTGGACAAGACTTTAGATGCAATCAAACACAATTACTATTGGCCCAGGATGACCAATGATGTGATGGAATATGTTTGAAGTCTCATACTCTATCAACAAAATAAAGCCTCTAATCAATCTCATATAGGACTCCTTCAACCCTTCCTTACTCTTACATAACATTGAGAGTAGTTCAATATGGATCTGGCTTGTGAATTGACCAAGACCACCTTAAGGTTTGACTTGATTGTATTCTTTGTAGACCGACTTAGCAAAATGATTCATGTGAGTACTAGAATCCAAGATATGATTGCTTCACAATTAGCTCAATTGTATTTAGTTGTGGTCTTTTCTCACCATGGCTTGTCTTGAGTGCCTATCACTGATCGTGGCACTCAATTCACTAGTTTGTTTTGGAGAACACTCTTTGGCATCTTCAAAACCAAACTTGCCATGTCCATAACATACCATTCACAAACCAATGGACAAATAGAGTAAGCTAATCGCACTATAGAGGACATGCTCTAGGGCTTCATCTTAGAGGAGCAAGAAAGGTGGGACACCTTACTTGTATTGGTAGAATTTTCCTATAAAATTCAATAAATGAATCTACATAGGTCGCACCATTCTTCCTCATGTATAGAGAACATCCTTTCAAACCTTTCAGCTTGGTAAAAATCCACCCAATGGCTATGAAAGTTGACCTTGTCAACGCTTTTGCTTCTAGAATCCAACAAGGTGTGTAGAACACCAAGCATATGTTGTAGATAACCTAAAATTGATAGAAACAATATGTAGATACACATCACAAGCACATGGAGTTCAACATTGAGAACCAAGTATGGTTGTCCACAACCAACCTCATGTTAGTTGGCCCTCATAAGCTCAAACCTCATTTCATTGGACATTTTCCCATCATCCATTGAATTAGCACTATGGCTTATCACCTTGAACTACTACTACACATGAAGATCCATCTAGTGTTTCATGTTTCTTGACTATACAGATATGCATCCTGACTACTTGACTTTCCTTCCATCCAAGAAGTTAAACCTTGTCCAACACCCATTGATAGCATGGAGGACTACAAAGTCATATGTATTTTCCAAAAATGCATCTCTGGTACCCACCATCCATTTTTGGAATATCTCATACATTGAAAAAGGTACTCATTGTATGAGGCAACATAAGAGCCATTAGCTAGCTTGACCAATGCACCAGTGTTAGCGCAACCTTTTGAGCAACAACTTTGCAACAAGGACATTGTGTCTTAAAAGGGGTGAAGTTTTATAATACCATTAGCTAGATATACTATCTAAAGGCGGAAATTGGCTTGGTAATATTTTGGGGGATATTATATATGATGGTCTAAGTAGATTAGATAGGAGTGTCACCAAAAGAGAATTTCCAATAATAGTGTAGAGGTAAAAAAACACCTTAAAATCTTTGGAGCTAATTTTGCAAGCCTAAATAGACAAATTAGGCCTCAAAAAAGAGAGATTCACACCCTTTAGAAGAAGAGGTATTGCTTTTTCCCTCTTGGTTTGTCTTTTCAAGAACTTTCCAATGGCACCTCAACCATACTATTTTGAGCTTCCTATAGGAAGATTCCCCAAAGATTCTCTTTGGTCAAACTTGTTTGACCAACCAAATAGGACAAGGATCAATATGCCACCAACCCATGTAGTTCATCTATGAGTAGAGCTTGCTTACATACCAACAATCCATGTATTTGATCCAAGGGTGTAGCTCCATTTGAGTGGATCTTCTTTGCTATATAATAAAGACAAGGTGTTCCTTTGGGGTATTGGGCTATTGAGAGATGAAGTCTTGTGTCTTTCTTGTGTTTCTCTTGGGGTTTCTCTTGTCTCAGAATATTACAATTGCCAACTAGAGTGCAATTGTGTTACTTTAGAGTTCATGTATGACTTAAGTGTGAGTTGTGCTTCTATAGTGTATGATGTTGATAACAATTTATGTTGTGTAGCAATTTATATATACATGATAACTATCATGATATTTGTGGCGTTGAAGCTATTTTGCTTGGATGTTGGAGTGGTAGTGTTGGTAGTCATAGTTATTTTTGTAATTGCTCATGGACTACTTGATGGCAGCCAAATTTCATGTTAGGGCTCCTAATCACAAGGTGGGACCCACCTCCACTTGCACCATTTGTACCATTAGATATGCCATTAGTAGCACTGTTAGGGTTGGAGACCTAGGTCAAGCAAAGGGGATACTTTCAACGTGTAGTTCTAGAGAGCTCACTTCTCTAATGTTGAGCCTTTGAGCTCTTGGTTATGGTGGATAGAGGTCGGTGAGCAACACTTGAAGCCTCTTAACTAAAGTTGGTGTAGCTTGACTACAATTAGTGCTTGATTGTTTGCAAATTGTTAAGTGGAGGTTCAAGTTCAAATGAGTGAGATTCAAATGGAATAATGAATTGATTATTGTGGCATTTTAGAGTTCATGTTTGACTTATGTGTGAGTTGTGCTTCTCTAGTGTAAGGTATAAAATCCTTTCTATCATCCTCTATCATCAATTTACTTCCAAATAGTAGTTTGATAAGAATACATAATTTTTTTGCTAATTGTATGGACATGCAATTCTTTGAACTCCCAAAATCCTACAACCACAATGAGATATCATACTTTGCAAATGAAAAAAACTTGCATAGTTGAGCCTTCAATCCCATTAAAACTAATCAAGTTCACAATAGGTGGCTCAATATCTCTTATTGGAAATTTTTTTCCTTGATCATTATGCTCCATTTGGGCAATTTGTCAAGATCATCTATTCTTGAGTGGACATTTGGCAATATGATGTTCAATTTGGCAACAATAAAATCAACCACCATTTTATTACATTCTTTCTTTGTTTGTAGTGTCAAGTAATATCCATTGGACGGCATCAATCTCAATTGGTGTCAGCTCCTCCACCCATGTGTGGTGTGTTGGTTGGTTTTGTGAAGGTCTAGGTCAAGACCAAGTTATGGTAACCAAGGAATCATAGTTTTGAACCAATTGTATGGCTTCTTCCAAGTGTCTAAGTTCCCACAATGTCACTTCCAATTGGATGCATGACTTCAAACCCCTCATAAATTAGTCTAGAGCTTCACCTTCTAGTATCTCTAAAATTCACATTTTGGTGTTTTGGAATGGAGTAATGTAGTTCCTCATAAAACCAATTTTCTTTAATTCCACCAATCTATCTTATGCAATATTTATTGTTTGGAATCTCCTAATTATTGCCCTTTGAATTTTTCCCATGTTGAGATTGGAGTAAGAAATTGCCATTGAGCTTGCTTCTCCTAGAATTACCACCATAGTTTTGCCATACCATCTAATTGGCTTGAAGCCAAAAGAATTTGTTTTTGTTCATCTTGAAAATTTGTGGCTTCAAAATAACATTTGCAATCAAACACAAAATTCTCCATTATACATGGGAGATTCTTGCCTTCAAATACCTTTGGTGTTGGAAACCAGCACTCTTTTCCTTCTCAAAATGTTACTCTTTCTACATGCTCTTGATATTGATGATCTCTTCTTCCAACAATCAAATAAGGTGCTCAATTTTTTGTTGCATATTGATGATAACTCCGTGCATCACTGTCATGGCTACTACTCTATCAAACTGTATACTTGTAATTATCTAAGGTTAGACATAGATGAAACATGCACATTGATCCTTGTAAGTTAAAATTGTAAGTATTAATGGTTCATCAGATAAGGTAATCATATTCAAAAAAATTTGCCCAAAGCATGAAATGATAGTTTGGTAGTACATGGACATGGAAATCCTAATGGTTTTGGGGAAATGGATTTGGTGATCCATAAATTATAACCATCACATTCTTTCTTTGATGCCAATGTAAAAGACCAACAAGAGAGATAAGAGAAGGGAAGACCAGAGTGGAAGATCACACTTGGATTCTCAAGTGAAAGAAACTCCAAATGCCTAGCTTGAACTTGGCTCGAGTATTTGTAGATAACTTGGGTTCAAGGCTCCTAAGGAAGGCTCCTTCTAGGAGCCACCTTTCTTGGAGTTCAAGCTAAGCTAGCTTCTTACTTGGCATACAAGCTAAGTTTGCTGCCAACTTGGCATGCAAGTTACTCTACCATTGAAAAGTTCTTAGAAGCTTCATGGGTGCTTATAAAATATTCTACCCACAAGCTTCCTCAATGCATCTAGTACATTCTTAGTCTAGTTTTACTTTAATTTTGTTATATTTAGCTTAGCCTACTAACTCATTAGCCTACTAACTCATTAGCCTACTAACTCATTAGCTTCAACTAACTCATCTACTAACTCCATATTATTACAAACATGCTTTTTGGTATTGACATGGTTTACTATAGGTTGCATTTTGTAAGAAGTTTGCTATCACTTGGGACCAAGACACTCATAGCAAGAGAGTTAGAGGGAGAGATATAGTTTTCAATGCAGCTTTGATAAAACAAGCATTTATTTTCCCTTGGGGAGTACATAGAGGAAGAAAACTGATCCATAGAGCTTGGTAGAAGATTGGTTTCCGGTTATAGACAACTAGGATATCTAGCTAAACAATATACATATCTTACATCTAGGTCTTTTTTTCCAGCCATTATGTTCATTTCTTATCCTAGCACAATGTCACAAGATGGTACATGGGAACATCATTCTCATAGTGAAGAGAAGATAACAAGATTATGACAACCCAACAAGTATCAATTTTGCAATGATTGATGAGTAATCGTTTGTTCCCATAGAGATACTAGTCAAGAATGGTCAAATACAAAGTAAAATGTGACAACTCAGTTTGTCTTGATTTCATCTTTAGCCTCTTGGGTAGAAACCATACGCAAAAGAGAGTAACAAGCTCTCAACTTGTAAAATTGTCACAAATTAACATCACTCATAAATCACAATTCTTCAAATCTCTCCAAATTGATATTGATTATGATGATTCAGTTGCTTTGAAGAAGGCTACTTCACCATGAAGTAACTTTGCCTTAGAATTGTATTCTACGCCTCCATTGAAGGTACAACTTCCTCAATCAAAGAACTTTACATCAATCCAACACCTATAATCACAAATGTAGAATACTACCACACTACAATCTTTCACAAATTTGTCAAAGCATTGCTTCACTTGTTATCCACTCAAGATCAAACACACAAAATGGAATCAAAAGTGTAGAATCTAGCATCTAACACTCTTTGACTATACAAACTTCCCCACACACTCACAACCACACATAGTAGATTGATATCCAAAATTAAGCTAAAATAATGAGCATTGAGTGTCAATGCTTTGCTTTACTCAAAATTCAAAATATAATACTTAATACAATGCATTGCAAATGGTTGCTTTAAATAGGCAGAGAATTTAACAAATGAAAAACTACCAAGACCACTTCAATTTCCACCTATCAATCTCTAGATCTAAATCAACATTCTACCACTTTAGATCTCAAATCTATTGCTTTTAATCCAATCTGACATCTACTTCTACTTTAGCTTCTACATCCAAATTACTTACAAGTTCCTCCTTCATCTCAGCTACTACTTCTACATCTTCATCTACTTCTATCATATATCTTTAGCCTAAATTGAGACTAAAGTCATCATTATACTAATTATTTCTTCCTTTTGTACTCTAACTTCTTTAGCTAACTCAAGTAACTCACCCAAAGTCACATGTACTTGTAAATACTTGAACTTTTGAGCGCTTGATCAAATCTCACAATAGCTCTTCTTCACATCCTTTGCTTGCCAATTCCCATTGCCTGGCCCAATTTTTCTTTGCTACAATTGATCTTAATTCCTCTGCTGCTTGTTCAAACACCAATGCTTTGTTCTTGGAGTGTATTACTTCAAGTTTAGCATCATTCCTTCAGTTTCTCAAATGTCACCTTTTTCTCCCTCAAGTCTTCTTTTTGACATTCTAGAACACCTCCATGCTTCTCAAAATCTCTTGCAAATCTTTCAGACTTTGTTTATGAATCACCACATGAACCAAAAGTACTTTGGCTTCTTCCTCACATTAGGTCAATTGTTCCTTCAACCATAGGACTTCATCACTCAAATGATTCACCACCTGAAGCTCATCCTGCACCTCCAGATGATCTTTCTTCATCTCTTTCTTCCTTCTCCTACAAATGCACTAGTAAAGTGCATACGACATTTGATAAATAGCTCACTGCTCTGAACTCATCCTTGTCGTTGTCTTTGGCAGGGAATGCTTCTATTGATGCCTTACCCATAGTCTTCATCTCCTTACGTTCAGGTTGACCTCCTCCAAGCTTTCTTCATCTTCTTTGGCTCAACTTGGTCCTACACTCAAAGATTGCATACTTCTTTGTGATCTCACCCCTCTTTGAAATACTATTCTTGGCTCTTCATCACATTCTTCCAAGACATCAACTTTAGGTAATTCTAGGTATTGGGTGTCTCCTCCTTTGATGCACTCAATCTCCATATGGAACTCCCTATTGTAACAATATGGAGTTTAGAGATGAAGTTAGTCGGGCTTACAAAGTAGAGAATAAGACAAAATAGCCTAGAATATTCTAGAAGCATCTAAGAAGCTTCTTGGAAAGCTTCCCAACTAGTTAACTTGCGCCCTAAGCAGGTAGCTTCTAGAAGGAAGCTTCTAGAAGCTTCTAACTAGCTTAGCTTGCACGCCAAGTAGGCAACTTCTAGAAAGAAGCTTCTTGAGAAGCTTCCTAGTTAACTTGGCTTGCACTCCAAGAAAGCGGCTCAAGGAAGCTTCTTGAGAAGCTTCAAGAGTCTTGTATGCTACCTATAAATACCAAGGCCGAAGCTCATGCTATGCATTTGGAGTTTTCCCTCATTCAAGTGTCCCAAATGTGAGTTTCCATTCTCCTATTTCTCTCCTCGGTTTTGGTCTTTTACACCTATCCTCCTCCTCAGCCACTTCTTGCATTGACTATTGAACCCCAAGTTCACTTTGGTTGCCATTGCTTGACTCCTTACTCTTTATAATGAGCTCTTCTTCTTCAAAATCCCCATAGTTGGATTTTTCTTGTGCCTCCGACTCAGCTCCTAACAAAAAATCAACCACCACCATTTTGTACCTTGGGTTTAGTCTCCAAGTTTTCCTCCTCTTCATCAAGAACACCATATCCTTGGGTAAACTTTGCTTCCTCAACCTCATAATGGAGATTGACACTATCTTCTCATGTCTGATTTTGGCAAATTAATTATTTCCTTCTTTAATCTATGCCATGTAATGTCTCTTGTCTTCATTTG
This sequence comes from Lunularia cruciata, assembly GCA_948567375.1. NCBI lineage: Eukaryota > Viridiplantae > Streptophyta > Marchantiopsida > Lunulariales > Lunulariaceae > Lunularia > Lunularia cruciata. Next base: position 59,367,493 of record OX419761.1, on the reverse strand, counting down.
CATCTCAATGAAGATCTAGATGAAAGTGCAACACCATCTTCTTCTTTTCTTTGGAGTTGAGCAGGTTCAAACTCAAATATAGATATGCTACAAATGAAACAAAGTAATGGGGTGGCAAGCCTATCCTCCAATTTATGATCATCTATCTTGTTCTCTAGTAGAGGCACTTTGCTCAATTCACTTTCTCACCTGCAAACATGAGGTGAAAGAAAACCACATGTTGCTTTGTAACATAGGTGGTTTGCTCCGGCTTCATCATAGCCATCAAAGCCCTAATAATACTTCATCTCATCCTTATAAGTGTCTACCTTATAACAATTCTTTGTGCAAGGTGCACTAAAGGTACTCTTAAACTCTTCAGTCTCTTTTGCAGGATCACACTTCTAATAGAAGGTGATTCCTATCACTTTTCTTGCTTCTCTCCCCAATTCAAGTCTCTAATCCAACTCAGTGCATCAAGTTGGATTTCCTCTTTTGTCCTCCACCTTAGGACCATCTATACAATTATTGGTAGCAATTTTTACCATGAAACCTAGAAAACTCAAGTTCTAGTTCTAGGCCAAAAATGTGATCAAAAGTTGGCTCAAGAGTTTGATCCTAGCTACCATGTCTAGTCTTTGGATTCTGCATTGCAAGTGCAGGAACCAGTTTGCTACCCTTCATTGGCATCATATGCTCTCTAACTCTTGGTCTCTCACAAATTAATCCCGTGACTCGGCTCTTGATTTTAACTCCTTTAGGACAACTCTTTACAGGAACAAGATAGCACTTCAACATTGCTGAATTCCCTCAACAAAGTCTCAATTTTATACTTTTCTGATTTTCATTTATTCTTCAATTGAGCCTCAATTGAAACTCCCACATTCTACATGCCTTATTCATATCACTCTCAAATTTATCCTAACACAAAGCAACCATTCTTACTGAATGTACCTTCTTGGTTGGTGTGGCCGGAGTTAAAGTTGTTAAGGTGTCTTTGGATTGGGTTGATCATTTTGATGCAAAGTAACCTTACTTTGGGTCTATCATCCTTCCAATCTAATCCGAGTCCTTCTTCCTCTAAGACAAAGTCAACTTCCTTGGGTCCAAACACATAATTTTTCTCTTCTTTTTTCCATTTGGCTTTAGTTCACAATTCACTTCTTCTCTAAAAGCAACCAAAAACAATAAAACATGGGTACCACAAAGATCTACTCTAGTGGACTACCATTGGGATGAGCTTATGTTATTGGCTATTGAGAAAAAGCTTGTTGTAATCCAAAGGCAACTTTGCTACCCAGATGATAGATGTTATTGTGTGATGCACTTGGGACAGGTTCTCACTTACTTGTTCATGGAGAGTGGAGTTGTGAGTGAGAATAAGATTGTATAGAGTAGTGGAGATGTAGAGGAGGAGGTTTACATCTATGATGATATGGAGGAGGTTTTGCTTGCACTTGATGATGATGCACAAGGTGAGTAAGAGTTTACTTCAGAAGACGTATTGAGTTTGTCTTAGAGTGTTACACTTCTACTTCTACATGTATATTGATTTATACATTGATATGATGGTGCATCATATGATGGATTATGAATGCAATTATATGGTTTTTTTTATCTGGTTTGATATGGTTGAGTTCTTATGTACATTTCTCTCTTCCCCTTCCCAAACCTCCTTGAGCACCATGATGATCCATTACATTACATCCCCATGAGCACTATGATTCCCCATTACATCATGATGACCCATTCCATGGAGAGTTGAGGTTGAGCCACCAACTCACTACATGAGAGTATACCCAAAGAGGAGCACTTGCATAGTGAGATGGAGAGTAGATTGGCTTAGCATGAGAGGAGAGACTAGTAGAGAGAGAAGAGCATATTAGGCTAGAAGAGCACCTTTTATGTGAGAGAAAGAGTAGGCTAGCCAAGCAAAAGAATATCCTAGTTGAGAGGGTGGAGTAGTTCCAATTATATGAACATGTTTATTTGAGAGGGATAGTAGATTAGCAAAACAGAAGATGCATCATTGTCTAGAAAAGAGTAATACTTATCATAGGTTAGTAGAATTAGTTTGAGTTATTAAGAAGAGAGGTAGTTGTGAGAGTGAAAGTTGAGAGATTTTGGCTAAGTTGGATGGACTTATTACACATAGGGTGGAGATGGGAGAGGCATATAGAGTTCAAGAGATATGGTATATGAGAGAGTTTACCATTACTATGGAGCTATTGGAGAGGATCCAAATTACCCTACATGAAGTGAGGACTTGATACTCAACTTGATCCTTTGAGGTTAGCATATGATGACGCTCTTAAGGAGTCTAGAGAGTGGCTTGAGGTAGAGATATTATAATACCATTGGAGTTTTCTTCCTATTAATGTAGGGACTCAAACTAAGAGTGGGGTAGGCCATTGAAGAGAGGTAGATCTAGTGCATATGGGGAATCAAACCAAGAGTCCAATTAGGATTTGAGAGAGAGAGAGGTCCAAGACTAGAGTGGAGACTAGAGCTAAATTGACTTCAACTTCTTCTACTAGAGTGCATCATGTGCTAGAGCTTCATTTGTTCAGAGATTATCATCTTTGCTTGGTCAAGCCACTTGTTTTAGTCAGACTTGGTTGACTCTCATAGTGGGGCCAAGAGAGGAGCCTTATTTGCATATAGGGAAAGATATTGTATCTTAGAGACCTTACACTAGGAAGGATATTGCACCACCTCTGAGTATTTTAAGTACTTACCACATGTGGCATCAAGAGTAGAAGGCATCTTTGAGCAATGAGGTACATAGACTCACTCAATTGACAAAAAGGATGAGCTTATCTAGAGTATTTATATCATGTATAATTCTATTGCATTTTATATAGAATCTTGGTTACCTACCAATTAGAATACATATTTGTTCACATTTGATGGCATGCCTTGTTGAGAGAGATGGATATTTTAATAGTATAGAGATTTTATGGTTAGACCCCATGGTACATTTACTTCATTAGGTTTATCAATCCAAGATATATTATGCATGGATATTGATGCTTTGCCTTATTGTAGGAATCATCCTCATGGAGCTATACATTCTCCTAGGTTTTCATCTATTGCTACCCTTTTTACTTCATATATATAATTATTTCAACTCCTTGTAGCACCTCTAGATAGATCTACAACCTCCACACTTCCTACTATTAAATTCTTAAAAGGAGAGTGGACCACAAGTAGATTGAGTGATTATAGTTCTAAGCCTTATGATCTTTTAGGGTGAGCATCAATTAGCTTGAGATGCATCTTTGAGAGAGGAGATGGATGTAGTGTTATAGTCCTCTTTTTATTAGGCCTATCTTATGTTGGTGCTTACATACATGATTCCTTAGAGCATCATGTACCATAGATTTACATGGACTATATACATAGTGGCTAAAACTTATCACATTGGGAGTTTAGGCCTAACCTATGGTCTTTGGGTATGTTATACACTTCATTTTCATATATTTTACTCTTTGGTATATTGTAAACTTCAAATTTTATACTTGCATCACTACTTGCTTGAGCTTTGATGGACTTCTTATTACTTTAGATGATGTTTTATACTTTATTGGTCCAATAGCTCAGAAGAAAATTGTCCAAAAAGGCATTGATGCACTCATTCTTACTTAGGAGATTCTCATGATGATTTTTTCTAATGTTATTGGTCCGATGGTTAGACAACAATCCCAATGCTGAACAGTCCTAATGTGGCCTTCTATTGATTCCTCAAGAATCCAAATAGACATTATGCTAATTCTCAAGGATCCAATTTGATCAATAAGTAGCATCGGTCTATCTTTTATGCAAAGACTATACCTTCAAATGTTCACATAAGATCATAAATGTTAACATAAACTTTATCCTTTTGTGCATTCCACACAAACAAGTTATGCATGCAAGAAAGTTTACACCTAATGCATTAACTATGCAAACCACACAATCTTATTTGTATGGTAGACATTGCAATCTTGTTATAGTAGTTGTTTTGGCTTGATCAAGAAGTAGAAGATTTGTAACCAAGAAACACTACAATGATGTTATATAAATGTCCCCACTACTATTTCCATCCATTTTGCATATAAAGAAATATTTCCATGGAGAAAACATATAATATAAAGATGCATTGCCATGGAGAAGCATAACAAGTAAACTTTATATAATAATCAGTTTACAATGGAAAAAATAAATCATACCAAACCTCTAAGAGCTCTCACTAATCTTCACTCTCATTCCAACTTGTGAAACCTCTAAGAGTTTTTACTATTCTTCACTCTCATTCCAACTCGTGAGATTTGGCATATAATCTGGTACATGGAACTTGGAGACACACTATAATTGTTACTAGAGTTATCATAAGGATGTGAATCTATACCAAATAATTTGGTAATAATAGTTTTGATCTCCTTGAGTGTCTTCCCAGCCTAGGCTAGTTCAATGGTTATGGAATAAAACCATTTTGATTTTGCCTCTCTTTTTATGCATAACCTTTCTATGTTGGACCGGATTTTCTTGATTCTAAAAATATTCTCTGCCGCAACTTTTCTCTTGTGTTTCTCTATCTTTGCAACTTGTTGTGCTTCAATCTCAACTATTTTATACCTCTTCCTTGATTCCAAAAAGTCACTTTTCAGTTTGCTATGGCTAGCTAAATCTGTGACAAAGAGGCAAGTGGAGGTGTAATCTTTACAACTTTAGAAATTTTCCTTCTCTTTTTAAGATCACCATCCTTCTCTTTGGAAGCTTCATCTCTAATCTTCAACTCCTCTTTCTCCCTGGATGCTCTCTTGTTTGCTCTTTCATAATGTCTTCTTGACTCTCTTCTTCTCTTGTTTCATCAAGAATTCCTCTAGAGTGGTTACCTTCTACTACTCCTATGACTCTAGTGATGCTCCTTGGCTCTCCTCAAAAGATATTATTCTTTTGCATTTTCTCCCATGAAGCATCAATTGACATTCTCATGAACTCTTCTTGATCTACACTCACAATTTCCAAATGTATACTTGCAATTTAGATCTTCCTCTTCAAACATATTCAATGGGTCTTCTAAGAGCCTTAGGGTGCTTGAGATGCTAACCAGAATTGAATAGAGTGTAGTATTTTCTCCCAATTCGTCATGTGTATCCAAGCATGTTCCATCTATGATTCAAAATTTATCTTCAATACTACCACCAATATTGACCAAAGTTGGAGGAGTTATATTAGCTCTACTTCACAACATTAAATCCATTCTCTCAAAATGTGGATAAAGACGGTTCACTTTGTTCTTGATTGTTCTCCATCCTTGTTTCAAGTCTTTTGGGGTGATACCTTCTCTAGTGCAATTGTATTCTATTCTTGGGTATCCTTATAGGATTTAATGTATCAAGCCTATTTTTGTAAACCCTCTCACCGTTAAGAGAAGGTGGAAATCCTCTCTCGTGCATGACCAAGTAAGTGACTATATAACTAAATGTTGTACTTTTCTAGATTGGTTTTATACTATGCATACCATGAATTTGATGGAAGTGTTTGGGGTCGTCCAAATAGTTCAGTATTTGTGCATGGTTGTGAGAAACCATTCTAAATCAGTCATCTTTGCCCTTGGTTGCTTTGCTACTACTGCTCACGGGTATATGAACTGCTACATTTGAGCCACCCTTTGATCCTTTGCTTGTCACTCTGGATATTGGTACTCTTTGATCATTTGCTTGTCACTTCGGATATTGGAACTGATGCAACCATCATCTCGAGTACTTCTTGAAATCAAAGAGGGAGAGGGGGAAAGGTGCAAATTGAGTTTGTTTGCCGCAATCAATGGACTCGAGAGCTTGAATGGGAGAATGGGATTCCTATTTCACTAAAAAATCCAAATTTTAATTTCAATTTGCAAACAACTTGTATTACTAGCTATGCCGCTGATGAGCAGCTTGTTTACTCAATGATCTAAGACATTCACCATAATACACATGTATAGAATTGAAACCATCCTCACAAGGCCACGAGAAATTCTTGACGAAACAGCTGGGAGTGACACAAAAGTTTCAAATTGGACTAGATGAGTGCTTATTCATTACTCTATGGAATTTGGGGGAGGGGGGGGGGTGGTGACACAAAAATTCCAAATTGGACTAGATGAGTGCTTATTCATTCATCTCTCGCCCCTCCTCCATTTGGCATAATCCGGATGGATAGTTAGCATTAACATCTAATCGTGCATACATGAGTCACTAATTAAGTCACGAATCTCAATAATGAAGTCCCGTAAAGTCAAGTCAAAAATTGAAACTTGAACACTCCCGCCCGTAAAGCAATTTTTGATACCCATAAAACTTGCTACAGAACCATTCATTTATAGAGTAACAAAGTTTGATGGGTATCAGTAGAAAGACTTAAAACTCTCAAGGCTCTGCCCGTAAAATTGGAAAAAAGGTGACCGCGTAGGAAAAATGAAGGATGGGAAGACCCCATCAAGCCGTACAAGGGAGAGACAAAAAAGGTAACATGGAGCTAAGCCCCAATAGAGTCTGTATGAGAAATCTGCCCTAACGCACCTAAGATATCCAAGCTATGCAAGTCGTACGGTCTACACACAACAGGAGCATCCAAAGAAACATCACCTAATGTGATTGCTCTCCTATGGATTGCATCAGCCATTGCACTCTTTAGAGCAATGGACACACACTGTCTAAAGTATGCAACAAAGTATGAGAGTGAGAGTGGTACCCCTTGATGCCTAACATGATAAGCTCTCGCGCACTCCTTGACAAATGTGTCAAATGCCGTGTCCATCGCTCCATATAACTCCAAGGCTAGAGGAACAAAGAGGTGACCTTGCTGCATGCTCCTATACTTGGAGACCTTGCAACCTGCTGCTGCACTTGCCGCCCATCCAGGGGGATGGGTAATCACTCCCTCCAAAACGGTATCCCGCGTAGGGTCCATAACCACGACATCCGCTATTGTCACCTGATCATCTCGGACCAAGTATAAGTCTGCCATGACACGTGTCGTCTGCAAGGCATATGAATGCTCACTCCAAGCCAAGTATCCACTCTCTCGTGCCATAGCAAACACTATGTCTCTAATGGCATCATGGGTAGCTATCCTCTGTCCTCCAAAAGGACACCGTGTCATGTGGACCGTTGCTGCATCTAATGTAGAGCCACACTCACAAGTGAGTAATGAAGGTGCAGATGGGTGGACCAAACCTAGGCAAAACCTCATCGCTGTAGAGAAAGTAGCTGGTGCGAGTCGGAAAACCCTAATGCACAGTCGAGCTAGGATCCAAGAACCTGCACCCTTGCCGGAGCAAGAGCACAGACGTGCTCTAGTAGCCTGAGGAATGGACGAGTCGACTAAGAGAGAATGTAGCGTATGCTCACACTGTCACTCCATCAAGGAAGAATGTAAACCTCTAGTCCAATCTGATGATAGTGAAGCAAATGATAGAAAATCCTCTCGTGCTCGTGGGGATAGACTATCTCTCGTCTGCCGCAATAACGTCTCGAAAGAAAAGGATCCTCCCTCCACCTCTGTCACATAAGTCTCCAAAACCGGCCTATCAGCAACCACAAAATGAAAGGAAAGTAGAGGTGCCGAGAGAGCACAACTACCCAAAAACGCTATAGGTGCCGTCTCCTCCATAGAAAACAAGCCAACCCCACCACATGAGATCGGCAGAGCCGTCTGTCTACGTGCCAAATCCCCTGTCACACACTCAAAGGTCCCTCACACACTCAAAGGTCCCTGGTCCAATAATATCACCAAAGACTCCCATAATCCTCCTATCAAATGCTCTCGGACGAGATAGGAAGTACGGTGAGTGAGAACTGTACAGATGAGATATGACGGTCGACGAGCAATACTGGAAAAGAGTATACCAAATGCCACCTGTGGATCTCCTAGTAATGGAAGGTCATCCACATGGAGAACATCCTTTGAGTTTGGAACATCCTTTAAAATTTGGAATTTGAAAACCCCCTAATCTAACATAAGCCAGAATCACAACGTATGATCACAGGAAAGAGGTTTAAGGTGTAACTAAGTCCTGCATTCATGTCTCTTGAGCTCGGTGAAAGGAGCTTTCATGGTGTGATATGAGGTCCTGATTTCTGTCAGTTGATCACGAAATTGATGAAGCATTCAATAAGCTATATGAAGATGTAAACATTGAATATTCAGTAAGGGCAGTAGTCGTAGTCTCAGGATCGCGTCAGTCACTCCATCATTGTCACAAGAACATATGGGACGCATAGCATAAACCCAGCCACCGAATGCCTGCCAGTCCAAGAATACGGGCTTATTGTCACGTCCTCACTTGAAGGGTCCTCCTTGTCAAAAGTAGTTTTGTTCTTTCTGCACATAGCGGCTTCCATCCCAATCACTTGATACACAGGATTATAAACGCAGTCCGGGTTACCAAGGCCCGCAGCCTATAAACAGTTAATGAGATTCTGTACACTCGATCTAATTTCTAATCCAGTAGGGCAGCTGAATGCTACCTTCATACCTCCTCTCGTCTGTCACGCTGCGACGCTCTCAACAGCACTAACACTTTTCATTGAGATACTGATTCTCTGGACGGTCGCTCGCAAATATAAACACCCCGGTTCCGGTCAGATCTTATGGAAGAAGTCGGCTGAGGTTTGATCCGTAAGACTTCTGACTTACACACTCTACTTTCGGTATACCTGAGGGCAGCAGAGAAGTGATCTCTGTTTCCTCTATGTAGCACGCTGCGAAGCTCCTGTCAACTACAGTTTTCTCCCGGGCAATTTCTTGGAAATGAGAACATACTGCGTTTCAATAGAGCCGAGTTCTAAGCTGATGTGATAGGCTTTTGACTCTTCTACGTGTTCGCACAAGCAGGACGGCTGAGAAGAATTTGTCTATTTTCTCCACTGGACGTTCTGCTGGTCACCGGAGTCAACACATCAAAATCCGCTTTTTGTGCCGCCTTTACTGATTTAAGCCATGCGGCTCCCGAGTATGGAGGACTAGAGGAATATAAGACTGCCACAAATTTCGCTAGACGACAGACAGGTGCAACCTCCTCGTTTAGGCCGACTGCACTGGTGCTGCACTACAGGTTTGAAACAGTTCTGCACGACATGGCTAACCTTCTTCCCTTCGCTTTTAGGCGGAGTACATCTTTGCGCTTTAGGAAACGATCAGTTGGCTAACCCTTCAAGATACAAACGTGAAAGGGAAAGACATCAATCTTTACGATCTGATTGCTATTAGATCGTTGTTGTATAGCAGGATTAACTTCTGTTCTGTGCTTGATATGCGGTTTTCTTTCTGCCTTCTGAGCTAATCAATGGATCGGCTCACACGCCAGGGTAGCTTCCTTCATCGAATGTCGCGCCAAGACACATTTCGAGTGGTACGATTCTTCATTCATGATTGCGCGCTTCACGTCCAGCGGGATGAGATGTGATGGTTTCGGGTTCTCAAAATGCTTTGCTACTTGGCTATAATTGGATGGAATTCATCTTGTCATATCAGTTCTCTTCTCAGCTTAAATCCTGGACGAGGCTCTGCCGTCAGAGTGGAACGATTTGCGGTCCTAACAAACTAAAATACCGATCTTGGGTTCAATGCCGTCTTCTTTACGTGGGGAACTACGGTGTATAAACTCTTGTGACTACTATCTCCTTGTGAATTCCATATGATCACACTCCATCAAAACACTACTCTGAACACCATATCAAACTAACATGAAGATTTCTCACAAATTTAGTGACGTGCGGTGGACTTTGTGTACCTTGCAGATTAAGGATGAACTACTTATTAAACTTCCTCCTCCGGCTCCGCATGATGTGATGCAGGGCAAAAAGCTGGTAAGTAAGTACAAAACAGTGACCCAGTCGATTGAACCAATTTCTGCAGACCTGTTTGCGCTGCAGGGGCTTTGATGTAGTTTTGCTACAAACATGCAACCTCGACGAGGTATAGACCCGGAGTAGAAATCTTTGAAAATAGAGGAGGTTTCTATTTTATAAGGTTATCACCAGTGGTTTCAAGATGTGAGATTGTCGCTGTTGGTACCGCACGGATCATGGACTTCGAGCGTCTGGAAAATTACAGGCTCTTCTGCAAAAGCGTGGATTGTCCTTATCCCACGACCTTAAGGAATTTAAAAGCGAGAAGGTTAGCCACGTGTGGGTGGAGAAAGTGATCGAAGCCGCACGCATCTTGCAGCTGACTGAGGTGAGGGGTTAGTAGTAGTTCTCGTTTCCTTCCGAGGCTTGCACATCTCCTTGCCTGAGAAGAATCTCTCAATCCTTCTGCCCTCCTAGATTTTGAGTCCTATCTATCTCAGCTGACCCTGGACTGAATGTGCAGACGGAGTGGTATTTTGTAGAAGATGATGACAAAGGTCCGTTCAGTCCACGTAACGAGATAGAGGCACTACACGCACTAGAGCTCAATGTTCGTGGCCTTCTTATGACCATTGCTGCGGAACCAGATAGTCCTCTATTTAATTTTCATAAGTTAGTACTCGATCGCCTTAATGGGTTCAAAGTGGATTCTCCCTCTTCCACCAAGAACATATGCCAAACAAATTCAAGGCTTTCCACCTGGGCAGTTGAGCAGGGCATCAAAAGCATGGTATATCCTGCAGGTAACGTTTTCCCTTTCTTCCAGAATCTTCTTTGCAACTTCCCCTTCTATAGCAGAAATGTAGATTATTGCTGTTAATTCTTCTTCTTAAAAGTGGAAGTAATGGTTTGACGTGTCCAAGGTTTAGTGCTGGTCTCTGTTCACACGTCTAAAATAAGAGGTGGCGTTGAGTTGGACCTTTTTTTATTCGAAAGACAGTTCATCAAGCAGTCAGTTCTTATTCAATGTTGGCATTGCTCGTATCTCAGAGTTTGAAGGAATGGGGAGGGGTGGAGCTGCATCAACGCACTTGGAAACTGGTGATCTCGTAGTAGAGATACCTCAAGAGGCGCTCATAAGCGAGGACGTGGCCATGGAATCTGATATGGTAATTGCTACGCATCTGTACGTGGTAGTGTGGTGCCTTTGGATGTACAGACGTGCTCATTCTAATCATCGAACATGGAGATACTATAGAGTTCCATATGTAAAGATTTGATGAAAAAAACGCTGGACAGGGTACAAACAGTGCTGCCAGCTTAATAAACGCTCTAACTACCACAAATATAACAGGGTCCTGCGTTTAAGGAGACTCCCGAATTGAGTGGTGAAACGATGGTTTTGCTTTGGAGCATGCGGGAAAGGCACGACGAGAAATCAAACTTTGCGCCATACTTTGCCGCACTACCTGAGACTTTTCATACAGGTAAAAATTGCAACTGCTCCTCACCACTACAAGACCTTATATGTTTTGGAAGGTCTCTGTAGGAGGCGTTGAGTTCTGGAATAGAACTTGCTTCATGGTCCAACTCGATTCAATGATTTGCATGTATAAACATATTACCTGAACATAGTACAGGGTGAGAAATACTGGCAAGTGATCTAGAACTTGTCGTTTTGCAGGGTTGGGATTTGGAATTGGTGGTCTGAAGGCACTTGAGGGTACCCTCGTTGCTGACGAAATAATACAAGCCCGGGAGGTTGGTGGTCAAGTCTTTATGCGACAGTGCATGCAAGGGACCAGTTAGACTGAAGTTTTCCTGTAATAATTTTCAACGTTAGTACTTTTCCTTGATACAGGAATATTTTGCGTATAAAACTGCTGAAGATCTACATGGTTAGACTAATTCCTTCATGACACGCACCACGCTCAGTACATCTGGATGGTTGCTGGCATTTAGTATTGTGAGCTGCAGCCATGGAGAGCAGCTGCGAGCAACCCTGTCTTCGTCTAGTCTAAACGACAAGTCCTGTCAGATTCAATCACCTTTCCCCCCTGTCAGTGATAGGCTATGAAAGTAGAGCGCTAACTTTTTAATTGGTAATTGCAGCATCTTCGTACCCAATATGAGTCGCTTTTTCCAGCTCTCAGTGACAAGTATCCTGATCTTTTTCCCGAGAATCTTTATACATGGGAGAATTTCCTCTGGGCTTGTCAACTGTGGTATTCCTATGGCATAAAAGTAAAGTTCCCAAGGGGAACAATTCAAACTTGCTTGGTACCTATGGCAAGCCTTCTCAATCACTCGGTACGGAACTGCCTTTGTCTAATTGCAAATTGAATTTGACAGTTTAACTTGTGCGCAGAATTCTAATTTTTTATACATGTTATAGATGCCGCCACATGGTGTTCAAAGTAGACATGATCATCTGTAAGGATTTTGGTATGTATAAAGCAAAGCTTATTCTTTTTTATATACTAAGTTTGGTACTTGTACCTAACCTTGAAAATTATATTTTCCAATTTTTACAGGTATTCCCACATGTCACTCATTTCAGCAGAATCAATGAAAGCAACAATACACTACAGCTATTTGCTCTCCGGGAGTGCAAGCCAGGGGAACAGTGCTTTTTGAGCTATGGTTCTCTTCCTAATTCTGATCTTCTGGTATTCTACGGATTTTTAGTCAAAGACAACCCATACGATATCATACCGATTGGTGAGTCTTCAACTGATCTGATACCTGGTCCGGTTCTATACGTTTCAAGATATAAGACTACAAGCATGAGTGGGCTTTGCAGGGAAAGAAAACCGTACTTCTTGAAATGCTCGGCTGGAAACTTTAACTCTAGAGCGATTGGCGTTGAAGGCTTGTGACTGACTAACTGACTATGTTCAATGTGCAGATTTGGACTTACCATGTGAGGACCCACAGCAGGTTGAACTGATTGAGAAATATGACGTTTTATCCTATCACATGGTTCGAGGATTCCATAGGCTGCCATCGAAACTGATTGCAGCTCTGCGGGTTGCTTGTATGGAGGAAGATGAAATTGCTTCTTTTACTGCGGATCCAAAGGAAGTAATGGTAAGAGCCCACGCACAGGTCTTGGATGCAGCAGTTGAACTCTCATTGCTTTTAATCGCTATGAAATTTCACTAATCATTTCATTTGCTCTGCAGATAAGCGAAAGGAATGAAAGGGACGTTTACGAATCATTATTGTCAACTTTTGAGACGCTTTTGGAGCCCGTTGTGCAACAAGATAGTGAAGATGGGTAAGAAAACATCACTCTTCATCCAGGTGTTGGCACTCGATTGTCGTGTGTTCTGATTAAAGCTGGAACAGAAAATGATGTCCTCAAGGGCATCCAACGCCATATAGCAACAAGTTTTCATCTTTACCCTTATCGATATGGTGCATGTTCTTACGTTCCTAACATCAAGAAGTGTTTGTCCCGGTTTCTGTATCAGGGAGGCGGAAAAAACGCGGGATGAAGATTGGGATGTGCTATTAGCGAAACAATACAAGGAATGGCAAAGAAGAGTTCTGGAGTCTGTCAAAGATTTATGCAGTAGTAAATTAGCTACTTTATAAACCTCTTCCTAGGTAGTTAGAATTGATGATGCCACCACTGTACAATTTATAGTGATTTTTCCTGCTTTCTATTTCAAGGGTTGTATGGATTCCAAGGTCGTACACGCACATGCGAGTTTTACGGCTGATAACCAGGATAGATCGGTTGGTTGTTCTCTATGAACTAGGCCTTGAGGCTTGTCTTGAAGAAGCACTGACAGTCCAATACCTGTGCCCCGAGAAAATACGCAAGAAGGCCGCTTGTGGAGTCATGTTTCGTCACACACTCTCCTTGTACACTTCATTTTTCTGCTCGTAATCCCCGAAGGAAGAGGTTCAGAGAATAAATTTATTTCTCTTTGCTAAGTCGTGCCAGAAGAGAAGAGGCCATGACTTCTCACTTTAGAAGTGCCTCTCGTTCACCGGACTCCAGTCGTGTGGATAAGCCATCAATTTTAGCTCAAAATCCGCTTGAATCCGTAGTGATCCTGCTCTATTCATCGTACAATGAACCACATTCTGCAGTACTTCCAATCAATCAAACCTTAGATCCCAACAAGATCAATACTGTCCATGAAATTGTTTCCTTGAATGTTTAAATGGATGAAAGCTGTGCCCTTCAATGTATGTTGGCCCTGTATGATTGCAATGAAACTCGGACGTGCATACTAAAGTAGAAGAGTACAAGGTGACGTGCATTTCATAACGTCACGAGAGCCGTAGTATACGAAGCCAACGCAATGATATGACATCCATTGCATTAACTGCATTCTTCGCGGAGTAACCGTCTTTGTGAAGGTTGCCATAGATGTTTGAAGTGTTCCACTGAAAATATCTTAGTTCAAGTTTCTAACATTTAATTGGTTTGCTTTCTCCAAAACTTAGATTACTTTAACATATTACTCTTTCCCACTTTCACGCAGAAGTATGTTGAACGAATTCCACACTTGCTATGTGTAGACTTCGTCTATGACAATTGATACGTCTAGGCATGTGTGTATAAGGGAGGCGAGAAGACAGTATTACATCTTTCTGTACCGATTGTAATATATGGATGTCTAGGCATTTGGTAATAGGGAAATTGTAAACCCACTTCACCTTTTCTGCTCATCCACCTCACCTATTCTAACACTTCCAGCCAATCAGAGTGGCTAATTGTGTGAAATTGATCGTTGTAGCATGCAGGGGCATGGTTATAAGATTCTTTGTACATCATGTTCCAACATTGTAGCCAAGCTCATAACATAGCGAGAGTGGTTTGATTCGTTTATTTGCACTCGTAGGGGTTGAGGTGAATGAGCAGAAAAAGTGGGGTGTTTACTGTTTCCCTTCGGAATAACGTATATTTGTCATATTTTGACGTGGTTTCATGTAGTAGAAAATATGGTCTCAATCCAACAAAAGGCTCGCATCACCTTTACACAAGAATTTCTACGTAAGTTGATGCCAGACTTCCCTTTCTCTTGTGGCATATTTGGCATCAACAATATTAGCATGAACAAGTGAAATGCTAGAAAGCAAAGTATGCAATTCAAAGCTGCAGTAGAAACAGAAAGATTGGGTCTTCTGCAATGCGAAGGGAGGCACGGCTATGGCGGCAACAGCAGTAAGGGATGTGGATCCACATGCAGCAAGTGCATGTGGATCGGTAGTAGTAGCAGCAGTAAGGGATGTTGAGCTTCCAGTGGTGGTGGTCGAATTGGACGGGCCTTTTTACAGATGGCCGGGCCTCGGTGAGAATTGCGTCCTCGTTTGAGGAATGGAATTCTAAGTCAGAATAGCTTCTAGTTGTGGAGTGTGTGGGATTTGGTCATGTCGAGAGTTCGTCATCCACTTTGCTTAGCATGCTTTTGATCAAGGAGGTGCTGTCGAACTTGCAAGGACTGTTGGGGTTTGAACTGAAATTTTCAGATTGAGCGACCCTGGATTTGCCTGTCGACCTAATTTACTCACGACGGTAAGGCTGAGAACGTGGTTGAGATTTCGATTCATACATCGGACATCTAAACAGCGTTATTCCTTTGTTCTCTTTGTATGTAAATTAGGTTCATAAATGAGAATGGGATGGACTAATCATTGGACTTAGCTCTTGGCTCTTCCCATGTTCTGATTGATAAAAAATGCATTGGGAGGAAGTGAATGTGAGTAAACGACTCATTTGTGTAATCCCTTTGACCAAAAAGCGATTATGAAATGAAATGAAATGAAATATAAAGCCCAGAAGACCCAAAGAGTCAAAAGGCCGGAAACATAATACAAAACACATGAAATGTGAGCCTAGGTTAAAGCCTAGGGCATCTGACCAATTTGTAACAAATTGGTCTGACGTAAATTAATATCTGTCATATACTTCACTAATGCTAAAGCTTCAACCTATAAGAGAGTTGAGAAATCACTACAAGTAATCTGATGTCTAACTCTAATCTGCATGTAACAAGGGCAATCAACAAACACATGGTGCTCATCCTCAACTTTGCTCATAGTACACAATTTGCAAAGTCGCATGGAGTGCTCTATCTGCTGCCAACGTCCTTGTTCTACTTCTAGTCTTTGAGAACTAGTTCTATATTGAGCAATAACATGTCTAAGTGAAGTAGAAATCCTAGCCAAGAGATAATCTTGCTCACAAGACACCAACATAGGATTTACAAATTGCTGATAGAGCACCATCTTGGTACCGGGTTGTTGCCATAAGCGTAGTAAGAACTGTTCCTTGATCACCTCTCGAAGTGCAATAGGCTCCAATCTCCAATGTCGCTCAGAAACATTCCACCTTGTGGCCCATGCAATCAGATTTGTATACCAACCAATAGATAGAGTAGCACAAAAAGCTTGGTAGGGAAGTCTCTCATGCTCTATGTACCTCACCTTATTGGCATATGTGAGAGCCAAGAACAAAGCTTTAGCCTCAAGAGGCAAAAACCCAATTTCAGCAAGCAACAATACATAAGGAGTTTTAGTCTTCACTCCAAGTTCATCACACAAAAACAATTTCTGAATTTTCTCCACCTTTTGCCACCATGTCTTCTTAGTACTTGGACCCCAAATCTGAGTACCATAGAGAACCATTGGCTGCACAAGAGATCTGAACAACACCTTCTTCAACTTCCATGTGGTAAGATGAGCAAGTCTAGAGCAATTCATGAGTGAATACAAAGCTCTAAACCCTGCATTGATTCTCATCTTCACACAAGTAGACCAACTATAGTCATGAGAGAACTCAAGGCCCAAGTACTTATAAGAAGAAACTTGCTCCAATTGCTGTCCATCGAAAAAGAAAGGTGTGACACCTTTAGAACCCACCACAATCACCTTGGACTTGTCAAGGTTCACCTCCATCTTTGTTTGATTGCAAAAGCAAAAAAGAGAATCCAACAGCTTCTATAAACCTTGTGGATTGGTGGAGAAGAGCACTACATCATCTGCATAAAGGAGTGTATGTATCATCAAAGAGCCAACCTGTACACCTGTAGCTCCAACTTCCATGAGTAGACTCTCTAGATCATCAATGAAGATTCCAAACAGAGTTGGAGATAGAGAGCAACCTTGAATCATACCCATTGTGCTAAGGACATCTTGAGAGCTCAAAGATGAAAGTTTCACAATCACTTTCTCATAGAGTCTAGAGATAGCACCAATCAGATCAGCTAAAACACCCACTTTAATGAGTCTCTTACTTAGAGATTTCCTCAGCACCTTATCAAAGGCCTTCCTAAAATCAATAAATGCAACATAGAGAGCTCTCCCAACACCCTTAGATTTCCACCACAAAACATGGAGTACCAATAGGTGGTCCAAAGTACTAAAGCTTGATCTGAAACCAGCTTGCACTTAGCTCAAATTTTGTATTTTTCAGCCCAAGCGCTCAACCTAGACTCCAAAATTTGACCATACAACTTGGCAAAGACACTACCAAAAAGTATGGTATGGTAATTGGTGACAATATCTCTCTAGCCAGACTTGTGAATAGGAACTACCTTCTTGAAGCACCATCTATCAAGAAAGCCACACTTGATTGCCTCATTCAAATGAGAAGTGAGTATTGCAATCAAATGGCTGCCGCCCCACTTCAAAAGTTCAACACATAGTCCATCAAGGTCTTCAGCCTTACCATTGGCCAACTTCTTCAACTGGTACTTGACATCAGCTTCAGAGATGGTGAGAGCAGATCCAAGGCAAGGTGCCATGCTTGGAGCATTAGGGAAAAAGTACAGATCCTTCACATAGTCACAAAGCTCATTTAGGTCCAACGATGGAGATTGAGATCTGATGGTTACCTTCTTCTAGAAAGCCTTGGGATTGCTCCTCAGTTCAGTGCTCAACTCAACCCCCTTGA
The DNA here is from genome assembly GCA_948567375.1 of Lunularia cruciata. Taxonomy (NCBI): domain Eukaryota; kingdom Viridiplantae; phylum Streptophyta; class Marchantiopsida; order Lunulariales; family Lunulariaceae; genus Lunularia; species Lunularia cruciata. Next base: position 59,349,778 of record OX419761.1, on the reverse strand, counting down.
GTCTAAAAAATGCTCGCTTTTTGCACTTCACCAACTTTCTGTATGAAACAAAAGCCTGATTTTGTGCAATCTGATCAAGAGATCTATCCATAGCTTTGATCCTTGCCATTTTGCAATCAGCATCATACCACCTATTGCAAGGGAGACCAAGTCTCTTCCTGTAAGAGCCTCTTGGAAACAAAGAAGTTGATGTAGATTGAAGAAGTTCAACCAACTGATCACTACGTTGTTGAAAATCAGAACTCCACTCCATAGAACTCAATTTCTCTTAGATAGCTTGTTGGTACAAGTCTCTCTTGTGAAAATCTAGACGAAGTTTCCCTCTAAAGGCATGGTCAATAGGTAATGTGGTTCTATTGAGGCAAGGAAGAAGGATGGTACAAGATAAAGGTGCATGGTCTGATTCTGGTTGAGGATCTAAAACAGCAAAATCTGAGACAAGATGGATATCATCAACAACATTTAGAGGGCTCTCGAGCATAGTTAGTGGTCCATTATGGTCCACTAAGTCCACTACCTCCACTACACAATGCTTACGTAATGCTGACCACCAACACATATTATATAAATCTAACACCCCCTCTTAGCTGGCATTTTGTAATTTGTCCATTTGTCTCTAAATCCTAGTGCATGACAAAACCTTGTTTGTAGTTCTCTAGTCAATCCCTTAGTGGAGATATCAGCTGTATTATCTTTGGTGTCCACTATAGAAACAAAGATGTCCTTGTCTTTAACTCTTTCTTTGTGTAATACTCCGAGGACAAGAGAAGAGAGAAAACACAGATTGCACACTCAAACATTCGATGCCCCAAGGGAGCACCTTCTCTTTATTATATAGACAAAGAGGATCTCCTCCAAGGAAGCTCCACCATAGGATTAGGGACACAGATAGGTGACATGTCAGCAAGCTCCACCCTTGGATTACTTACTTGGAGGGGTGACCTGTCTGGTCTAGGTCCTATCTGGTTGGTCAAACAAGCTTTGACCGGAAGGAATCTTTTAGGGAATCTTCCTGTAGGAATCTCAGAATCACGTGAGTAAGGTACCGTTGGAAAGCTCTCGACGAGAAAACGCAGGGGGGAGGGAAGGCCAGCCTTTCCACCATTGGGGGGGGGGGATCTGCACATTTTCAAGGCCTAATTCATCCGTTTAGGCCTCCGAAATTGCCTTCAAAGATTTTAGGCATATTTCGGTTCCTACTCTATTAGTAGAAGTCCCCTTTTGGTGATACCTCTTTCTGATCTGTTTAGTCCATCATGTGTAACATCCTTCCAGATGTTACCAAACAATTCTCACCTTTAAATCATATGTCTAGCTATTGGTTCTAAGGTTCTCAAGTCTATTTCGGTTTCTGCCCTATTAGTAGAAGTACTCTTTTGGTGATACTTCTATCTGATCTATTTTGACCATCATGTATAACATCATTCTAGATGTTACCAAACCGAATTTCACATCTAGATCATATGGCTAACCCTTGGTATTACACTTTGATATAGTGGAATCTGACATCTATATGCTACATATATGTTGCTTTGTTGGAGTAACAAGGTCAATTCCCTTGTTGCTATCACGGTACAACTTCATTGTTTCTCCAAGAAAATCCAAGTCACTTAACAAGCACTTAAGCCATACTACTTCACGGTACAACTTCATTGTTTCTCCAAGAAAACCCAAGTCACTTAACAAGCGCTTAAGCCATACTACTTCAAGAGCTGCCTTTGATAATGCAATGTATTCACCTTTGGTGCTGGATAGTGAAACAAAAACTTTCCTTTTGCTTGACCAATATACAACTGCATTATTGAAGATAAAGCAATATCCTACTATAATACCAATAGCGAGACATATTATCTAGAGGTGAAAATTGGTTTGGTAACATTTGAGAGGATTTTGTATATGATGTACTAAGTAGATCATATAGAAGTATCACCAAAAGAATACTTCTACTAATAGGGCAGGAGCCGAGAATAGCCTGACAACTTCAAAGCTAATTTTGGAAGCCTAAACGGACGAATTAGGCCTCCAGAATGTATACAACAAGGCCTCAAAATCATCCATGTGATTTTGAGATTCTTACAAGAATATTCCCTAAAGATTCCTTTTGACCAACTAGATAGGACAAGGACTGACATGTCACCCATGCAAACAACCAATCTAAGGGTAGAGCTCACTGACATGTCACCAATCCATGTATATGATCCAAGGGTCTCCTAGAGAAGCAAAGATCTCCTTGCCTTTAACTCTTTCTTTGATATAGTGGTATCTGATATCTATATGTTGCGTATATGCTATCTATATGCTATCTATATGCTAATTTTGGAAGCCTAAACGGATGAATTAGGCCTCCAGAATGTATACAACAAGGCCTCAAAATCATCCATGTGATTTTGAGATTCTTACAAGAATATTCCCTAAAGATTCCTTTTGACCAACTAGATAGGACAAGGACTGACATGTCACCCATGCAAACAACTAATCTAAGGGTAGAGCTCGCTGACATGTCACCAATCCATGTATATGATCCAAGGATCTCCTAGAGAAGCAAAGATCTCCTTGCCTTTAACTCTTTCTTTGATATAGTGGTATCTGATATCTATATGTTGCGTATATGCTGCTTTGTTGGAGTAGCAAGGTCAATTCCCTATTGCTGTCACAATACAATGTCATTGTTTCTCCAAGAAATCCCAACTCACTTAACAAGCGCTTAAGCCATACTGCTTCAATAGTTGCTTTTGATAGAGCCATGTATTCAGCTTCGGTGCTAGATAGTCAAACAAAAACTTTCCTTTTGCTTGACCAATATACCATTACCAAAGATAAAGCAATATCCTCCTATAATACCAATAGCTAGACATATTAACTAGAGGTGAAAATTGGTTTGGTAACATCAAGGAAGATATTATATATGATGGACTAAGTAGATCAGATAGACGTATCATCACCAAAAGAGTACTTATACTAATAGGCGAGAGCAAAGAATAGCTTGAAAACTGCAAAGCTAATTTTAGAAGCCTAAATGGATGAACTAGGCCTCAAAAATATGTTGAAAATATGTTGCCTTTCAATGTAGGAGAGGCTAGCCTTCCCTTCCCTCTCATAAAAAGCTTTCCAACAATACCTCATCCATATGATTTTGAGATTCTTATAAGGAGATTCTCTAAAGATCCCCTTTGACCAACGAGATAGAACAAGGACCAACTTGTCACCCATCCAAGCAACTAATCTAAGGGTAGAGCTTACCGACATATCACCAATCCATGTATCTGATCCAAGGGTGTAGCTTCCTTTGAGGGGATCCTCTTTGCTATATAATAAAGAGAAGTTGTTCCTTTGGAGCATTGGAGTATTGAGTGTGAAGCTTGAGTTTTCTCTCTTGGAGGGTTCTACTATCCTTGGAGTATTACAATGCTATCAGAGTGAGTGTTTTAATCCAAGAGAGTGGATCATCCCTCTTGGAAGAACACATGCTATTGAAACTGACTAATTTTGAGGGGAGAAATTTGGTGCCTTACCGTACAAAAGGCACTTGGACAACATCTAGAGAAGGATGTTTAGGCCTCCTGGTGTAAAAAATGGTAGAGGTTCTTGAGGACATGTGTGAAGTATCAAAAATAGAAGTTAATGACACTAGTGTAGAAGATAATGGAGAAGGAATTGTTGGAACTGCAAGATTGTGGATAGAAAAGGATTGAGACAAAGCCGGAGTTCTAGAGATAGTTTGTGTGTAGACTCAAAACTAGAAGCTATAGAGGGAATAATAATTTTCAGATCACAAAGTCTAGTTTAATTCAATGAAAATCTTGAGTGTTAGTACACTATTTATGTTCATGAGCATAAGTATGTTTTTGAAATTGAACATCTCTTGACAGAAAACTAGAGTTACCAAATGTCTTTTGTAGTCTGTAAGCTTTACTTTCTTGATCATATCCAAGAAAATTACACTTGGAAGACTTGGATTCTAGTTTAGATCTAGAAGAAGATGGAACATGTGCATAAGCAATGCATCTAAAAATGTGAAGTTGGGAGAGATTAGGTTTCTAACCAAGCCAAAGTTGGAAGTGTGCAAATTTTGAGGAGATAGCTTTAATTGGACTTATTTTGCAAAATGTTGATGGTTTGTAGTGCCTCTCCCTAATAAGGCTTGGGGAGTTCAGACTTAAATAACTTAAGGTTCAACCAATGTTCTATTCTTCCTCTCAACAACACCATTTTGTTGAGGAATGTGTGGAGTGCTGAATGGAGCATGATGCTTTTGCTTTGCCTTTGTAGAAAAGATGAAAATCTGTAGATGTGTATTCACCACCATTGTCTTAGTAAAACACCTAGACCTTATTATTGTGTTGAGTCTCTACACAGGTTACATAATCTTGGAAACAATTAAAAACTTCATGTTTGAACTTGAGTACATACAAGAATATGTACCTTGTGTAATCAACAATGAAGGTCATGAAGTATTTGTAACTAGTGTAAGAATCAGAAGAGATGAGATCACAAACATCAAAATGGATGAGAGCCAATGGAGCAATAGCTCCTTCCTGGGCAAAAGAAATTTGAGTTTGCTTGCCATGAAGACAAGGTGAGCAAACAAGAAACATGGAAGGATGGATTAAATCCATTTCAACAACCAAATCTTTATCTTGTAGAAGTTGAAGTCTATTCTTGCTGATGTGCCCAAGATGTCTATGCCATAGGGAAATAATAGCAATGGATTTATCCCCAAATGTAATAAAGATTGTAGTAGCTTTAGATGATTGAGATTGAGTTGATGTAGAAACTGCAACATCTTGAGGTTGCTCAATTGACTCTCCCAAAAGCCAAAACTTGTTCAATTTAGGATAGGATGCAATTAGGTTCCACATGTTATCATAAAGGAAATTTTTTGTTTTTTTAAACTAAAATGATCCATATAATTTGCTCAACTGAAGTATTGAATAGAGATTCTTGTTTAGCAAAAGAACATGTAGAACATCTTCTAGCATGTATGAGTTCTCTAAACAAGCAAGCTTACTTGAAACTATCTCATGGCCTAGAATAACCTTGTTGGAACCATCAGCCAAGTAAACTTGTCTAAGTGGTGAGTATGCTTCATAGACCAAGAAATAGATTTATTAATAGGTCATATGCTGAGAAGCAACAATGTTGATTTACCATTGCTTGTCCTGAGTGATTGAAGAAACAACATCAATGTTGTACAAAGAGAGGTGAGTTGTAGAAGTGTTTGCATGATGGTGTTCATTGCATCCTTTCTCCTTTGCATCAACAATGCACTTGTGATTGTCTTTGATGTGATGTCACTTCTTTGAGCAATAGTGATAGATGATAGAAGGTTTGAAGGAATTTCCTTTAGAAGATCTTTAGAAAAGACTCTAGTTTTGACAAGGAGATATGTTTAAAGAGTTCTGACAAGAGGAAGAATTTAGACCAGAAGATCTATTGAACAAGTTTTGACCAAAAAACCATGAGATTCATTCTTTGTAATACCAAGAGCTAGCCATATGATCTAGATGTGAAATTTGGTTTGGTAACATTTGGAATGATATTATACATGATGGTCAAAATAGATCAGATAGAAGTATCACCAAAAGAGTACTTATACTAATAGGGCAGAAACCAAAATAGACTTGAAAACCTTAGAACCAATAGCTAGACATATAATTTAAAGGTGAGAATTGGTTTGATAACATCAAGAAGGATGTTACACATGATGGACTAAATAGATCAGACAAAGATATCACCAAAAGGGAACTTCTATTAATAGATTAGGAACCAAAATAGGCCTGAAATCTTTGAAGGCAATTTGGAGGTCTAAACAAATGAATTAGACCTCAAAAATATGCAGATCCCCCCCCCTTCCCAAATGGAATAAAGGTTGGCCTTCCATCCTTCCTGGTTTGTCTTGTTGAGAGCTTTCCAACAATACCTCACCCATGTGATTATGAGATTCCTACAAGAAGATTCCCTAAAATATTCCTTTTGGTCAAAGCTTGTTTGACCAACCAGATAGTACCAGGACCAACATGCCACCCATCCAAGTAAGTAATCCAAGGTTGGAGCTTGCTGACATGTCACTTATCTATGTGCCTAATCCTATGGTGGAGCTTCCTTGGAGGAGATCCCCTTTGTCTATATAATAAAGAGAAGGTGCTTCTTTGGGGCATCGGAGGTTTGAGTGTGAAATTGTGTGTTTTTCATGGTGTGTTTCTCTTCATGTCTCCTATCCTCAGAGTATTACATTCTTCTAGCTCCCTTTGCCTTTACCTTTGATTCTATAAGAAGATGTAGAGCCTTGTGTGACTATTAGAGTAGTTGTTTGCTTTACAAGACCTTCATACTTCATATTGATCTCTTCATGAAGAAGAAGAGAAATGACATCATAAAGATGTAGTCTTCTTTGTTTGCAATGATTGTAGAAAATACTTGATACTAGAAGGCATAGATCCCATCAAATGGAGCTTAACTTGCTTGTCATTGATTGGGTTGTTCACTACAGCCAATTGGGTGAGGACTCCATGGAAATTGGTAATGTGTTTTGCTACACTGGTGCCTTGATGGATCTTCAATTCATCAACGGGTCCAGTAGGTACATGATTTTAATGTCATCAGTACCTTTGTACATGGTAGTGAAATCTATCCATGCTTCACTTGCCAATGTGTGCTTGTTGATGTCAATAACAAATTCAAGAGCTAATGTTGAATTTATTGCTTCAAGAGCAATAAGATTCCTATGCTCCAAATCAGATAGAGTAGCTGAAAATTTGGGCTTGACTTCAGTACCATAAAAAATGGTAGAAATTGAAGCTACCTTTAGCTTAAGGGCAAGATAATGTTTCCAAAATTGGAATAATTGCTATTAAATTTGACAAAAGTGGAATCAAATTGAATAGATGGATTAGTAAATATAGCTGCAGTAGGAGCACAAGCAGGACCAACACCAGCAGCAGACATAATGATTGATTCATAGAGAATAACAGAGAATTTCTATCCTAAAACCCAGATTAACAAAGGACATAAGAGAGAAATCTCTCCCAAAACCCAGAGAAAAGAAGCATTCTTCAGAGGAGGAATGAGAGATTCTTGGTTTTCCAGATACTCTAGTGTGTAAGAGAACTACCTCTCTCAGAATTTCAAAATTGTATACTAAGGCATCCTTTAACAACTAAGAAGGAAATTCTCAGGCCTATTGCTCCGATACTATGAAAGAAAATGCACTTAACAAAAGGTGCATTTTGAAGAAGCAAGGCATTGAGAGGAAGCAACTTGTGAGTAAATGATTAACTTGTGTAATCCCTTAGACAAAGATCATATAGGAACAATGTTGAGAGTGCTCTTGAGCATAGTTAGTAGTCCACTAAGTCCAATATAGTCCACTATGGTCCACTAAGTGCACTACCTCGACTACGTTGACTACCTAGTGCTGACATAATGGTAACCACAAATGCATATTATATAAATCTAACACTAATCACCTTAGGTTATATAAGTCTGAAAAAATTTCTAGAATTGAGAACTTGTGTTACTCTTCTATTAATCGATATCCTTCTTTGAAAGTATATGTTGAACCATATTAGGAGGATATCCTCAAAAAAATACAAATTGATGAAGGATAATACATTATCTTGTGAGTATCAATAAGCAAGGATGTGGCTATTTTATGTTTTCAAGGAAAATGGAGTAGGTATTCAAGGCTTCTAAATTTTTGTTGTTTGTGAGTTATGGGTAATATTATCACGTTCTAGTTGTTTCTCATCATTTGTTATTTTAGTTGTGTAAGCTTGTAGAATAGAATCAGTAGTCATTTTTAGATTCCTAAGATATTATTCTACTCACTTAATGCTCTTGAAGATTTAGTTGACCATGATCTTGACATAACCAAATTTTGATGAGGCAACAGGTATGGTGATTTGGCATGGGTACAACATGCAACATATTTGAGTGATCGTTAGTTACTAATTGTATGAAGATGCAATTGTGGCAAAGATCTTTATCAAGGTTTTTGCAGCAATGAGTGTGAATTTGGATGTAAAGTGCATTTTGTCCTGCTTATAGAGCTACTCGGGTAAGGAGAGAGGAAGAAATTTTTTGATAAAGGCCAACATGCCCAATAATATACCTTGTAAGACAAGGAGAAAAAGAATACAAGCACACAAAATGGTGCATAAAGAAAGAAAGAGTACAAGATCCAACAAAAGAAGGCAAAAAGGGATGGAGAAACCAAAGCCAAAGCTCACATGGCATAGAGAAAAAAAACACTATATAGCAATGCAAACACTCAAAATATGCAATCTAAGTGACAAAGGTACTATAACTACATAGTGTGATATAAATCCTCCAATTGTATGTTTGGCAAAAGTGAGAGAGGGAGCATCAATGAATTGTGCACCTCACTACTAAGGCTCATCAATAAAGACTCAAAGCCTATGATCTTTGTAGGGTTATAGAGATCTCTCAAATATACAAGGTAAGCATGGCAAGTAAGAAAATCAAAGTGCCTCTCTTCTATAGTTAGCCCGGTGATGCCTTACAAAGGAGACCATCAAACTGATGGCCAAAAAGCTCCACTACTAGGGGACAAAGATATCAAAGGCAAGCCGTGGGGCATAGTGGTTCTCCTTCTCCCTACTAGTGATGATTGCTACAACTCTTGCTTGGATGCTAGCTCATACCAAAGACTCTAGTCTAAGTGGTTTGCCACCACCACATCATACAATGTATGTTGGCCATCTATGAAGAGGACAATATCTATGAGCACTCTCCGGTGTGGTGGGCCCAATAGGACCATTTTTTGCTTGATCTAAATCTTTGAGCATGTAGATCATAGGATCTGGACCACCACATCTCTAATGGCATCATGGACCCTAGTAGGCTTGCCTCTTATAACACACTATAGGAGATGTATGCCCTTTGCATCCAATGAAGAATCACATGGGCAATGGTCCAATAAGCCCAAGAGTGATGGATGTGGTAGGCCTAGCCTAAGATGAAGGGTTGTGGTGAATTCCTCTTATGTGAATAGAAAGTCCGCAATCAAAAAGGAGGTATGAAGCCAAGCTCATGCACCCTTCCGCTTGCAAGAGAGGATCCTAGCTCTATCAAGTAAAGGCACATTAGTGGGGATGCTAGAAAGAGTGTGAGTGTGCATATGCTCATTGAGCTCTGCCTAAAACTTCTTAGAATTTAGGGATAAAGGTCTACAAAGGGAAAGAGTGATGTATGTGTTAGGTCTAGCAATAGATCCCGAGCCAATCAAAGAGATATTTGGAAATCATAGTTCCTTGAGTCAACTATCACAATATGTGGCAATAAAAAAGAGCAACCCTCATGTAAGAACCTATCTATCAACAAGAGTGCCACTAGTGCCCATGCTCTTGGGTAAGCGGCTAGTGCAATAGCCTCCTATGATGTGATACCACATCCTCCCCTAACTACATGAAGAGCTATTTGTAAGTGGTACCAATCATCTGACAATTGTGAGAGCATACATGGTCCTAAATGTATGGAGAAAGTATAACACAAAGTATTATCAAAGGACCATAGATGTGGTAGGAGTACCTTTGTAGGAGGAAATGTACATGCCAAATAAGATGCTCTTGGGACATAATATCTCAAAGGGAGTTTAGGGTGAGTTCCCTAGCCAAGGGAAGAGGTGAGCATGGGTAATAGTCTAGGGATAAAGGAGATAAAGGAGCTAAAAAACCTCTCTTCTTTGAAAGGATAGCCCAATACTCTCAAGCCTCCTATTGGGAATTGGAATCATGGTGGGAATTCATAGGAGCAGAGAACTATGTGGGAGCTCTAGACTTTTCATTTATGAGCATGAACTCATGAACCCAAGGACTCCAAACTAAATATGGAAGCTTGCCCTGCTTGAACTACATCCTCCATGGGGCCCAAGATTTGTGTATCATTTGATAAGGATGAAAAAAAAACAAGTTGGAAAGGTTGATGCAACCTCATGCAAAGCTATAAAGTGAGCTATGGAAAATAATGGCCCACCCAAAGGGTTGCCCTAATGTGTACCCTCTGCCAATGCCAACAAAGTGAACTCTCCTATGGTAGTATAGTTACTATACAACAATGGTATCTCAATACCATAGCAAGTATGCACAAAAGGAATAAGGAAGGAGATTTGATCCTCTGCCAAAAAAAGAGCTTAAAACAAAGCTAGACAAGAAATGGTATTGAAGGCATTTGAGACATCCACTTGGATAAATACCCAATCAAGGTAGAGGTCCAAGGAAGCTCTAATGCTCGCAATAAATGTCTCACAACCACATACCAATGAGGAGAGAGGGAAGATGAAAAGGAATGATAAAATTGTAGACATACGGTGCATGAGACCAACCATAAGAAAACATCTCCAATGGCAATGGGGCAAACACCTAAAGCCTCATTGGATCAAGCCAAGAGACAAGATGTACCTAAAAAATAAGTAGCACATGAGTGCACTAAACCCAAGGCAATATGTGGGTAGAAAGCAAAGAGAAGGAGAAAGCCCAAGTTGGGCCTATATAGGGAGAGACAATCCCATAAATGTTCAAAAACTAAACTTGAAGAACCACTTGCTAAGAAACATGGAGAGTGAATTAAAGCTTGGGCAAAGAAGGACTACTATAAGCTGGGTCTCCTCATCTAGGTGGAAGTCTTGGAAAAAAGAAGGAAGGTCATATGTGGCTGATGGGTGAAGATCTTATAAGGTTGATAATGTATCTATGGAGAAGGGTGTTGGTCTAGAGGGTGATAGTGCCTAGACTGCCTATTTGTACTCCCCTACCTGGCCTAACATCAAGGCATGACATAAATGATGGTGCTTTGGAGGTGGAGCATGAGCTTGTGGGGACTCCATGATCCATCTAGCAGCCGCTTGGGCTTGGATAGTGTATTCCTCTTGTAAAGCAAGCCAATCACCTTTTAGAAACCAATGAATCTAAGAGGATGTCTCTTGGTGGCTAGATGTGCCCTCATGAGCTAGAAGGAGCAAAGTCCACTAGGAGAAGAGAGCAAGTAGAGTCCAAGCAGAGACATCTCTTTCTTGATCATTTGCCAAGATGGCACGTAAGATTATGGAAAGCCTGGAGCCCATTAGATGGCAAAGGGGCATAAGGATCCTAGTATACATGCATAGACAAGGTAAGCATGGGAGGAAAGCTTGAAAGGGATCCAAAGAGTGGAGCCATGAGTAAGAGCCCAAGGGTGCTTGTAGTGAGAGAGTTGGAGTATGAAGTGGGTCTAGGAGGGTAGGTAGAGAGGTGGCCTCTACTCTCATCTGTAAGCATCTAGCTCGCCATTGATGTTATGCCAAACCTAATCCTACCCATGGGTAATCAAGGCATGATTTCATAGGTCATTGGTGAAGTGAGAGGGGTGCTAAGTGTAACAATATGGAGATTAGCAACGAAGTTAGTCGGGCTTACGAAGTAGAGAATAAGACAAAATAGCCTAGAATATTCTAGAAGCATCTAAGAAGCTTCTTGGGAAGCTTCCCAGCTAGTTAACTTGCGCCGTAAGTAGGTAGCTTCTAGAAGCTTCTAACTAGCTTAGCTTGCATGCCAAGTAGGCGGCTTCTGGAAGGAAGCTTCTTGAGAAGCTCCTTGGTTAACTTGGCTTGCATTCCAAGAAAGCGGCTCAAGGAAGCTCCTTGAGAAGCTTCAAGGCTCTTGTATGCTTCCTATAAATACCAAAGCCAAAGCTCATGCTAGGCATTCGGAGTTTTCCCTCATTCAAGTGTCCCAATGTGAGTTTCCATTCTCCTATTTTTCTCCTCGGATTCGGTCTTTTACATTGGTATCAGAGCAGGAATGGGATGGATGGAATTTATGGACCACCAAATCCACTTCCACCAAACCATTGGGATTTTTGCATCCAAATACTACCCAAGCATCATTTCATACAGTTCATCACCTCGCACTTTGGACAAGATTTTCTGCATACGATCACCATATCCGAGGAACCCTTGGTACTTCCGGTTGTAACTTATGGAGAACGGTGGACGTGCTATTTCTATGTGTTAATAAATTAGATAGATTGGGAGTGGTGTGATAGAGGAGCAACCATGGTGGCAATACCTGATGTTATCCTTGCTATGCAACAACAAATCGAGCACCTTACTCGATTGTTGGATGAACGAGATCTTTGACGACAAGAGCAGGTGGAGAGAGTATCAATTTGAGAAGGAGAAGATTGGATCAGATTCCCTAAACCCAAGGTATTTGAAGGCAAGAATCTCCCAGGTGTAGTGGAGAATTTTGTGTTTGATTGTGAATGTTATTTTGAAGCTACCAATCTACAAGATGAGTGAAAACATATTCTCTTGGCTTCTTAGCAATTGGATGGAGTAGCAAAGCTATGGTGGAGATTCCGAGTGGAGCGGGCCAAATGACAAATGGTTGCACCGATCTTGACATGGGCAGAATTCAAGAGCACAATAATCAGTCGGTTCCAAGCTATAAATGCCACATGAGCTGCCTGGGATAAGTTGGTAGAGTTGAAACAGATTGGCTCTATAAGAAGTTACGTCACGTAGTTCCAAAACACCATCATGCAAATTCCAGATATTTTGGAAGGTGAAGCTCTGGATTGATTTGTGAGGGGCTTGAAGGCAAGAACCAAATTAGAGGTAACCATGCAAGAGCCACAACACTTGGAGGAAGCCAAGCAATTGGCCAAACATTTTGATTCCTTGGTGGCAACAACTTGGTCTCGATCTCGACCCCCACAAAGCCTACCAATACACTACACACAAGTAGAGGAGTCAGCACCAATGGAGATTGATGCAATTCAACAAAGACCATTGAGCATGGCAGACAGGGAGAAACTAAGACAAAATGGTGGTTGTTTTTATTGTTGCTAGTTGGGGCATCGCATTGCTGAACGTCCACTCAAGAATGGACAACCTCGACAAGTTGCCCAAGTGGAGGTTGTGGAGCGGAATGATCAAGGAAACGGGGAATCCCAGTAGGAGATTTTGAGCCACCTACTGGGAGCTTGATTAGTTCCAATGGGATTGAAGGCTCAACCTATGCAAGTCTGCTTCACTTGCAAGGTATGATATCTAATTGGTGTTGTAGGATTTTGGTTGATTTTGGAAGTTCAAAGAATTGCATGTCTATGCAAGTAGCAAAGGAATTGGGTATTCCTATCAAGCCAGTGATTGGAAGTAGTTTGATGATGGCGGATGGTAGAAAGGGTTCTACATTCCGCACCTCGCATCCTGTTACCTTCAAGATTGGGAAGGAGTATTTGGAGTGTATGAGGTTTGTAGTGGCACCTCTACACTATGATATCATTCTGGGTCTACCTTGGCTTGAACGTCATAAGGTTCAATTTGATTGGACCCGACGCCAAATTCAAGTACAACACCAAGGTAGGAATTTCCGATTAGGTTGTCTGGCACCTCTAAGTAAGACACCTAATAATAGTCAGTCCCAAGATGGGAAGTTTGTCGAGAAGGTAGCCATAGAGCAAATCTGGAAGGGAGATGAGTCCCAAGATGGGAAGTTTGCCAAGAAGGCAACCATGGAGCAAGCTTGGAAGAGAGATGAGTCCCTGGAAGGGAAGTTTGTTAATGAAGCAGCCATAGAGCAAGCTTTGGAGGAAGATAAGTCTATATTCGCGGTGTGGATCAAGCCAATTGCACAAGAACAATCTGAGGAGGGCCAAGAGCCTCATCAAGCAATGGTTGATCAGATAGTTCAAGAGTTTGCAAATGTGTTTCCGGATGATCTGCCAAAGGGATTACCCTCAGATCGAGGTATGCCCTTCAAGATCGAGTTATTGCCAGGGAGTACTCTAGTGAGTAGACCAATCTATCGGCTCTCACCAAAGGAGTTGGAGGAGTTATGAACAACACTTACAGAGTTGTTAGAGAAGGATTTCATAATATGACATAATACCTCTCCTTGGGGAGCACCGGTGCTATTTGTTCCAAAGAAGGATGGAGGACTTTGTTTCTGTATTGATTACCGTAGGCTCAATAAGCAAACCGTGAAGAATGCATATCCCTTGCCTCGGATTGATGACCTGCTTGATCAATTAAGTGGAGCACGCTACTTTTCCAAGCTGGATCTTCGTAGCGGCTATTGGCAAATTCCTATTGAAGGAGAAGACGTGCAAAAGACTGCCTTTTGCACAAGGTATGGACATTTTGATTGGAGAGTTCTACCTTTCAGACTCACTAATGCTCCAGTAGTCTTCATGGATCAGATGCATCGGGTGTTGGAGGGACTATTGGATCAATCCGTGATGGTGTTCTTAGATGATATCTTAATCTATAGTAGGACAGAGGCAGAACACATGAATCATGTTTGAGAAGTCTTAAGACGACTACGACAGTGGAAATTTTACTGCAAGAAGTCAAAGTGTGCTTTTTGGCAAAAAGAGGTTACCTTCTTGGGTCATAAGATCTCATCAGAGGGGATCAAGATGGAAGAAGAGAAGATCAAGGCCATTATTGATTGGCCTACCCAGAAGGATGCTACAGAAGTACGAGCATTCAATGGATTGGCCAGTTCTTACCGACGGTTCATCCATTATTATGCTCATGTGGCTGCACCATTGACTGACCTCTTGAGAAGGAACTTGAGCTTCCAGTGGAGCACCAAGCATGAAGAAGCATTCCAGAAGTTAAAGCATATGGTGTCTTCAAGACCCATTCTTCAACCATATGATCCTCAATTACCTTGTGTGGTTGATTTTGATGCTTCTAACTTTGCAATTAGAGTTGTGTTGCAACAAGAATTTCCAGATGGACTACATCCTATTGCCTTTGTGTCTCGCCGACTAAATACAGTTGAAAGAAATTACTTTGCTCAAGATCGGGAACAACTTGCAATGGTATATGCCACCAAGGTATGGAGGCATTATCTCTTGGAGAAACAAGTGATCATGCAAACTGATCACAAGCCATTGTTGTAGACCTTACACTTGGAGCACATGAAGAGTCGACATCATCGATAGGAAGAGCAACTCCAATTTTTTGACATCAAACTTGAGTATAAACCAGGTAGGTTCCATGTCATCCTTGATGCTCTATCACGATGACCTAATTTGAAGGCTCTTCCACTCATCACAACGGCAATTACAACGGTGTCCATTGACCCAAAGGTCCATAATGAGTTTCAATCAGCTCTACAACAAGATTCCTTCTTCCAATTAGTACATGGTCATTTGACAGCATGCAACAAGGCATACAACACCTTCTCCTTCAAGGAAGGCCTTTTATTCCATGCAAACCAGATCTATGTTCCAGCCAAAGGTGATCTTTGACTTGTGCGCCTTCAAGAAGCCCATGATTTACTAATAGCTGGTCACATGGGAGTGGACAAGACCTTGGGCACCCTCCAACGCCAATGGTGGTGGCCCAACATGACACGAGATGTTCAAGACTTTGTCCAATCATATGAGAGTTGCCAACGTAACAAGGCCAGCAACCAGAAGCCGAGTGGACTTCTTCAACCACTCGCCATACCATCCGCTCGCTGGGAGCATGTGAGCTTGGATCTCATCACATCCTTGCCAAAGACAAAACAAGGACACACCGCAATTGTGGTGTTTGTGGATAAGCTTAGTAAGCAAATCCACTTGGCACCAACCTGTGATACCGTGGATGCTCCAACCTTATGTAATACCAAGGGTTAGCCATATGATCTAGATGTGAAATTTGGTTTGGTAACTTCTAGAATGATGTTATACATGATGGTCAAAATAGATCAGATAGAAGTATCACCAAAAGAGTACTTCTACTAATAGGGCAGAAACCGAAATAGACTTGAGAACCTTAGAACCAATAGCTAGACATATGATTTAAAGGTGAGAATTGGTTTGGTAACATCTGGAAGGATGTTACACATGATGGACTAAACAGATCAAAAAGAGGTATCACCAAAAGGGGACTTCTAATAATAGAGTAGGAACCAAAATATGCCTGAAATCTTTGAAGGCAATTTTGGAGGTCTAAACGGATGAATTAGGCCTCGAAAATGTGCAGAATCCCCCCCCCCCACAATGGAGGAAAGGCTGGACTTCCATCCTCCCTACTTTGTCTCGTCGAGAGCTTTCCAACGGTACCTTACTCACGTGATTCTGAGATTCCTATAGGAAGATTCCCTAAAAGATTCCATCTGGTCAAAGCTTGTTTGACCAACCAGATAGGACCTAGACTAGACAGGTCACCCATCCAAGTAAGTAATCCAAGGGTGGAGATTGCTGACATGTCACTTATCTATGTCCCTAATCCTATGGTGGAGCTTCCTTGGAGGAGATCCTCTTTGTTTATATAATAAAGAGAAGGTGCTCCTTTGGGGCATCAAATGTTTGAGTGTGCAATCTGTGTTTTCTCTCTTCTCTTGTCCTCGGAGTATTACAATGGTATCAGAGCGAGTGTTCTAGTCCAAGAGAGTGGATCACCTCTCTTGGAATAGCACAAACTACTGAAACTGAGTAATTTGAGGTGGAGAGCATAGAGTAATCGCTAGACTTAGGAAGTGTTTTAGAGAGCGGATGGGATGGATGCGCCGGGGGGACAATTTCCCGCACCTAGCTTTCCATTTTCAAACCCATTCCACATCAAGGTTATGTACATCCAGCGTGAGCAGATGAGAGTATCGCTAGTTTATCACTTTGGTGCGGAATTCATGGACAAAGTGATGAACTCACCAAACCCGGTGATTCTACCTGTGGTGATATATGACAGAGAGTGGAATTTGACGATCTACATTCTATTATGATAAAATGGATATGAATGTCCCAAATCCTCTCCCTTTCAACACTCAAGTAGAAATCCGTTATGTAGTGAGGCTAAAAGTGATGTTTAGAGATTTTGTGGTTAGGAATTTTGGTGAGGAGTATTATCAACGAGTGATAGCTTTTGATGTCCCAATGGTAGTTCCGATAGTCAGTGCGCCTTCCAGAGTGATTATATTGACTCTGTATTGAAGTAGACGTTAGCAATTGGGTGTTGCAGGAACCATGGATCCCTAGTTGCAAGAGATGGTGTAAGGAATGCAAGGGATGCTGAATGAATTTTGAGAGATTAAGATGACCATGGAGACATTACAAAGTCAAGTGCAGATCCTCAGGAACGATCAAGCCATGCAAGGAGAAGAGCCATCTCAAAACCCAATACTTGCGACTGAAGTACTTGGAGAGGCACCCGTGCCTACAAACCCTATCAATGATGAAGCCACATTGCTACTCCGGATGAAGAAGACCTGCAACATCGAGCCTTACAAGGGGCAATGTACAATGGGAGCAGTGGAAAATTGGATCTCAAGAATGAATTGATATTTCCGATTGTTCTCAATAGAGATCACAGAGCATGTTGCATGCGTGTTTGCATGTGGGTACTTGACCGATAAAGTGCTCACATGGTATGATGCTTGGGAACGATCCATGTTGGTCGAGAGAAGGGAGGTCACATGGACAGCAATGCAAGAAGGACTGCTGAAGAATTTCCAATCGGTGGATTCTGTGCAGATGGCTCGAACCCGACTATAGGGGTTGAGACAAAAGAATAGCGTACAAGAGTATGTGGAGGCATTTCTGGATCTACAAGTTGCAATTACCGACATGAGTCCAATAGAGGCTCTTGACAATTTCAAACAAGGGTTGAAAGAGCGGATTCGCCAAGAAGTCATGGTGCAAAACCCTCGCACGGTATTTGAAGCCATTGCTTGTACGCAGAGAATAGCAGGAGCATTAGGTGGAGGTGAAGGAGTAGTTCCACCTCAATGTTATTGGGCAGAAATGCCACATGGGTGGACCAGTACCAATGGAATTGGGCAACCTTCGATTCCGGGATCGAGGAGCACGGCCGCTTCAAGGGGAGCAGAGACGGGTAGAAGAACGAAGAGATAGAGTCCCACAAGGAGAAGGGACTCAAGGGGAAAAATGCCATTGTTACAATTGTGGCCGTATTGGGCACATATCTACCACTTGTTGCACTCGGTTCCCTAGAGGCCCTCGGCCTTTGTACAGGCGATCTTTGAATAACATGGAGAGGCACATTGAAGAGGAGGAGGTGGAAACCACTTTGGAAAACAAAGATCACCAATAAATGTACCTTGCGGCCTTACTGGCTCAATAAGGAAGCAGAGAAGCGAGGGAAGGAAGAAGAATAAGGCGCAAAGATCCCAAAAGGCAACCTCACAATTGATTGTCATGATATGGAATCCTAGAAGGTAATCAAGTAAGAGTATTAATAGATCCGGGAGCAACAGAGAATTTCTTGTCTTGCTCTATTGCAATAAGATTGGGAATGGATCTAGAGAGAGATGGAAGTGAAGAAGTAGAGTTACCAAATGGGCAAACAGAGAGGATTGAATCATTACCTAGACGGGTAACCCTCTCTATAGGAGAATATTAAGAAGCAATTGAGTGGCAAGTGATACAGTTAGCCCGTTATGATGCAATTTTAGGCATGCCATGGATGGAGCAGTACAACCCAATGGTGGATTGGAGGAAGAAAGTAGTGAGAACCCACCAATGGTCAATCATTGGGGTTAAAGAAAAATCACACAGGCAGAAATTGCCTCTATATGTCGTAGGGACGACAACTGTCTGTAAGACCGATAGATGTTCTATGGGTCTAATAAGAGAAGTCCAGAGTGCACAACTCGTTGGACAAATTCCTGAGAAATTGAAGGATGTGGTGGATGAGTTTCAAGATGTCTTTCTTGATGATCTACCCTCAGGATTACCACCCAAAAGGCGAGTAGATCACAAAATAGAGACACTCCCGGAGAAGACACCTCCTTGTAACGCCCCATATCGCCTATCACCTCATGAGTTGGAGGAGTGTAAGACTCAAATTGAGGAGATGCTACAGAAAGGGTTCATCCAACCTAGCGTATCACCATGTGGGGCAAATGTCTTGTTTGTGAAGAAGAAGGATGGTACAATGCGTATGTGCATTGACTATTGGGGTCTCAATCAGCAAACAGTGAAGAACAAATACCCCTTACCTCGCATGGATGACCTGTTTGATCAACTCCATGGAGTGAGATACTTCACCAAATTGGACTTGCGGAGCGGTTATAATCAAATCCAAATTGCAGAGGAAGATGTGTACAAAGCTGCCTTTCGAACCATGTATGGCCACTTTGAGTATCTTGTGATGCCTTTTGGCCTCACCAATGCGCTTGTCACTTTCATGAGCCTAATGAATGACATATTTTGTCCATACTTGGATAAGTCTGTTATTGTCTTCTTGGATGATATCTTAGTATATAGTAGCACGATGACAAAACACAAACAACATCTATGAGAGGTCCTCCAGATTCTAAAACAGAATCAGTTGTACGCCAAAATCTCAAAGTGTGAGTTTGGCAAGTCTGAAGTAGACTACTTAGGGCATAGAGTAAGTGCAGAGGGCATTCAAGTATTGATAGATAAAATAGAGGTCATTCAAAAATGGAGTGCTCCAGAAGATCAGACTCAACTTAAGAGCTTCTTGGGGTTGACGGGATTCTATCGTAGATTTGTCAAGGACTTCTCCAAGGTTGCACAGCCTTTAACGGCACTACTTGGCAAGGGGGAGAAGTGGACATGGGGGACCGCACAAGAGTTGGCCTTTCAAGAATTGAAGGTCGCCTTGCTACATGCACCAATCTTGAAGTGGTATGACCCAAAACGTCCAATCAAGTTGGCTACAGATGCATCAGGCATAGCAATAGGATCAGTCCTACAACAAGAGTGGCATGCCGGATGGCATCCAATTGCATATTTCTCTCGAAAGTTGTTACCGGCAGAGCGTAACTACCACACCACAGAAGAAGAAGAGCTGGCCATCATTCTAGCAACCAAGCATTGGAAGCACTACTTGGGCGAGAAGGCATTTGTAGTAGAGACAGACCACAAACCTCTAGTCTACCTTGAGACGCAGAAGGATCTATCTTGTCGCCAAATTTGGTGGGCAGAGTGGCGACAATGCTTCAACATGACAATCACTTACGTGGAAGGTAAGAAACAACTGGCAGATGCATTCACCCGTATGCCAATGGCCAACAACTTGGTGGCAACGGTTAAGATTAACCTTGAATTCTGGCAAGAGATTCTAGCTGCTACAAAAACTAATCCACAGATTGTAGAAGCGCAATTGTCCAAAGGTGTCACCAGCACCCAAGGACTCACCTTTCGGGATGGCAGATTATGGATCCCAAATATCCCTTACTTACGCACCACCATTCTAGTAGAATGTCATGTCGGAGTAGACAAGACCTTGGAGGCAGTCAAGCGCCATTACTATTGGCCCAAGATGAGCAACGACGTGATGGACTTTGTGCGTAGCTGCCTACTTTGTCAACAGAACAAAGCCTCTAATCAAGCTCCTGCATGGCTCCTTCAACCTCTCTCCACTCCTACCCAACGTTGGGAACAAGTGAGTATGGATCTCGTCTGTGAATTACCAAGACCACCTCAGGGTTTGACTCCATTGTGGTCTTTGTGGACCGGCTCAGCAGAATGATTCATGTACGCCCTACCACCAAGGAAGTGACCGCTCCACAACTAGCTCAACTATACTTAGATGCAATCTTTGCTCACCATGGCTTGTCTAGAGTACTCATCACTTATAGAGGCATCCAATTCACCAGTTTGTTTTGGCAAACACTCTTTGGTTTCTTCAAAACCAAGTTGGACATGTCTACAGCTTACCACCCCCAAATAGATGGCCAAACAGAGCGGGCTAATTGCACGATTGAAGACATGTTACGTGGCTTCACCTTAGAAGAGCAAGAGAGGTGGGACACCCTACTACTGTTGGTGGAATTTGCTTACAACAATTCAGTGAATGCCTCCACCCAAGTCACTCTGTTCTTCCTCATGTATGGTGAGCATCCCTTCACACCTTCTAGCTTGATGAAGATCTGTCCAGTGACTACCAAGGTTGATGTAGTCAACACATTTGTTTCTAGAATCCAACAAGGTGTGGAGAGCGCCAAGCATAGGTTACAGATTGCACAAAATCAACAAATGCAGTATGCTGATGCACACTGTAGGCACATGGAGTTCAATGTTGGGGATCAAGTTTGGCTATCGACAACCAACCTCACATTAGTTGGATCTCGTAAGCTCAGACCTTGTTTTATTGGGCCTTTCTCGATTCTTCATCGCATCGGCGCTGTGGCCTATTACCTTGAGCTACCACTACACATGAAGATCCATCCAGTGTTCCATGTCTCCCTACTACGCAAATATGCTCCCCAATCAGGCCAAGGTCCTTCCACACATGACATTCGACCTTGTCCGACACTCATTGACGGCACAGAGGAATATGAAGTGGAGCGGATTCTCCAAAAACGCATGTGTGGTACTCGCCATCCACGGGTGGAATATCTAGTACAATGGAAAGGTTACCCCCTCTATGAAGCAACCTAGGAACCTGCTGCCAATTTGGCACATGCACCGGTGTTGGTACAAGCATTTGAGCAACAATTGTGCAACGAGGACGTTGCGTCTTAAAAGGAGGGAGGTCTGTAATACCAAGGGTTAGCCATATGATCTAGATGTGAAATTCGGTTTGGTAACTTCTAGAATGATGTTATACATGATGGTCAAAATAGATCAGATAGAAGTATCACCAAAAGAGTACTTCTACTAATAGGGCAGAAACCGAAATAGACTTGAGAATCTTAGAACCAATAGCTAGACATATGATTTAAAGGTGAGAATTGGTTTGGTAACATCTGGAAGGATGTTAAACATGATGGACTAAACAGATCAGAAAGAGGTATCACCAAAAGGGGACTTCTACTAATAGAGTAGGAACCAAAATATGCCTGAAATCTTTGAAGGCAATTTTGTAGGTCTAAACGGATGAATTAGGCCTCAAAATGTGCAGATTCCCCCCCCCCCAACGGAGGAAAGGCCTAAACCCTCCCCCCTACTTTGTCTCGTTGAGAGCTTTCCAACGGTACTTTACGTGATTCTGAGATTCCTATAAGAAGATTCCCTAAAAGATTCCCTCCGGTCAAAGCTTGTTTGACCAACCAGATAGGACCTAGACTAGACAGGTCACCCATCCAAGTAAGTAATCCAAGGATGGAGCTTGCTAACATGTCACCTATCTGTGTCCCTAATCCTATGGTGGAGCTTCCTTGGAGGAGATCCTCTTTGTCTATATAATAAAGAGAAGGTGCTCCCTTGGGGCATCGAATGTTTGAGTGTGCAATCTGTGTTTTCTCTCTTCTTTTGTCCTCGGAGTATTACACCTTAGTACAAATCTACTTTGACAATGTCTTCAAGCATCATGGGATGCCACGTGTCCTCATCTCCGACCGTGATCCTTGATTTACCGAGAAGTTTTGGCAAGCACTCTTCCAGATACTCGGCACCAAGCTTGCTTTGTCCATGGCCTATCATCCTCAAACTAATGGACAAACCAAACGTGCAAATCTTACATTGGAGGATATGTTGCGGGCCTTTGTCAATGTCCACCATACCGACTGGGATGAATGTCTTGCAGCTGCAGAATTTGCCTACAACAATTCCAAACAGGCAAGCACCGGATTTTCTTCCTTCTTTCTCAATTTTGGCCAAGATCTACTTGTCCCAGATTCTCTTCTTGCTCCCCCTCCATCTCAAGTTCCTCATACTTCCACATTCTTGACCACTATATCCCAATCGCTCCAACAAGCCAAGTCTCATCTCCTTGTTGCTCAGAATCACCAAAAACAATATGCGGACCACCATCGTCGTGATCTCACCTTAGAAGTTGGTGATAAAGTCATGCTATCCTCCAGTAACTGCTCTCTCCCACTTGATACCCAAGTTTGTAAACTTGCCCCTAACTGGATAGGACCCTTTGATATCACCCAAATTGTCTCTCCTATTGCTTATCAACTTGCCTTGCCTTGTCACATGCGTATCCATCCTATCTTTCATATTTCCAAGTTGAAACCCTTTGTTCCTAACCCCTCTTCCTTTTCCTCTTGAGTCCAACCTCCTCCTCTGCCTATCCCTATCAATGATCATGAGGAGTACAAAGTTGATCGTATCCTTGCGTGTTGCCATATTCAACGAGGCCGTCGCCAACATACGGAGTACAAGGTCCTTTGGAAAGGGTATCCCCTTCATGATGGCACATGGGAACCTCTTTCCCACCTCTAGAATGCACAGACGGCCATCAAGGAATTCAAAGCTTCACTGGCAACGAGGACGTCACCAACTAGCGGAGGGGGAATATATAACAATATGGAGATTAGCAACAAAGTTAGTCGGGCTTACGAAGTAGAGAATAAGACAAAATAGCCTAGAATATTCTAGAAGCATCTAAGAAGCTTCTTGGGAAGCTTCCCAACTAGTTAACTTGCGCCCTAAGCAGGTAGCTTCTAGAAGGAAGCTTCTAGAAGCTTCTAACTAGCTTAGCTTGCATGCCAAGTAGACGGCTTCTAGAAGAAAGCTTCTTGAGAAGCTTCTTGGTTAACTTGGCTTGCACTCCAAGAAAGTGGCTCAAGGAAGCTCCTTGAGAAGCTTCAAGGGTCTTGTATGCTTCCTATAAATACCAAAGCCGAAGCTCATGCTAGGCATTTGGAGTTTTCCCTTATTCAAGTGTCCCAATGTGAGGTTCCATTCTCATATTTCTCTCCTCAGATTTGGTCTTTTACACTAAGGGTATTGGAAGCAAGATGTCTTTCCAATGGAAGAATAGTTGTAACAAGTATTTATGGTACAAGAAACTCTAAAGTAAGAGCCTTTTGATACAAGAACATCCAAGAACTGCAATTAGGGATTTCACCTCATTCCAAGAAAAGCTGTAACAAGACATTAGAATGACGTGAAATCCCTGATTGTAGTGAACCACATGTACAATTGTATAGGCTCTCTCTTGGGATCCCAACCTACTGCTGCTACTATTGGCAATCTCTTTTGAACACCTATGTCTTTCCTATGATCCTACTTGCCTACCACATCCAACTTGTAACCTTCCTCCAGCTCCAAGGAGACAAGAACTCAAATGCACTCAAACTCAAACATCAATCTGAAAATTAGTTGTACTCATGGGACAAGGCCCAATGTTATTATAGACGCTTGCTATAGTTGCTTCTTTGATCTAATGCTACTCCATCATGTTGTGCATGTCTTCATGTCAGACAAGGCCCAATGTTATTATAGATGCCTCCTATATTTGCTTCTTCGCTCTACTACTACTCCATCCTCTTGTGCATGTATATACTATGTTGCAGAATAGAAAATTGCAATTAGTGGTTCTTATATGATCAAATTCTTGTGGGTATCATGTTGATTGATCATCTTTTGCTCATTCTTGATTGCAATTCTTTGATTCTGCTCTAGTACTCTTTGATCACTCTAATCTTTAACAGTCTTTGCTTTCATGTAACCATGAACAGATGGCTCCTACCACAATACTCTCCCTTCAATACAACTATAAGAATCTTTGTGATGTCAGATTCAAATGTAAGATCTTTGAACCTTCTCTCTATGCTTCTGGTACTCCATGTGAATTTGCCACAAAGTGTTCAATGGTATTGTAGAAGGCTTGGATTGTCAAATATGTGTGTGCAAAATTTTTTTGACAACAAGCGTGCATCATGCAGATTTACACATGGAAAGAAAGTCATACAAGATTTGAGATAGCTCTTCCAGCCTCATGGAGACCACACAATAGGGAGATGGAGGATCAATCCACCTCTAATAGCCTACTTCTCTTAAAATTGGATTTACCCATTAAAGCTATGGATATCTTTGATGCAATTTTGAAGTTGTTGAAGTTGTGCTGGAGTTTTGGGAACTTGCACTGGGTTAGCTCATTTGTGTGACATAAAATGATGTTTAATGAAGTGAATTGTGGTGATTGACCTATGATAGTGGCCACTAACCATAGTAACCTGGAAGAAGTATTACAGTAGACTCTAGGATGGTGGTAGAAAGATCTCGTATCTTTTCAGAATAGAATGTTGCAGCCATTCTTAGCTTGTCATAACCTTCTTAGTAACACTCAAGCAATTTGGCATATTTTGTTGTTGAGATGCAATTTTCACAAACTGAGAAGGTGAAAACTACCAATGGAGAATGAGCATCAGTAACCTTGGGCAGGTATGCTTACCATCCTTGATATTGTTACAATTTGGAAGAACCACAATGCTACACTTTGTAATAGAGTTCCGATCTGACTAATAAACAAATCTATTTTTGGTGCCATGAATCACTTGAGTGCCTATGTGCCAATGATTATAATTTGGGTGCTTCCACTTTGTGCTAATAACAAGGGGGATATCATGCAAATATAAATGCTCAAATTCTCTTTTCATTGCTTGCTATCTTGACTAGAGTGGGGATCCAATTTCCCAATACATACATACATACACACATACATTCATGCAAAATTTTATGCAGTTTTGTTCACACTAAGCCTTTACACCATTCTAGGTTTAGATAAGTGTCTTGGGTACCATGGTACTAAATCTTGTGTGCAGTCAAATGCTTGCTTGCTAACCTCTCTATATAACTCACAATTATGAAGATTTTTACTATATCACTATCAAAATTAGAGTCAAGTCCAGTCAGAAGTAGATATGGTACTTGGTTGTTTAAATGCATTCTATATTCCATTAATATTTGTAGGAGATACTCTACCATCACATGGAGGAATTTTCAGTTTAGTAATTGCAGATCTGTTAGAAGTGATTTTCAACTTCTATAGGGTATCCCTTATGAGTCTAGATCCAACACAATTCAGATGGAGCCTAAGTCTTGGTCAAGTTAGAATAGGTTGTTTTAATCATTTTCCCATAACCACCTTGGGATTGGCAGTCAAAATATTCACTTCAAATGAACTCTTGAACTGGGTATAGGTCTTAGTGAAACCATCTAAAGTTCAACTAGCAAAGTTCTCACTCAATCAATTGATTTTTACTGCTGCTCAATCTTTTTAGCAATTTGGGAAATTGAATCCTAGGAATCCATATCTTACACATTTTTGCGAATGTTGGTTACTAGAAGCGCTATAAGAGCCTTTGTTCATTGCTTGTTACCTTGATTCTTGTAATGGAGACCTGCCCTACTCTTGCTAATATAGATAGGAAGCTAGAATCTTTCCAAGAGAGAATGTCATGAGGAATGAGAAGGCATTTGTGATTAAGGAGTTTAATGGATGACCAGATAGCCAGCCTGGAAAGGCATGACATCTTGCCTTATGAAGCACCTTACATATCATTATAACTCTTTGTCCTTTGCACTTATAGGTGGGCACCACAGATTTGTACCATCATGAAAAAGGAGAGACTATCTTCAACTGTCACAACTAGTCATGAAGCCTTTTAGATCTAGTGGTAGAACAACTTTTTTGGAGTTTTGTCTTTTAGCTTCTCAATGCAAATTTTGGAGGAACTCCAATGGGAACTATTGTGGACCAACAGAAGTCTGATATACATGGTTTGGTGAGGGAAATATTACCTTTGGCCATGGTAGCTGGTAGCTAGAAGAGATGCATTAGTACTAAGTTCTATGAACCTATACTGTTCAATGCTAGCTTTAAGGTTTGGTAGAATTTTCAATGCACAAGTTAACTAAGTTATCTAAGGAGATGCACAATCCTGTACTCTTTGATCCCATATACACAAAGAATAGAATGTGAGCTAAGTTTACAAGGCTTCTCCCTAGCACCATTAATGATGGTAAATAAGGAGTACAACTTAAATGAAACTAAACATATTGCATGACAAATATGAGTAAATGAGTAGTGCATGTCAAATATGAGTAGTGCACGTTTCACTTCCTTGTTTTTGGCATTCTTTCACATGCTTCTAAGGAGAAACTCTTAAACTTCTTCTATAATTCTCACCACTAAAAGCCTACCACCACATGAGTTGAACCTAGAAGTGCTATCATGTATCTCCAAAGGAAAAAACAAATGACTTGTTGTGATTGAAATATATAGATTCACATTTGGAATGCATTTGGTTAGATTTTCTCACAGGCATAATGTGTTAGGTTATAATAGAGACAAATTTAACTTATAACATGTTTGTGTGTTATGTTACAAATAAAACTTGGTTAAAGAGTATACCTCTATCTATGATGTTCTACCTTGAATAATCAAAACACGTTGGATATGGAAAAAAAGTATTATAGTTGATTAGTGAAGTTATATGTAGCAACATGGCCTAGGAAGCATGAAGCAATAAAATCTTTAAAGGAGAAGTAAGTCCTACTTTTATGATCACCCTATGGTAAAGTGTTTGACCATAGTTGTCTCTTATGATTTTAGCTTAGCAACTTGTTCCTTGCCTTCTTATTATGGTGACCTTTGAGATACCATTGCAATGCATTTAGATCACCCTCTAGTATTTATATAAAAAAAATTGCTTGATACAATATATAGATTGATTGTTTGTTGAAATAGGTTTTGTAGGATCTTAAATACCTAGGCTATTACATGTTCAAAATGATATCTCATTGATAAACAATTTAGATATAATGATGCTAAATTATCATATAAAAGAATAATATCTTACCTGAGTTGATAAAAGTTATTTTTGTGTACTTTTTATGGGTTTGTGGGCAATTCACCCTAATATAGATATTAAAGAGACTTGTTATTTTAATTAGAAAAATATAAGTGGTAATTAGGCTTTGATTAGACTAAGATTATGATTGAAAGAGTTCATTTGTCATATTTCTATTGGAAAATATATGAGTAACATCATCATGAAATGTCATTAGTTTATAAAATAATAATGATAGACGTGTAACATATTAGAAACATTAATCAATACCAAGGATGTTTGAGTAAGTTTTTGCTACACAATTGTAAAGCTTTGTAAAGTAATGATCACAATCCACTATGCAACCCTTTTTTTGTGCATATCCAATGACTACTTGCTGAATTGCCCAGGCTATTTTTCCTTATGACATCTCTCCAAGCAATGGTAAATAAAGTATAAATAAATCCAACTCCACTAATATTAGGCCTTAGTGAAGAATATACTAGTGTGAGCTCTAAAAGATGAATAAAACTATGTAAAAAAATGCAATACAAAAAATAGGTCTTATTATTGCTCAAAAGAACCTAAACTATATTAACTTACTTTCACAAATGCTTGTTGGTGCACTTTGTTAGGGAAATGGAAGTGCACATAGTGCAAAGTGAGCTTTACTCATATATTAAGGGAGGTTTTTAAAGTTTTATATAGATATCACCCATATTAAGGACTAAATAATATGATAGTGGATTTGTTGATAGAAAAATAGCTTTGCTTCTATCCATGTTCTACATACTACTTATATATACACATAAAAAATTGAAGATCTAAGACCACTTTTACTATTTGCTTTAGGTCTAAAATACACATGTTGAAGAGATAAGAAAGTCAATTCTCTTGGTCATCTACATTTCTTATTCTAGTAATTATTCTTGTTTTGGTCTGATTCTCTTATGACCACCTCCATCTTTGTACAATGTTTTAATTATTGTATGAAATAGTCTAATATTTCCTTTTTCAACTTTTCAAGATCCCTTATTGAACTTATTGCTAAATTTGTTATTATGTCACTTTAATCATAGTGGTATCATCATACCTATAGAAGTTATAAATATTAAGGTAAAACAAAAAGTCAATTTTAACTTACTGCTCAAGCATAAGTTCTAAAATTTGGATATTATAAGATGTTTAATAAAGCACCAAAAAAATAAGAAGAATAGACCAAGTTCTCAATACATTACAAAGTAAATAGAATCTATAAAGAAATTTACACCAACTATTTAAGATTTAAAGATCTTTGGATGAGACTATACTTAGCACTACATCAAGATATAAATTACTTATGCACATCTGTGATATAAGTGATTAAAAATCACAAATTTTTACCAATATAGAATAGCATTATAATGACTCAATGTCTACCAAAATATGGTAAACAATAAGAACCGGTTGTTCCCACAGAGATACGAATTGGAAATGGCTAGAAGATGAAAGAAAAAGTGTCATGATGGTCAATTCTCTTTCCATGTTTCCTATTTAACCTCTTGAGCAGAATTATTCCCAAAAAGAGTATAGTGTCACCCTTGATAACCCACTACAAAATGGAAAAATAAAACTCACTTTCACTACGGATTGTTTCCAAATTACTCTTGAAGGTGATGGTTCATTCATGACAAATGTCACTTTTCTTTGCAGTTCACTCCTCCCATTGAAGGCACAATTGGGTTGATGGTCATGAGTTCTTGATCTTTATTAACACTTGAATCTTTGTTAGCATCATGATTGTCACAAAGATACCAAATGTTGTTTGTGTCATGAGCATCATGCACACAATAATGGCAATTTCTGCTTCTAAGGTAGGCTTAGCACAAAGGTCCTATCACTTTGATGACTCAACCACAACAAATGCATACTTCCCAAAAAGTGCAATTTTTAAGGAGTTGTAGATTGATTGGTTACCTAGCTTTTTGATACCATGGTAATTCATGATGCTCCCAATCTTTGTTAGCCACTCTTTGCATTGCCTTCATCATTCAAAACCCTAGAGATCCAACACTCAAGAAAAGTGCAAATATTTCTCTTCACTCAAGCACTCATATTTTTGCTTCAAGTTTCTTCACCATTGCTCAATCAATCATCATGTAGAATGAAGACAACATACATAGATGGTCATAG
Organism: Lunularia cruciata; assembly: GCA_948567375.1. Taxonomy (NCBI): domain Eukaryota; kingdom Viridiplantae; phylum Streptophyta; class Marchantiopsida; order Lunulariales; family Lunulariaceae; genus Lunularia; species Lunularia cruciata. The sequence continues at coordinate 59,320,169 of OX419761.1, read as the reverse complement.
AAGTTTTTGAGTAAAAATCTTCATTTTTTAAATTTGATTTCATGAATTAAAAAAATGAATCTGGTTTTCAATGTGCCAAAGCCCTTTACTATTCCTAATCTCTTGTGGAGGAGATCTAATGCTATAATTTATTTGAAATCTCCTAATTACATATACATCACTCCTTGTTAATCCTATTTGATCATCTTATCTTATCCTAATCTAACTTAATTAAGATTTGCCTTGATGCCAATGCTATATCAACCCCTCAATTTAGTGCTCTTATGAGCAATGAATAGGTGCAATAGTTTTTCATTGTTGTATACCTTTGCCTCTAGCATATGAATTTGTTTCTTCAAGTCATACAATCTAACTTGATGAGGGAGTATCTTTGCCAATTTCTCTATGTGCTCTATCATTTGAGTTGCTATAGCTTCTATTATAGGGAGCACTCAAGCACCTCTTCCTCCAAGTTCACACACATGGCTTGAATCTCTCCTTTTAGCTCCTATTGTACATGTATGTGGATGAGTTTTTCTCTCTTCTCTTGTTGATCAACCTGCTTCATTAACTCCTCAATATCATTTTGGCAAGCTCCTTGTAGTTCTTGTGCATGATTTTATCAATAATGATCTTGACAATGCTTGCTCCAAATTGATCTTTAGTGTGGTCACTTCTTTGTCTCAAGCATGAAGCTATTTGTCATATTCTACCTTTTGCTACTCAATTTCAAGGTTGAGAACTTGTACTACTGCTTGTCTTCTCCATACTTATCCATCATACTTCTCCCATCTTGTCTACTCTACCTTACTCCACTTATCCATTATATATCCCATTCACAAAAAGTTTGTTCTTCATTTTGGAGCTTTTTCTTGATCTTCCTAAGCTCTTCTAGGATCTTGCCTTCTTTGCAATGGCTGCTTGAGCAACCCGATGAAGTTGATTGACCAACTTCTTGTGGTTAGTGATCGTCATATCCAATTCCTAGTAGTAAGGGACAAATATTTCCAACTTATGAAAGGCTAGACATACCACATAGATCACTTCCCATGAGATTGTCCATTATTTGTAATTGGGCCGTCTTACATATTCTTCTTCTTGAGGTTGGCCCTTCTCTTTCTCTATCTGATTCTTGCTATGAAAAGGAATGTGTATCTCCTCTCTTACTTCCTTATGAGTAGTGGTCACATCTTTTTTTTGTATCTCTCTCTCTCTCTCTCTCTCTCTCTCTCTCTCTCTCTCTCTCTCTCTCTCTCTCTCTCTCTCTCTCTCTCTCTCTCTCTCTCTTTCTCTCTCTCTCACTCATATGTGTGCTTATGTGGATTTCTCCTCCTTAGCCTTTAGCATCTCCTTCATTATCTCTTTGAATGAGAGTTCCTCCTTGGCCTATGGTCTCTATTCTTCTTTTACATTCTTTCCTCCTTCAACCTGGACCTTGTTATCATCCTTTGTCCCTGACAATTCATTGTTGTTGTCATGTTTCTCCTTAGATGTTGAGCGTGGGAGATGCTTTGCCATCTGAGGATACTCTTTTGTTCAAGGAGGATACTTTGCCATAGGGACTTTGTCTTGCTTTCAAAGGGTCTACTTGCACTCCTTTAGCAATCTACCTCCTACTTCTTCATTTGCCTTGTCCTCTCATGATGGCACTGATTGTGCACCATCTTTCTGAGTGTACACCTCTACTTTTGAGTCCAACGAGAGCTCAATATAGATGAAAGACTTCTCACTTGGCATTTGTAATACCATTAGCTAGCCAGATTATCTAGAGGTGGAAATTGGCTTGGTAATATCTTGAGAGATGTTATATATGATGGTCTAAATAGGTTAGATAGAGGTGTCACCAAAAGAGTACTTCCACTAATAGTGCAGAGGTCAAAACATCCTATAAACTTTAGAGCCAATTTTGGAGGCCTAAATGAATGAATTAAGTCAAAAAATGGATAATTCTCCATGTCTTGAGGGAAAAAGAATCCCTTCCTTTATTTTTTTGTCTCATTGAGAGCTTTCTAATGGTACCTCACCCATGCTATTTTGAGCTTCTTATAGGAAGATTCCCTCAAGAATCTTCTAGTCAAACTTGTTTGACCAACCAAACACGACATGGATTGACATGTCACCAATTGATAAAACAAATCTAAGAGCTTGTTGACATATCACCAATCCATGTATCTGATCCAAAGGTGTAGCTCTCTTTGAGTGGACCCTCTTTGCTATATAATAAAGACAAAGTACTCCTTTGGGGCATTGGAGTATTGAGGTACAAAGCCTTGTGTTTCTCATGTGTTTCTTCTCTAGTGTTTCTCTTGGGGTTTCTCTTGTCCTTTGAACATTCTAATGTTCCTTCTTTTGGGCAATCACGTCATCCTTGGCTTGCCTCTACTCCCTTGGATGTCTTTGGTGTCTCAACAATGCTTTCTTCTTTGTTTGCACCCTTGTGATCTTCCTTCATCTCAACATCTTCATTGACCTTGTTATGATTGTCTTTGTCAAGAGTCATCAACCACTTGTAGGTTCCTCTTCTTTGATGCTTATGCCTTTGGTTATGCTGATAACTCTTTCCTCTTTTACAAGCACTCCAAGGTATTATATACCTCTGTCACATGCATGTATACATTTTTTGAGTTTGCATACTTTGTATTGGCCACTCTATATTTGTTTTGCTCTATGGGTACTTACGGGTGCATACAAAAAATACCCCACATGGTAGAAATGAGCAAGAAATTCATCTTTCCTTCCTTTGTGAGCAACTTCATCCTTATGGAGAAATTTTCCACAAAGGTGACATAAACATGACTCTACCATCCTTGTTCATATCTCTGCACATTTCTTGAACTACCCTCTTCCAAAACACCTCTACCCATCTCATTGGTTGTTCCTTGTGAAGGTACTAGGAGAAGATTGCTTGACTTGTATTGGTGAAGGTGGTAGCTTAGACTTGAACAACTTCTTGATTGCTTCCACAATTGCTCCTTATATGAGGTCCTTGTAATACTCAATTCTCCACCTGTTACTCTGATTCTTCTCATTGAATGATGCCTTGATGTCCTTGTAAAGTTTTCTCTCAGGATGAGTCTATCGGATGTCTATTGGCATCCCAACATGAGGACTTTTAACCATATGCTCAACCAACTTCCATCAATGTGCTTTGGTCTATGCAAACATACTCTCCCTTAAAGTTTCTAACCCAAGATCACAATTGTCTATAATTTTGTGAACCATTGCTAAGTCACTCAAATTCCAATTCCACAACAAGAAATTGAGTTTCTTGCTACAAAGGATCTCCTCCCTGCAATAGAGTGCACACTTACTTACTCTGGGAGATTTCAAAATCACCTCCAAAAGCACTTTATGTCTTCTTGGCTAGAGATCCATTGTGCTTTCTCACAATTTATGTAGTGAAACACACAATCTTAGCTCTCGTTGCTCATCAATAGAATTTAGGAAAATCTATGCACAAATTTCAAATGTGTTAAATAAAAAAGAAGTCATTACATGAGTAGAGGCCTTCAATTTATAGCTTGGAGCCAACCATTTTGGAATTCAATATGCATATCCTTGGTGAAACATCATTTTTCATGCATACAAGCATTTTGGCCAATTCAAATGGTAATCAATTGATGTTTTTTGTCCACTTGAAGGTGCATTCCTATTGTTTGAATTTTCCAAGCTTGATTGACTATCAACCCGATGATGTTCTATGCGGATGACATCTAGGATGAAATTCTTCATTTACAAACTTTGACCTAAGAGTAGTTAGTGTTGAATACTCACGATCACAAAGATCAAGATAGGTAGGATCACAAGATCAAGATTAAAAAGATTGAGACCATGAAGATCATGATCACAAAGATCTTAGTCCTCTTGATCCTTGAACATAAGAGAGGCATTGTGTTGTTTTTGCATCATATTCTAGTCTTCCTGCATGATTACCTTCTAGGACAATGATAAGTAGCATAATCTTTTGTTTTAGCTTTAATGTCTTTCTTAACCTTTCACTATCCTACAAAAATAGAAAAAGAAAAAGGAAAATGTACTTAAATGAAAAGGTGTGTCACCACACCTTTTCATTTAAGTATGTGATGCGTGTGTCACCACACGCATCACAAAAGTCTAACCAGAATAGGACTTTATAGACATATGAAATTTGCACTTTGGATCATGAAACTTTAGTGCTTTCTAAGAGTAGTTCCCATATCTATCTCTTAACCTAACTCTTATTTCCTCCTACCTTTGCAATTGCTAGAAAACTCACCATGAAGAACTTTTCATTCATTTGTACTCCATTACAAGACAAAGATTAAATTTCTAAAAAATTTCCTAAATGACACAAAACTTGTAACTAAAAATAAATTAAACTGAACTTGTAACTAGATTATCTATTACTCTACGGAGCATGACTTACAATTTAGAAGAAAACCTGAACTAGAAGGAGAGTTATTATATTTTCCTTAGGACAATTCTTTGATAATTAATCCTCTTATAATCGAATATATTTTACTCTTTCTACTTGATTTAGATTGTAAATTATCATCTAAAAGATTAATCTATTCCTATTGTGTAACCAAGTGAATTTTAGACTTCAACTCAAAATGAAATAATTATAAATCATTGAAATAACAAGTATATCATCTTTTTGGGTTTCTTGGACCCATGCTCCTTCGAATACTAATAACTGAAAAGCTCATAAGTCCGAATTTAGATATCTAAAATTTGATAGAGACTATTTTATGTTATTTAAATTCACCCAAGATTTCAAAGTAATTTGGGACATATAAATGATATAATGAAACAAGTAGATTTTTGCAAGAATGTAATCCTAATAGAATCTCTTGTCAATCTGGTAGGCAAAATATTCATTCAAAATCCCAACTTACAATCTTACACAAATCAATAATAATCCTTATCATTTATTAAGTTTCTCTCAAAATACACTCGTTTGCACTAAAATCCCCTAACTTTAGTGTCAACTCCTCTTAGAATCTACTCACTGAAGTTCGTGTAAATAGAAATGATTCTCCTTTACTCAAGTTACATGCCTCGCCCATGAGAGACTAAAGCTTGCAGAGTCTTTCCTTCACCCTTCGTTTTGTAGTAAAGTAGTAAAAAAGTAGAAAAGTACCATAATAACATGAATCAATTCTATTCTCTCTAGATATAAAAAGAATCATGTAAATAAATTCATAATTTTATTAGTCTTTTTTCTATAGAATCTTATGGGAGAATCTTATATAATCTAGTTTTCAATAAGATAATAATAGTAAATATAAGATAAGATAAAAATAAAATAAGATTTTAATGCGAAGATTAAGATACGGAATCTAGATATAAATTAAGATTTCATTATGATCGCATACAATATTGAGGAAGGAATTTCAGTTTGTGTTACAAAACTTGAAAATGAAAATTCAATAGAAAAGTTAACGATCTTGCATTTAGGATAATTGTAACGGAATTAACAATTTACATCATAGCACAGGCCGCTTAATGACCAATAATGCTTCCGTCCGTTTGATGAGTTTGGCAGATAATACAAATTTTCAAGAGCCCTTATATTGCAATATGTCTATATTTCACGCAACCAAGAGAGCATGGGAAAGAGACTATCGGAACACGAAAAAGACAAAGAAAGCAAAAAAATTGATGTTGACCCTTCCAGGAAATTATTAAACACTACGTGTAGACCCCGTAAAAGCCCCTTTCTAATTCTCATTGCATGTGGAAGTTGAAGAGTTCCTTCACTTCCACTGGACCTCCAAGACTTCACTAAAACGTTCGACATAAACTAAACACATCTTGACTGGTGACAGTCTCAATCTTGCACACCAGAGTACCGATGTCTGTCACCTGTGTTTTGTTTACACAGACTCCAAAAAGCCGTTGCAGACTTCGATACGTTCTTGTGATGAGATGTCTCATTTCCTATCTTCCTGTGCTCGCTCGTCCGGAATTTTCAAGCATCGTAATAGACAGGTGCTTGGGGAGTAGGAAGCGATTAGAGGATTAGTCCGTCACCACCATCACCCGAGCTGGAAGAGGCGGTGTGCAACGTATCCGAATCCGGGAGTTGCTTGTGGGTAAGTGATATTTTCAGGCGGGCTTGCTTCAAGCACCTGTCGCCCTCGACTCAGGGCTAATATGTCTTTTGGTTCTCCGTAGTTGTTGAACTGCACAATCGGGTTGTTCCTAACGTCGGTTGAATTCAGCTTCAAGTAGCCGAGCCAGTCTGTGGACACAGTATCTTGCCCAGTGCGACCCCAGACTCAGATATGGCATCAATGGCCTGTTGGGAGAAGACCATGGGCATTACGGAGGAAGTTTTGGACCACTTACGGATTCCGGTAGTCTGGACCGGAGGGACTGAACTTCGTCGAATGCTAAAATGGCTTGGCTGGCTGCTTCGATGTAAAACCTGATTGGTAAAGTAACCCGATTGTTTCTATCAGAGCAGTGTTTGGCGGAATGCTAGATGCTCGTTCGGCCGTTGCTACCTCTGTGTCTGTGTTGACCCGCCCTGGCAGGCGCGATGATGGAGAAATGTATTCAGTTCTTAACAGATTTGGATTCCGTGACATCAGTTTAGGGGTTTGAAGAGGCACAGTCCGGTCGGAGATTTTGCAAGAGAGAAAAGTCCGCTTTAGTTGCAGCAAGGATCGAAAGAGAGCGTGGGTTGTTTAGGGAACTGGAGATATGGGAGTCAACTCGAATCAGTATGACGAGCTGGACCACCCTCGCATGGGAGCCGTTCGAGAGGACTCTCTGAAAGATCCACTGCTCGTGAAGCACGAACTTGGCAGAGTATATTTCTTTTTCCATTCCGAGCAAACAGAGCTGATTCTGAGAGCACGTTTGTCGAAGAGTTTCATCTTAGATTTTAATGCTTCGAACCGGACCATGAAGATTGGAAAGTTTAGAAGAAGTTTGTTCCACGTTATACCGTGACTCAAACCCGTTCTGGTGTAGGGAATCCATGACGGTAATCCAGTGGTGTCGAAAGCACTGCGCAGACTTTCATGCCAGCGTCTAAATCAATCTAGATCCTCGTGGCGTTCTACAGTATCCAATCGCAGAGTTCTGGATCCCCCGTTTGATGACCGGCATCTGCCCTCATTTCTCTATATCCACTCGCAGAGATTCCGATAGCACTATAAGTATTCCTATTCGGGCTGATATTCGAGCGGAATCGAGATTGGATGAGTATGTCGTGCACAATAACAAGAATGAGAAAAAGATAGTCACCAGATTCTATTCGAGTGATTCAGTTTGCCACTTGGGGAAGCTAAAGATTCACAGTAATTTCTAGAAATTTTATTATCAAATTCTCTCTTGTTCTTGTAAATAGAATCAGTACCGAGAGCCCTGTTAATTGAACATCTTTTTCAACATTGTCCTTCAATCTCCTCGGTTTAAGGTGGCGAATCTCCAGACTCAATAGCGTGTGTATTCAGTCGAATTCATGCCAGGTCCACAGTGGAATTCTATGGCGCACGTCAATTCATATTCACCAGTGCCTGGTTTCGAACTCGGAGGAAGTCAGTACCGGGGTTAGGAGTCCGGCCTCTGCGGTTGGATACCATCGAAACCCAGATTCTTGTCGTAAGAGAAGCCACAATCACTAGCAAGAAGCCCACATTGAGTCCGACTGTGCTCTTCAACACGGCTGGTTATGAAGGCAGATCTTTACAAAGCTTTGAGAATACAACGAGTACTTGCCTTAAAATATCTCACGCCAAGTCATTAGAAAGTAGTCGCGAAGACAGTGGCACTGGAAGAGACAGGAAGCTCAATGTCTCACTTCTTCACATCTTGTGTCAGGTTAAAAGATCCACATTTGATTTACCTGATAAATCCTTCATCTACGGCATGTGCAATGAAAGGAACCCCGAAGGCGTCAAAGATGGTACGAGCCTTCTCACTCATCCAAATAATGAACTCTGGGCGATGCTGCTTCCGTCCTCTGTAAACTTTTCAGTTACTTTCCCGGTACCAGTGATCATTTCATCTACATGTGTGTGAGCCCATTGAAGCACACTACTACCTGGTATCCCTGCAGCCTGTGATTTTCTTTGCTTGGAACTTCAACGACGAAGTTTCCAGTTAAATCGATACTCAGAGCTCAGGACGTGGGGCAAACTAGTTGTACATACCAGCTCACCCGATCTCTACAACCTTTGGCCTAAGCTTTTTCACCTAAATGGCTATCAATCCTGGTCAACAAGATTAGAAGAAAAAGTTATGGTCCTTACTCAGATGCCCGCCTTTTTACGACGATCAGCGTAAGTCGTTTCAAACAGCGTTTGTACGAGAAAGCTTCATAATCGTTAAAAATCCACTTCTCTCTGGTCCTATTGTGTAAATCACATGCAGTTATTATGCACCCCGACAATGAGCCCAATATCGAAGCATCTCTACTCGGGGCCAACTGGATTGCAATGAACAAACTTGCAACAAAGAAGTGAGTACAGATCCCGTTGCTCCGGTCCAGCTAAATTCATTTCGTAAGGATCTTTCCTGTATTCTCCTGTGAGTTCAGACTGAGAGTCTAATCTTTTTACCCATGAAGGAACTGTGCCACATCCCCAGAAGTGAGGAAGTGCCGGGATGCTAATTACATACGTCTGCTGCCAAGGACGAAACTTGTGAGTATCACATTCGAAACATTCTCACAGTTCAAGTATCGCCATCTAGATAACCTCGATAAAAGTACCAACTATATGCATAAGTTTGGTCGAATCATACCCTGGACGCTGTGGCAGGCTAATCGCTTCAAGCTGCCTTCCGAGATCAACTCACTTCACGTCTACGGCCATGAGAATGTCAGGTAGTTTTCTAACATGGTAGCTACGTGATTCTGGTGATCATCGAGAGAAAGCAAGTACAGCAACAAGTTGAAGTTGCCACTGGTTACGAGCTAGAATGAGCAGTGAGTTCGAGCACCTGGCGCTACACTTACTAACCGTAGTGTTTCAGTGTCCATTATTTTGCAGAGACGTGCCGATGGTGGACATTATGACACAAGCATATGCCAATGATTGGATTGATATGAACCGGTACCTTGCGGCAAATCATGAAGGGCCGTTTGGCTATGTTACACCGTCACTGGAAGTTCAGCCAACAAGAGCCTCTTTGCTAAGGGTGGAGGCTTCAAACAAACTTAGACGGAAACCCTTAACTAAAGAGAGGTTCGTCATGAAGAGGTTCCAGAACGTTCCGAAGAGGATCGACGATGAAAACAAGACTTCTCTCCTGAGAGACCACCCAGAATTTTTCTATAACGGACGAGACCGCAAATGGGAAGGTACGAAGTAAGTTAAGCTCTTTCAAGAACAATTACGAAAGGAACTGCTCTCCACACTGCCTCCTCTGAGACGGTGCTGACTTTAACAAAGGGCCCAACTTCAATCACGTATTGCAGCAAAACCTTACGTTCAGAAACTTTGCCTGTGTACAAACGTTGTTTGAGAAAAAAAATTATGGAGTCAATTTCTCGAGTCTTTAATGGTTACTTATCTTCATCACAAAAGTCAACTGTAGAACAATACATAAGGCATTTTCTGAAACTCTGTGGAAGAGCTCATACGAGGTACATGGTACACGAACAGACAATGAATGAAGTTTATCGACATCCGAAAGAAGGTTAATTCCAGGAGTATTCTTCCTCGGCGACGAAGAATGTCAAAATTCACAACCTCCTGAATCCAGGAGTTCTTACATGGAACTCATCAGACATTCACACCGTTCTCACACGAGCAAGATATCTTCGTCAGGTCATCGTTAAAGACCTATTCTTCCCTGACCTAACTCATGGTTGACATGACAATGATTGTGCAAGGCACTGTAAAGTTCGACTCTTCGTTAACTCTGTGAGCAAGTTATGCAGATGTGATCCGAATGGGAACTGTCAAATCAACTTCACACGTAGGCGAGAAAGCAAGAATAAAGCATAACTCGCCAAGAGGTTAGGCAGCAAGTTAAACCCAAGAACAATGACGGACACTTTATGAAGGTATTGCGGGAAACGGTGATGCTAACTACTTTGGAATGAAAAGATTAGATAGAAATGTCATACTAGCATGGGGAGAACAAGGTGTCTACGTATATGAAAAGGCGTCCGAGTCAGAAGCTCCTGCGCGTAACATTCATCATCAAAGCGAAGGTCCGGAGCCATAGCAGATTCGTCACAAAATCCTTGAGGGTAAGCTCAACGTTTCTAATTGAAAGTATCTCAATTGCCTCTACTGCTTTTACTTTTAGGAGCAGTAGAGGCACTGTAGAGTGCCTTACTGCTCCTCAAATTACCCGAATACATGGTTCCGTCATATTCAGTGATGGAATACCGAATTCGTCAAATAACCCGGTTCCATACCCACGTCTGACCAGACTTAACTCTGACCCTTCAAGCTAGTGAAATAAACTCCGCCGAATGTCAGAGTGGTAAGCGAAGTATGCTTCCGATATATCATTGAGGATATCTTTTAGCAACTCGAATGTCCAGAAGGCTGCATGAACCAATGCTCGTCAACACCGATAACACGGTGTCCATGTACCAAAAGTCCCTAGATGTTCTTAACACCAAGCAGCTGTGCGTCTAGTTATCCCGTCAAGAACATGAGCCGATGATAAGAAGACATTTGACTCAATCAAACTCCCAATGCATACTCGGACTACCAGTCTATCTATCTGTGGTATATGCTGATTATCCCATGTCTGACAATTGCGGGCAGCAGATCTTCAATGGAGACTAATACGCCTTCAAGTTGCGCTCAGGCTTTTAGCTAAAGTGCGCAGAAGACCACTACTCTTAACCTAAGGGTTTCTAAAAAATGAAGAATCTCTGCAGGTGACTAATCGAATTCCATGTGTATTTAACAATGTAAAACAATCTAGAATCGCTGATGTGAAAAGAACTGACCTTGGTTTAGCCGATATGACCACGTTGTTAAAAAATATCTATACGTTACAAAGGACAACAAACAAACCCAGGCTAGCCTAGCATTGCATGGGTTTTTAATGATTGCGGCCCTAGTTATTTCTGCTGCAATTTGCAACTGCAATCCTAGGCCTAGTTTAAACTCTATCTCTTCTGATTTTTACAACTCGCTTCGGTGCTAAGCTACCCTAGGGCCCTATGACGGATAAGAATTCCAAAAGTTTCTCTCCCAATTGACAATCGGCTACCGAGTCTAAAAGCCATTTTCTTTCTGGTGAAAAGGCAGAGGCACAGTTTTCACAGCTCTGTAATGTCCTACATTGTTCAAGTGCTCATTCTCCAACCTACACGTTCAAGATATTTGATGTTAGATGACCTTGAACTGACGTAGTATTCGCAATGATAAGATTGACCGCGAAGCCAAAGTAGATGAGCAAAACAAAAGCACATGAAAATTCCAATGATGTCCTGATTGTGATGCGAATCTCCAGGCACGTGACGAATCAAACCACTGACATAAACAGGCGCTAATAATCTCCAGCCTACCAGATCTTATTCAACTCATTCACAAGCTCAAGTCCACAGCAGTAAAGCATAATTTAAAGGGTTGTACGTTTGCACCTGTAGAAGTTCCAGTGTCCCCTCCGAATAATCTCTAGAGCGGCCAAAAGGAAGTCGGTGACGTGAGGATCCAGACCACCAAATTGGAAATGGGTGACTGAAAGCACCCAAGGAAACCTCAAAAGTACGTTCACTCCCTGTAAGGAAATTCCAGCAATCTACAAGTCAAGATATATAAACAAAACCGAAGACGGTTCTAGACTGGATAGAGTAGGAGACCAATGCATGTAATTTATCTATCTATCTATTCATCTATAAAGATACTTTACACTCGTCATCGTTCGCTGCCGTCCGGATAGTGAAGGGGACCATTATTTTGTGAATCTTATTTATAGATTTCAGGCTAGCCACAGCAAAGCCATCAGGAGGTTTAAATGGCAGTTCGAAAAAGTATTACCATGGAAATGAAATATATATAATGATGATCCTCCAAAATCAGCTGGTCCCTCAGCCATCGATTTGCAGACTTTCTGCGAAGCAATCCCCAATCTATCACAAGGTCCCAATATATCTGGTAGAATGTGGCAAATGTAGACGCGATGACATAGGATACCGTCCAAAGCATAGTCTCGTTTCGTCCATAGAATGTCCTTATGATGACAGCAACCATAGCCGAAAGATACTTCCCACCATTAGCTATATGTGAAATAGCTTTCTCGTCGTGGTATCTCCTCGCACACTGCCAAAATGGATTATATTATATTGCCTTAAATTTCTCCTCATAGTGTAGTCTGCAAGACCCGGCAATGGTGCATACTGGCACAAAACCACGCCCACCTTTTCTTTACCATATGCTCGAGAGACCAACAGAAACTGATGTATTAAAAAGAGTCGAATGCAATGTCAAGATGGCACAAACAGTCAGATCAAGCAAAACCGTGCAGTTCACAACTTATGGGCATTCACCGTACCTGCATTAAACGCCACCAGTACGGCATCACTGATATGATGTAGGAGATTTCCTTGAATCTTGGATTGTTGAGACAAATGTCCCCATTCTCGGCCAAGAAGTGCCCGCCTACATAGTAGCATAAGCAGTACTCTATATTTCGTAGTACAGGTACCTAAAGTTCAAGATTATTCACAACGGGGTAGCAAGAAATTAGGGACTGGACCGATTATGGCTTACACAAGAAGTACAAGAACCTTTTAGATCATGCTCTCGGAATGTACCAGTTCAAACTTGCCCTTAAAAAAATGGGAAACACTTTGCAGTAGAAACTATTGCCTTTGAAAAGGGATTCTGAACATACAAGATAAACCAACCTGGCTACAAAGCTGATCACCGAGGAAGAAATCTGCGAGCACCACCTGTAAAGTAGCACAAGATTTTGTTAGCAATGGAACTTATGGAATCCAACAGAACCGATATTAGTGATAGCAGTATGAGGAAGAGACGTTAGAGCGTTGACGAACTGCAGAATTTGAAGAGAAAGACCTATTTACCTTGTAGAACGGGGAGCATATGACCCGATTCATGCAACTGAGGAAAAATGATCTGCTTGATCGAAAACAGATGTTGAATGGACAAAAGAGCAGGCTCAGTAAAGTCTGCAAAGGTCCAGCCACACTGATTCAGCTTGTTGTTCTGCAAATACAGGCTTGTTGTAATAAATTCTGACCATCAGAAGTTTCCAGAATGAAAGTGTGGCACCAGGTATAGAACTAGTAAAGGAGTAATTGCAAATATTCGAACAAATGCTTCAAGGCGCGCTGCATTCACACGAGGAAGGTCGAGTTCTTCTTCAACCACGATACATACCAAGACTACTCCCAGGGGGATCAGGTCAACAGTTGGAGACTCATTCAGTTGTGCAGTTAAGTGTCCCACCAAACCTACACCGAGCACCACTGTAAGACCCGTAGTCACCAGAAGCACCCTGCGATAGCACAACTCGGTGCCTGGGGCGAACTCAAAGATAAAGGCATAGTTGATTCGAGTACGACGCCAAAGGTAGAGATTCCATCCGTACATATACATATGCAGGAGCAGAAGAGCTGTCATACTGGTCCACAGAACCTCCAAGTCTTAGAACAGTTACCGATGGAGGTTTAACAACTTCCGATGCCCTAGCTCAGTATGAACTTCTCCAAGGGACATAGCAAGGTGTGCTTTTATAGAGTCATAGTGGGTTACGGAGGTGGTTTATTCTTGGAAATCACAAGTTTCCAGGAAATCCAGACACTTGTTTCAGCTGAGACCCATCTGTTTCCTAAGGGTTGCATCTCTGGAATTTACTGTATCGAAACAAGGGCCTGTTACAACTACCTAATCATGTACTGCATATTCTGTTGCACCGACTTGCAATTCATCCCAGTAACACTGCAAAAGAGATGAAACCTCTTGAACATTGAAAGCAACAGGCCGGTGATAAGTTACAGAAATACAAATTCAAGTGCGGTAAGGACCCGCAGATATTTGGATCTACGTTATGTACGAGGGCATGTTCGTAACAAACCTGAATACGGGGAAGACGGACTGCATGTAAGATGCTACTCGAGAGGCTCGTTCATCCACAGAAAGACTTTGAAATAGTACATGTACAACAGCGATAAAGGCAACGACCAGAGCTAATGAACAGCCACTAAACAGACCTGCAACACAAGAATTCCGAGAGAAGGTAATCCATAGTCAGGACAAAGGTTATACTACGTAACCGTATCATGAAATCTTAATTCCTACATGCAGTCTTGTGTGAGCCTGATTTATTAATCTTAAGCAGGAGATATCAAACGGCTTATAGGGTGGCAAGGAACCTGTACAAGTACGCACGCTATGCAATCAAGCTGTCACATAAACTAACCAAAAGATAGACATCGCAAATACGTGGAGTGGCTACAGGTGCACAGTGCAAGAAATTGACTAAATGTTGGAGAACTTTTGCGAATGGCAGGTAAAGAAGTGATAGACCATCGAAAGCAACGTAATGCTGAAAGGAAGAAGACAAATTTTGACCTTAGCTTACCAAGGAAAAATGTTATGCGGTGGGGAGCTTTCGCCTGCCTTGGTCTCAAAACCTTTCTTGCTTTGTGTCGATCACCGTTGGCAAAATGGTCAGCAAACATCGACTCCACCCAACTTATAAGACGTGTTACCTGTAAGTTTCCAATCACATGTCTATATTCTTGAGATACTTTGATTGAAGGTGTAAAAGAGGACCACAAAAGGAAGACTTCAAGGGCGTCAACATACAATATGTTTTCTGGACGATGAGTAGGATATCTGAGAAGTATGTTATTTCCCATTTGTTCTATTGCTCAAAGCATATAAATCTTATAGTGAAAACATTAATAAGTTCCAATTCATCTTAAGGGGAAAAAATGCATAGAACCTCCTAAGCAAAGTTTCATCACAGACAATTTGTACGTACAATTCTTAGAAGAAGCCAGGCAATTAATATAGAGGCCAAGTCATCATGCTGAAGTCTACACTCTCATATTAAAAGACAAAACGCAAAACGGCTACGCATCAACCACGGTATGTCATGTAAACCCTTACTTTATCGGATGTGTGGAAGTACGAATTGTCAACGGTTTTCAAGTATATGTTCGAAGCCTCTCTCTCAGTAACCTGCGCGTGACAATGGAACTTTCAGGATCGTAAACAACTATTTTGTGGTTATTCCAAACAGTAGGCTGACCGCTGCTCAGCGACTGATGATGTAGACGCAAATGCTAAACCCCGTATCATGGCAGCTTGTAAAGCAAATGTCTTTGACTTACAGTAGCGTAAAAGATATAGATTGTCAAGGCGCCATCTGCAAACCGTATGCTATCAATTTGAACAAACTTCTTCTTTACTCTTCACTCATCAAGGCATCCATCGTTATCTAATACTCATATTTTACTCGCTGGATTAATTAGTGCATGTTGCTGTAAGCAAAAGTAGTTAATGAGCTACAAAAGTTCACCTTATCATACTTCTTCAATATCTTCGTGAATGCCATCTTGTTTAACATGCTGCCACATAATCCAGAGATTAGTAAAATATCAGACTTCAGACGAGTGCTGTGTCGAAAAGGACACTAGAGATGTTTGCCAGTCAGGACAGAAGTCAGTGTAAGTCTACTAATGCGCATACTTTAAATTGGGGCTACAACACATGCATAGTAGCCACAAACTCAAATTAAGTCCACAGACATCAGTCTGCTACATCTTCGCAGGAAGTCCTCTGCTTCAGAAGGTGTACCGGATCATATTTGCACAAATAGAGGATGTGAATAGCGACCATCTATAGTTCTCTGAAGATATTTAACATTGAAGGGTCTGGGTAATTGTGAAGTAGAACCTGTAGCTCTTGAGTAAGCTCAAACCGCGGTAGAATTCGATGAAAGCATCACGTAACATTCTTTCTGAGTGATGAATCTTCGCTATGAAAGCAAGGGCGTCTTCCGCTTCGTCCATGACATCCTTTGCTGTGCTCTTAACCTTCTCCATTATATCTTCGTTGAGGGTGTGCGAAAGCGCGTTAATCGTCAGCCTAGGTGACCGTGGTGGTTGGGAACCCTGCGCATATCTTCTTCCAGACACACTGTAGTTGCAAATGGACTCCGGAGAGCTCTTCGCTTCTAGATCTCCAAGCTGAGCCCTGATACTTGAGAGCTGGTCCCTGTCAGGTTTATTCGGCAACCGTCTATGGTTCGTAATAGTTTGGAAAAGCATTTCATTGTGCATTGAAACGACAGAGTCCATGACATCAATAGAGCTTTGGCCTGTGATTCACAAGAAGATGAGTAAGTCGTTAAAAAAATGCAGTCATGTTCCCAATATGATGGGACATTGATCCAAGACCGTGCAAATTAGTCCCTCCAAACTTAAAGCAAGTCAATTCTACATCACACCTAACAAGAAGTCCAGCAATTGTCAATTTGAAACGTTTCTTACGATCTAGTAGCGGTTTCTGGATTTCAATGTCTCCTCTAAGTGTCTCGAACGGGTCTTTGTTTTTCCTCTCGGCGGCCAATTTTAACTCATGCAGCGTTTGCATCTGCATGTCTAGTATCTCTGCATGTTGCTGGAACTCTTTCTGTTTGCTCCTGAAGAATTCGTTCACTTTGTTCAGCTCAGAGTCCAATCTGAGGAAAAACGCTTTTTCATTCTGCGCTTGGGCTGGAGGCACCAGCAACTCCGTCTCAACTAGATCAAGGCGACAACCATAGAGGTCGGAAATTTTATGTCGTACCTGTTGATGAATTATCATAAAACGTTGAACAGTTAATTCTTGAACATTAACCTTGAGTTTTCAGAGTCATTCCTGATCAAACATAATGGTCTGAAACTGTGCAGCTGATAAGAATATACACATGAAGCCGATCACTTGTAAAGTGTTCTGAAAAATTTCTCATCCGATAGACATATCAGGTAAGCAATTAAGCAAATACTCCTCTAAGAAAAATCCTTACACCCGTGACAGTTCCAAAATCCGAGTTCATTGCTATTCCGACATTCCACGGTGTTGGACAAGCGAAATCGCAGGGAGGGATGGCTCTAGGACACAAACCAAAACCATTTAAACTCCCCTGTACCCGATACATATAAGAAGACGAACAGTAACGAGAAAATGGAAGGATGCGTGCGCAGTTTGACGGAATGCAAAAAACTAAACGGTAGTTCTCCCTGAGGATAATTAATCAAATCTTAGTCAAGGGCAACTTGTCCGATCAATCAGATTAGCACGTACAATATCAGAATTATTACTCCGCCACAAGATGGCCACGCAGATAAATCTGTCCTCATGCAATTCCCACATCTCAGTCGATCAAGGTTTAAATCCTTTCGAGCAGAAGAAAGATCTCCTGGATATCATCGTTAATTTGAAGGCGCAAAACTGACAAATCGACCAGGTAGGGAATCCGCTTCACAAATCAACGCCTCAATCTGCACCATGCATTGGTTCTTTACCAAGGTTCCCCAGCTAAGCAACATAAGGATGAAGCACATGTGCGGCTGCGTGTCAGTATCTATTCTTTACCAAAATGGCGTCATTCGGCCTTGCTTGGGACAGTCGATGAAGAGAGTGGTGCCGCACTATAGGACCCTCCGTGCCCCGCTGATTCTTCACGCGCTTCAAATCCTTCTTCAACTTTTTATAATTACAGTACGCCGGCCTCCACTCCGGGACGAGGTGAGTATTCAGGTATTTCGCAAACTTCACCATCGTTCCGCTCCGCTTTCTACACAATCAATCTTCAGATAAAAATCTCTCCACCTTCTCAAAATGAAAGTCACTTTCGCGCTCTCGTCCCTCTATTCCGACCTCCTCCTCTACTCCACACTCCTCCTCCTCCTCCTCCACAGCTTCTCCATCTTCCTCGTCACATCCGGGTCCCAGCCTCAGACATCTTTCCTTTCCTTTCCTTCACCCTCACACAGCAGGCCAACAGATCACATCATCTGTGACCACTTCACGACCAACAGCCGTGTTTCATTCATCAAGCGACCCAACTCTAATCCTCGACTACGGACTCGCATCCCTTGCTCGTCCTGATGACCGACTGCGGCTCGGCTGCTCTCATGGCGCTCTTTCGCCCGTCGTCGAAAAATTTCTCTCCTCAGAATCTCCAATCAACCACTCGCAGCAAAGAACCCCCGCAATGAATTCCACATCTTGGTCTCCTTAGTTTTTTCCTCTATCCCATGGAGCAAGAGGAGAGAGGACAAGCCGTGCAGCAGTAGTCTCCTGAACCCCCTCGGCAGAATTTCACCACAGCCGCATTTCGTCCTCGTCCTCTGCGCTTTCACTTCAACTTCCTAGGTCCACGTGGCCTGCACATACAAGGCCACGTCCTGAACAGTGCTGCTTAAGACCAATTAAATAGTCCCTCACATGGAAAGTACATATGCATTTCACAAGAGGCTTCAGCGCTGACATTCGAGTTGTAAGTTCTCTGCCATTTGGGATTTGGGATTTTGCTCTCGATCTGTAACTTTCGCCAGATCTACAACATTTACGGTTTATCCCCAATCGTCCAGTGGAGAAAAGAGTGGTGATGGTTCACAACGACAAGTGTTGGCCGCCGCACTGTTCAGACTTTCTTATGTGGCGGGTCCTGTACGCTGAGAAAGTCTTATTGTGGACAGAATCCTATGAAGAAGTGCTTCGCAGACTCCAAGACTCCACTATAAGTAGGTGTGGGAACCGTTCATTACAGGGAATCGTAACTGAATTGCATTGTTAAGAGATTTTCTTCAATCTATCTGTTCCAGGTGGGAGAAGTGTCATATCCCGTTAGCTGACCTCAATGGATGAAAGGTAAAGCGAGCGATACACGTAAACTCCGGGCATGGTATCAACAAATCTCAAAGATATATGAAATGATATTCCATAGCAGCAAGTGTAACTTTTCCAATTCGAAGTATAAATAAGCAGGCAATCGCGTATAAAAAACAAAGGATGGGAAGACCCCATCAAGCCGTACAAGGGAGAGACAAAAAAGTCAAATGGGCTAAGCCCCAATAGAGTCTACATGAGAAATTTGTACTACCGCACCTAAGATATCCAAGCTATGCAAGTGGTATTGTCTATACACAACTAGAACAGTAGTAGAAACATCACCTAATGTGATTGCTCTCTTATGGATTGCATCAACCACTGCACTCGATAGAGCAATGGACACATGCTGTCTAAAATATGTTACAAAGTATGAGAGTGAGAGTGGTACCCCTTCGAGCCTAACATGATAAGCTCTCGCACACTCCCTGACCAATGTGTCAAATGTTGTGTCCATCGCTCCATATAACTCCAAGGCTAGAGGAACAAAGAAGTGACCTCGCT
This sequence comes from Lunularia cruciata, assembly GCA_948567375.1. Classification (NCBI taxonomy): domain Eukaryota; kingdom Viridiplantae; phylum Streptophyta; class Marchantiopsida; order Lunulariales; family Lunulariaceae; genus Lunularia; species Lunularia cruciata. Next base: position 59,300,865 of record OX419761.1, on the reverse strand, counting down.
GCATGCCTCTATACTTGGATACCTTGCAACCTGTTGTTGCACTCGCCGCCCATCCAAGGGGATGGGTAATCACTCCCTCCGAAATTGTATCCCGCGTAGGGTCCGTAATCACAACATCCGCTACTGTCACCTTATCATCTTGGACCAAGCATAAGTCTGCCCTAACATGTGTTGTCTGCAAAGTATACGAATGATGCCTCCAAGCCAAGTATCCACTCTCTCATGCAATAGCAAACACTATGTCCCTAATGGCATCATGGGTAGCTATCCTCTATCTTCCAAAAAGACACCGTGTCATGTGGACCGCTGCTGCATCTAGTGTAGAACCACACTCACAAGTGGGTAATGAAGATGTAGATGGGTGGACCAAACCTAGGCAGAACCTCATCGCTATAGAGAAAGTAGCTGGTGCGAGTCGTAATGCCCTAATGCATGGTCAAGCTAGGATCCAAGAGCATGCACCCTTGCCGGAGCAAGAGCAAAGACGTGCTCTAGTAGCCTGAGGAATGGTCGAGTTGACTAAGAGAGAATGTAGCATATGCTCACATGTCGCTCCATCAAGGAAGACGGTAAACCTTGAGTCCAATCTGACAATAGTGAAGCAAATGGTGGAAAATCCTCTCGTGCATGTGGAGATAGACTATCTCTTGTCTACCGCAGTAACATTTGGAGAGAAAAGGATCCTCCCTCCACCTCTATCACATAAGTCTCCAAAACCGGCCTATCAACAACCACAAAACGATAGGAAAGTAGGGGTGACAAGAGAGTCCAACTACCCAAAAATGCTATAGGTGTCATCTCCTCCATACATAACAAGCCAACCCCACCACATGAGCTTGGCAGAGTTGTCTGTCTTTGTGCCAAATCCCCTATCACACACTCAAATGTCCTTGGTCCAATAATATCACCAAAGACTCCCATAATCCTCCTATCAAAAGCTCTCACACTGATAGGAAGGACGGTGAGGGAGGAACTATACAAATGAGGTAGGATGGTTGACGAGCAATACTAGAAGAGAGTATACCAATTGCCACCTACGGATCTCCTAGTAATAGAAGGTCATCCACATGGAGAACATCTTCTGCAAGAGCAGCATCTAAGAAGCGTGTGACAAAATCCTCCACTCCTACTTGCACTCCAAGAACACAAAGTCCATCTGTGGATGTAATACACCCCTCTAGAAGCTCAAGGTGGGGAGGAATACCTAAAGGGGACCATGCCTTGCACTTTGACACTTTGACTTTCAAGCCTACTAGATGTAGCTCGGTAGTCAAGTAGTCAAAGGCATGCCTAATCTGATCTATAGGGCCTACGATGTGTGTATCATCTACCAAGGAGGGAAATACACAACCTGGCATGGCCAAAGTAGTAGATAGGAGAGCTGTAAAGTGAGCCATGGCAAATAATGGTCCTCCCAAAGGATCTCCCTGATGTGTACCAACAGCTGACTCCAAGACGGTGATTCCCTCGTGTGAACTACCGTGCTGGTTGTAAAGGGAAGCAGGAAAGCCTTAAAAAGACTGCACAAAAGGTATGAGACTTGTCAAGGATCCACCAGCCTCCTTAAGCTCTCTAAAGATGAATGCACATGAGACACTATTAAAAGCGTTCCCAACATCCACCTATAGGATGACCCACTCTAGATGGATATCTAGGAGTGCCCTAATGCCTAGAGATATAGCCTCACATCCTCCAGGTGTAGCTACTCCAAATTGATGTGGATTGAGGTGCTATCAAAAGTGAGAATGATTTTGAAGGACAATGGTATGACTGGCCAAACGCAAAAATATCTCTCTAATAATAATCGGTTTAATGCCCCTTGTCTCCTTCTCTATCGTGAGAAGTCAACTAGCACATAACACCAAACTAACAAATACAAGAATGTCTCCTCTTGTTAGTGTTACAGCCACTTGAAACAACTAGGTAAACCCACTAAAAGGATCATGTGCCTGGAAGCAATCTCTAAGGTGCTCATAAACCATACCTGACAAGCCTCTTGAGGAAAGGTGAGGGGTAGTGCACAATGCTTGTGCAAATAACGACCTATCAAGACATAAAGGTTGCTCAGGCTGATAATCTAAGACCTCTAATGGTAGTCCCTCTATTGCTATAGGATGTAGTGAGCGTAGGGAAGAGATAGTTTCATCAATAGGACTCACCATAGACAAAGGGTGTAACGCTTGTAGGCTTGTGCTGCTCTACTAAACTCTACCACTTGACCCAATGTCCTACACCGTCGTAATCGAGTGGACTTTGTGATATCCTGTGGTGATGCCTATCTGCTAAATCATGTAGCCCTAACAGACTCCTCCTGAAGGGCTGTTGTAATACTTTGAGGATAGGAGACCTGAAGAGAAACACACCATGAGAGACACACACTTTCACACTCAAACTCCGATGCCCCAAAGGAGCACCTTCTCTTTATTATATAGGCAAAGCGTATCTCCTCCAATGAAGCTCCACCATAGGATTAGGTACATAGATAGGTGACATGTCAACAAGCTCCACCCTTGGATTACTTACTTGGATGGGTGACATGTTGGTCCTGGTCCCATCTGGTTGGTCAAACAAGCTTTGACCAAAGGGAATCTTTTAGGGAATCTTCCTTAGGAATCTCAGAATCACGTGTGTGAGGTACCGTTGGAAAGCTCTCAATGAGACAAAGCAACGGGGAAGGAAGGCCAACCTTTTCTCTGTTGGGGGAGAAGTTACACATTTTTGAGGCCTAATTCATCCGTTTAGGCCTCCGAATCGAGGCCTCATACTCCCTTACTAACTAATGCTAACTCCTCCAAGGAATCACATGCCAAACGATCAAGTGGTAGGCTAAAAGCATGTCTAGCCTCATCATGGAGTGTGCAGGGTAGCCTATGGAATAGACGTGGACATGGAAAATTAGTCTCAAATAACTCCAAAATGCAACCTGCTTGAGAAGCTAACCACTACCACAACTAAATTGATATCACTAGAACGATCAACTAAGGGATTGAAGAAGCATACGTAATCCCGAGTGTTGTTGTTGACGATGTGGTCGCTTGTCGCACGTGGGCATCCCAAGTGGTCCAATCATAGTCCTTGTACATCCTTCCCACATAGATCTTTACCCCTTGCGAGGTAAAGCATCAGTGATAGGCCGAGCATGGTGTATCCCGCGCCGCTCTAGGCGACCTCACATGGGAAGGTGTAGCCATGGCTAGCACAAGAATAATGATAGTAACACATGATGCTCCTCTCCATATCTCCCCATATCTGCAAAACCACAACCCCTCACATCACAACTCACATAAGAAAATAATCTCAAAACCCTAAAAACTATAAATTTTTATAATTTTCAATTCCAATCCTGAAATTTTTAAACTAAATTCCCATGGAATTTAATCATGAAAACAAAACAAATAAAAATAAAAATTCCCGATCCATCACTCTCAATATAATGATCACTCTAAACTCTAAAAAAACTAAAAATTCTCATAACTTTCTACTCAATTCTCTATAGTCTTCAATCTAAGTACCAATGGAACCAAAAGTGAAAACAAACAGAATCTACTATTCACTATGAGTGCTATGTGCTAAAGAGCACCCCAAAATTATTTATAGGGCTTCTCACGTCTCTCCCTCCTCTCCCGTCTACACACTCTCCCGCAGCCTCTACCATCCTAAAGTCGAGTTTGAAAGATTCGAAGACGACATACTTTCTCAAGTGTTGTGGGCATTGATCATTTGCGAGAATTCTAACGGAATTGCATGACAAAGATATTTGCTTCAATGTACATTGCACTAGATGTGGAAAGTGTCAAATCCGGGTACCTTGACGGAAAGAGAAAAGGGCGGCCGCATAGGATAACAAGAATGATGGGAGGCCGTAAAGGGGTAAGACATAACAGGTAAAATGGGGATAAGCCCCAATAGTATCTGTATGAGAAATCTTGACCTCGATAAATTGAAAGGTAAAGCGAGCGATACACCAACGAATCTGACAAAGATGACATGATATTTCATCGCACCGTGTCTAACTTTTTCAATCAGAACAATCTTGAACAAAACACCGATGCAGTGAAACAACGCATATGCCAGTTAATGTCAAGTGAGTTCGTCTCTTTTGGACAAATACTCTAAAATCCTTTTTAAATTCCTTCGGGGCTCTACTCTGCTGTCTATACTTTGAATTGTAACGCGAGTCTTAAACTTTAAATGTTACAGTTATTCCTAATCTTAAATCTTGAAATTATTGCTAATGGATCAAACTCCATTGGAATAAAGGGGAGAATCGTTACTGGTCAGAGAATGGTAATTGAAAATGTCGGACCAATCCGAACTACCAGTTACCCAGTTTCTGTCGTTCAAATATCTGATGTTTGGCAATTCAAAAGGACCTAGTTGATCCAAATATCCTGCTTCGCTTGTCTAGGTTCTACTGAAAAAATATTACAAAATCTGCATAGACTTAAAATATAGATTCAGTTGTTGCAAAGTGAACTGATGTCATCTGCTATTATCTTTGGTAGAACTATTTTCTGAACCTCAGGAACCCAATCTTCGTTTCTCTTTTTATCATATTCTTGTGGAGTTCATTCCTATAGACTGAATACTTAGCCTCGTAAGTACTGTCTACTGTTTATTTCGCCTATAAACAGCCTGCTCAAACTCAACCACACATCGGTTAGTTCCCAACCATCTTGGCCGAGTTCGCATCCTACGGTGAAACGATAGTATCCACAAGTTACCAGATGAATGAACCCAAGTATTGGACAGATCCTGCACCAGTAGCATCCGTTTTGTGTAGAGTAGGTGAAATGACCGGGTGAAATCTGATTCACTTTGTTGACCACCATCAGGTCAATCTATTCACACTGTTGCCATCATCTCCACACCGCAGATGGACGTGTGAAGGCATGAATATAACGTCTCATCGACGGCAAAGTCCCGATGCAAAGTCTACACTTAACACCTTGTCATCGATCGTCCATGGAGCATCAGGTTTAGGGTTTAGGGTTCACCTAGTTTAAATCTATAGCAATTTCACCGTATGACCCTGTTTCGGTCTGTATTTCCCTACATGACCCTGTTTCGGTCGATATTTCACTATATGACCCTGATTTGGCCTGACCTTGAAAGAGAGTCGCCCGTGTACGAAAGTCTTCCCGCAAACGAGTTGTCCATCGTGTCAAAATGGGACATCACAGCATGTACCCCTGCCTCTGTGATAGCAAAAGTGTCATCTAAATTTTTATACATATCCACCAATGGGAACAAACCTCCTTATGAAATTGCTCTTAATGATTTTTCGTCTGATCCCGGAAACGTTTGTTAACCAAAGTTAGAGGATCTTGAAATTCAAACGATTATCTTACTAACTTGAGATCAGCAGGCTACAGTAACTGGCTCCAGATCTTTAATGAAATGACGTATTATTTCATTCTCGGTTATGTAGGTGATGTCCTGAAATACGTGTTAAATGCTTCATCTCAAAGAAAAATCTTCCCATATATTGTCCACATATGCCCATAGGGGCTCTTCCATTCCACATTTAGTGAACTTTCGTTTGGTTATGGTGGCTATGGTGCATACAGTAGTAATCACTAAGTTTATGGGATCGGATGGGTATGATTGCAGATCGTTCGACTAAAAGTGTGTGTGTAAATGCTACACGCAAAGTAATCTCTATGAACGCATTGGCAAAGTAGCACGGGCCACTCTCGCTTGCGGGCGACTCTCATTCATGTCACGGGCAGACTATTAATTTGTTCGAAACAGGGTCATATGGTGAAATATGCATAAATAGGGTCACACGGTGAAATACCGGCCGAAACAGGGGAAATTGCTCTGAAGTCTAACGTGACGTTCGGGATACCCTACTGCACAAGTACCGGTGGCAGAAACCAAAGTGAATTGCATCAAGCAGTGCTCGGGGATACTTTCTCGGGAAGGTGTCCAATTTATAGTTAAAGCCCAGAGAAACAACCTAACAATATCCCATATTTAACATTTGGATTTAAAGGTTCCTCAAGTTGGATTAAAGACTCAACAGTATCTGTGGTCATAACTTTAGCATCCATATATTCCGACTGTTGTCATCGTTTGTCACAACTTTATCGTAGTTAAGAATCGTAAATTCGTGTGGGCAAACAATGCTTTTGTCACAAGAGGACTCGGGTTAGGATCGGGGAGTCACTGCGAGAAAAGCAGACGTTGGGTGTGGACTAGAATTGGGTCAGTGGAAGATTTGAGTATAGGTTCAGCTGAGCAGACTTTGAGTTAGTCAAGGGACTTGGGTTGGGTTAGGATCCGCAGAGTGAGGGCTCCAAGTTGGGATTCAAATATTTTGGTTTCGATAAAGTCTGGAAATCGAGCTAACAGATCATTTTCTCATTATTAATTAAAACGTCATTAGTAGAGAGAATGGAAACCGGGTAAAATAACAAGAAGGATGGGAAGATCCCATTAGTCAAATTTAAATTATTATTTTAATTAGCCATTCCCATATTTTTTTATTCATTATAATTCAAAATACTCTATGAGTGATCAATTCATAACTTCTCTATGAAAATGAGCTGCGATCTTTTTCTTCAAATTAAACCCTATTGTCAATATTTGAAAGAAAATTGTAAAATAACTATAAATTTATTTTAGAGTTATTAAATAACTATATAGGATTGACATGCCATGTCAAGTGGAAAACACACACAAATATATACCACGCATGAAAACAAAAAGGAGTACAAATCACCAAAGAGTGCTAGAGGGTACCGAGCACAGAGCCAAATGAAACCTAGGAGTCGATGTCAAGTAGTTTAGCCAAGTTGGGATGCCTTTAAGCGGAAGTGCAAAATACATGGTATGACCAACTCTCTCTGCATGGAAGCATGGAAACAGCCGATAGTATTATCTTACGAGCTATTTCCCCTTATGTTAAGAATCATCTATGTACTATTCACACCTGTTATATCCCGGCAGAACCCTTTGGAACTGGTAGGACAGAAACCTGCCGAAAGGCATTACACTAGTCCCCGGACACTGACACTACTCAGGATCAAAACCGAAACGTATTCACATCGATACAGTGGAATCCAAGACACCGCTTCCTCGGGCATCTTCGGGTATCCGACGATGCAAGAAGATTTGCAATCGCGTGGAATATGCGAATTCGAAGTTTGACGTTATATTCATCTCATGCTGGTCGATTGTCAACCCTCTCACACGCTTCTTTCTCTGCACTGGTACTGGCAGTCCGCACCACAGCATTTCTCACGATGTATTGCGTTTCATGTTACGGTTTTGTATGCTCAAGCCAACTGGAAGGAAGTCGTACTACGAATATCCGGACTTAGAAGTATCTTCTCTTTGTTAGATATTAGTTGGTATTCTGTCATCGACTGTACTCACTTAAAATAATCGGTTATTGTAAGCATATCAGCGAATATCAGTGATATTATCTATGATGAACATCGCTCAAAATTTCTATGAATCATTGTGAAGCATTTCCTAAAGAGAATATTCCAATATATACTATAGATCGTCGTTCGAGCCTAATTCATCCCATGGCCTATACTCAAACATACTTAAGTGTGAAGTCATGGCATGATCCAAGAAGTGAAGTATCTTAGTAAAGAAGTTGGAGAACTTGAACTCTTTTCATACTATCCCATTACGGTAAGCCGTCGTGCATCATGTACCGGTACAGAAGCCCCAATATCATCCATAAGAAACGTAACACCTAGAGATTAAAGGCGGCCCCGAGGTTTAGCAAGCAAACCTGCTTCCTCTAGAGTAGGAGTACTAGTGCACTTTCAGTTCGTTGGTTCAGGTCATTGCACACCAGCTTCCTCACGCTCCAGCTGCGGAGGCATTTCGCTAGACAAAGACTATGGATTATAGTATTTACACTACTGCGATAGATACTATAGGTACAAGAGGGGTTTCAGAAATAGTTTTAGAGGATGTCTCTGAGATAAGTAACGAACTCTGTAACTATTTGTAGGGAACTCGGCAAGGAGATGAAGTTTTAATAAATGAATACCCCGATAATGGTGTTAGGGATATTTAGTGCAAGTTGTATTTATTTATAAAAATCAGGTACCATATTACAGAGGTTAAGGGGTTAAGGGTTGTTGTATCAAAATAAATGATTGTCAGAGGAGGTGACATGGTTTCTTGAGAGGGTTGCCACTTTTTTGGTGGGTGATTTTTAGAGAATGATTTATGAAATTTTTTGGCTGATCCAAATGTCGCTCTCAACTATTTGAACTCAAATTCACCATCCGTGTGCTATGCTCATGTCGGTAAACTAAGCAGTGAGTTTAGTAGTTTTGTATTGGTGTGGTGGTTCATTTCTATAGATTAGTGCAGCAAGCAAGATAGTGTGAATTGTTGCTGAAGTGCATTAGAAAGATGAAGTGTGGAACTTCTTTGCAAGAGGCAAGTTTATATATCCACTCACATGAAAAACTAAATCTATATTTTGTGGAGAAAAAGTTATATTTCTCTAGGAAGAACCTAAATTTGGGTGAAACTTTTGAATTCTAAGCGACACCCGACAACAGCATGTGACACGCCACATTTTTAACCGGTGCACCCGACCGTTGCTTCAAGAAGGGGTCCCAACTGGCACCATCAAGTGGTTGTGGGTGCCATCGAGCAGCAATGTGTAAAAGCCTATTTAATCCTAAATTAACACCCTATGTCAAGCGGCAACCGGTGCCAACCAGCATCTACATGCACCTTTTCCCTATTACGCCAGGCGTCAATAGGTGTCAACCTACCAACCAGCGCCTTCCAATGAACTCCGGGTATTGCCAAATGCATTCTTGCCTTCTTACATAAGATCTGCAATTGGCGTCAATGGGCAGCAACCTACTAAACTTGGAATACTAAATTGTAAATAAAATAAGATCATGGATCTCATTTTAGAAACAATATTAGATTTAGATTCTTGAAACAATTGAAGAAGAATAATAGAATGAAATTTTTGTTATAGAGAAACATGTTCTCATTCCATATACTCAAGATGATGAGCAAGGCATTGTTGCATCACCCTTGACCTACTTTATTCTCTATCTAGCTCCATTCCATTAAAAGATATTTCTAAATCTATTTGAGTTTGCTCTATAAATCTGCCAATCACCTTATAAACAAACATCTGACCAATCGATAAAAAAATGTAAAATAATACAAACTGAAACCACTTTAACAAATAGGCATTCCTACTATTGTCTTTAAGTTGCGCTCTCAACTATGCCATCTAGCTTCAATACTCTTACACAATGCTCAATTATTACCCTTGCCTTCACCAAATATTTATTGATCTCTTGCTTGTCCTCCGTTTGGGCTTGCTTGAAAGTTGGGACTAAGGGATGCATGGGTACAAAAACCAAAATCACCTAAAAGGTACTCTTTGTCCTCAAAACTAAGACATACCTCTCTCCGATTCAAATCATTCCACATTGATGATTTTTTCAAACACATCATGTTGTGACATGAGCCTAGCATTTCTACAAATAAATAAATCAAATCTAGCCTTGAATCAAATCATGGCAAATATACAAGAAGGTGCACCAAATCTAATGCATTGAACAAAACAAAAAAAAACAAAAAAAATAGCTATTTGAACTAGATATCAAACACTTACCTCCTATAAAATGTATAATTCACCTTTTATCATCACAAATCACTTGGCCATTATGGAATAACAGCACTTTCTACTGAAATAGATTTCTCTATCCATTGTGGATTGAGATGTGAGAGGAAACAGAGTTTCATCCACCAAACCTACACAAGCAAGGAAACCTTTGTGTGAAAAAACTAGAGATATTTTACTCCTCTCTTTGTGCTCAAGCCATGCCAATTGACTCCTCATCAAATTTAATATGGTTATCATAACTTGGTCAATAAAAGCAATTGTTGAACCCACACTAATGCCCCAAATTTTTAACCCCCTTGCAACAAAAGATCCATTATCATGATGCCCAAATCCATCAAGAGCTAAATTTACTTGGATCCACACTAATGTTTGCTCCCGCCAATATTTCATTTTAAATACACTTTGAGTTTTTATCAAATCTACTAATTTTGGAAAGGAATCAATATTCATTCAAGTAAACTAGCAAAAGGACTTCACATGTATATTTCTAAAATATTTCATGACAAATTCCCAACTACAAGGGTATGTAATTCCTAGTTCTATTTACCTATGTATAAGTGATACTCCCAACCACTAATCAATAGTTCTAGCGTATCTTAATCTCCCTCTTCATCTTCTAGTTCATATGATGATATTTTTGAATCTAATTATATTATCCATTGGAAATATTTCCTAATGTTTCTAGTTAGTTCTTGACAAGTGAGTGCTACCTCTTGGCATGGTCTACTCTATTCTCCTTAAGTCTTGAATCCACAAAAATAACGCCCATGAGTGCTACCTCTGAACATGCTCTACTCTCTTGACATTCTCTACACAAGGAACAAGAGAGTAGAATAAGAGATTCTTTGAGAAAATTTATTATTGGAATAAGGAAATTTCAAAGAAGGAAATTGTGGAATTTGGATTGTGCTTCAAGTGAATTCACTCCCCTTATTTCCAACCTACACATTCTTCCCACTCCATCGTCAATTTTCTCATTTTCATTTTCATTCTTGTTTCTTGTTCTTGTACATCTTGTGATGTTCTCATACATTTAGAGAAGAACCATCTCCCCCGCTTTGGTGGAAACCAGATTCTCCCTAAACCAAGCACTTTATTTAGCCTAAATTTTAATTTTATACTCTATGGTTTGCCAATGGAAAACTACATATCTCTTATTTCCTATGAACCACCTATTATAGAGTTTGTTAGTATTAAGGAACTTAGACAAAAGTCCATAGTGGATCCCTTTCTTCCTCCGCCCCGCACTCCATAATGATTTGGTCAATGCTTTGTAAAAACCTATATGAAAATATATAGAGCTTCATAAAACTATTTCTGAAACCTCCTAATAGATGACTACTCTATATTAGTAGGGCAATAATTATCTTCTAAAGGTAAATACCATTAACTTTATGCAACTTGGCCTTTGTGTAGATATTTATGATTCTTAATTTAAACTACTACATGGTATCACGTGGTACTTCATGGTACCATGTTTAATAGATATACATTTATGGTCATTACAAAATATGTTCTTGATGGCTAATTATCAATGATTTTCCTGACTATAGAAACATCAAGGCTCATTTATAACAAGAATTGATCCTCTTTGTAAGCATGATATCAATTTGGTAGTTTTATCTAGTCCCTCAAATAGAAACTTCCTCTTTAATGGTATCTTGGATTAAAATTAGGATGTTCAAACAACGCACGAGATATGTGATGATGTGTACACAAAACTTGTTTAAATATCAAAGATATATATTAAGATATTAAATAGCATTATCATACTAGCTTTTAGAAAAGGTAAGGTAGGTTAGTGGGAACAGGGATAGTGTAAGGAATGAGGTCGAGGGATGTGGATAGTAGACTGAACTATCCTTATAATACTATTATATGAAGTCATTTTTATTCAATCAATTCCTCTTTGATTTCATTTGTAAAGGTCTCAAATGAAAGATATGAAGTTGTAGATAAACAACAAGATTTTTTATACTTGTTTGGAAAAACATATAGTTTGTGTTAAACCCTAAAGGTACATTCCATACTAAAAACTTAAGCCTTTTACTAAAACATTCACTTAAATGTTATAATAGAAAAAATAAAGGGTTTGAAGATCCCATCAAGCCATACAAGGGTGAGACAAACAAGGTTAAGTATGGCTAAGCCCCAATAGTATGTATATGAGAAATTTGCCCTACCATAGCTAAGATATCAGAGTAAGTAGGAAGGTCTACAAACTACTTGAGCATTTGAAGAAGCACCTAGTCAATGCACTAAAAACTTAATCCTTTTATCCCATCAATGCACTAAAAACTTAAGCCTTTTACTAAAACATTCACTTAAATGTTATAATAGAAAAAATAAAGGGTGTGAAGATCCCATCAAGCCATACAAGAGTGAGACAAACAAGGTTAAGTATGGCTAAGCCCCAATAGTATGTATATGAGAAATTTGCCCTACCATAGCTAAGATATCAGAGTAAGTAGGAAGGTCTACAAACTACTTGAGCATTTGAAGAAGCACCTAGTGTGATTTCTCTCTTATGGATTGCACCAGTCAATGCTCTCTAGAGAGCCATGTACACATGTTGTTTGAAATATGCTAAGAAGTATGAGAGTGAGAGTGGTACTCCATAGTAAAAGACCAAGATTCAGAAGAGAAATAGGAAAATGGAAGCTCACATTGGGATACTTGAGTGAGGGAAATCTCCAAATGCCTAGCATGAGCTTTGGCTCTTGTATTTATAGGGATCATACAAGGCTCCTGAGAAGCTTCTCAAGAAGCTTCCTTCTAGAAGCCGCTTACTTGGCGTGAAAGCTAAGCTAGCCGGGAAGCTTCCCAATAAGCTTCCTACGATACTTCTAGAATATTCTAGGCTAATTTTTCTTATTTGCGACTTTGTTAGCCCTACTAACTTTGTTGTTAACTCCATATTGTTACATATTTCCCCACCGCTAGTTGGTGACGTCCTTGTTGCCAATGAAGCCTCAAACTCTTGGATGGCCAATCATGCATTGGAGATGAGAAAGAGATTCCCATGTGGCATCATGAAAGGGATACCCTTTACAAAGGACCTTGTACTCCATATGTTGTCGACGGCCTTGTTGAATGTGGCAATGCACAAGGATATGATCAACTTCATACTCCTCATGATCATTGATAGGGATAGGAGGAGAGGGAGGTTGGATTCAAGAGGAGAAAAAATATGGGTTAGAAACAAAGGGTTTCAACTTGGAAACATGAAAGATAGGATGAATGCGCATATGACAGGGCAAGGCAAGTCAATAAGCAATAAGAAAGACAATTTGGGTGACATCAAAGGGTCCTATCCAATTAGGGGTAAGTTTACAAACTTGGGTATCAAGTGGGATAGAGAGGTTGTTGGATGAGAGCATGACCTTATCACCAACTTGAAAGCTGAGATCACGATGATGGTGATCTATAACATTTTTTGCCAATTTTGAGCAACAAGGAGATGAGATTTGGCTTGTTGGAGGGATTAGGAGATGGTGGTCAAGAAGGTGGAAGTATGAGGGACATGAGATGGAGAAGGAGCAAGAAGGAATCTGGAACAAGTGGGTCTTGGGCCAAAATTGAGAAAGAAAGGAGAGAATCCAGTGCTTGGATGTTTAGAATTATTGTAGGCAACTCCACAGCTGCAAGAAATTCATCGTAATTGGTATAGTGAATGTTGACAAAGCCACAAAGCATATGTTCCAAGGTACAATTTTCACATTGAGTTTGTCCATCAATTTGAGGATGATAGGTCGTGGACAAAGCAAGCTTGGTGCCAAGTATCTAGAAGAGTGATTGCCAAAACTTTCCAATGAAGCAAGGATCACGGTTGGAGATGAGTACACGTGGCATCCCATGATGCTTGAATATATTGTTGAAGTAGATTTGCGCCAAGGTTGGAGCATCCATAATATCAACTATTGGTGCCAAATGGATTTGCTTCCTAAGCTTATCCACAAACACCACAATTGGTGTGTGACCTTGATTTGTCTTGGGCAAGGAGGTGATGAGATCTAAGCTCACATGTTCCTAATGAGTAGATAGAACGGGGAGTGGTTGAAGGAGTCCATGCAATTTTTGGTTACTGGTCTTGTTGCGTTGGCAACTCTCACACAATTGGACAAACTCCCAAACATCTTGTGCCATGATGGGCCACCACCATTGGCATTGGAGTGCACCCAAGGTCTTGTTCACACCCATGACTAGCAATTGGTAAATCATGGGCTTCTTAAAGGCACACAAGTTGGAGATCACCTTTGGTTGGAACATAGATCCGGTCCTCATGAAATAGAAGGCCTTCCTTGAAGGAGAAGGTGTTGTACTCCTTGTTGCATGCTATAAGATAACCATGTGCCATCTAGAAGAAGGGATTTTTTTGTAGAGCTGACTGAAACTCATTTTTGACCTTGGAGTCAGTTGGCACCATCGTAATTGCTACCATGATGAGAGGAAGAGATTTCAAATCAAGTCATTGTGATAGGACATCAATGATGACATGGAACCAACCTGGTTTGTACTCAAGTTTGATGTCAAACAATTGGAGTTGCTCTTCCCATCTATGATGTCAACTCTTCATGTGTTCCAAGTGTAAGGTATGCAATAATGGTTTTTGATCAGTTTGTATGATCACTTGTTTCCCCAAGAGGTAATGCCTCCATACCTTGGTGGCATATACTATTGCAAGTCGTTCTTGATCTTGAGCAAAGTAATTTCTTTCAACTATATTTTGTTGGCAAGATACAAAGGCAATGGAATGTAGTTCATTTGGGAATTCCTGTTGGAACATGGCTCCAATTGCAAAGTTAGAAGCATCAAAATCAACCACACAAGGTAGTTAAGGATCATATGGTTGAAGAATGGATATTGAAAACACCATATGTTTCAACTTCAGGAATGCTTCTTTGTGCTTGGTGGTGGTCCATTTAAAGCTTGAGTTCTTCTCCAAGAGGTCAATCAATGGTGCAGCTACATGAGTATAATAGTGGATGAACCGTCAAAAAAAACTGGCCAATCCATTAAATGCATGTACTTTTGTAGCATCCTTTGGAGTAGGCCAATCAATAATGGCTTTGATTTTCTACTCTTTCATCTTGATTCCCTTTGATGAGATCTTGTGACCCAAGAACTTTGTAGCTTCAAGATCAAGGTAACTTCCTTCTACCAAAAGGCACACTTTGATTTCTTGCAGTAAAATTTCTATTATCATAGTCGTCTTAAGACTTCTTGCATACGATTCATGTGTTATGCCTCTGTCTTGCTATAGATTAAGATATCATCCAAGAAAACCACCACATACTGATCCAATAGTCCATCTAACACCTGATGCGTCTAATCCATGAAGATTGTTGGAGCATTAATGAGCCCAAAAGGTAGAACTCTCCACTCATAATGCTCATACCTTGTGCAAAAGGCAGTCTTTTGCACATCTTCCATATCAATGGGGATTTGCTAATAACCGTTATGAAGATCCAGCTTAGAGAACTTGTAGTATAACTTGTGCTCCACTCAATTGATCAAGCAAGTCATCAATCTAAGGCAAGGGATGGGCATTCTTCATTGTTTGCTTATTGAGCCTACGATAATCAATATAGAAACAAAGTCCTCCATCCTTATTCAAAATGAATAGTACCAATGCTTCCCAAGGAGAGGAACTATGTAATATGAAGTCCTCCAACAACTCCATAAGTGTTGTTTTGCAACTCCTCCGACCCCTTTGGTGAGAGCCAATAGATATGTCTACTCATTAGAGTATTCCCTAGCAATAACTCAATCTTGAAGAGCATACCATGATCAAAGTGTAATCCCTTTGGCAGATCATCCAGAAACACGTTTGCAAACTCCTAAACTATATGATCAACCATTGCTTGATGAGACTCTTGGCCTTCCTTAGATTGCCCTTGTGCAATCAGGTTGATCCAAAGTGTAAAAATAGACTTATCTTCCTCTAAAGCTTGCTCTATGGCTGCTTCACTAACAAACTTGCCATCTAGGGACTCATCTCTCTTCAAAGCTTGCTCCATGGCTACCTTCCTAGCAAACTTCCTATCTTGGGACTAATCTCCCTTCAAGGATTTCTCTATGGCTACTGTAAAAGACCGAATCCGAGGAGAGAAATAGGAGAATGGAAACTCACATTGGGACACTTGAATGAGTGAAAACTCCGAATGCCTAGCATGAGCTTTGGCTTTGGTATTTATAGGTAGCATACAAGGCCCTCAAGAAGCTTCTCCAGAAGTTTTCCTCAAGCCGCTTTCTTAGAGTGCAAGCCAAGTTAACTAGGAAGCTTCTCAAGAAGCTTCCTTCTAGAAGCTGCCTACTTGGCGTGCAAGCTAAGCTAGTTGGAAGCTTCTAGAAGCTTCCTTCCAAAAGCTACTTACTTAAGGTGCAAGCTAAGCTAACCAGGAAGCTTCCCAAGAAGCTTCCATACTTCCGGAATATTCTAGGCTAATTTGTCTTATGTGCTACTTCGTGAGCCTGACTGACTTTGTCGCTAAACTCCATATTGTTACATATTCCCCCGCTGCTAGTTGGTGACGTCCTCATCACCAGTGAAGCTTCGAATTCCTTGGATGGCCGTCTGTGCATTGTGGAGGTGAGAAAGAGGTTCACAAGTGGCATCATGAAGGGGATACCCTTTCCAAAGGACCTTGTACTCCGTATGTTGGCGACGGCCTCGTTGAATGTGGCAACGCGCAAGGATACGATCAACTTTGTACTCCTCATGATCATTGATAGGGATAGGAAGAGGAGGAGGTTGGACTCAAGAGGAAAAGGAAGAGGGGTTAGGAACAAAGGATTTCAACTTGGAAACATGAAAGACAGGATGGATACGCATGTGACAAGGCAAGGCAAGACAATAAGCAAAAGGAGAGACAATTTGGGTGATATCAAAGGGTCCTATCCAATTAGGGGCAAGGTTACAAACTTGGGTATCAAGTGGGAGAGGGAGGTTACTAGAGGATAGCATGACTTTATCACCAACTTCAAAGGTGAGATCTCAATGATGGTGGTCCACATATTTTTTTTGGTGATTTTGAGCAACAAGGAGGTGAGACTCGGCTTGTTGGAGAGATTGGGATATAGTGGTCAAGAATGTGGAAGTATGAGGAACTTGAGATGGAGGGGGAGCAAGAAGAGAATCTGGAACAAGTGGATCTTGGCCAAAATTGAGAAAGAAAGGAGAGAATCCGGTGCTTGCCTATTTGGAATTGTTGTAGGCAAATTTGGTAGTGGCAAGACATTCATCCCAATTGGTATGGTGGACATTGACAAAGGCACGCAACATATCCTCCAATGTACAATTTGCACGTTCGGTTTGTCCATCAGTTTGAGGATGATAGGCCGTGGACAAAGCAAGCTTGGTGCCGAGTATCTAAAAGAGTGCTTGCCAAAACTTCCCGGTAAAGCAAGGATCACGGTCGGAGATGAGTATGTGTGGCATTCCATGATGCTTGAAGACATTGTCGAAGTAGATTTGCGCTAAGGTTGGAGCATCCATGGTATCACAGGTTGGTGCCAAGTGGATTTGCTTACTAAGCTTATCCACAAACACCACAATGGCGGTGTGTCCTTGTTTTGTCTTTGGCAAGGATGTGATGAGATCCAAGCTCACATGCTCCCAACGAGCTGATGGAACGGCAAGCGGTTGAAGGAGTCCACCCGGCTTCTGGTTGTTGGCCTTGTTACGTTGGCAACTCTCACATGATCGGACAAATTCTTGAACATCTCGTGTCATGTTGGGCCACCACCATTGATGTTGGAGGGTGCCCAAGGTCTTGTCCACACCCATGTGACCAGCGATGGGTAAATCATGGGCTTCTTGAAGGCGCACAAGTCAAAGATCACCTTTGGTTGGAACATAGATCCGGTCCGCATGGAATAGAAGGCCTTCCTTGAAGGAGAAGGTGTTGGACTCCTTGTCACCTATTGTGAGCCAACCATGTACCATTTGGAAGAAGGGATCTTGCTGTAGAGCTAACCAAAACTCGTTATGAATCTTGGGATCAATTGACACCGTCATAATTGCTGCTGCAATGAGAGGAAGAGACTTCAAATCAGGTCGTCGTGATAGAGCATCAGGGATGACATGGAACCGACCTGGTTTGTACTCAAGTTTGATGTCAAACAATTGGAGTTGCTCTTCCCATTGATGATGTCGACTGTTCATGTGCTCTAGGTGTAAGGTCTGCAACAATGGCTTGTGATCAGTTCGCATGATCACATGTTTCCCCAAGAGATAATGCCTCCATACCTTGGTGGCATATACCATTGCAAGTTATTCCCGATCTTGAGCAGAGTAATTTCTTTCAGCTGTATTTAGTCGGCGAGACACAAAGGCAATAGGATGTAGTCCATCTGGAAATTCTTGTTGCAACACAACTCCAATTGCAAAGTTAGAAGCATCAAAATCAACCACACAAGGTAGTTGAGGATCATATGGTTGAAGAATGGGTCTTGAAGACACCATATGCTTTAACTTCTGGAATGCTTCTTCATGCTTGGTGGTCCATTGGAAGCTCGAGTTCTTTCCCAAGAGGTCAATCAATGGTGCGTCCATGTGAGCATAATAGTGGATGAACCATCGGTAAAAACTGGCAAATCCATTGATTGCTCGTACTTTGGTAGCATCCTTTGGGGTAGGCCAATCAGTAATGGCCTTGATCTTCTCTTCTTCCATCTTGATCCCCTTTGATGAGATCTTATGACCCAAGAAGGTAACCTCTTTCTGCCAAAAAGCACACTTTGACTTCTTGCAGTAGAATTTCCACTGTCGTAGTCGTCTTAGGACTTCTCGCACATGATTCCTGTGTTATGCCTCTATCCTACTATAGATTAAGATATCATCTAAGAACACTACCACGGACTGATCCAATAGTCCCTCCAACACCCAATGCATCTGATCCATGAAGACTGCTGGAGCATTAGTGAGTCCGAAAGGTAGAACTCTCCACTCAAAATGTCCATACCTTGTGCGAAAGGTAGTCTTTTGCACGTCCTCTCCTTCAATAGGAATTTGCCAATAGCCGCTACAAAGATCTAGCTTGGAAAAGTAACGTGCTCCACTTAATTGATCAAGGAGGTCATCGATCCAAGGCAAAGGATATGCATTCTTCACGGTTTGCTTATTGAGCCTACGGTAATCAATACAAAAACAAAGTCCTCCATCCTTCTTTGGAACAAATAGTACCGGTGCTCCCCATGGAGAGGTACTATGCCGTATGAAGTCCTTCTCCAACAACTCTGTAAGTGTTGTTTGCAACTCCTCCAACTCCTTTGGTGAGAGCCAATAGATTGGTCTACTCATTGGAGTACTCCCTGGCAATAACTCGTCTTGAAGGGCATACCTTGATCAAAGGGTAATCCCTTTGGAAGATCATCCGGAAACACATCTGCAAACTCTTGAACTATCCGATCAATTGTTGCTTGATGGGGCACTTGGCCCTCCTCAGATTGTTCTTGTGCAATCGGCTTGATCCACACCGCGAATACAAACTTATCTTCCTCCAAAGCTTGCTCTATGGCTGCTTCATTAACAAAATTCCCTTCTAGGGACTCATCTCTCTTCCAAGCTTGCTCCATGGTTGCCTTCCTAGCAAACTTCCCATCTTGGGACTCATCTCCCTTCCAGATTTGCTCTATGGCTACCTTCTCAACAAACTTCCTATCTTGGGACTGACTATTCTTAGGTGTCTTACTTAGAGGTACCAAACAACCTAATCGGAAATTCCTACCTTGGTGTTGTACTTGAATTTGACGTCAGGTCCAATCGAATTGAACCTTATGACGTTCAAGCCAAGGTAGACCCAAAATGCTATCATAGTGTAGAGTTGTCACTACAAACCTCATACACTCCAAATACTCCTTCCCAATCTTGAAGGTAACAAGATGCAAGGTGCGGAATGCAGAACCTTTTCTACCATCCGCCATCATCAAACTACTTCCAATCACTGGCTTGATAGGAATACACAATTCCTTTGCTACTTGCATAGACATGCAATTCTCTGAACTTCCAAAATCAACCAAAATCCTACAACCCCGATTAGATATCATACCTTGCAAGTGAAGTAGACTTGCATAGGTCTAGCCTTCAATCCCATTGGAACTAATCAAGCTCCCAGTAGGCGGCTCAAAATCTCCTATTGGGATTCCTTGTTTCCCTGATCATTTTGCTCCACAACCTCCACTTGGGCAACTTGTCGAGGTCATCCATTCTTGAGTGGACATTCAACAATGTGATGCCCCAACTGGCGACAATAAAAACAACCTCCATTTTGTTGTAATCTTTCTCTATTTGCTGTGCCAAGTGGTCTTTGTTGGATAGCATCAATCTCCATTGGTACCGGTTCTTCCACTCGTGGTACTGGTAGGTTTTGTGTAGGTCAAGGTCGAGACCAAGTTGTCGCAACTAAGGAATCAAAACGCTCAGCCAATTGCATGCCTTCTTCTATGTTTTGTGGCTCTTGCATGGTCACCTCCAATCTGGTTCGTGACTTCAATCCTTGCACAAATCGATCCAAAACTTCACCTTCTTGGATATCTGGAATTTGCATGACAATATTCTGAAATTGTGTGATGTAGCTTCTCACTGAGCCAATCTGCCTCAACTCTGCCAATTTATCTCGTGCAGCTTGGGTGGCATTTATAGTCTGAAATCGACCAAGTATTGCATCCTTGAATCTTGCCCATGTCAAAATCGGTGTAACAATTTGTTGTTTAGCTCTTTCTACTTGGAATTGCCACCAAAGTTTTGCCATGCCATCCAACTGGCTAGAAGCCAAGAGAATTTGTTTCCGCTTGTCTTGAAGATTGGTGGCTTCAAAGTAACATTCACAATCAAACACAAAATTCTCCACTGTGCATGGAAGATTCTTGCCTTCAAACACCTTGGGTTTCAGAAATTGAATGTGATCTTCTCCATCTCAAACTGGCGCTCTGTCTATCTATTCTTATTGTTGCTGGTCTTGTTCATCCAACAATCGAGTAAGATGCTTGATTTGTTGTTGCATTGCAAGGATAACATCTGGTATTGCCGCCATTGCTACTACTCTATTCCACTACACTCAGTTTATCTAGTTGATTAACACATAGATACAACACGTCCACCATTCTCCATAAGTTATAACTGGAAGTATCAAGGGTTCCTCTAACACGGTGATCATATGTAGAAAATCCTACCCAAAGCGCGAGGTGATGAATTGTGTGAAACAATGCTTTGGTAATATCTAGACATGAAAGTCTCAATGGTTTGGTGGAAGTGGATTTGGTGGTCCATAAATTCCATCCATCCCATTCCTGCTCTGATACCAATATAAAAGAGAAAATCCAAGGAGAGAAATAGGAGACTGGAAACTCACATTGGGACACTTGAATGAGTGAAAACTCCGAATGCCTAGCATGAGCTTTGGCTTTGGTATTTATAGGTAGCATACAAGGCCCTTGCGAAGCTTCTCAAGAAGCTTTCCTCAAGCCGCTTTCTTAGAGTGCAAGCCAAGTTAACTAGGAAGCTTCTCAAGAAGCTTCCTTCTAGAAGCTGCCTACTTGGCGTGCAAGCTAAGCTAGTTGGAAGCTTCTAGAAGCTTCCTTCCAAAAGCTTCTTACTTAAGGTGCAAGCTAAGCTAACCGGGAAACTTCCCAAGAAGCTTCTATACTTCCAGAATATTCTAGGCTAATTTGTCTTATGTGCTACTTCGTGAGCCTGACTGACTTCGTCGCTAAACTCCATATTGTTACAACTAACTTCTTGACAAACTTCCCATCCTAGGTCTGACTATTTCTAAGTGTCTTTCTCAAAGGTGCCAGACAACATAATTAGAAATTTCTACCTTGGTGTTGCACTTGAATTTGTCACCGAGTCCAATCAAATTGAACCTTATGACATTCAAGCCAAGGTAATCCTAGACATCATAGTGTAGAGGTACCACTACAAACCTCATACACTCCAAATACTCCTTCCCAATCTTGAAGGTAACAAGATGTGAGGTATAAAATGTACAACCTTTTCTACCATCCGCAATCATCAATCTATTTCCAATTACTAGTTTGATAAGAATACCCAATTCCTTTCCTTCTTACATAGATATAAAAAAAATTTGAACTTCTAAAATCAACCAAAATCCTACAACTTCAATTAGATATCGTACCTTCCAAGTGAAGCAAACTTGCATAGGTTGAGCTTTCAATCCCATTGGAACTAATCAAGCTCCCAATAAGCGGCTCAAAATCTTCTATTAGGATTCCTCATTTCCTTGATCATTTTGCTCCACAAACTCCATTTGGGCAACTTGTCAAGGTTGCACATTCTTGAGTGGACATTCAACAATGCAATGTCCCAATTAATGACAATAAAAACAACCACCATTTATTTGCAATTTTTCTGTATTGGTAGTGCCAAGTGGGCTCCATTGAATGGCCTCAATCTCCATTGGTGTCGGCTCTTCCACCCGTGTGTAGTGTATTGGTAGGTTCTATGGAGGTCGAGATCGAGACCAAGTTGTTGCAACCAAGGAATCAAAACATTTGGCTAGCTGCATGGCTTCCTCCAAGTGTTGTGGCTCTTGCATGGTTACATCTAATTTGGTTCTTGACTTCAAGCCCCTCACAAATTGATCTAGAGCTTCACCTTCTAGTATAATTGGAATTTGCATGATGATGTTTTGGAATTGCTTGATGTAACTTCTTATAGAGCCAATCTATTTCAACTCCACCAACCTATCTTGTGCAACTCATGTAGCATGTATAGCTTGGAATTGACTAATTATTGCACTCTTGAATTGTTCCCATGTTAAGATTGTTGCAACAACTTCTTGTTCAACTCACTCCACTTGGAATCTCCACATAGCTTTGCTACTCTATCCAATTAGCTAGAAGCCAAGAGAATCTATTTCCGCTCATCTTGAAGATTGGTAGTTTCAGAATAACATTCACAATCAAACACAAAATTCTCCATTGCACTCGTGAGTTCTTGCCTTCCAATACCTTGGGTTTAGGGAATCAGATTTGATCTTCTCCTTCTTGAACTGGTACCTTTTCTATGTGCTCCTATTGTCAATGATCTTTTTCATCCAACAATCAAGTAAGGTGCTTGATTTGTTACTGCATGGCAATGATAACCTTGGGCATTGCCACCATGATTGTTACTCTATCATGCCATCCCTAATCTATCTAATTTATTAACACATAGAAGTAATACATCCACCGTTCTCCATAAGTTACAACCAAAAGTACCATGGGTTCCTTAGATATGGTGATCATATGTAGAAAATCTTATCTAAAGCATGAGGCGATGAATAGTGTGAAACGATGCTTGGGTAGTACTTGAATACAAAACTCCCAATGGTTTGGTGGAAGTGGATTTGGTGGTCCATAAATTCCATCCATCTCATTTTTGCTATGATACCAAAGTAAAAGACCAAGATTGATGAGAAAAATAAGAAAATTGCAACTCACATTGGGACACTTGAATGAGTGAAATCTCCAACTGCCTAGCATGAGCTTTGGCTCTTGTATTTATAAGGATCATACAAGGCTCTTGAGAAGCTTCT
The DNA here is from genome assembly GCA_948567375.1 of Lunularia cruciata. Classification (NCBI taxonomy): domain Eukaryota; kingdom Viridiplantae; phylum Streptophyta; class Marchantiopsida; order Lunulariales; family Lunulariaceae; genus Lunularia; species Lunularia cruciata. Next base: position 59,277,687 of record OX419761.1, on the reverse strand, counting down.
CAAGAAGCTTCCTTGAGCCGCTTTCTTGGAGTGCAAGCCAAGTTAATTGGGAAGCTTCTCAAGAAGCTTCCTTCTAGAAGCTTCTTACTTGGCATGCAAGCTAATCTAGTTGGAAGCTTCTAGAAGCTACCTACTTGGAGTGCAAGCTCAGCTAGCCAAGAAGCTTCCCAAGAAGCTTCCTATGATACTTCTAGAATATTCTAGGCTAATTTGTCTTATTTGCTACTTTGTTAGCTCTATTAACTTTATTATTAACTCCATATTGTTACATCCTAGATGTCTAATATGATAAACTCTCATGCATTCCTTGAAAAATGTCTCAAACAATGTGTCCATATCTCCATATAACTCCAAGGCTAGAGGAACAAAGAGGTGACCTTACTACACACCCTATACTTGGAGACCTTGCATGTTGTTGCTCTACTCACCATCCATCCAAGGAGATGAGTAATCACTCCCTCCAAAACTACATCACATGTTGGGTCCATAACTATATTATTTGCTACTATCACTTGATCATCTTGGACCAAGTATAGGTCTACCCTAACACGTGTCATCTGCAAAGCATGCAAACGGTCCCTCCAAGTAAGGTATGCACTCTCTTGTACCATAGCAAATACTATGTCTTTGATGGCATTATAGGTAGTTATCCTTTATCATTCAAAAGGACACCATGTCATATGGACTACTACTACATCTAGTGTAGAACCACACTCATACATGATTAATAAAGATGTAGATAGGTGGACCAAACCTACACAAAATCTCATTGCCATAGAGAAGGTAGCTAGTGCAAGTCTAAATGCTCTAATGCAAGGTCAAGCTAGGATCCTTGAGCCTACATCCTTGCCATAGCAAGAGCAAAGATGCGCTCTAGTAGCCCAAGGAATGGACAAGCCAGTTAAGAGAGAATGTAGCATATTTTGTCATAGTTGCTCCATCAAGGAAGACAAAAAACCTCTTGTCCAATCTGATGGTAGTGAAACAAAGGATGGAAGGTCCTCCTATGCTTATGGATAGACCATATCTAGTCTATTGCAATAACATCTAGAGAGAAAAGGATCCCTTTGTCACCTAGATCACATATTTTTCCAAAACAATTTCAACTTATGTGGTTAATCCTATCAAATTATCTTCCTCCTAACTCCTTGAGATCATAGATGTAATTGCCTCACACCTTCTCCACTATGAAAGGTCCAAAGTACTTAGGCAAGAACTTCTTTTTCACCCTCTTGAATCAAATAAAATCAAATAAAATTATCCAATCACCTTCCTTGAGGGGCTCTACCTTCTTCTTGCCTTACCTCTTATTAGAGCTCTCCTTTTGTTTCCTTTGAGCTTGATCCACTCAAACCATAGCGTTTGCTCTTGCCTATTCAAATTCTAGAGTTGACTTCTTTACCTCACTTCATTGTGTTTTCTTCAATTTCTTATCAATACTTTGAAAAGAAAGGGTAACCATGTAGAAAACACAAAGGATGGGAAGACCCCATCAAGCCATACAAGGATGAGACAACATAGGTAAAATGGGATTAAGCCCCAATAGAGTCAATATGAGATATCTGCTCTATTTCACCTAAGATATCTGAGCTATGCAAGTCATACGGTCTACAAACAATTGGAGCATCAAAAGAAGCATCACTTAGTGTGATTGCTCTCCCATGGATTGCACCAACCACTGCCCTCTATAGAGCAATAGACACACACTATCTAAAATCTGCTACAAAGTATGAGAGTGAGAATGGTACTCCTTGGCACCTAACATGATAAGCTCTCCTGCACTCCCTAGGATACTCTTTGCTATATAATAAAGAGCAAATGCTCCTTAAGGGAATCGGAGGATTGGGAGTGAAACTTGTGTTTTCTCTCTTGTATCTCTCTTGGAGAGTTCTCTTGTCCTTGGAGTATTACAATCATTTAGAAACACATTTGCAAACTCTTGAACTATTTGATCAACCATTGCTTGTTGAGGCTTCTTATCCTCATCAAATTATCCTTTGCACAATTTGCTTGATCTACATGGTGAAAATGGAAATAACTTCCTTCAAAGCTTGTTCTATCACCACTATATTGACAAATTTTTCATCTTGGGATTGACTACTCTTAAGTGTCTTCTAAGCTAGACAGCCTAATTGATAAGCCTCACCTTGGTGTTATACTTGAATTTCTTATTAGGTCTAATCAAATTAAACCTTATGATATTCAAGCCAATGGAGACTTAGAATGACATCTTAATGCAGGAGAGCTATTACAAACCACGTACAATCTAAATATTCCTTTCTAATCTTGAATGTAACAATATATGAAATATGGAATGCAAAACTCTTTCTACCATTCATTATCATCAATTTGCTATCAAATACTAACTTGATAAATATACATAATTACTTTGCTAATTATGGACATGCAATTTTCAAAGCTTCCACAATCAACCAAATCGTAAAAGATTGAGATTGAAGAGAGAAATAAGAGAATGGAAGATCACATTGGGATACTTGAGTGTGGGAAACTCTGAATGCCTAGCATAAACTTTAGCTCTAGTATCTATAGGGAGTATACAAGGCCCTTGAGAAGCTTCTCAAAAAGCTTCCTTGAGCCATTTTCTTGGAGTGCAAGCCAAGTTAACCAGGAAGCTTCTCAAGATGCTTCTTTCTAGAAGCTATCTACTTGGCATGCAAGCTAAGCTAGTTGGAAGCTTCTAGAAGCTTCTTTCTAGAAAATATCTACTTGGAGTGCAAGCTAAGCTAGTCGAGAAGCTTCCCAAGAAGCTTTCTAGATATTTCTAGAATATTCTAGGTTTAATTTGGCCTATTTGCTTTTCATTAGCTATAACTAACTTTGTAGCTAAACTCCATATTGTTACATATTCCTCCACCGCTAGTTGGTGACGTCTTCATTGCCAGTGAAGCTTCAAACTCCTAGATGGCCATTTGTTCATTCTGGAGGTGAGAAAAAGGTTCTCATGTGGCTTCATGAAGGAGATACCCTTTCCAAAGGACCTTGTACTTAGTATGTTGTCAACGACTTTGTTGAATATGGTGACGCACAAGGATACAATCAACTTTGTACTCCTCATGATCATTGATAGGGACGGGAGGAAGAGGAAGTTGGATATAAGAGGAAAAAGAAGATGGGTTAGGAACAAAGGGTTTCAACTTCAAGATGTGAAAGATAGGGTATGCATATGACAAGGCAAGGCAAGTCGATAAGCAACAAGAAAGATGATTTGGGTGACATCAAAGGGTCCTATCCAATTAGGGGTGAGTTTACAAACTTGGGTATCAAGTGGGAGGGTAGGTTACTAGAGGAGAGCATGACCTTATCATCAACTTGAAAGGTCAGATCATGATGATGGTGGTCCACATATTGTTTTTGCCAATTTTGAGCAACAAGAAGATGAGATTTGACTTGTTGGAGGGATTGGGATATGGTGGTCAAGAAGGTGGAAGTATGAGGGACATAAGATGGAGGAGGAGCATGAAAAGGCATCAGGAACAAGTGGATCTTGGCTGAAATTGAGGAAGAAAAGAGAGAATTTGGTGCTTGCCTATTTTGAATTATTGTATGCAAACTCCGCAACTACAAGACATTCATCACAATTGGTATGGTGGATGTTGATGAAGACACAAAGCATATCCTCCAAGGTGTGATTTGCATGTTTAGTTTGTCCATCAGTTTGAGGATGATAGGCCATGGACAAAGCAAGCTTGGTGCCAATTATCTGGGAGAGTACTTGCCAAAATTTCCCAATGAATCAAGAATCATGATTAGAGATGAGTACGCAAGGCATCTCATGATGCTTGAAGACAATGTCAAAGTAGATTTGCGCCAATGTTGGAGTATCCACGGTACCAAAGGTTAGCGCCAAATGGATTTGCTTACTAAGCTTATCCACAAACACCATGATCATTGTGTGACCTTGCTTTGTCTTGGACGTGATGAGGTCCAAGCTCACATGTTCCCATCAAGCAGATGAAATGAGGAGTGGTTGAAGGAGTCCACTCAATTTTTGGTTGATGGCCTTATTGCATTGGCAGCTCTCACACGATCAAACACACTCTTGAGCATCTTGTGTCATGTTGGAATACCACCATTGACAAGACAAGACAATGGAGAGTACCCAATGTCTTGTCTACACCCATGTGACCAGCGATTGGTAAGTCATGGGCTTCTTGGAGGCGCACAAGTCAAAGATCACCCTTGGCTGGAACATATATTGGGGTCCTCATGGAATAGAAGGCTTTCCTTGAAAAGAGAAGGTGTTGTATTCCTTGTCACATGTTGTCCTTCATCCTTCTTTGGGTATGAATAGTACCAGTGCTCCCCAAGGAGATATACTATGTCATATGAATTCCTTCTCCAATAACTCTATAAGTGTTGTTTGCAACTCCTCCAACTCCTTTGGTGAGAACTGATAGATTGATCTACTCACTAGAGTACTCTCTAGCTCCTCTTAGATTCTCCTTGTGCAATTGGGTTGATCTACATTGCAAAAATAGACTTATCTTCATCCAAAGCTTGCTCTATGGCTACTTCACTGACAAACTTCCCATCTAAGGACTCATCTCCTTTCAAAGCTTGCTCCATGGTTGCTTTCTTGACAAACTTCCTATATTGGGACTTATCTCCCTTCAAAGCTTACTCTTAGGCTACCTTCTTGATAAACTTCCTATCTTGGGATTGACTACTCTTAGGTGTCTTACTTAGAGGTGCTAGACAACCTAATCAAAAATTCCTACCTTGGTGTTGTACTTGAATTTTTTGTTGGTTCCAATCAAATTGAACCTAATGATGTTCAAGCCAAGCTAGACTTAGAATGATATCATAGTGTAGAGGTTCCACTATAAACTTCATACAATCTAAATACTCTTTCCTAATCTTGAAGGTAACAAGATGCAAGGTACGTAATACAAAACCATTTCTGCCATCCGCTATCATCAATCTACTTCCAATTACTAGCTTGATAGGTATACATAATTCCTTTGCTAATTACATGGACAAGCAATTTTTTGAACTTCCCAAATCAACCAAAATCCTACATCCATGATCAGATAGCATAACTTGCAAATGAAGCAAACTTGCATAGGTCGAGCCTTTGATCCCATTGAACTAATCAAGTTCCCAACATGCGGCTCAAAATTTCCTATTGGCATTCCTCATTTCCTTGATCATTTTGCTCCACAAATTGCATATAGGCAACTTGTCAAGGTTGCTCATTCTTGAGTAGACATTCAACAATACAATGTCCAATTTGATAATAATATAAACAACAAATTCTTTCATAATTTTTCTCTATCTGCAATGCCAAGTGATCTTTATTGAATGGCATCAATCTCCATTGGTGCCAACTCGTCCATCCGTGTGTAGTTTATTGGTAGGTTTTGTGGAGGTCAAAATCAAACCCAAGTTGTTGCAACAAAGGAATCAAAGTATTTGGCCAACCGCATGGCTTCCTCCAAGTGTTGTGGCTCTCACATAGTTACCTCTAATTTGATCGTGACTTCAAGCCCTTCACAAATTAATCCAAAGCTTCACCTTCTTGTATATCTAAAATTTGCATGATGGTGTTCTGGAATTGCATGATGTAACTTCTTATAGAGCCAATCTGCTTCAACTCTACCAACCTATTTTGTGCAACTTGTGTGACATTTAAAGCTTGGAATTGGCCAATTATTGCACTCTTGAATTTTATCCATGTCAAGATTGGTGCAACAATTGCCATTCAACTTGGTCCACCCAAAATCACTACCATAGCTTTGCTACTCCATCCAATTGGTTGGAAGCCAAGAGAATCTATTCCTATTCATCTTGAAGATTGGTAGCCTCAAAATAATATTCAGAGCCAAATACAAATTCTCTACTACACTTAGAAGATTCTTGCCTTTTGAAAACCTTAGGTTTTGGAAATCAAATCCAATCTTCTCCTTGTCAAATTGGTACTCTCTCTATGTGCTCTTGTGTCAATGATCTTGTTTATCTAACAATTGAGTAAGGTGCTCAATTTGTTATTGCATAGCAATGATAATCTTGGGCATTGCCGCCATGGTTACTACTCTATCACACCACTCCAAATCTATCTAATTTATTAACACATAGATTCAACACATCCATAGTTCTCCATAAGTTACAATTAGAAGTACCAAGGGATCCTTGGACAAGGTGATTATATTCAAAAAATCTTGCCCAAAGCGTGAGATGATGAATTATATGAAATGATACTTGGCTAGTACTTGGACACAAAAATCCCAATGGTTTGGTGGAAATGGATTTGGTGATCCATAAATTCCATCCATCCCATTCTTGCTCTGATACCAATGTAAAAGATCAAGACCAAGGAGAGAAATAAGAAAATGAAAGATTACATTGGGACACTTGAGTATAGGAAACTCCAAATGCCTAACATGAGCTTTGGCTCTAGTATTTATAGGGGGTATACAAGGCTCTTGAGAAGCTTCCTTGAACCATTTTCTTGGAGTGCAAGTCAAGTTAATTAGAAGTTTCTCAAGAAGCTTCCTTCTAGAAGCCACATACATGGCTTACAAGCTAGGTTAGTTGGAAACTTCTAGAAGCTACCTACTTGGGGTGCAAGCTAAGATAGTTGAAACACTTCCCAAGAAGCTAGATACTTCTGGAATATTGTAGGTTAATTTGGCCCATTTTTTACTTTGTTAGTCCTAATTAACTTTGTCGCTAAACTCCATATTATTAGACAAATTCTTACAGCCACAATCAAATATCATACCTTGCAAGTGTATTAAACTTCCATAGGTCAAGCTTGCAATCCTATTGGAACAAATCAGGTTCATATAAATGGCTCAATTTATCTTATTAGGAATTCTTGTTTCCTTGATCCTCATGCTCCAAGAACTCTATTTGGGAATGGGTCAAGTTGTCTATTCTCACTTATATATTTGGCAATGTGATGTAAATTTAATTTGGTGACAAAAGAAGCAACCATCATTTTGTCATAATCTTTCTTTATTTGCAAGGCCATGTAGTCTCCATTAGATAGCATCAATCTCCATTAGTGTAGGCTCTTCCACCCATGTGTTGTTATGTTTGTAGGTTCTATGAATGTCTACGTTGAGACTAAGTTGTGGCAACCTAGGGATCAAAGCATTTAGCAAATTGCATGGTGTCTTCCAAGTGTTTGGGTTTGAGTATGGTTACTTCTAATTTGGTGTGTGGTTCCAAGCCTCTCACAAATTGATCAAGATTTTCACCTTCTAATATCTCTAGAATCTATATTATTATGTTTTGGAATTGAATGATGTGTCTACTCATTAAACATATCTATTTTGCCAATCTATCTTGTGTGCATTGTGTAGCATTCATCACTTGGAATCTCCCAATTATTACCTTCTTGAATTCTTTCTATTCAAGATTAGAGCAAAAACCTATCATAGAGCTTGCTCTACTTGAAATCACCACCATAGTTTTCCCACTCCATCTAATTCACTTGAAGCTAAGAGAATCTATATCCGTTCATTCAAAAGATTTGTAGTTTCAAAATAATATTTGCAATTAAACATGAATTTTCTATTGCACCTGGTAGATTCTTACCTTCAAATATCCTTTTGCTTTGAAAATTAAAATCAAATGCCTTTGGCTTTGAAAAGTAAACTCAATCTTCTTCTTCTGAAAATGCTACTCTCTTTACTTGCTCTTGTCATTGACTTTCATAATCTCTCTAGTCTGACAATCAAGTAAGATATTTAATCTATTATTGCATACCATTGATAACTTTGTGCATCACCACCATGATGACTACTTTAATAAGCTACCTAGTTGCAATTATACAAGGTAACACGTAGATGTAACATGTCTATTGCTCCCTATAAGTTACAATTTAAAGGATCAATGGTTCATTGGTGTAATCTTCCAAGGATAGGAGACCTGAAGAGAAAAATAGAAGAACAAACATAAAATTTCACACTCACCATCCGATCCCCCATAGGAGCACCTTGATTGTATTATATAGCAAAGTGGACTCCTCCAAAGGAAGCTCCACCCTTGGATCAGATACATGGATTGGTGACCTATAAACAAGCTATACCCTTAGATTGGTTACATGCATGGGTCACATGTTGGTTCTGATCCTATCTTGTTGGTCAAATCATCTTTGACCAAATGGAATCATTAGAGAATCTTCATGTAAGAATATCCAAATTGTGTGGGTGAGGTACCACTAGAAAGCTCTAAACAAGACAAACCTAGGAGGAAGGAAGGCCAATTTGTCCTTTGTTGGGTGTCATTTGTATATACATTGCTACACAACATACATCGTCATCAACATCATACACTATAGAAGGACAACTCACACATAAGTCATACATAGACTCTAAAGTGCCACAATAATCAAATTTTTACCACTCTCGAATCAACTCAACTCAAATTAGTACTGTGAGCCGGCCTGTCTCTCACTCAGGATGAACCTCTGATGGCTATTATGGTAGCGCACCATGGACTAAGAAGGCAAGGAACCCCAACTCCATCATACTCCTCCAAGGCTAACACTCCAAGACTCAAGACATTGCTCACTAGAGAACTCAATGAGAGAGAGATAGTTGCAAATGAAAGGATAATGAGTACCTCCTCACTCCTTGTTTATATACTTGTGAAATAGTTACGTACCAAAGTTACTAATTACCGTAGTAACTCAAGTTACTAGACTAAAAGTCAAGTAAAGTCAAAAAGTAGAAAGGAATATCCATTCACATGGGCATATTCCCCTTATCTTGACCCAACCACTAAAGCAAGGATTCCTTCACATGGGCTATCCTTGGACTAAAGAAGAATCCAAAACAAAAAGGCTTGCGGGCCCAAGAGTTCTCAACTCTTTCCCCAAAGCCAAACACCTAGGAATAATACCAAGTCAACACACTAAAATCCAAAATAGTGGTGCTCATCTTTTCTACTTCCTCTAAAGTAAGGTCCCATCTATCTTAGCTATGACTAACTTTAGCTAACCATGACTAATATAGAACCATCCTTTATCTCTATATAAATAATATCTCTTAAGTACTTGTAATACCAAGCTAAATATCACAATACCACACACATGCACAAATGGGTGTTACAGTACTTGATTTATCACTCTATAAACTACCAACAACCAAGCATTGATTACAGTCCAGTCACACTCACTCTAGCTAAGAGAATCTAAGTGACGCTTTTTGGCCTCTGTCCACCATAGCCAAGAACTCAAAGGCTCAACAACAGAGAAGTGAGCTTTTTGGAGTTGCACTTCAAAATTATACCCCTGGACTCAAGCTAGGACTGAAACTCTAATGGTCTCACTTACGGCACACTTGATGGTGCAAATGGTGCAAAGTGATAGTGGGCTCCACCGTGAAGTCAGTACCTTGAGCACAAAATCTGACCATCGAAAAGTAGTCTATGGGAAACAGCTGAAATACCTCTAACAACTATCACTACAACTCCATTGTCCGAGCAATCTAGATGTGACATTACAAATGGTGTGACAGCTGTTGTGCATATAAACATTGCTACACAACATACATTGTTGTCAACATCATACACTATAGAAGCACAACTCACACATAAGTCATACATAAACTCTAAAATGCCACAATTGCCTCCCTAGCTGGCGGTTAGGTCCCTCTAACTCCAAATAGCCATCTATTCCAAGTATATGATATACCCTATGATGGGCAAAGATCAGAAGGTCGAGTGCTATGGAGCCCCATTGTTAGTCACCTATATGAAATCTATACCATATAAAGAATGAACTAGCTATTTATCAAGTACATCTAGGACATAACCACTTCCCTTGAGGAACCACCATGAGAGGACAAGTCATATATGCCATATGCCATCCTCTCAAATAGCTATCACATACTAACATAGTAGCAGCTCCACCAAAAGAGCCACATAACATACACCTCAAGCCTACACGTACAAGTGCCAAGTTTGGGTCCATAGTGCCATCAATGTTTGGAAAGTGGCATGGCGCACAATTGCGCACATGATCCTTCCAAACAACACTATTATGTCCTTCCAACACAAGGACTCTAGATGGCAAAACCTCATGCACTCTCAAGATAAGGTGGCATGTTGAAACATCAAGTGTCATCGGTGTTGTCTATTGTAGATATACATAGTCTCTTGGATGAAATCCATGGATTGAGGGTCTATAACCTCCTCCTCAAATGGTAGCATAGTGTAAGGTATCTCTAAGTTGAGCAATTGCCAAGTTCTCAAAGGCCATCATCATCACTCTCTAAAAGATCTCTACCCGCTAAGAACATGCGCTCATCCATACATCTGGATCATCCAAGTCCAAAACTGCAATAGTGTCTCGACAAATGGCTGTAGGTAAATATGGATCTTGTCCGTAGAGTAGAAAGTAAGGAGAGAAGGATGCTAAGGAGGCTTGCTGGCTGAACCAATAGCCCATGGCCAACCGAGGTAACTGGAGATCCCAATCTTCCAAGTGGCCTCTCTGCAAACCATACTTTTGCATTCCTCTCTTCACCGTATGAACCACTCTCTCTGCTAAGCCATCTGCTTCAGGGTGATCTTTGGAGGTAGTATGATGATCAATCAAAGCCTTGTCACACAATACCTGAAACTCTCCCAAGAACTTTGTACTCTGATCAGTCAAAACCTCAACTGGTGCACCAAAATGACTAAGAACCCAATCTAAGAATGAGTAAGTTGTCCCCTCACTGGACTTGTAAAGAAGTGCCACCAACTCAATCCACTTAGAGAAGTGCTCCACCATCACCAAAACATACTGATTGTAACTATGGCGTAAGAGAATTGAATGATGCTCTAACTCGGTCACAAACCACACATCTGGCAACAAATTGCTATACCTTGGTCTGCATACTACATCACCAATAATGACTCTGGAGTAAGCTATATGTACGCCTCACTTCAAAATGTCCTAGCTCCTCATGAGCATGACGGACAAATTGTGGTCTTTGAGATGGAAGTGGTATATTTGCACTCTACCATCCTCCTATACATGCAAAAAGTGTTTGCTCTCCAATCTGAATTGTCTTGCCTACTGAAGGACATGATCTCTCTCCTTGGCTCCAATTGTGCCACCCACAACACTAGTGCAAAGATAGTCCATCACTAAGACATCATCATGAATGTCTCGCTAAATTGTACCAATATCCTCACTCTCTGGATCTATGACCTCAATAACTCATGTATGCATAAAGAGAGATTCCACCAAAGCCTCAAAAAATATACATAGAAAGGCTGATGCATGCCAACTTGGTGCCATCTCTTCATTTGTCTCACCATGCCAATGTGCTCCAGTCTGATCTTGCTGGCTGGGACATGGGTTTCTACTCATCCCATCTGCATCACGGTTCACCACTCTAGGTCTATGAACAACCGTGAAATCATACTCTTGTAAAATCAGAGCCCATCGTACAAGCTTTTTTGAAAGCTTGTTGGACTCCATCAACCACTTCAGTGGTTGATGATTAGTGATGAGAGTGAAAGGGTTACCAGATAGGTAACATTGGAAATGTGCAATTGCCCAAATTGCTACCAAGCACTCTTCCTCATATGAACTATACTTTGCCTCCATTGAATTGTTGGAGAAACTAGCCTAGGCTACTACAAACTCCTTCCCTTCATCATCATTTTGGGTGAGCACCACTCCAAGCACCAACATACTCCAATCAGTATGAACCTAAAATGGTCATCCTCTAATTGGTCTACTCAAAATAGGAGCAAATGTCAACCTCTCTTTGAGCTCTTCAAAAGCTCTCTCCTACTCATCTCCCCAACACCACTCTTGTGTAAGCTTGGTCAACTTCGTCAAGGCCTTGGCAATGGCACTAAATCCTCAATATAATGGTGATAGAAGTTTCCAACCCAAGGAATGCTCGCACTCTCCTCACATCCGTAGGCCAAGAAATATGTGCAATAGCCTCCACCTTGGTCTATTGAACACCAAGTCCTCTAGGTAAGATAGTGTGACCCAAATACTCAACCTGCTCATGGAAGAACCTACAATTCCCAAGATGTAATTTGAGTCCATGAGATCTCACCCTCTCAAACAACTCCAACAGTTATCTCTCATGCTCCTCCACAATAGTGCTATAGATCAAAATGTCATCAATATAGCACCGAGCAAAATCCAGTCCAGCTAGGATCCTATCCATGATCCTTTAGAGACTGCCATGAGCATTCTTTAACCCAAATGGTAAGAAGCTCCAATGATATAACACATCCTTGCCGTTAGGATCAATAGCCCAAAATGTTGTCTTGGATTTGTCCTCCTCTCTGATTGGCAATTGATGATGTCCCGCTCAAAGATTCAAATTACTAAAGACCTTTGCATGCCCAATCGCATCAAAGATCTCCTTTGGTGTAAGCATGGCATACCAATCAGCCCTAGTCTATCGGTTGATAGGACGATAATCTCCACACATCTGCCTATCTGTTTAGTTGCCATGCATATCCTTCTTGGTTGGCATCATTGTTGCTAATGCATACTCTCCATGTGAAATCTTCACCAAACCAGCCTCAAAAAGGTCACTACTCTAGCTCTAAATCAATGTCCTCTCCATATCATTATATCAATAAGGATGTCGGAAAATGGATGTATCACTAGTCAGCTCAATCCAAATACCATGTCTCTTTAGAGCACCAAAATCCTTCATATTGAAGGCAAAATAACTTGTGTAGCTCCTCAAGAACCTCCAAACCCTCCTTTGCTATTCTGTGCTCACCATATAGCAAACCACAAGAGACCTTATTCTGCGTGGTTTGCTATATGGTGAGCACAAAATAGCAAAGGAGGGTTTGTGGTTTCCTCTCCTATAAGCTTGGGTCCAAGATCTGTGAGCCAGCATGTCTCTCACTCATGGTGAACCTCTGATGGCTATTATAGTAGCGCACCATGGACTAAGAAGGCAAAGAACCCCAACTCCATCATACTCCTCCAAGGCTAACACTCCAATACTCAAGACATTGCACTAGAGAACTCCATGAGAGAGAGATAGTTGCAAATGAAAGGATGATGAGTGCTTCCTCACCCCTTTTTTATATACTAGTGAAATAATTACGTACCAAAGTTACTAATTACTGGAGTAACTCAAGTTACTAGGCTAAAAGTCAAGTAAAGTCAAAAAGTATAAAGGAATATCCATCCACATGGGAATATTCTACTAAGCATGTAATCTTATCTTGACCCAACCACTAAGTCAAGGATTCCTTCACATGGGCTATCCTTGGACTACAAAAGAATCCAAAACAAAAAGGTTTGCGGGCCAAAGAGTTCTCAACTCTTTTCTCAAAGCCAAATACCTAGGAATAATACCAAGTCAACATACTAGAATCCAAAATAGTGGTGCTCATCTTTTCCACTTCCTCTAAAGTAATGTACACTCTATCTTAACTATGACTAACTTTAGCTAATCATGACTAATGTAGAACCATCCTTTATCTCTATATAAATAATATCTCTCAAGTACTTGTAATACCAAGCTAAATATCACAATACCCCACACATGTACAAATGGGTGTTACAAATCTGGCTCCCAAGTATCCTCTATAATTGTCACAAGAATGGAAGATATACTAACTTGTTGCTACCCTGGGTCCTTGGAAGCAATAGTGTCATGCTCCCAACCACTAGAGATCCCAACCTTTATGTGAAAAACTCACTCCACACTGGCTACAAGCTCCACATGTCCTCTAGCTACATCCCAAGTGGACCAAGAGTGTAATCCAAGTAGCCCATACTAACCTGGATAGACTCCAAGTAGACCACTCTCCCTAGTAGCCATTGGCTGCATCCCAAGAATACCCTTTCCACTTGGTCCATCACCCTCAACATGTGTATGAATTGTCTTGATAGGCACAAGGCTCACAAGTGTCAGAGTAGTGATGCCTATCAAGCATATCTTACGTTGCTCTGCCAAGCCAAGGCTCACAATCCAGGTCCATAGCCTGACCTAACACCTGAAGCTTGTGTGCCTCTAACACTATTAGAACAGCGGTAATATTGGTGCAAAAACCTATTGCTCGCTCTCTCTTATTAGCATTGGGCTCCACCAACTGCTGTAATTATGAGTCCCAAACTAGTCCAAGTCCTCCCTCTCAAAAATCATGAGAGCCTAGGAAACTCATGAGTGTGGGAAATGTGGCTCTAGGTTATCCAACTAGGTTCACCACTGCCATAGATGACCTATCAGCCACTTCTACAATTTGAGACTGACGCCCAACATCCAAGATGTCATCAATATGGATGTGGTCAAGTAGTTGAATCCTATCATAAGCACACTATAAAACCTCTTTGAGTAAGAGTTTCATCCACCAAGAATGAAGATGACCAGCCCGTGATCCTACTTTGGTTGCATCTAATAATATACAAGGTCTAGAGAAACGGATTGATGAACTTGGAGATGTCATTGTATCTATAACATCTCCCAAAACATACCAAAATGAGGATCCTAAAGACCCAAACCTTAGCTAGCATGTGTATGTTCCTAACATGGTCATCTAGAAATCACCAAGTGAACTGTGAGCCGGCATGTCTCTCACTCAGGATGAACCTTTGATGGCTACTATGGTAGCACACCATGGACTAAGAAGGCAAGGACCCCAACTCCATCATAGTCCTCCAAGGCTAACATTCCAAGACTCAAGACATTGCTCACTATAGAACTCCATGCGAGAGAGATAGTTGCAAATGAAAGGATGATGAGTACCTCCTCACCCCTTTTTTATATACTTGTGAAATAGTTACGTACCAAAGTTACTAATTACCGTAGTAACTCAAGTTACTAGACTAAAAGTCAAGTAAAGTCAAAAAGTAGAAAGGAATATCTATTCACATGGGCATATTCCACTAGCATGTGATCTTATCTTGACCCAACCACTAAGTCAAGGATTCCTTCACATGGGCTATCCTTGGACTATAGAAGAATCCAAAACAAAAAGGCTTGCGAGCCAAAGAGTTCTCAACTCTTTCCTCAAAGCCAAACATGTAGGAATAATACCAAGTCAACACACTAGAATCCAAAATAGTGGTGCTCATCTTTTCCACTTCCTCTAAAGTAAGGTGCTCTCTATGTTAGCTATGACTAACTTTAGCTAATCATGACTAATGTAGAACTATCCTTTATCTCCATATAAATAATATCTCTCAAGTATTTATAATACCAAGCTAAATATCACAATATCACACACATGCACAAATAGGTGTTATAGAACAGGCCCATGTCTCTCCAAATCATGCATCCTCAATAAGGAAATGTCTGTTGGTAGGGCCTTCTGGTAACCTTTGACTGCTGACATTGGTAATAACTCAAGATATTGGTAGGCCAAGTGTGCCACATGATGTAGAGACTTGCCTAGCAGTCTCATCTCTCTCTACATACAAGTACCTCTATACTCGTATACTCGCCTGTAATACCACAACTAATCTAGTGTTAATCCCACCAAACAACTCCAATAGACATATCCCCTCTACTGGATACTACCAACCAGTGAGTGTGGTATCCAAAGGTGTCAAAGTAATCAACTTTTGAGGCTCATCCTCACACTCATCTCTTGATGGTACAAAGGTTCCACTCCAAGCCTATTGCACCAACTGATATGCATGTTATTGCAATGCCTCCTTTGAACTCCACAATGGAACATGCAAGGTGAATGGAACAATCTCACTTGTACTTCAAATCCGAGTGATCTCCTCTAGTACTAGAGTATCCTCTACATGGGCATTCCCCTCCAACAAGTCACTAGGCCAAGTAATTGCACCACTGAAAGCTGAAATTGATGCTACTTTGGTCCTGGACTATAGTGAGCCAAGACTACCACTACTAAAGCGTATAGGTAGGCATCATACCCATCCCTCACTAGACTGCCAACTTGTTCTACAGGAGATTGTCTCCTCCCAATAGTCAATGCTAAAACCCATGGGGTATAACACTGCTTCCCCAACTAGCACATTTTATGACTCAACTATTATCGCAATAGCTTGAGCTCTCACCACCGAGCTATCAATCAGATGACCAGGCTGAAGCTAAACAACTAGCTCTCCACATGTGATGTACTATGTCAAACCACCACCTAGGGATGTTTGGATCTGAAATGGACACCTCTCCACATTGGTCTTCTGTAACCCTATAACAATAATTGCAACCTTCTCCAACATAAGAGGCTACACACTAGAGTCTAATAAGATTCTATGTGGTGTATAGACCTTCCCTGAAGGTCCCACCGAATGGAAAATCCCCATCTGGTTATCCAAAAGGAGAACACCAAGTGTAAACCACCCTCAAAGGCCGGTCTAGCTGGCAACTCCTCTAGTCTAGCCGTTGTTGCCTGCCATTAACCACTGGTCATTGAACGGATCCCATGCTCCTCAACCAAGTCAGCTCCACTATCAACCACGTCTGCTCTAGTAGTAGGAATTGCATCATCCCTACTCTCACATGGCAGCCAACCAGAATGTTGGGGTTGGGTCAACTCCCAATGTAAACATCACTAGCTGAAAACAAAGGGCATTGCATAATCAGCTGAGCCGCCCCCAACATTGTGCTTGACTCAATCTGTGTGATAGCAGGTGGCTGACTAGCAGGTATTCTATCATGCACTCCATCCCGACCTACCACACTTGCATTGGGACATCTAAGAGCCATGGATGTTATCTGCAATGCCTTAGAGAGCATGAAAGACTGGGGAAGTCTGACCTATCTCCCAACCTCTCCTCTCTGTGGGTCCAACTCCACTAATGCTCCTCTAGCATTAATGGAGCATGTACTGCACTCCTAGTCACTATTGCAAATGCATCCACCTCTATTGCTCCGCACATGAAGTCCAAAGCATCTCCATCACTAGCATATGAGGTGGAAGCCTTAGCACCCGGATCGGATCTGCTCTGAGCAATGGACATACTAGCCAATCTCTGCTCCAACTGCTCAATCCAAGTAGCCATAGTTGTATCAAAAGTAAAGGCAAGTACTACACCTCTACTAGGTGTAGATCCTCTACCACCACCTCTACCACCTCGTCTTCCATGAATTGGACTTCCTCTACTACCTGCCATAACAGCCCTACCACTCCATAACTCCGAGTGTAGGTCAAAGCACCGGTCACGAGTGTGACCAAATCTGTGGCAATGCTCACACTACCTCTATGTTGGCTATGATGCACTAGAGGTATCAAATCCACTACTCATTGGCTACTAATGACCCAAAAATGAAGGTAAAGGTCTAACTACAATAGGCCTTCCACTCGCTCCATAGGACCTAGGCTGTCCACCTTGTCCTCAAAAACCGTCTAGACGTGGTGCACTCTATTGCACCACGTCTAGAAGAAGAAGAAGAAGAAGTCACAACTATGAATGAGGTCTCCCTACCAAATCCAGATGTCATCTCTCTCTCCTCCACCATGTTGAGCTCAATACGCTCAACTAAACCAAAGACCACTGCCAAAGTAGTCAAAGTACCCTATAACAACATCATAGCATCATAAACTCTATGTCACAACTCCCTATCCAATATCCCATACCAAAATTGGACTGTTTGAGCCTCAATAACTCCCTGAGTGGAACTATCAGCCGCCTTATGCAAGTCTATGCCTTGCATAAGCTCTCTCCAACCTTCCGTTGGAACTCCTACAAGCTCCTCAACTTATTACTTTGCACTTCTTGGTAGTTCTACCTCAAACACTAGAAGAACTCCACCATGGGGTTAAACCTTCATACCACACCACCTCTTGTAGCGGTACCTCCACTTCTAGTAACTCTATTTCCAGCTAGTGCACCTCCACTAGCTCCACCAATGCTACTCAAGCTAGAACTTGTGGGTACTAACAATCTACTCATGGAAACCAAGCTTAAAGTGATAGAGACATAGTTTGGAGACCAATATTGTCTCCATAACTCAATCTCCTCTAAGTGAGCTCTCTTGAACTCATGGTAATTGTCCATTGGCATACCTTCCAAATGCTGAAACAACCCTTCTCTTGCCATGAAAGGTATAAACAAAGTCGGGTTCCACATCTACTACAGATCACACCAACTATCAAACTCCTGGATGAAGTCATCCAACTCAATGGTACTCACTACACTAAAGTAACGCCTAGGGCCTTTGAAGGCCCCATAAATCTTGTCCATGTCCCACAACAATGGTGCAAACATGCCAAGTGCACTCTAAATTGAATCAGCTCTTGTGTCAAACTCCAACTCAGAGTCAATCTCCTCCCTCATTAGGACCTGAGATACAAGCTGATACCAAGCGTCACTCTGAGTAAACTCACTATGTACTGCAAGGCTAACTCCTCTGGAATCCCCAAAGAACTCTATTGTGACAAAATAACCACAAACCAAAACCACAAATTGCAACCACAAATTGCAACCGCACATACCCCACCAAGTGTCAATACTCATGGATCACCACCCACTAATGTAACCTAATTGAGATAACTACACTAGGAGAAAGTGAAAAATGTAACCTGCCATCATAACACGCACTCTCATGGTCTGCAGGTCATCACTTCTTGCCTCACTAGAGAGAAACAAAGGTAGTCTTATTGGTCATCACTCCAGCCTCACTACCAAGAGCACACCAAAGCACCAATGCTTTAAATTCAGGGCACTTCACACAAACGTGGTACATAAACAAGACATAGAGAATGGAAGGGATCCAATCACAAGAAATCTAAACAAAAACCCTCCATCTCATAAAGCAACACAGGACTGACTCTGCCACCATTTGGCATTTGACATAAGAGGAGTTTGTATCTACATCCTAAGCTATTAGGATCACCAAGAATGTGATCAAAATGCCTTTTCTAGCCAAAGCTACAAGTGTATAGATAATAGTGGCACAGTCACTAGGACAACAAGTGAGGGTGAACCAATTTGCTAGGGCACCAATCTAGGAACAAGAGATCTAGGAGTCAAACCCTATTATGTACAATTTAGCAAGATGGAGAAATTTTGCCAAACAATGACCAAGATCTACTCTAAACTAGCTAGCCTCATGCTGGCTTGCTGGTCCTTCCGGTCCTTCTAGGCCTTCGTAGCCTCTCATAGCCCTATGCCTCAAAATGCCAAAATTCAGCCAAATGAGGCCTTTCTTCTTGCCACTTCAAACTTCCTCTAAATCTGGCAAAAATCCTCCATATTTGGCAAAAACTCCACCAACTCTGGCCAAAATTTGCAACTTTGAAACTCCTCCAAATCTGGCCAAAATCTGACATAAACCCTAAAGTTGGCTGACCACCAAATACTCTGCTAACTCTCCACTTGAGTTGAATTAACGGGTTTTTCCAAATCACAAAGTTACAAGGATAGGTTCCCAACTCCACCTTCAATTTTACTTTCTAAGCCCAACTCGCAACAAATTGGTCATGTCTTCATCTCTTGAGCTCAAAATCACAACCACTACTTGAAATTGTTCTCCTTGCTCAAAAATTAGCTAGCACTTCCAAACAATGTCTTCCTTACTGCCAAATTTGCATCCAACAATGAGCTTTTGCACACCAAGGAAAAACTGAACTTTGATCTGTAACACCCATTTATGCATGTGTGTGGTATTATGATATTTAGCTTGGTATTATAGGTACTTAAGAGATATTATTTATATAGAGATAAAGGATGGTTCTATATTAGTCATGGTTAGCTAAAGTTAGTCATAGCTAAGATAGAGTGGACCTTACTTTAGAGGAAGTAGAAAAGATGAGCACCACTATTTTGGACTTTAGTGTGTTGACTTGGTATTATTCCTAGGTGTTTGGCTTTGAGGAAAGAGTTGAGAACTCTTGGGCCCACAAGCCTTTTTGTTTTGGATTCTTCTTTAGTCCAAGGATAGCCCATGTGAAGGAATCCTTGACTTAGTGGTTGGGTCAAGATAAGACCACATGCTTAGGGGAATATGCCCATGTGAATAGATATCCCTTTCTACTTTTTGACTTTACTTGACTTTTAGTCCAATAACTTGAGTTACTACGGTAATTAGTAACTTTGGTACGTAACTATTTCACAAGTATATAAACAAGGGGTGAGGAGGTACTCATCATCCTTTCATTTGCAACTATCTCTCTCTCATTGAGTTCTCTAGTGAGCAATGTCTTGAGTCTTGGAGTGTTAGCCTTGGAGGAGTATGATGGAGTTGGGATTCCTTGCCTTCTTAGTCCATGGTGCGCTACTATAATAGCCATCAAAGGTTCATCCTGAGTGAGAGACAGGCCGGCTCACAGATCGAGCTACCAACGATCCATCGAGCTTGGAGATACCACCAACACTCAGTTCCTACACCCGATTCCCTGATTTCATTACTTTGATGTAATCAAATTTTTTACCACTCTAGAATCAACTTAACTCAGATCAGTACTTGATTTATCACTCTATAAACTGCAAACAACTTGGCACTGATTACAGTCAAGCCACATCCACTCTAGCTAAGAGAATATAGGTGACATTTTCCGACCTTTGTCCACCATAGCCAAGAACTCAAAGGCTCAACATTAGAGAAGTGAGCTCTTTGGAGCTGCACTTTGAAAGTATACCCTTGGACTTGAGCTAGGTCTGAAACCCTAATGGTCCCACTAAAGGCACACTCAACGGTGCAAAGTGATGGTGTGCCCAACCATGAAGTCAGTACCCCAAACACAAAATCTGACAGTTTGAAAGTAATCTATGGGAAACGACTAAAATACCTCTAACTACTATCATTGCAACACAATGTCCGATCAATCTAGATGTGACACTACAAATGGCATGACATGGGTGGGGGATTTGCATATTTTTGAGGCCTAATTTATTTATTTAGGCCTCCAAAATTGGCTTAAGTTTTGAGGCTATTTTTTCTCCTCCCCTATTAATAGAAGTCCTCTTTTTTCATTCTAGGGTGTTCATTTGTTCACCTATATCTTAACTACCTAGACCATCATGCATAACATCCTTCTAGATGTTACCAAGCCAATTTCCACCTCTAGATAATATGTCTAGCTTTTGGTATTACAATTTCAAGTTATTTTCAACTCTTGCTCTATTATTAGAAGTACTCTTTTGGTGACACCTCTATCTGATCTACCTAGCCCATCATACATAACAACCTTCCAAATGTTACCAAGCCAATTTTCAACTCTAGATGATATGTCTAGCTATTGGTATTATAATTGGTTAAGATGATCATTTTCAAAAAAATTACCCAAAGTGTGAAATGATGAATTGCATGAAATGATGCTTTAGTAGTATATAGATACATAATTCTAATATTATGGATAAATATATTTGGTGGTCTATAGATTCCATCCATCTCATTCTTGCTCTAATACAATGTAAAAGATCAAGAAAAGAAATATGAGAATGGAACATTAAAGTGGAGAATCATATTGGAACACTCAAGTGAATAAAACTCCAAATGTTTACAACTAGTTTATCCAAGTTGTTTGCAACTATCAACTGTGTTTTGAAGCTAAAGTGATATAAGCATGGTCATATATACATGACGGAAAGCTATCTTCAAGTTCTAGAAAATGTTTTTTTTTTGCCAATGAAAAACTTCATTTTCCCTTGGCCAACAACTCTATTTTCCATTGAATATGGAATGACAACTACATATTATTGGACAATACCAAGGTGTTGATGTTCTGAAGGCCATCACATAAGGAGAGTTCTACAAACTTCAGATGGAAGTGTAGTAATTAGATTCTACATATGTTGCTATATCCACAACATCAACTTTTTAGATTATAATTTGTGGAACTTTTATTTGTAGTAATATGAATTTTCAAGGTGTGAAAGAGCCTAGTGATCCATTTTGTGGAGGACGTGTTTTTGAAAAATTACATTCTAGATTATTTTAGACATCTTGTAGTCATAATTGTGATGAGAAACTTGGATAATTTTCCACTAAGATACTTGTGGACCTTAGGTATGAAGTATCTAAGAGGAGTATTATATTTTATTCTTTTTTAAGATGATCATAGTAGATATCACAATTTTTATTTTATAAAAAAGATATCAAGAGCATTCTCTTAATGTTAAATACTAGAGAAAATATTTTTCAACAGGCATAGGTATAAAGATTACAAAGTTTTAGAGTGATATGAGAGAAGATTATATGATCAAGTCATTTTCTACTTACCTTGAGGATATCAATATCACTTACAAACTGAAAACCCCATACTCACTTGAGCAAAGTGGAAGAGGAGAGAGAGACAATAGAACTATTGTCAAGATTACTATAAGCATGTCATATTCTTTTGATTGTCTCTCATATTGTGGGCAAAAGTAACTCTTGTTGCTATGCACACTCTAAATCAATTACCAACATTGAGTCTAAATGCTTAGACACCTTGTGGGCTTGGATAAGAAGTAAACCTTTTATCAAACCTTTTTGGGTATGAATCATATACTTGAGTACCAAGGAAGTTAAAAAAATGCTTGATAAAAGAAGTCACAAGTCTAGTTTGTGAGATATTATGATAATCCCACAACTTATAGATTGTAAGATCCTATCACAAATAGTTTTCATGAAATTCATGAAGTGATTTTCCATGTAGTACTACTTGAGCATGAGAAGCAATGATTATTGCTAGAAGGTGATGAAGATCAAATTACTATTGATGGGATTTTATCAAGAGCAAATGAGGACATTTTATCCCATTTGTATGAGCTTAGTGAGGATAAGAGTCAAATTAAAGTGGGGCTTATTGGCAGCTTCAACTCAAACATAATGAAAATAGAAGCAGATCAGAGTTGGCAAATTCAAAAGATGTCAATGGAGAGATATCTATAAAGGAAGCAAGTGATTGGATCCTCAAATCTTAAGATCAAATGTGCTTCACCAAAAATATTTGATTACATTGACTTCATGAATACCAATAAGTTTACTGAGGCTTCATAGTTGATCCTACATCTTTCACAATTGCTATAAAATATCCTCATTTGCATGCTACTATGGATAAGGAATATTAAGCATCCACAAGAAAGAGCTATGGATTTTGGGAGCTGATCTTTCATTAGCACACCCAAACCATATATAATGTCTTTGAAGGACCAAGACCTCATTACCTTAGGCCTTTTGTTGCTAACTTTTACATTGATCATGGATTGCTCATTCCAACGGAGAAGAATTAATTCCCAAGGCATGAAGTGTCTCAATAGTACTTTGATGTTTAACCTTTTTTGGAGGAGAACAATTGAAGGACACACAAAAGACCAATGCAAAGTACATGTTGATTGGGGATTTTGTCTCACCTCTCAAGAAGGAGAAGCAAAACGTGTTTAGAATTACCACTCCTAGCAAAACATCTACCATCAAGAGGAAGAGAGCTCAGGTGGTCAAACTTGGAGGAGAATGGGATCTTACCACAAGAGGAGAAGATGAAAAGCCTTCCAAAGAAGGGAAGATTGACTTGGATGAGGACCAAGAAGAAGATCTTGCACCCAATGAGGAAAGTGAGAGGTTAGAGAAGGATGTGCTAGATGAGCCATCAAGCTTCTTTAAAGAGGTATAGATGGCTACTTTTGTTCAAAAAAAGGAGGGAAGAGATGGGACTCTAAAGCCTTAGCCCCAAGAAGAGAAAGAACTACAACTGGATACCTTCATCCTCAAGGCCCCATCACCAGAACTTCCACCACCCTTGCATGAATCCCCCAAGAATGTGCAAGAGATGCATTCATAGGTATTCCAAAGGAGGCAGAGGAGCCGTTGTGCAAATTGAGCACACAAGAGGATAAAGAAGTACTAAAATTGATGTATGGAGTAAGGTATGCAAAAATATCCTTATGTCCCTAATGTTAACCTTGGACACCTACTATGCCATGTATAAGAAAAACTACCCAAATGTTTGTAGACATTTTTGCAAACTACTCATTAATGCCAACTACTCATATGCATAACCTTCTAAGTCATCTACCACTAGATCCAATAGTTCATGTACTTCTATTAATGCTAATCACAAGTTTTCTCTAATTTATGTGAACTTGAACAATTAGACCTAGTGATAGATGACTTAGAAGGCTATACTAATGAGTAGTTTGTAGATATGTTTATAAAGGCCATTTCTTTTGAAAATTTTGATAGAATGAGTGCTTTGATACAAAAAATTTGTGTGATTAATGTACAATTCACGTTTTAATATTACTAGTATTAATTGCAACACTAACTAGAGCAGTCTTGAAGAGGATTAGATCTCATCGTGACTTTTTGGGAAAGTTAATATGAGTGATTGTAGTAATACAGTTTGTTTATTATGTGGCATGTAAACTGATCTCACATGCTTTTGCAATGAATTAAAGACATATGCAATTAGAGTCAATTGGTGACTCAGATCTTTGATAGGTGACCTTGAGTAGAGAGCTACATATTGTTTTATAGAAAGGCCATGGCCTAAAAATTACTTTTTACTAAGCAAATGTTAGTTATAGTCCCTTGCGCTAAGCTTTGTATACATAATAGAGTAGTTTGGGATTTGTAATTTACCTAAGAAAGAGTCAAATGAAAATTCTGACAAATGTATGTCTAAGCATTTGCTTGCAAAAGAATTTAGTAAAGCTTCTTTGTAATTTCTTTATTCAAAGAGAAAATAATATCTAAAAGAGATCATACTTCACTGTCATCGAATTAAAGACAATAATGAAGTAAGATAGATAGAGCATACACTTTAATGGCATAAGATTTACTTTAAAAGAAAGATCCAATTGCTTTGATTTCCCATGGTCCTTGTACTAACAAAGAAAGAGCTACATTTATCCGAAACTCAAGGTAGAGTAAATCAAACTTTTTGAAAAAGATGCCTGAATGCTCTATAAATAATATAGGCACTTTCAATTGCTAATGAAATAACCAAAGTCAGTGGACCATCAAATGGCCAATTATTTTTATCTGATTCAAATGGTTAACCTGCCAATAAAGTTATTGATTCTTTGTCATAGAACATGTTACAACTTTATATCAATTGTCTCACTCTTTTATTGTTAATATTGGTGTTGGGAAGAAACGTAGAAAACTTAGATTACGTTCCTCTCTATGCTTAAGGAATCATATAACCCAATTTACTCATCTCCTGGACTATTTTTTTTATTAAAACCTAAAGCAATCGTTGTAAGGTATAAGTTAAAGGATTCAGCTGACATTATTTAGTAGCCATAATATTTTATGTCTTGATAAAACAGTCAAGTACGAAAGGTTACTACTTGTTGTTACACTAGTTTCTAATTACTATTATTGTGATATTAGTTATATTCATATATAAAATAACTTGAACATGTTGCTCATTTCAATTCCAATCCAATATAACTATAAATGTAACCATATGCAAAGTTCAATATTTTTCATCAAAAGAATATTCTATCTAAATTGATATGGGTAGAGCATAAATTATATAATCAGTAATCATTTCACAAAATTCATTTTTATCATAGAAAATAATTGCAAGAAAGTCCTAAGTCTCACTAAGATTTACTTCCTATTAATTGTAATAATATTATCTAAAATAATATAAAGTACTCACTATTGCTATCTTATTTGAATTATAGAATAAAAGCTTATCACCTATATTGATATATACTCGTACAATATAATATGTACTGTTATGTGTATATCTACATTAGAATATCAAAATATAATATTAAATCACATTTTTCATCTTTTAATTATATTCTCTTAATAGAGTTTTTGTACAATCACCTAACTAGATACACTCTATACTCAGTACAGTAATTCAAGCTATCTTAGAATTTTGTAGCATGTGAATACCATACTATTATGTTTCATTTTATCACGTATGAGAGAGATGAAGTCCCCAGCAATTTACTTTTAGGTATCCGAGGAATCAAATATAGATCTACTTTGATCCATGTATATTAGTCCATGGGAATACTAAGACCTAGATTTCAATTGTACAAAAATCTCAACATCGCCTCGTTTATAGTTATCCAAATAAGCAACCTAGAGTTTTATCATGATGTCACTGTCTCTCTATTTTTAGGTTTTATTTTCAGTATAAAGAGATTTATTTGTGTACAGTTTTATCATTAGCTTATTTTGTACTCGAAAGTTTTATTGGACAAAACATTACATTTAGAGAATATTTTTATCCAATTGAAGCACATCAAAACGTTGAATTTTCAAAGGTATACGGGTACTATACACTTGTATACTGGTCAAGTAGTTCACAGATCTCAATTTATGAAAAAAAGTTATATTTCAGATGATAAAACCGATTTTAGATGTATATGGCAAAATACAAACATATGGGTAAAAAAAATAAAAATGATATTAGTACAAAATGACTTAGCCTTCAGTCCAGGTGATTCTGAGATTACTTTGTTGACTAAATAAGTTTTCTATTCCGCATTAATGAACCATGGTTCTCTGAGCTCTCTTATAATATTGTTGTTTCCGCATCTGTTGAAGAAGATTCTTGCTTTTCTGGTGATTTCTTCGTGTCTTTCGCAGGAATTCATGCATTAAGTTAACGCGTCAAACTGACATCGCTCAACGCTGATGAATTTGCGAATTTGTAGATAAATGAGGCGGATCAAACATATCCCGAAGTGCCGAGAATGATACCGCTATAACTTAAATTTCACCTTCACATTACTCGGAGAGATCTTGCATGCAGAGCACTTCTGACACCGAGCCTACCATGATGATGAAGTTTTCTGTCCAGTTCGTCCAGATGACAAAATTAAGCGTCAGGCTCGCTTAGTCCTAGTAGTGTGGAATATGAGAAACTTGCCAGAGCTCACTTTTATAGAGGGGGTACTATAACAAATATAAGATATGATACGATATGCTATCAATCAAATATATAAATAAATTAAATATATAAATATATACGGGCAGGTACTAATCACTTAGAATTCGTCAACTTTAAAACCGTGGAACACTATCACCACGTAGACTTTGATTGATCCAGTCCAGTGGATACAACTTATCCAGGGATGCATTCTCTTTTCTTAAGGGATGTGAAACTAGACATATTTCCTTTGAGTTGCTTCAATACTTCGTTACAGGTTAAAGACGTACAAGGACAAACGTTTTCATGTAGACTAGAAAAAGTACACGGTACGCCGCGTGTTGTCTCGTACATAGGAAAAAGAAGAGGGCATTGTTGTCATTCATATGATATTTGTCACATTTAGTCGGTAGCATCACAAGCTACTGTACCAAGCACGAATAGTGTATGCCGGTCCTTACAATGAAGTGCCTCGAGTGAGGAATTTTGCATCTTTTCGTTTGTGAAATCGGTAGCATCACAACCTACTGTATCAAGCACAAAACATGTGTACCTGTCCTTCCAGTGAAGTGACTCGAGTGAGAACATGTTGCATCTCTATGGTCGGATGTCAACTTCCATAGCACGTAATGAGACCTGGGATATCATCGACATCTTTCTCTTCTCCGTTTCCGAAAACGACAACAATTCAGTCTGCTGAAGTCGTTAAAGCGTCTATTACCGTTACGAGTTTGAAGCAACAAACGAACACCTCACGGTTCTCTTCTAACGTGGATCCCCACGTCAGATTTTTGGGGGGGCCATTCGTGGTTCTTGTCGCTTGGAAGGTTGTCAAATGGAGTGCTTTAGACTTTAAAAAGAAAATTTCTAATGTTGTAGTAGTACGTATCCAAGGGCGGAAACTTTGACCTTGCCCCATCCCAATCCATTTTGGTATGCAGATACGTAGCTGATAAAGACAAGGAACAAACGAATTAAGCTGTTACTGAGTTCGGAAAGCGCTGCCAAGATTCTGCAAGAGTACGCCCAAGTGCCGTCGTTGGTAGTTTGGCCGTAAGGTGCATGAGTGACAAGTGTGTACTCAGTTTTTCTAGAGTGGGGGCCTAACACCATTCTACCTCTTTTCTCTTTCTCCCTTGTACTATGGGGTCTTTATGTCATTTCTTGTGCTCTATGTGGTCGCTTTTTCCTCACTCGTCTAGTACCTTGGACTTATGGAAACGAGAATATTTGCGTTTGTACTTCCCTTGTACTACTTTACCTTTTTTGTCTTTCCCTTGTACTACTTTACCTTTTTTGTCTCTCCCTTGTATGGCTTGACGGGGTCTTCCCATTCTCCAATTGTTTGTACGCGACCGCTTGCTTATTTATTATTATTTTCTGTAAGAGAAATAGTTCACCCATATAAAAATTATTAGAATAATAATGCTAATTTAACATAAGATATTGATATTTTTATATTTCCACACTCTCACTTATAGAGTGGAACTCCATTCGCCGTCGGATCTGAAACCACTTATTTTCGTCGTGCATGAGGATATGTCATAACTCGGATCACTCGGAGATATCTGGTGATATGGAAATATCAATCCGCTTTAAAATATTTGCAAAGAGGTGTAGACAGTGACCAGGTTATCCTGGCAGTGACAATCAAACAGAGGCGGTCCTTTCGAAGGTATTCCATGTTATTCATATCGTTATTCAAATCTCTCTGCTTTGATGAGGATTGTAATGTCTGTTCTACAAGGTATGAGTAAGACATTTTATAGAAGGTCCTCTAAAGTCATGTAGGTTTACGTGGTTTCTAGCTCTTAGTCAGAAAAGGCCATGGATCATTTCTTGAAGCAATCTCTAGATCTTTTTATATTTCTTTGTGTTTATAGTTTTCAACTTTTGGGTTTGATGGGATGTTCCATCCTTCTTGTTATCCTATGTGCGTCTCGTCGTATTTCTACTCACTTTTCACACACTGTTAATCTCTCGGTTAAGTTTGGATCCTTTTCACCTTACAAATAGTAGATTGATTCAAAATAGATCCGACCAGCAAAACAAATACCCTTGTTTCATCGGGCCTCGGGTTCCCCATCGTATTTTCTTCAGGGTATATATTAGGAGGTTTCAGATCTCGGATCGACAGGATCGACGGATTTTCAGTGATATTCGAAAAATATTTAATGGATATTATAGAGAGGATTCGACTAGAAAAGGAAATTCGCATGAAATTTTAGGGTTGGAAAAATGCATTTCAAATTTAGGCAAAAAATGCTTCAGATTTAGATTATAAGAATTGATGGGTGATCCCGTGACCCATAAAAAGTTATATATTTTAGTTTTCGATTTCCATAAATTGTTTTGCGTGATCGACGGACTTTTATTCGAAAAAGTTTAGTGTACTCCCGTGTGTTACCATACAATTTGTAAAAACTGCCCATAAGTCATTCACGGATTTATGTGGGTCTGGAAAAGCTAAATCTGAAACCGCCTATTATATATTCTTATAGTTTTCCAGCGAGCGAAGTCTGTGTCACACATCAATTTGTTGGGTACTTCTTGATCTCCCAGCAGTATTAGACGACATTTGTCTGGTTGGCATATCAAGAAAACTCACTTTTTACTTTTACTTGCTTTGATCACTTTGTTACTTTACAAATCCATGCTTTACTAAATTAACCATGTTAATTTATGCGGATTTGGCGCTCTTTTCTTGACGTCGATGATATCCATATGGTAAAGCCTAGAACTGTCTTCCGACAAATATAAGGCGACGCGCGTAGAAAAAACGGAGGATGGGAAGGCCCCATCGAGCCGTATAAGAGAGAGACGAAAAAAAACAAAAAAAGAAGGTAAAATGGGGCTAATCCCCAATAGATGGAGAGGAAAACAACAGAAACACACTTGTTATAGTTAGATACGCATATGATCACGAAGAAGGAAGTTTCCTTCTATTCGTTAGAAGGGATGATAATAAAGAAAGAATAAGCGGTTGAGGACTTCGGGAACGTAATGAAGAATAATCGGCTATAGCCCAAAGATGAGTTATAACCTTAGGGCAGATTTCTCATATAGACTCTATTGGGGCGTAGCCCATTTTACCTTTTTCGTCTCTCCCTTGTGCGGTTTGATGGGATCTTCCCATCCTTCGTGTTCTCTACGCTTGACGCCTTTTTCATTCTTTGGGTTATAGTCGATTATCATCTGCATTATGTATGATGATGCTTGCCGGAGGTTTGTATTCTTTTGGCAAATATGAGAGATATTAAGGTACAAGATGTATAATATCTAATGAGATCAGTACAGTAACCATTAGTGACCATATTTAAACCTATTTTTTAAATCCGCATTCTGAATACGAAAAAAATAATTTGATCAACATCATAAAATAATCTATAATCAAAATCAATAAAAAAAATTACAAATTTTTACAATAATATTCTATTTTTCCAAACGTCCGCACTAAGTCCGCAACATTCAGTTAAGTACACATTTGATTGTCCAGATCAAATGTCGACTTAACCGAATGGTTACCGTACTCAACTTATCTTGGAAGGTATGCCCAAACTCCAAGATACGAGGATAGAATGACCAAGCTCCAAAAATACATGAGTAGATTAGTACAAGGATGGATATATGAGATTGCAAAAAAAATTCTTTGATATGATGGAATGGAGCAAAAGAGATAAATATAACATAGTAATCAAGTTGCAAGCTTACATCGATCAAGCAAATTAAACTAAATGCACAGACTATGTAGATAGTAACTATGTACATGCCTTTACTAGGTCTCAATCAGTTTGTAGAATATTTTCTCATAAATTTTGAACTTATCACATGAAATGTTTTAGAAAAGTAAGATTTCTCATCTCTTTGAGAACCATGAGAAGGAAGGAACTTATGCTAGT